>CAKKXW010000001.1:10211630-10270740 GCA_920937365.1 Sphaerophoria rueppellii
TTTTTGTTTTTTTTTTTTTTTTTTTTTTTTTGTTAATTGTTTGTCGTTTTGCTATCACAGGTATTTCTAAAATATTTACACCTCTTTTCCGCAATTCTCACAGTCGATTCAAACAATTTGACATTTTTTCTACGAATCGATTGAAACCAAAAGTCATAAAAGCCCTTGTTTTGGTTCTTTTCTCAAGTCATCATTTTGCTTATAACCTCCCATTGAATCAGGGTCAATGGTCAATACAAAAACACAAAATGCCATTATTTGTGATTTACTGACTTTTATTGTTCCCTAATTCTTTTATTGCAATTCAAAACGATCGATCCTTTGATCTCGTGAAAATCAGAACAATTACAAGGTACCTCTTCACTTTTCATTAGGACTACTCAAGAATCATCGATTGGTTTATTATTCTCATTGCCGGCCGGGCCTATTGTCAATTTATTGTGTGAACCTGAACCTACCTGAGCGATAAAATGAACTTGTACAAAACATGTGTACAGGTATCTTTCTCTAAAGATAAAATAAAGATCATTAATCAGTTTGGCTCTTAAAATATACGCAAGTAGGACAAAAGCCTTGATTTTTTTATTTTTGAGAAATTGAACAAAAGTTTTTTTCTTAGTGTTTTAACAAGTTTGAAAATTCAAAAGAACAAAACCCCAACCTGAAATAAATAAAAAAAGAAAACAACCAATCCAATATCCCAACAATATCTACCTACCCTTCTTTACTAATATATTTTGGTCTCGCTTCTTTCATTTATATCGTATTCCCCCCTCACAAAGTAATGTATTTATAAGCAGCAAAACACGGTTTCTCATTCTCATACTGAACACTGAATTTTCCTTCCTTTGTATAAGCTGTTTTGTTGTCGTTGTTGTTGTACGTTTCTGCCGTCTTATGCAGACACCCAGTCAGTTAGTCAGTCGATCTTGAACCGTCTGCCAGCATAGACCTATAAAAACATATTAAAAAAAGGCGGCAAATAAGATAAACCTACCAGGAGTTTGAAGTGTTTAGTTTTTGTTTTTTGAAATTACATAAGTGTGATATTTTTGCTTGGAAAATGTTAAATTTATTGTAATTTTGTTGTTTTAGTTTTTAAGAATGGCTTTTTTGAATTAAAAGAAAAAAGAATGTTTTATGTAAAATTTTTTGTTTGTTGATTGGAAAAATAAATTGCAATTTGAATTTGTGTTTTACTTAAGAGAACCGTTCGCTTGCTTGAGGAATTTTCAATACTCCATTGGAATTTTTGGTTTCATCAAACAAACAATTGAATCTTGTGAATAAATTTTTATAGTAATCGAACGGCTCTCTCCAAAAAGGGGAAACAGAAGAAAGATTTTCATATTTCAATCAGACAGTTTTTTGGGAAGGTTTCCTTAATTTTTGAACAGCCGACGGAACTTTGAAATACATTCAACGGACCTTCATTTTTCCTGTGGTTTTAAGGATAATATTTGATTTAAATTTTACTTAAACAAGACGTCAATGTGATGCAGATACATTTTGACAGAAAAAAACACAATTTTGGGAATCGAAAAAGTTTTGCGTTGGATTTTCCTTTGCGATTTGAATTTCTCCGACGGCATTTTGACTGCTAGAATCCTGGACGCAATTTTTAGTTGAATCTTTTTTGTTTTTGGAAATTGAGTTTGAGGACAATTTTATAAAAAAAAAAACAATACAGAATTTATTTGTTACAAAAAAAAAAAAAAAAAAAATAAAAACAAAATCAACTTATCCAACATTTATGCCAAAAAAAAAATAAATCTTTTATCTATGGTCCCATATCCTGTTAATTTTTCTAGATGTGACATCGAAATGGAAAGCGTTAAGTATAGGAAAACCGGATTATAACTTTAATTTTGGATGCAAACCGTCCAAATGGAATACATTTCAACTACCGCCTCCAGTTTTTCCATCAAATGATTGCCGATGTTTCTGTCATACACGAAGACCCCAATTTAATTATACAAATTTTGCGATGTTCAGTAATGCGTTCAACTTACACAAAAAGCCACTGTTTTTCAAATAAAATAAGTCTTAAAAGTCAATTTTAAATTATTGAAAAAAAAAAATGTATTTTTTGTATAATATTTTTTAAAATGTGTTTGTGTTTGAAAAAAAAATGTATATTTGATGGATAAGATTATTAAATACGTAACTTAAGTACAATTTGGATATAAGCAAATAAATTCTTGTATATACAAATTTATTGTGTAAAAAATTGTCGTTTTGTTTTATTTATTTGATTTGAGACGATTGATTCCTTGACTGACTGGGTGGATGTTGGGCTTTTTATCTGATGTTCGAAAATGGGGTCTTTTTTGCAAGACTGGTTGTTTCTTTGTTGTGTTGTTTGTCGAAAAGAGCAAACGTACTCTCAAATTCAGTTGATGGAAAATGCCGAAAAAGTAATTTTGCCGCCGGCATTGTTCATACCCATCTGTGCTCAAAGCTATATAACCGGCCTAAAAGGCGGTTAGGTACTTCTAATTGAGATTTCGTGTTTTCCCTTGAGAATATGGGCACTTTTAAGTGAAATGCGCAATTAGGAATCTTGGGGATGTGGTTTCTGGTTGTTTTCCAGCTTGTTTGATTTTCTGTCGTCGTACACCATGCGGGGAAATCGTTTAACCGTGTTAATTTATAAACAACCACATTAAGAATGCTATTCCCTTAAGTCATCTCTTTTGTTTACATACTCGACTAATTTAAAAGAGAGCAAGAGCTTGTTTTCCCCTTGTCTCTATGGTTCTTTGTGACAAAAGTCGTCGGGTATTTCAAAATATGCTTCCGACCGACGGCGATGATGGAACCGCGGCATAGAAGACGATGCACTTGATACAATCAGGAAGTTGCAATTTGTTTTTCTTTAAATAATAGTTAGGGGTTCATCTTTGTGGTAATCAAAAATTTTTCTGCTGTAGTTGTTATTTAAGATATGAAGTAGGGTTGAATTTGGTTTGTTTGTTTTGATGACAGCTTTGACAGGTTCTTGCCAGAGATTAGACATTGTGTAAACAATTGGATGCTGGAACTAAAGAAGCATATGATTCAAGTATGCTTTTGGGTTCCACTTAAGTGGATTAATTTATTTATAGATAAGTTTGTCGTGTTGACTTTAGGCTTGGGCAATTGGCATTGTTTTTTTCTTGTTTCATTTGTTTGCGATTTTATACTTGTGTGTTTATTTAAGTTGCAAATGGCAACTTGTCCTTAAGTGTTTGCTTTCCAGCTCTATTTTAAGTTTTGTTTCTAAACACATGTACTAACCATATTTTTTAAACATTTATATAATTTATTGCACTTTGTATTTCAGGCTGAATATGTATTTATATCTTTATTTTTGACTCTTTGTCGAAAAGAAAATTGAATTTTCCGTCGCTGTTACGGGAAAAATGTGCAAATTGCATAAACGAATGTTTAGTGAACAAAAATCATTACAGTTGGGGCAGAATTTCTAAAAAAAGTGTGATTCAAGTTTTTATAAAAATATAAAATATGGAAATATTAAGCAGAACATTTCATTTTTCAAAATCAAAACTGTAAAAAAGAGTAGGTACTTCGTTTTAGCAGTTTTCGAAAAAAAAAACTGTCAAGTGCATGAACCAAAAAATAAAATACAAAACAATCGGCCCAATCGAGGTAACCGTCGGAGAGAAATTTTTTCCGATTTCTTCCGAGTCGGAGACATTTTGCCTGTCGGAGAACTACCTCGAAGCAAAATTCGAAGAAAACTCCGCTCCGACACGGTTATCTCGATTGGGCCGAATAAAAAGCACTATGAGCATCAAGTTCACTTTTTTCAAGTCCGTCAAAAAATGACTTCAACACATTTAGCCACCTTCATTATTAGTAACTTTGGTTTCATGGAGTTAATTGTTACAACCCATTTACAGAACTTAATGCTTTAGACTCATAAGGAAGCCATAACCATATTGTTCAAGGTTATTCGTATCGTGGTTTCAAGCTGGTTGGTTTGAGTGTCATAAAATGCGATGAATAATGCTCGCCATTGACAATAATGGATCGCTTACCAATTGAACATCGCGTTAAAACAATTGAAAGTTGCTAAAAAAGTTGTGATTCAAACGAAATCAATTTAGGCTTACGGTCGTCATAAATGGCCGACTACGCAAGTAGTTGATAAAATTATTATGTTATCTGTGCATCATTGTACATTACAATCTCTCGAAAATTTTACTTCTGCCGCTGTTAGTTTTGCCAATTTCCGGCGTTCACAGAAATTGGTCGAAGGATTACTGTCTTCATGGTCTGCGGTTGAAGATCTTGACTTGGTTCCAAGAAGGAAAGGAAATAAGCCATCAGCACGGGTTTATTGTGTCGTTTGGCGACATAACCTGTTATCCAAAACCATGCTATTTGACAAAGTCAAATTTTGGACCTCGAAAGTTTGATGTACTTAGGTATTCAAAAGTTTACTCAAGTTAATCCAAGATATTGTCAGAGAAGAATTGTTCAATTTGAATCTTTCCCATTGCTATTTGAAAGTTATTATTTCTTGTCACAAACTTATCTTATGTCTAGTGGTATGTCTGCTACGCAGAACGCGTTGGATCAATTCCTCCTCGTGCCTATAAAGTTTTTATTTCATTTTTCACGGGTACTACCTCTGTCGAAGAACTGACAAAACTTTCAAGAGTATAAATTTGACATGAAATAAGCGCTTCTCAACTTTGCCATTCGGAATCGGCGTTAAATTGTAGGTTAACTCAATTCTTCACAGAGAATTGTTGATGAGTGTAAGCCACTTAGGCCTTGGCTCTTCAAGAGCTGTCGCGCATTGCAATTTTTTTGACGTTTCTTCTTCTATCTCCAACGTGGTGTGATTCTTCGGACGATTCTGTTTTCAAAACGGAAGAGTTATTTTCTTTTCAAACGCATTCCGTCTGTCAAATTTAGTCAAATGGAATGTTTTCAGAAACCTTCTGAATTCTTCTGAATATTTCCGGACCTCCAATGGAAAACGACTTAAGAGTTGAAAGGAGATCCAGATCACTTTAGCATCACTTCTTAATACGTAAAATTCTCTACAAAATGCCTCTTCCTGTCAAAAACAATTTGCCCCATCGAGGTATACGTCGGAGCGGAATTTTTTCCGATTTCATCCAAATTTAGCTTTGTTCTCCGACAGGCAAAATGTCTCCGATTCGGAGGAAATCGGAAAAAATTCCGCTCCGACAGTTACCTCAATTGGGCCGAATATTGCAATTTTTCAATTTTTTTTCGATAACAACTTTGGTTATGAAGTCTTGTTACTAATCTTTAGATTTTTTTCTGTTATTTTCACACAACAAAAAAGGACCTTAGCCACCGATTTTCCATAATCTCTGCAAGATGTAGTTATCGATACAGTGGCAACTGACTGAATGACTCGTGAAGAGTTTCATGAAAAGAATGTAGGGTTTTAGTTCCCGATATGTGAAATGTTATCACGACATTACAATAAATTCGATTCTCGATAAGATTCACAAATTATAGTATGAACATGGTGTTTCTGTTGTTTCCGTGGCGCTCAAAACATGGGGGTCATTATACAATTTGGAAAGTAGCCACGACAGATAAGTTTTAGATGACCCATGCGCTTAAGTACTTCGTAATTATATTAGAACTTATCATTTGCTACTTTTTAAAGACAAACTTTGACAGTTAGTTCGGTAATAAGTTCGAAAATCGAATTAAAAGAGTTCCCCATGTGATAAAATGAACAGCCTCTGTAAGAATTGAAATTATTAATATTTTATTGTGAATTAACAGGAATGCCTCAAGATATCAAAAACAATCTTCACAATATCAAAGTGTTGCAATTAAATCAGGTCTCTTAGAAACACGTTTCTCATAAATTCTTCTATTTACTCAATATTTTCAGAAATATTCGCCAACAATCGAAGAAAAAAATAAATGTCATTATCAATTTTTTTTCATGGAAAATTAGTAAAAGGAGCACCACGAACTGCGGAACCCTTCTTTACGTTTGGTGCGACAAGCACTTGGCCTTTATTTTTTCGAACCTCATATTAATTTACTTTTCTTTGCTAATTTTTAATTAATTTGTTGCCAATTCAGCCTATACGAATAAAGCGTCTCAAACCCAACAAATTATGCCAATCACGTAGACATGAAAGTTATAGCACCTGAAGTAATTAAGTCGTTTTCAGTAGATTCTTAAAGCATTATCAGTTGTTGCAATAGAATAAAAAAAAACTTCCCTAATTGCTATGCAAATAACGTCAGGTTACGTCAACAAGTGTCTTACAAATTACAATTCTTAACATTTACTCGATAGACGTCAAAAATAATCGATATTTAAAATCTCAGGAGAGCATCATTTAAACCAAGAGCTTATTGCTGAACGGAAACTAGCAATAAAGTAATAATGTTTCAATAAAAAGAGCAATTTTCCTGAATCCCATTGGAACAACATTTTCTCTTACGTCGTCGGAGACTACTTTCGAAAGTAAATTTTCATAATTTTTTCATCAATATAAAATTGTTTTTATGTATATTTTCTGAATGAAATTACAGGATGCGAAAAAATGTTGGTTTGTCCCCAGAGATTTATAACACAAAAAAAAGAAAGAGTTTGCATTGAAGTTCCGTTGAATGAAAAAAATGTTCCAATAAGAATTTCTATGATTTACCTTCAGTTAAAAAAGACAAGTCTGTGTTTGCTTTTGTTTTACTTTCCTTACATCGTTTGTTTCTTTTCAAATTCTTTCTTTTTCCCACCCAACCAAGCAATAATGCTACCTACAAGAATTCACAAAATCTAATTAAGCTCTTCAAGCAACCATAAGTTCTTAATGAGTGCATCATTATTCATGATTCTCCTTCTTCTTGATTCTGTTTACATAAATCGATCTAAAACAATTTCGTAGTAGTTTTTTTTTAGTGTTTTTGTTGTTTCAACAGTAAATTATGTTCGAGTAAAACATTCGTAATTGCCGAACGTTTAACTAAATAAACAATGCCTTTTTAATGCGATGCCAAATATGTATCTACAACCTACATACTTTTTTATACTTTTCAAACACTTTCTAAATGCACATAAAACCAAACTATGACGATGCATTAGCTGGACTTCATATAGAAAGTCTATGGCCTCTTTTCATTTTAATACTTCATGTTCATTGCACCAATTTGGAGCTCACCATAACCCACATCATCAATATTCATCATATCAAAGTGAAACACAAAAAAGGCTGAAAATAATTGCTTTGTGTTAATTCAAAGTCGACATTGGAGACAAAAAGTTTTACAACTCAGGTGCATGTGTTCATGCTCTTGTCACTCAGAAAAGTGAAACTCGTAATATGGAAAAAAGTATCCGATCATTGCAGAAAGGCAACCAGATAGGTTTGTTAAACATTTCTTGGGTTTAAGTACTAAGGGAAATTGAACAGGTCCTAGGACTGTTACTTTAAACTTTTCTTGTCATTTAGTAAGTCTTGTCATTTCATAAGTACTTAAGTACTTGAATATTATATTCAACTGCCAGTTTCGAGTACGAATGCTAGTGCCTTGTCCTCAAAATTATAAGTACTGCTACTTAAAATACTGGGACTGATACCTCACATTCTGTATACTGATACTTGATAGTTCGAGTACAAGTTCTTGCACCCTATAGTACTAGAACCGCTGCTAATACTTGAAAGTACCCAATCTGGTACTTAAAAGTACTGAAAAGGTCTTGAAAATTGGTATTTGTAAGACACTTAAATAAAGTACTTAAGTATCATCAGACTTGACAAATACTGGTACTTGACTTTTTTTAAGTACAAGAACTAGGGTACCGAAGTCAATGTACTAGTATTGATATTTTTTTGTCGTTTTCTTGCTAATCGCACATTCATGCAAATTCTTTTTTAATTGCAAGATGACATAAAAAGAGCCACAAGTCAATTTCGATTCCTAGTCATTAACTAGTCTAAAGATAAAAGTACACATTCCTAATAAATCAAATGGCGGAACGAATTAACCTGTAACAGCATTATGGTAATTTTCGTATTGTTGTTGGCCCAAGACTGTCCCCCCGCAATGAGTCCAAGTATTGTTCCTTGATTTCGATTGGATGAAACTGTGTCATTATCCAATTTGATCATATCTCTGACATCAAGTTAATTTCAAACTTCCAGACACAATCATCGCGCCCCACCAAAATGAGGAAGTAATCGAAGCTCTAGAGTACTGCCGCCGAGCTTGTGAATATAAGATCTACAAAAACAAAAAAAAAACAAGCACACATCATCTAACTACAATAATGATTCAAATTAAGACCAAAGCGCAGCTCAAGCGAAACGAACAACAAAAATGTTCTCTGCCCGTGTTCTCGTTTTTTGTCTCCGAAACGATATTGGAACCTGGCGCAAGAGTAAAGAAAATGGTTCAAAGTGTATTATGACAGGCAAAGCAATGAAAAAAATCTAAATCTGCTCGGAACGGAAGTACATTCATGGAGAGTTCCGTCAATTTAAAAGGAAAGAAAAAATCATTTCGACCCCACACCAAAAAAAAAAAAAAACAAAAAAAAAAACAATAATGATGCAAAAGTAAATCACACATCAGCGCAAAAAAAAAAAGAAAACAATAGCCAAGCAAAAGAAACAACAAAGTAAAATGTCATCTCTCTTATAATAGTGCTCGAGTATTCTCGATTGAAAGTGTTCAGCTTGAAATGTTCCGCTCCATGAATTGTCCAGAGGGCCCGATATTGTGTACCTCACTCTAGTAATCGAGTGTATTAATCTATATTTAAATTGTAGAACGCGAATTTCGATTTGCGCGCACTCTGCTAGAAAGAAATCTTTCGTGTGCTATTGTTTTTTTTTTTTTGTTTCGTTTTGTTTCGCATCAGCTGCTGCCACACCGCCGCTCGCTACTGGCTGGTAAGCTCAAATTATTCATTGACGAGCTGGTAATGAAGAGGGCTGCTTTTATGCGCCTTGGATTTTTGTATTGTCGGCGAAATAATGTTTTGTCTTGTGCGTTCTTCCGATAGTATGACCTCTCTGTTTGCTGATATTTCGCCTTTAAGGTGAAGAAACTCAAACTCTCAAAGATCAAAGGGGACTTTTTTAAGAATCAAAGAAATTGGAAACCTTTCCGTTCGTCTTTGAATTTGAGACGTTGATTATTATTCTTGTAAAGAAGTAAAAAAATCAAAATCAACTTCGCAAATCTAGAGAGAAGAATTATGAACACCTCCCTCTTATACAAGATCGGTCTAGGTCCTCAATTTTTTCTTGAGAAATGTCAAGAACATGATTATTATAATTGAGCACAAAAAAATGTAATTGGAAGAAAAGATGAATGTGTTCGCTTGAGGTCCATTGATTTATTAATAAAAAAAAAAATAATAAATCCCCCTAGAATTCTAAACTGCTGCCACTCATGTCTCGCAGTCACAATGTGTGTTTAAGTCGCCCCTAGATTGTTTTTCTTTTGCAACTTTTTTATTTTATTTTCCTTATTTTTTATCATAAGAGTGTTACTATTTCTATTTTGGACATCTTGGATTTGTTGAATAAATTGTGTCTGTTATAGTTTTTTTTGTCTATACTCTTATCCTGTTAATGACGTGACACTTGATTCCTTTCGCCTATGTATAAGAAGACATACTTTTTACTTTAATGAGCCCAAAAGCACTGTTAATTGCACTGTAAAAGCTTTTCGCTTAATGTAATAGGGACGTATTTTGTTGTTTTTGTTTTGCGCATGTTAAAATGAGCTTTTCTTTTCAACAAAGAAAAAGAAGAAAATTGACAAATTTCATGTCATCAGGCAATTAAAATAAGTGTGAGAAATATTTTTGGAAATCAATTAAAAGAAAGAGGAGATTTATTCATTTATTTTGTCAATCTACCAAATTGATTCTCACCAATAAATTTTTAAGAAACATTTGGACAAGGCTTCGAACTCTAATTCAAAGATAAGAATTTTGTTCTATAATTATCAACAAAAGAAGGAGCTTTGACATCTGATAGCGGCCATCTTATTGACGTTATATCTGTCAAATTGGCTGTTACCTATTCAGTTAGTTCTGCCAATTCCCTATTTATAGTCAAAGCGTAGTGTCCGAAGCTTAGTTGTTAGGTGCGTTGGCTGCTAAACAGAACATCGTAGGTTCGAATCCTACTCGGCCCCAAAGTTATTATTTCATCTTTCACGGACACTGTCTCTTGCGAAGAACTGACAAAACTTCCAAGAATATCATCTGTCATGAAAAAGTGCTTCTCAACTTTGCCGTTCAGAATCGGCGTAAAATTGTAGGTCCCCTCAATTCTTCACACGCACCTAGAGAATTGTTGATGAGAGTAAGCCACTTAGGCCTTGGTTCTTCAAGAGCGACAGCTCTATTTATTTTTTTATTTATAGTCAAACAGCCATATTTATAAACCGAACATAGACTTATTATAAGACTTATAATGTATAAGGAAAGTCCTTATTTATAAAGTTTTCGCTACACTACATAGGGATTGAATAAGCTATACAAACCTTTAGGGTTGTATAAAGCTTATTATAAGGTACTATACTACGTATGTGTCAGACATCATACGTCAATAAAACAAAAATTATTAATTATCATCATAATCTGTCAAGAAATTTGATTTTTATTTGAGTTTTGTCAGCAACTAATGTGTTTTGAATGACATGAATTCGCTTTCCTGGAGGCCTAAACTTTATAAAAAACTGTTTGACCCAATGACTATTCGTGAAAAAGAATTTTAATAAAAATGGATTTTCTAAGAAAAATATGAAACAAATTTTATTCAAACATATCAACTGTTGACAGGAAATAATATATTTTTTTAATTCAAATGTCTGTCGAATGTAGTAGATCATCGTTTTGGTACTTTTATTTGACAGAGATATAACATAACTATGCTATATTGAACAAGTTTTTATAAATAAGAATTTATTCGACGTAACATAAGAGCTTATTCATAGCATAGCTAATGTAATGTATAGAGGTGTATAAGGAGAATCTAATAAATACGGCTGAAAGCGTTCAACAACAAATGCAAATGACGAAATTCTGTTATCAAAATAGGTGCTCTGTTTGGGCAACGTTTGTTATCGTACGATCGCCATGTTATCGTACGAGCGATACGGCAACCAACATAGATCCAACTGACAAGACACGCAAATACGTTCAATATATCCTGACAAAGTAAATGTTTGGCGTACATTATGGAAATTCTGGCTCTGTTTGGTCAAAGTTCGTCATGATACGATCGCCATGTCATCGTACGAGCAATGTGGCAGACAACATAAACGATAATCCAATCCATAAGACATAAAAATGTGTTCAATATATCCTGAGAAAGTCAATGTTTGGTGTTCATTTTGGGAATTCTGTTATCAAAAGAGGTGCTCTCTTTTTCGTCATCGTACGATCGCCTTTTCATCGTACGAGCGATGTGGTCAAAAAATTCGTATCTTCAATGTGTTTAAAAATAAAATTCTAGTAAAATGAGCTTATTACGTACTACATTGGCTCAAAACGTTGCTCGTTGTTTTAAAAGGAAAATACTAAGTCCAATAATGTCACCATTGCTTTATCTGCACAAATCTGTCAATGTTTTACATTGGCTTTTCGACAGTAAGTCTGAAGTCTTTAGGCCATCACGATGTTCTTGTCTCCGTCATCGACCATGAGTGTTGTCCACTTTTTGGTGCACAAACTAAAGCGCTGTGCTTCCTGCATTTCGGCCAAAACTTCTTCTCCGAAATGGGCTAAATTGAATTCATTTTGGAAAGACAGTTCCATGTCTCCTTGTTAATACCGTCAGCCTAAAGTGGCAGTTTCGTACAAACAGACTGACACACGATTATTTCATAATCCTTGCCTATCTTGGTGGCATTCTATTTCCAAGAATAATTATAGGATTGCTCAATGTCGAGGACTCGTATGCATTCCTTGATGTCTTTATCCTTTTTCCTCAGTAAAGGCGTGAGGCGCTTATTCGCAGAGGACTTGAATTACTCGAATAGGTGCTAAACAGTTAGGGTTTCCGTTACAGGACTCAACCATTTCCCAACTGTCATATTTATTCATAATTTCGAGTCATATACTGTCTTACTTAACCTTCCAAATAAAAAGGCGATTATCCGACGGCAAAAATACCAAACTAAACGTAAACATAGTTCCAATATCATGAGTCAGGACATTATTGCTCTCTTGGGGGCCAACTTTCGCCTTCAAATTTTTTGTTTTCTTTTTTTTGAAGTATGTATTAACAATTTTCTTCCATCTTTCATCAAAAGTCCCTCATTAAGTAAAACCAATCCAATGTTACCTCATTAATGCATCACCCGCAAAAACATTACACTCTAAATCTGTTCTCACCACACATAAAAAAAAAACAAGAATGTCCTGTCAGTGGTAAAAATAATTAGGTGTTTGTTTATTTAATCGCAACTGCCTTGTGTACTAAACAGTCTTTCAATGATTTCATAAATCAAACAATCGAGCTATAATTTCAAGACAAATTTATGACCTTGCTAAGTTGTTGGCTTAGTGTTCAATACAAATTTCCTCAGAAATTGAAGGATGATATACATTTTTCATCCCTTTTTCTTCGTTTTCTTCTTTTGCTTCTCAAGAAAAAGCAAAACATTTAAAATGTTTGTTCCTCGCTGCATCTTCTTATTATGTGTGATAAACAAAATACCCTTCAACCTTATACTACATTTTTTCGTCGTGGATCGTGGTTTCTGCATTTTGCCTTGCCGTGGGCCCTGGCCTCAAGCTCACTCACTCTCTCTCTGTCTCTCAAGTACCCAATAAGACCGAATTCCCATACCTTCGTATGCATATTCATTGGCTAACAAATAAGATCAATAACGAAGATAAACACATTTAACTTAAAAAATAGAGAAAAAAAAAAAAAAACAAACAAACAAACCCCAATCTTTGACTTATGTTTATACGAAGGCCATTCCCCAGCAGTGGAGTCTCGTCTCTCGTGAAAGATTATTTATTGAGTTCAATGTCTTTGTAATTTCTTTCGTGATACAAACGATTCTAAAATCTCGAGAAATGATTCTCTTTTCTCTTTCTCTCAAGACGAAGAAAAACCAAAACCATCAACAGGCCTTTATTCTTGGACCAAAACCATCCAACATAACAACCAGACTACGACACGACCACATGTGGTTCCTCCTTAGAACGTATCTATAGTATCTATATTTTTATTATTGGGAAATTCAGTCGACAGCAAAAAACAACAACAACAGCTTTCGCACATGGTCGAGGAGGTTATTTTAGTTGTTTTTCCCTTATTCTGCCATAAATGTGCGCTCGTAAGTTGTAGATGCATCCCGCTGTGACTAGGGAACGGAACTGCTGCATTGCGTCCGAAACGAATGGTTCTCCTTATTTTTGAACACAAATTTGATTAATCTTTCAAATGAGTCTCACGAATAGGCATGCGAGAACTTTTTAATCAAGTGCTAAATGTTTAATATTGTTGTTTGTCAAAATCTAACTATACACGGTTAATGGGGATTTAATTTTTTTTCTCAATTTTCGTCTGGGTGTTGAGGAACCAGCTTAAGAGAAATTAAGTTTGTTTATTTTTGTATTAGTGTCATTTTTGATTCTCATTGAAGTTATGCTCTTTTGGTCCTTATTGATTTCTTTGTCGCGCTTGGATCTTGATAATTCTCGGAACCTTTTTTGCTTGCAATTCTTTTTCGGCCAGTCACGCTTTTCATACATCGTCGTCTTCGTCTCATAATATATCGGTTTCACAATCTTGTTTAGTTTTTTTTTTCCTTTTTGCACAATAATAAAATCCCATCAATTTGTAAAATCTCGCTTGGCTTTATTTTCTCTGGCGTTCCTCGAAAGGAAAGGAAATAAAATTTGACATAATATAAAAAATAATTGAGATCAATTCAAATTATATTTATAATTTATGAATTAACGATCTGCGGCGGTCCAAGCGCCCGACGACCGACCGACGCGACGACGCACGGCGTTAAGATCGAGGAAGATAAGAAAATGTTTGAATTGGTCGTTTGTTAAATATGAAATCCTCACGACAGTAATTTTCGAGGATGATTATCTAGTGGAAGGACATTTATTTTCTTGTAATCGTTTTTGAATTGAAGAAATGTGGTGATTTGGTTTAATGTTAAAGCTGTTTTAATGCGTTGAGTTCTTCAGTTCTTTTTCAATTTGTTTCACTTGTTTTTTTGTGTCTTCGGAGATTTGCTCGTCATTCTGCTCTGAAATTCAATTAATTTTAAAATGATTAATGGTTATGTGGAAAACAGTACTAATTGGTGTAATTCTTTTGCTCAATTAGTTTTGATGTTTTTAAAGTATTTTCAAAGATGGATGAGGGTTCTCTAGGTTCTGTGGAATTTTGTCGGTGCTAAGAACCGAGTATGTTTCGACTTCAAAAAGATTTGTTTGCATACATTTTCTTGGAATATTTTATTTTATTGTTTTTTTTTTTTTTTTTGCATTGGAAACAGGATGTAGGAAGTAGAAGTGGGTTGCTCAGTTCGTGATCATTTGAAAGGCTTCACGGTTTTGTCATGCAAATAAAATTGCGATCATATGTCCTTTTTGACTTCAAAGATTTTTAAAACTGACTATAAAGTTGACTATAGAACAGACAGATTCATTTTTTTTTTCAATTAAACTTCGAAGCTTCAATGTATAGGCCGTAATTCCTGAAAAGTAGATACTTAACAAATCTGTTCAAATCAAACATACTCAAGAATTGCTTGCTTCGTACTACTTACTTAGTATCTACTTAGACAGCTATTACACGGTGACTCATGAGTCATGACTCTGTTTTGATTTCTCTTCTTAAATTCAATCCTTTGAGTCCAACACTATTAACATCATAACTCTTAAGTCATGACTCAAAATTAGGCAGCCCTCTTTAATTCATGTTCAATTGAAATGAAATGAACATAATTCCTTCTCACACTTGAAGCAAGACGAATTTAAATATAACAAAATACAGAAATATGGAATGAGAATTGAAGGACGTCAAAAATTTAGCTTTTCATCTTTTCGAATTTTGTATCCCTTTTGCACCAACGTAGTTCGACATGAGTCACGACTCATGAGTCGTCGTGTAATAGCAGTCTTATCCTTGTTATGTTGAATAAACTACATAGCTCAAGCTTTGAATTTTTGCTAACCAAATTTTGAGCTCACTATTGTCTATTATATTTTTCTCTGAGTTTTGTTTTCGAACTCAACTTTTTGTGATGGCCTCCATGTGATAAGTGTTTTCTCGAAAACGGATCTATGGATTTCGATATAACTTTGCGTGATTTCTGTTTATAAAGAAATTTCGTGTGAAAATGACTTTAATCGAGTTTCCGACTCCAAATATTACAAACATTTCGTTTAATTTATTAAAAGTATTGTAGGTAGAAAAGTTAATGCTCTAACAGACCGTTGCTCGACCAAAAAAAAACTTAACGATTCGAGTTCTCGCCATCGTCATTCGAGTTTATTAATTCTAGCAATCAGCATTCGAGTTTTCGTTATCCTCATTCGAGTTCTTGTCGTCTTATTCGACCTAACATCATCGTCATTCGAGTTCTCGTCATCTTCATTCGAATTCTCGTAATAGTTACAAGTTCTCGTAGTCATTCGAGTTCTCGTCATTCGAGTTCTCGTCATCTTCATTCAAGTTTTTTTTTTTTCATTCGAATTCTTGTAATAGTTAAGAGTTCTCATCATCATCATTCGAATTTTCGTAATCGTCATTCGAGTTCTTTTGATTCGAGTTCTCGTCGTCTTCATTCGAGTTTTTTTTTTCATTCGAGTTTTTTTTTTCATTCGAGTTTTTTTTTTTTCATTTGAGTTTTTTTTTTTCATTCGAATTCTCGTAATAGTTACATATTCGAGTTCTCGTCATCATCATTCGTGTTTTCGTCATCTTCATACGAGTTTTTTTTAGATTTTGAATTTTCGTTATCGTCATTCAAGCTCTTTTCATTCGAGTTTTCGTTATCGTCATTCGAAATTCGAGTTCCTTTCATTCGAGTTCTCGTCATCTTCATTCTAGTTCTCGTTATCGTCACTCGTTTTTTTATCATTCGGATACTTTTGAAATTTGAAGATCAATAGTATTAGTAGACAGTAGTAGGTTTGATAAATCATTCGAATGAATCTATTATAATCGATTGAATCACTCGAATGAGCTCATCTCTAATCACAACTCTTAATAGTGATAGGTAGTCTACCTCCGATCATCGTACTTTTGATTCTATCAAGCTTGAGTTGCATTTAATTTAAGTGAATATCTTTCGAAGTGAAGTTGTGAGTAATCGAAGTTGCAACTTTAAACTTGCATAAAAGCAAAAAAAATGTATGTATCATGCTGATTGTATACTCGTAACTGTCTCTGTTTGGTTTAGAAGCTTTTATCTAATGCGTACGTTAATCAATCGTTGCAAAACTAATGTTCCTCAGGACAACTGCTATTTCTATTAACTTTTATTTCAATTGATATTTCCGTATTCCGACGGCGATTTTACGACTTTCCATGTTGCTGCACACGAATTTAACTTACATTTTACTCAGATTCATTTATTTTATACATACCATGTATGACGTTTCTTTTTTGTCAAAAAAGAAGGGAAAGCCAAATGTAAGTACCTCAAGGAAGCTCCTTGTCGACGAAGGACAATAATCAACGATAACTTCCTTCAGAAAAATAAAACGTTGCAATTTGCTTGTAGTTGTTAAATAAACTCGATGCAGAAATTTAGTTTTATGACCAAAAGCAAAGTTTTATGCGTCAATATACAGTAGAGTACCGACAAAAGATTGTTGTTTTTTGTGTGCTTCTGTTGTCCTTGGATGCAGCAAGGACCTGCTTGTTAGTTCTCTTGTAACAAGACATCAATCAGCTAAGGTAATAAACAAGTTGCAATACTAAAAGAAATAAAAAAGCTATATTTTTCTTCGTGGTATTTTCGTCAAAGTTAGACTAATAAAAATAATAAAATTGTATTCTTAAGAAGAATGTTTGAAGATAAGTCTCTTTGAATGAATGTTGACGAACTTGCTGTTAACAAAGTTATCCAATGAGATTAAAATTAAAAAAAAAAAAAAACATGAAAAATAACTACAATAACCCAAAGGAAGTTCCCATTGTAACCATCACAGAGCACCTACTGTCTTGTTTGTTTGTCTTTGGCTACACAAAATCAATCAACTGACCATAAACCAATCAAAACACAATCAAATTCATACTGTGCCTACTCTTCCTGATAAATTAATCTAATCCCTATAATCGAACTGGCAAAACACTGCGGGACAGCGCCCCCTAACTGAGCACAGCTTAGTGCCCAAAATCACTATTCCAATAAACCTTTTGACGAATTCATCGCTTCTGATATGTTGATACCCGATAATTTGACATAATAGCAAACAAACAAAAACGAAAATCAGAGAGAAGAAAAACGAGAACATGTAAACAAACAAACCTCCCCTGCCTAATTGTCAACATGACCAATTAAACAACAGGTTGCTCAATTTATCGCACAGTTGGGGGTTTTTGAATTCGAAATTCGTTCGTTTTCCAAAAATGCGGTGTTAACCTACCCTAAGTCCTCTTCAAATACGAATCGAGTATATATCATAATCTTGTTTTTGTTGTGCGTTCTTTTTTTTGTCTGGCGTCAATCTCTACCTCGATCTCGATCTCTCAGCTGGAGCCAACACTTTATGTTAATTGAGGAGACGGGAATCCTTTCGGCGGCGCGCGCGTATGAAATTCATATCTTGTATCTTGTATCATCTATTTGTATCTATAAAGATGAGAAATATTGTTTACGATCGTTAACTACGAACATTGGACAGACTATTAAGAATGTAGGTAGACTCATCCTTTTACCTTTAACACAAATTTAAATAAAGAATTTATGAGTGTTCCTTTTTTTTTTAACTTTGAATACAATTTCCAGCTTCCCTCGA
Organism: Sphaerophoria rueppellii; assembly: GCA_920937365.1. Lineage (NCBI taxonomy): Eukaryota > Metazoa > Arthropoda > Insecta > Diptera > Syrphidae > Sphaerophoria > Sphaerophoria rueppellii. The sequence goes on from CAKKXW010000001.1 coordinate 10,229,620, forward strand.
TTAATCTTTGAAGAATGAATAAAAAGAAAAAAAACTTGTCGGATTGGGTCGATTTTTATTGTTTTGTCCAATTCGAACGTACCTTCCTCGCTCGTCATCTTTTTAAATAAAATTATTTTATGCATTTTTTTGTGTGTGTGTTTATTTTTGTTTTTGAGGTTTCCAAGAAGTCGACTTGCACGTTCCTTTGAGACGAGGGAAGAGGTCCCTTTTTCGTTAATTCATTAATTTTTTTATTGATGATATTTTGTGTTTTTCATTTTATTTATAATTGATATTTTGTATTCGTTAAGACATTAAAGGGACTTTTTTCATGTTCGTTATGTTTCGTGTCGGTCTTCTATTTTATGTCGATGCCGCCAGGTTTCGGGTTTTCTTTTTTTCTTCGTATGTCCTTAGTTCGATGTTGATAGATTGATGGGTGTTCTTCTATCCATACTGTGCACGTACCAAAATTGATAAGGCAAACTGTCATCGATTAATGTTGGAGTAATGTCAGTTTTTGCTTTCACTTCGCATAAATCTTGTTCGAAGAGTCATTTATAACAGTTAGTGGCGCCTAATTTTTTGTCCCTTTGTTTTCAATGTTGCGGACCATTTAATCATAATTAAAACACTTTTTATCGATTGGTCAATTTGACAAAGTAGAAGTTCTGTTTTGACTGTTGTATCGGCTTATGCCCTTTTGAAGTGATCTCATTTTAATTTTAAGATTTTTTGTTAAGGAAATTTTGAGACATTGTGATTTTTGTTCGAGCCTCGTAAATTAATATTTATCCCAATATCATACCGGGAGGTCATTCGAATCCAATTTTATTTATGAACATGTTTTTTTTTTTTGAAATATTTGGAAATGGTAAAAAAAATTCAATCAATTAGATGGTGCAGGTAGAGGGCATTGCAGTTTTGGAGGTTTTACAAAATTTTTATCATTTTTCATTTCACGCTGAGGAATTTTGTTCGGTGAGAATGGAATTTTTAAAAATTCCCAATAATCAAGTAAATTCTTGCTAAGAGGAAAAACACCAAACTGATCCTGGTCCTTTTTTTGTCAGCTTCTTTTGGGCTCCAAAGATATGGTCACACTGAAAGTTGTTTCATCTTTTATTTTTTTCTGTGAAGGTAAAATCAAGAAAGCCATTCTCCAAACAGGTGATAAACAATTTCCTTCCTTCCTTTCATTTTCGAATGACTTAAAAACAATTTCATTTTTAGCGCCTCAATAAATTAATTTCATTGGGTAACTTTTCAAAGAAGCTACAAAAAGACACGCCCCTCGAAACTCCCAACTTAAAGCGAATCATCATCACACGCATGCGAGCGAGTATAAATGGACTCTTTAAATAACTCCTGACGCAGGGCAACGCACAACGGGTGGCCAAGTTAATGGGCTGGGTAGGGCGAAGGTTGTTGTTGATTTTTGTTTGTCTTTTAAAATGGTGAGTTGAGAGCTAAATTTACCTCAATCGGAATTGAATTCAGTTGGAAGAATATTGTTTAGGGAGTTTGTTGCGTGTTTGGACATTTTGAGTTTTCTTTGATGGAGTGAGTATGAGTTTCTATGGATGAGACTGTTTTTATTTCAAAAGAAAACTCGCGCGGTTTTTCAAATTTCATACTTTTCTATAATCTGTTTTTGGAGCTTCACATTTTCGAATAAAACATTGTGAATTATTCTGTTACTACTTTTTTAAAAGTCCGTCGGCGAATATAATTGTCCGTCTGTGTAAATACTGGACTTAAAATTAAGTAAATAAAAAAAAAGGAAATTACTCAAGAAATATGTGTTTACTCAAGAAGTCAAGAAATCCCAATAGTTCCGTTTACTTGCCTATCTGTTTCAATTTTAACACTCAGTCTCAATCCACCATAATAGCATTGATAAGAGACTATATCTATGTCTCAGAATGCTAACTGCAAAGGGAACTCGGAAGAAACAGTTTTGCATAATCTGGTAATGGCTATCGACTATTCCCTACAGCAAAAAGAATACACTATGGTTGCCTTCCTGGACATTGAGGGCGCTTTCAACAACGTTGACACATCTGCTTTCACTTCTTCTATGACGACCCCGAACGTCGAAGTGAGCCAGTCTGTGAGTTGATTAATCTAATTCAAAAAGCAGGATCATCAATTCTAAGATGGGAGATTTTTTGTAGGAGAAGGTCTGCCGGCAGAAACACTCCGCAAGGTGGTGTTTTGTCCCCTCCCCTGTGAAAAATAGTAGTTAACGAATTGCTAATATCCGTCGAGAAGGAAGGCCACATAGTGATTGCTTATGCCGACGATGTTGCTATCGCCATCACAGGAAAACATCCCAACACCCTGAGCGACCCCCTCCAAAACGCACTTAATATGCTCACTAGATGGGCTGGTCACTGAGGACTTAATAAAAATCCTAAAAACAGACCTCGTCCTTTTTACACGGAAATACAGAGTTTCAGAAATTGTACCTATTTCAATAAAAGTAAGGTGTACCACTAATTTTTTCCAATGAAGACAAATTAAGTTGGAAACCTAACATTCAAGAAGTTGGAAAGCTACAACAGCTATCTCTGCTGCAAAAAAGCCATAGGAAGCAGACGGGGTCTTCAACCTCGCATACAAAACTTTTTGGCTGTACACATTGGTCATCCGACTAATAATCATGTACGGTTGCAATATGGTGGATTTCACTGGAGAGAGTCACTTACTGCGACAAACTCAGAGTCCAACGCACTGCATGTCTGCATAATAGGGCATTGAGAACTACACCCTCAGCGGCGCTAGACACTCCTCTATCTGCCACCCCTCGACATCATCAGCAAACAAGTGGTAGCGAGTACAGCTATAAGACTTATCGCCTCCTCTCAATGGACCAACAATAATGTGGGAAATTCCATCATTTTGAACTTCTTCGGTTCTAAACCAAAGAACATAGACTACAACATTCCAAAACCCCAATCAAGGTCTCCATTCCATCCAGAGCCGAATGGAAAAACTAAAAATTCCTGATGGAAGACAGAAGCATAATCATTTTTATACAGATTGATCCAAGACAAATGATGGTGCTGGTAGTGATGTGTATTCATTCCGCCACCCAAATAATTGTATCGTCTTCCAAGCGGAAACGTTGGTGATCAAAGAGGTTCTGTCCTGGCTAAGAGAAAACGTGATATCAACATCTGATATCCGTATCTTTTCTGACAGTCAGACTGCTATAAAATCTCTCGACTGTGTCTCGACCAAATCTTAAACGGCGCTCGATTGTCGATCATCTCTCATGGAGATGGCACAGCAATTAAATATTCACCTCTGTTGAATGTGTCGCAGAGACATCACAAGAAATTGTAAAGCCGATGAACTCGCTAAAAATGGAACGGTCATACATCTCACCCGAAACGGAAAATATAGGTATACCGATAGCTACATGTAAACTTGTGCTAAAAGAAACAGCCTTAGCGAAAACGAGCTCTAGGTGGTATAATTTACCAACATGCGCAGCCACAAAATTCGTATGGCCGTCACTTGACTTAAAGCGCTCCAAAGGCTTGGTATCTCAAAGCAGATCTCATATGAGTTCCCTAGTAGGTGTCATCACGATACACTGTCTTATAGGCAGACAAGCAATACGACTTGGTTTAGCCTCAAATGATTTTTGCAGGAGCTGTATGGACGAAGAAGAAGAGGAAACAATTTCTCACCTTCTCAGCACATGCCCTGCTCTTTCCCTAAGACGCACACTTAATCTAGGATAATATTTTTACGACAATCCCAGTGAATTTAAATATCTTTTTCGCTTTATAAAAAGCTCAAAATGCTTCGACTAGTAGGAGATTATTCCCTAGATTCACGTGGTATCGCTATCGGCTTTTTCCGCTGGCCCAAATGTGTGGATCCTGTATCCGCTTCCGCAGCCACTTTAACCTTAACTAACTTCAGTCGAATATGTTGTTCCTGAAGTTTGAAAATCCAACGTCACGCTTCCAAAAAACTTTCTTGTCGTGTTCCTCAGTTCTGTTACAAGTAAAAGTTTCTACAATTTATGGAGTTACACGTTTGAAATTTGTAGTTTAAGTAACTTATTTAACTGAAAACTTTGCAGTACATCGGATTTTTGAAATCTAAGCAACAAAAAACCGAGAATCCAAACTTTTTGAAGCGCTTTGATAAATTGGACCCCTTTCAACCCAATTTTTGCGTTTTTAAGATAAGTTGTTTTAAAAATCAGCTAGTTTTTCATATTTTCACCTATTGCTTCCTTCTTTTCAGAAACGTTCACTTACTTTCTACTACTTTTTTAATACTTTTAATATTTTCTTCTACTTTTTAAAAATTTCTACTCATTTTAATACTTTCTACTACTTCTTAATACTTTCTTCTACTTATTAATACTTTCTACTGCTTTTTATTTTGTTCTGCTACTTTTTAATAACTTCTACTATTTTTTAATACTTTCTTCTTATTTTCTATAGTGTCTACTTTGAAATACTTTCTACTACTCACGTATTTTGTTATTTTATACTATTTTCAGTTACTTTCTACTACTTTCAATACCAACCTTCATATTTTTTGTCCAACATTTAGAAATAGTACTAATATTTTAAAAAGCAAGGTATTAAGAAATGTTACTAACAATTTTGTAGTGTCCGTAGCTTAGTGGTTAGGTGCGTTGGCTACTAAGCAGAACGTCATGGGTTGGAGTCCTACTCATGTCCATAGTTTTTATTTCATCTTTCACGGGCACTGCCTCTTGCGAAGAACTGACAAAACTTCCAAGAGTATCATCTGTCATGAAAAAAGTGCTTCTCAACTTTGCCGTTCGGAATCGGCGTTTAAGTGAAGGTCCCCTCAATTCTTCACATGCACCTAGAGAATTGTTGATGAGGGTAAGCCACTTAGGCCTTGGTTCTTCAAGAGCTTGGTTTTTCAAGAGCGCCACTCTATTTATTATTTTTACAAACAATTTGAATGAAAAGAAGTATTAAAGTAGACACTTTTTTCAGTGTCTAGAATTAGTGTTGATACTTTTCTGCATTCGTTATATCGTTGCTCCTTTCTGGGTATATATCGACTTTGAAATATTATCAACATGCTTCGGTATCGGAGTCAAAAACAAGTTGTAACAAAATTGTGTGCTGGTGAGTCAATTCAATTCTGACAATTTAATCATTCAAATATAAACATTTTACGTGAAAAACCATTAATCTTCCAAAAACCCAAAACAATCCTTTTTTCTCCTTTATCCTTTGTTCATTTCCAATATGTTACCTGCGCCCAAAACCACAAAAAAAAAACCTGATACAAATTAGCTGCATGGTTTCTCATTCCCAGCATAACTTATTGGCGTCTACAGAAAAAAAAAATGTTTAAACACTTAAATAAATTTGAAAAAGTATAAATGTCAAAACGAAAAATCAAAAATTAATATCGTCTGTGGCCATAATAAAAAATAAACGGACAATTCATTAATCCCTTTTCTTATGCACACACAACGATATATGTTTGTGTATCTTTGCCATTCTGGCAACTAATTAGATTAAGCATTGAATCGTATGCTAATTTCTCGAAGTTGGCCAGCAACGATGACGACGAAAACGAAGACAAAAGCAAAGGAAACAAGAAAACGAAGAAAAATATGACAGAAAATCTTTTCCGTAATAAATTATCAAACGCTTAACATAAAATATCGTTAAGACATTTATGACGTCTTGAAAACCGAAACTTTGTTGATTTTGTGCAAAAGAAACAGACAGTTCGATAAATCATGGGAAATCATTAAATTTGCCCAAAATTCCGAGACAAGACATACTAAAAGGTCCTTCGGTATTGTCCACTTTTTTAGTTGCCTTTTATTTTTCTGTAATGGGACATTGGGGAATTAAATCAAACCAAATAGCTTCAATCAGAAGCCAAATAACGAGTCTAAACTACGTTTACTGACAGTAAAAAAGACAAACTTCCATTGGCCACATTTGTCACCTTCGAAAGAAGGGACAGTGCTAAAGAGAATCAATAAAAACAAATACAAGTTTGATAGACAAATCCTCATAATAATTTAAATGTGCCCAGGTGTCCTTATTGTGGACTTCATTGCACTGTATACTTTGTCGTCTTCTACCGGCGGATATAAAAACAACGTCATCGTCATAAAAGAACAGCAACCCCTTTGCGCTAAATTGAGACACTTTTTAGATTCTGCTGCTCTCCTTGGGTCGGTCGGTCGTTGAGGATGAGGACATTGTCGTGTAAAAGTTGTTGTTAAATAGCAATTTTCTTTTATTATTCAGGCTCTAAGTGATGTTGTCTGCTTGCTGACTTCCTCAAGATGTTGTTAACTTCATAAACACCGAGCTTGCAATCAAATTATCAAACACATTTCGGTAATGTGCAGTTAACAGACGATTGATGTGCTTCATCCAAAATATTGTTATTTTCCCGACTCACAATTTCTGGGGGTTCTTCTCTAAGCTTTCCCTTCTTTAATCCTAAGCTTTTATTTTGTGCCTTCCTTCAAAAGGAAAAGTTACATTTAAATGGATTCTAATGCTTTGAGGTGTTTTGATTAAAATGAATATAGCCAGTAGTTGCCAGCCCCCCAAATTGAAGACGAAAAAGAAGAGGCTGACTCCGATTCGTTTCGACACAATGCATTTAGCATTAAATAAATGTAAATGAGATTTATTTGCTGTAATGGAAAAAGGCCTTTCGGCTTCTATTAATTTTTTTTTTTTTTTGGTTGAACATTTTTCTGGATCACAAAGAAATGCGCAAATAAAGAGGGTTGTTCGATCTTTTTATTAGACTAATACCTTTTTGATTTGCTTTCAATTATATCGATAGGCGAGGAGGGTGAATTAAAATATGTATACAGAAGAAGCAAACAGGAAAAGAATGGTAATTTTGCTGTAGCCATGCCTAAGCAGCAACTATGGGACATATCCTGGAAAAATTTAAATAGATAATGGAGTGTGAAGTTTTTGTTTGTCTTCGGTTCTTTTTTTTTCTTTGTGTCAGGGGCTCAGTAAACGGTCCTGGTTTTTCGTTTCTCCTTGGTAAACTTTTTTAACTGTTGCGGAAATTCTCATCATTACAATCGTGAATCGTTACATAAATCACTTTATCCGATTTTTGCTGTGATAGAGTGTTTTTTTGGGAAAATAATTTAAAAGGTTTTACAGGGGTCATGTAATAAACAAAAAAAAAAATACTTTATTGAGAGTAAATTACCCTAACCATAAAAACCTTTCTCGCATATAGAAAAGGACCATTTTTAAACTTTGTTTTTATTTTTAATCGCATTTGCTAATTGCTTTGACAAGAAAAAAACAAAACAAGTTAAGAGTCTTCACTCTGAAAAAAGGTTGAATTTCCTCAGGGCAGGGTCAGCTGTTTTGCAGACAGAATCAGCAAAAGCAAAAGAACAATCCTGGAAGGCCAGCTATTGCCACGCACTAAAGGATCAAACATTTTTAATAGTTAAAGGAATAAGAACCAAACTAGTGAAACAACAGGAACTCCGCCTCGTCCTCGCTAATGAAGTGTTTATTCAACGTAAGTTCACTTACCAGCTCCAACTACGTGTGCTGGACTTATTTGGCACCTTGACGTTCAGAACAAGTAAATAATCTATGAATGCTGATGTACCTCAGGGCACTGCACTGGGGCCTACTCTATTTACAATTTTCGAAACCCGTCTTTTGTCCCAAAAATATTTCTCAACACGTTCAGAAGTGTAACACACTGCTGAAAATCTTGTGCATTATACTGCTGAAAACCCTTCTAAACAGCGAAGAGATTTGATAGATTTTACGTACACGACTATCAACAAAACTTCCATCAAGTTTATTGGTCTCGGATGAAACTTTCCGAACAATAAAAAAACACAGCACAATTTTAAAGCTAAATTAGCCAGCAAAATTTAAATGCCTCCCAACACCCTCACCAAAGAGGCCAATAAATGCACTCAGTTTATTGGAAACTAAACTTTTTCACTTGAACTATTTTTTTTTTCATTTTGCAGCGAGGAAAAACCGAATTTCCAAAATACCTTTTTTCCTCTTGAACAAATTCTTCCAACTCGCTTTTGCATCCCTCGAAAAATGTTTGTTTGTTTATATGGAGGGTATTTTCTATTTGGCCCCCCTCCCCCCTAAAAAAATAAAAACTCAACATTTTCAAAATTTAATAGAACGATTTTTCTTATCTTCGTCTCCGGTGCACAAAATTGATGCATCTACGAAGCCTTTATTTTCATTCTCTCTTCTACATTTTGTTGCTTCAAAAGAGTCAAGTCCCTTGAGTGTCGTTCCATTTACGATGGATAGAAAGAATGTTTGTGCTTTTTGTTCTTCGTTTATCATTCCCCTCCCCCTCCTCCCCCTAAAGATGGGTAGCACAAAAATAAAGAATTCTGTGTTTTGGTGTATTGCGAAATGTGTTCGTTCATTTTTCACCTGCATAGCATAACCCACAAGCAAAGAGGTTAACAAGGGGCGACACTCTTTAAAAATACTTTGCAAACCAAAAAAAGAAACATTGTAATGGAAAACATAAAAGTTTGAAACAGCAAAATCATAAAAAAGTAAAAGAATGAAGAAAAGTGATTAACCAACAATACCTCACAGAGTAGAATAGACACATTCTCTCACGACAAAGAATTAAAATTTCCATTTGAATTTCATAACTAGAGTCTCCAAAAACAAATCGACAGAGTCTCCAAAAAGAAAAAGAAACCAAAACAAAGATATGAATATAAAGGACGAAATCCTCGAAACAGATATTATTATGTTCATTGTTCATTCATTACGCGCGAAAGTGTAGTTCTTCTGCCTACAACTTGCTAACAAAATATTCAAAGCCTCTTACACACTTGTTTCCAACTTTCGCCCTCTTTTTATCGCTTTTTCTCCTTTGGGGCTTGTCTCTTGTGTTTGCACCTATTTTGGTAAATACAGTTTTCGACACTTGTGCCTGCAGATGAAAGAATCATTTCCGGAACTTTTTGATGTGTATGTTGTATGTTACATTGATTTTGGAAAAATATACATACAGGATTTTCCTACCCTCCACCTCGATTAAGTATTCTTATTGCTATGTTTTTTGGTTTAATAATCCTTAATAATGCAAAAGCATTTACGTTACTCCCGAATGGGATGATAAACTTATTCTTTAGAGTTGAGAGTTTATGTGTATTGCTTTTTCATCGCGTCGTCAACGTCTCAGTTGTCACATTTTTCTTTCCATTATAGCTCAGAAACAGCAGAAAAACTTTTGGAGACATGTGTTTCTTTTCCTTTTTTTGTGGAGAATTTTCACAGAAGTGGGTTGCTGACTGAGGCTGATACAGGACAAAAAAATAGAAGAAAAAACGAACCACTTTTCCACGAGTGACAAAATGAAGCCAGTCGTTTGTGCATGAACCAACTGTTGACTGGTAGATGTAGAAAAAGGAAGTTTTCGGAAAAATGTTTTCCACTCAGCGCTTTGGAAAGTGACTCTTAAATAGAACGAAAGTGATTTTTCGTTGGCTAGCGAGTACCATAGAGTGTACGAAAATTAATTGAAATATCTTCCCTCACCAAGTCTTTAGATTACTTTCCGTTCTTTTAGTTTGCACTTTAAATTGTACGACTCACCTTTCTTAGTTTGAAAAGTGTATTCGGTGATTTTTGCTAAACCAATAAATCGACTCCAATAATTATTTCTTTTTTCTTAATAAATTTTGAAAGATTCAAATAAGTTTCGGAGTACTCTTATATATACGGCGCAAAAGGGAATTTTCTCGAAAACCCATTGTCTTACGGAAAAAAATCGCAACATGTTTTCTGTTGACAATTTTCTAAGCTACAAATTTTGTTAAAACTATTTTACCGATATAAAGTACCCCTTAAGAAATTTTAACGAAAAACCTTCTCAACCTTTGATCCCATACATCATTTTGGTTATATTTCTTAGGACCAATTCTTACAACAATCATTTAAAAACCTTACCCATTTCTGGTGGGGAAAGAAATTTTCGCAATATGCTTTCCCCACCAAAACTGCTTTTTCATGTGTCGGTTACATGAATTGTTCATTTTTCGCACTGTCCAAATTGCGTTGGGGAATTTGTCTAGCCAAGTTTCCAAAAAGCAAACCCATTAACAGAGATTTCCTAATGTATGTGTTCTTTTTGAAAATTATTCCATAAATAGTTAAAAAGTCATCATCCCAAATTGTTCTTGAACCCTTACTATTAAAACAGAAATACAAAAACGGTTAACGCATCCTCTGGGATTCAGCTGATGATAATGCTCATAACAATGTGTTAAAAATTTACGCAATAGGCCGCAAAAAAATGAGAGAAAGAAAAGGGGGGAGACAAAGCAAAACAAAAGTGTTCGATTATCACGTTCACAAACACACCAAGATTGCACTTCAGCCAGAAGGGAGTGTGATACCCTTGAGACTGGAGAGCCATTCTCCTCTACCCGTAAACGACAAACGAGGTGATATCCTCTTCAAAATAGGTAGATTGCTTTGCAAAACGAATTTCATCAGCCGAAACGACCGCTGATCAGGTCGAATTATAATACACTTGGCTGAACAGCATAATTAAAAAGACAAAAAAACACAAAGCCAACCAATATAACACTTTGATAGAAGTCAAGTCAGATTGTGTCACTTGACTGTTTAAAATGACTTTTGTGGTGAGAGAAGAGTTCTCACAGAAGAGTCCACGAATCAGCAGAAAATGAAATTCTCCACTGAACTCGAAGTGATGGGATAATTTATTGAAATAGCAAAAGTGAAATTCTGTCCGCTTAATTAAATTCAATCCCTTCGTTCGATCCCACTTCTGAATGTAAGCCCAAAAATTTCAATTATTAAAAGAATTGTACATCCTAATGTTAATTATAAAACAAAAACAATCTGGAAAAGGAAATTATCCAACAAATCACGAATATTTATGTTTGTGTCTAGGGCTTGACAAAAAAGAAAAAAAAAAAACGTTTAAAGGACCTTTTTTAACATTAAGTAAACACTCTGACCAACAAACTCAATTAAACAAAAAGTACATTTGAATTAATCAAGAACTCGTTTGTGGCAAGTGCTGCACGAGTAGGCTCCTTCTTATGCCACTTAAAAAGAGAAGCTTCACAAATCTGTTTTTTTGAATTAAAAGAAAAAAAAAATACAAACCTAAAACTTTGCAAAGCATCCACTACGACCCTTCTTCCTCCTTGAAAAAAAATTAACCACTTCAGAAAAAGAAAAACAAGCAGCTCGTCGGAATTTGTTTAACTTAACTTAAAAACACAAAACGAACAGAATAAACAAACGAAGCGAGCGAAACCCACAACAAAACTGATGAGTTTATTTAACCTTAATCCCACCGGAAAAAAGGACTCTCTTTAAAACTTTTGAAAATAGATCAAATCTATTATGGTTCTTTGGGTTTGGCTTAAAGTGTGTTTGCAATGGATTGAAGTAAATCATTCCCAAGGAAGTTCGTTTTAAAGCTTTTCTCGATAAAAAAAGGACGAACCACTGCCATACTTCACATACAAAATTTAAGGACTTAGTTCTGCTCTTCCATAGTTGGCATTATTCAATGGCTGATGTGAAAGAACAAACAAACAGAAAACAAAACCAAACCAAAAAAAAAAGAAAAGAAAGAACAACGCTGAAGTCCTTTAGAATTCATTTGGTAGCGCACATATTGCAGCTTCCTGATAAAAGTGGCGTGTCGACTCAGACGTATAACTGGCCGAGTTAGTCTTTTTGTGATAACAAATTTCCATCATTAGATTCATCGTCAAACTAAATACCTGAGTTCATTGTGGGTTGCTTAAATGGAACCACCCACTCTTTTGTTTTGGTTTTGGTTTTACCCTCTCATTCTTTCTCTCGGGAACCTATTGTAAGTAGGTTACTCTTTACCTAGACTCAAAAAACAAAAAAATAAGTCAAAACAAATCTGGAAAGCAGGGTAGTGTGGCAGCACTATTTGTTATGTGTACCTTCCACTGTGGCGCGCACAGCAGGAAGGAAACGCCAAAAACCCCAACTCCTCCATTATTTAAGCATTTAACCAGTTCAGAAACCGTCAGCCAGCGAGAGAGAGAGAGAGAGAGAGACATACAAGAAGCAGTTGCCAACTTGATTCCATTTTTCTATCTTCTTGTTGTGTTCTTTTTTTTTGTTCATCTCATCTTCCTCTTTTTCCATTGGAATTGGATAGAACAGTGTGGAAAGGATTTTCGGAATGTTTTATTGAGATTACGCTCGTTCCATATACCTACTACCAACACTGCAGCCTAGCCGAGCCAGTCAGCGTATATCGTATAAGTCTAGCTCTCTCTCTCGCTCTGCCTATCTATGGCAGTGGCTTAAGATGGGATTTAAGTCGGATTTTCTATATAAAAGCAATGATTTCAATCATATTGCGTGAAGCCCGAATATAAAGGCTCTAGAACTTTTGGTGTATATAAGTATCTTTTTTTTTCTTTATTTGTAATCCAAAATGTGCATTTCAAAGTTTTCATTTTCCTTTTGAAAAAGAAATCGGTTCGAAGAAAAAAGACAAAAAACAATTTAATCTTCTACCAATTGAGACTTTTGAGCTTAAAAGCGAACAATAAAAAAATAAAAAGGTATCAAAGAGGACATAGAAAAAGGCACAATGCACTCTCGCAATGAGAAAAAAACAGCCTTGAAGGGTGGCGTGCAATTAATTAAAATGGAATTGTATCGTGAATTCGAATATAAAAAGGGAAAACAGCAGCGACGCAAATAGACAGTGAAACGATTTCTAAACGTTTTTATTTGATGTTGTTTATACCTTTGACTTCTTTGGAAGTTGGTTAGGAATTAAATTATGATTGGAAACGGTTTTTTGATTGATAAATATCGAATGAATTCTGAAAGATTGAATGTTTCTTTTTAAGTTGATTGAAAACAAGATGAGAAATGACAAAAAATCAGTAAAAAGAAAAAAAAATAATAAGCTTAAATTTTCATTTGAGACATAGCACATAATTTTTCCTACTGAGGTGCGCATATATCACCACTCCATACGACACATAGGGACTCTCATCCCAATACAACTGTCAAATAAATCCTAGATCCACTGTAAGAATCCAAGAATAATAATGGCTGCACTAAAGCTTTCTGAACGGCTCATCTGTCCATCTTCGACCACGGCAAATGTAGGTCTGTCAGTTCTTGCCAAAAGTATCCCCTTCAAATGATGAGACACGAGACGAGACGGGCTTAAGACAGAAAGTCTTACTAACGTGATGATATATGTTTACACTGAAGCAGGGTATGGCAAAATGTCTAGAATTCAACATCAAAACATACCATCTGTATGGACTCATGGATTTAGAGGCCTCCTACAACAGCACAGCCAGAAAAAAAACTGTTTACAAAGCCATGTGAGGAAATCTGCATCCCAAATAAATTAATAAGACTACGCAGGCTGGCCTCTGCAGATTCCAGCCAAAATAAAGCATCCATATTGGTAGTCAGACCCGTCAACATTTTCAACGGACTCCGCCAATTAGATGGACAAGCCTGCTTCCTCTTCAACTTTGCGTTGGAGAAAGCAATCAATGACTCTGAGACATCTATTAGAGGGATTTTCGTCACCTATAAGCAGACGATATTCGGCCCTATCGAGGTAACCGTCGAAGCGGAATTTTGTCCGATTTCCTCTGAATCGGTGACATTTTGCTAGTCGGAGAACTACCTCTAAGCAAAATTCGGAGGAAATCGGAGAAAATTCCGCTCCGACGGTTACCTTGATTGGGCTGATTGACATCTTTTGAAGAGTCCCACAGGCGGCAAAAAACCTGGGGCTGCATATAAATGTATGAAAAATTAGGAGTATGATGGCTTCGTCGGCCGAAAACAGTAGAAGAACAACAACTATTAAGGTGGAAGAGCACGAATTCGAAGTAGTGTGATCCTTTATTTACCTTGGGTTAGCAGTAGCAGCCGATAAAAATATGTAAGAACAAATACACGAACGGCTGCTCAAAGCCAACAGAGTCTACTATAGTTTCCCGAGGTTCCGTAAAACCAAAAATCTTACCATTACTTCGAAACTGCTGCTGTAAAGGACAATAGTCTTACCTGTACCCACTTACAGATCCGAGATTTGGGTGCTTTGCCAAAGGTAGTCTGAACTCATAGCCGTGTTCAAGAGATAAGGAGAATAGTTGGCCGCTTTTGTAAGGAGGGACGATTCCGGGAACGATATATCCACGAGTTGTTTTAAATCTACCGCGTAGCAGACATGATGACAAAAATTAAGCTTGGTAGACTCCGGTGGACTGGACATTCAGCTCGTATAAATGAAGAGGAATGGACGCGGAAAGTCTTTTGCGATACTTGCGCTGGAAGGATGGTGTAGACCAGGATGCTCAAAGCCAACAATCGTCTGATACTTGAAAGAAGTTGCTGTAGGAGGCCCGGACCAGATCCCGGTTGTAGTGCAGATGAAGGTGGAAACTTTATTGGCCAGGCCGATGTTGATGATATAACTTTTGGGGTTCTGTTCTGACTTTTGCAATTTTGTTTGACCCATAAGTGAGGTTAATGGAATCCATTTAACAATTTAACTTGATGAACATTTTCTCAAGAATGATTTTGGGGAAGACGCACGGAAATGCTCCGACTTGTCTGGCAGTTTTTTTTTTTTTTGAACCCACCCGAAAGGTGATTGCAGCCGATTTAGCTGGACTTGATTGGAATATCCGCAATGATACCATTTGTACAATTAAGTATAAAGTGTTCAAGTGTTGTTATTTGAAATTTCTTCTACTTTTGAAGGTGTCGTCAGTTCCTGTCAACTCCTCATGAGCATGGCAGAGGAGTAGTCGTCCCAATCCATGTATTGAATTTCAGTACAAAATAGTCGACTAATGTCCACCGTTTACCCTAAAGTTGTTACCAGCCTAATTTTTTAAAGAAAATCTAAACTGTCACCCTAGTAGATGCGGAAATTTTATTTGTTAACGTGTCCGTCAAAAGATCATATTACGTCTAAATTCGTCGTTATCGCATCGACGAGCTCTTAGGCCTAAGTTGCGAAGCGGATAGTCTTGCGCTATCTTGTAATCGAATAATCAGATGTCTTTGTTTCGAATTCCCTTAAGGCAAGTTATTTTCTTGGATTGAGTCTTGCACCCTTGGCTTCCGAAACTATTGGTACCACAAGGCCTGGTTAGTGCTTCATTTGATCAACACAGAACTCACCCTGCAAATAAGTTTTCAATATGTCCCAAAGTTTTTAAACATCAAGCGAACAATTGAAAATTCTCCAGGCAAATAAAATCTAGAATTCAAACCCCAATTTTCTAACAACCAAAAATTATAGAAAACAGTTGAAAACACGACCTAATTGAAAATTCTAAAAGGTGCCTGTTTGGGACATAATTTTTTACTTGCGACATATAGAATGTGGCAAGTATTGAATTCGTAAAAAAAAATCGAGATTTTAATCAAATATGACATTACGACGTTAGAGAAGTCGAAAAAAGTGGGTCCGGCGATTCCGTTCGTCTGTATGTCTGTTAACGCAGCATTTACCGATTGACTTCAATCTTGAAAATTAGAGGTTTGAGCGAATTCGCGTGTTTCGTTTTGGTTTTTTTGATCAAAATTTAGGGTAGTCACCATACAACTTTTTTTTGGATAAAAACCAAAAGTTTCAATTTTCTCAAAAACGGCTCCTATGATTTTTGAAAACTGCCTCAAAATTTTTTTTCAAAACACTGATGTATTGTGTAAAAAAATATTTTTCTGTTGTAAAATTTTCTCGAAAAATAAAAGTCAGATTAGCGTCCTTTTTTTGCAAGTACGTATATTTCGACCAAATAATATTTTGCTTTCAAAAAATTTCAATTTTGTTTTTATATTTTGAAACTTTTTGTTTTTCAAATTCTGTATCTCTAAAACGGATAAATTTTAAAAATCGAAATAACATTATAAAATGTATATTTGCATAATCTTGAATACTGCATACTACCAAACTAATTTTCAGACATTTTTTAATAATTTTTTTATATACAAAATTAATAAAAAAAAAAAATCCGAGGATTTTTTTTAAATTTGAAAATTCAACAATTTCTCAAGAAATCTTATGACACATTTTTTTTTTGGATTAAATTTAATTTTATTTCACTTTCAATTTTTATTAATGAATTTTAATTACATATTTTAATTTTTTTATTTTTTATGAGTTATTATTTTGAATACAGGAGCAAGTTCGTAAGACCCAGTCGTGTACATATTTTTTCTGAATTTTCGATCCCAATTAAAACTGACTTAGGGGTAAAAAAATTTGACATTCACATCGATTTCAATTCTTTGAATTCTTAATGTCCAAGAAGAGTTCCTTTCCTTTTGTAATGACTGATAGAGCAAGGCAATTCAGTCAACAATTAATTTTAATTCTTATGTTTTTCACACTTCATGTGAAACATTTGCTTACGAAAGTGTACGAGACATCTGTCTTAACTCTTACGTTTTCTTAATAAAAAAAAATAGGCATATGAGCATGACATCTCATAATCTGACTGAATTAAAAACGTTTAAACATTTATTTTTACGAGAACAGATTTATGTTCATTTTTTAGACTGTTAATTAATTGTTCAACACGAGATAATTTTAAATGTTGCAATAATTTCAAAATTTATGAGCAAAAAAGTCCTCCATCAAAATCCATCTTCATTTTTCTTTTAAATTTTAATTCGTGTCTCGCAATGTAAAATTTATTGTATTGCCATTAATGTGTTTAAAATAAATCGCAAGCTTGAAGTGGCATACTCTTTGATCTCATATACATTTTGAAGCACTTAAAGTTTTGCAAATTGACATTGTGTGACAAATAATACCTCCATGTGAATGAATTTAACCCTCTTATATGTTAATTTTGTCGACGACGACGACGGAGTTGGAGATATCAACGACGACGACCGACGCCATTGCCGACGGCAATGAAATTGAGAAAAGTAAATTGATATCATGAGCGCTTCACTGTTAATATAAGGAGTTATATCTGGTTGAATTTCAAAAGACATGAATGGAATCGACCCGTACCGCCCGCGCTATTATAGGAGCCAAAAGGCTCTTGAATTAATAGTTAAGTTGTTTCTAAATGTACTCAAATTAATATTATTGTCGTCGTTTGTCGTCAAGTTACAAAAGGCCTCGCTGAATTGAGTTGAAGCTAATTAAACGATATGAGGGTTGCAAAAAAGACACACAACTTATAATAAGGGCATTTCCATTAAAATATTGAATTTGAAGCTAAAATATGCTTATAGTTTTGAAAAGACTTTATTTGATTACATTTTTGAGAATACTTGAGAATGAAGCTAAAGTGGTGCCCTACCTACTTAAAAATGATGAAAAATAACCATAATAATTTAATTACGAAATTACGATACAATTTTTTACTAGACCTTTTCAAATGAAGTAGAATTTGGCATGTCAACTTAAACAGATGACAAAACTAGAGGGAAGAGTTCATTTTCAGTTTAAAGAGAGCAGAGCACTTTGCTTACTAGACAAAAAAATGTTTAGCAATTTTTATGCTTATGATTGTACGTTTCAAAATAACTAGCTGACCGGTCCAACTTCATATCACCTTGAGAAAGAACTTTTGTCATCGTAAGGATAACAATAAATTGATTGAGAATAGGTAACATATTATTGTCGATCGTTAGTACTGAAATTCTCTGCTCTTTTTAGTAAAATGATTGATTTTCTAAAGTTGCGCCTTGCAGTATGCAATATATTTTGTTTTAAACATTTTCGTCTATTCTGGTCGATTAAAAACAAAGGTTTGACTCGAATGTTTAAGATCTCATGTGCTATAGTTACGACGCATATGTACCTACATAAGTTGTCAAATTTAAAACGTCAAAACTGTCCTACAAGAAAAAAGACGTTCTTCTGTTACACGTCTTTTAAGCTATAACTTAATAAACAATCAGACAAAGTAAACAATGTTTGCAGTAATAAACTTCCACATCGAAATTTGTATTGTAAACAACCCAGCATGAAACGATGATGTCACACAGAGCAGAACAAAGACTTCAAGAGCAAAAAAAAAAAGAAAAGAATTGCACCCGTTTCCTATGACGAATGGAGAACGAAGGAACGATTTATAAAATTAGGATTTAAAGGATTAAGCAATAATTCTTGTTGGTGTGACACCTCATTCGCGTTCAAAGTGAATTGGAATAATTTTATCGCATCACGAAAACTATTCTCATTCTATGAAAAGATAACCAAAGCAACGCGAATTTAATCCCTGAAAATTGGATGCAAATTTTTTGTGTGTTGCTTATTAATTCCATGACCTGATTCAAATTAAATTCGTTTGTATCCAATGACAGTGTGGTTCAAGGTACGACATTATATGTGAGGTGTGGTTCGGAACCCCTTCAAGAATTAGGACAACAAAAAAAAGGAAAAGAAAAGCCCGACATTCTTTTTCGATACGCTAAAACTTCCATCCGTGAAATTTCAAGGAAGCAAAAAAGTTCGCCAACAAGACGTTTTACCTGTACAATGCTAAAAAAATTCAAAGGTTTGGAAAGGACTACTATTAGACCCTCGTCATACTGACATATAAACGCATAAGTCACTTTTCAGCAAAGCGAAAGGTTTTGCAAAGAAAAATACAACAACAACAAAATTTTATTTGCGAATAAGGGAATGAACAGAAACTCATAAATCAAAAATTAGATTTTGTTGTTCTTTTTGTCTACAACACAAACATGGAACAAGGTACTGATGCAAAACTTATTAAAAGATTTTTATGGAGAGAGGAAGAGGAGAAAACAAGATACGCCTGTCCTAAAATTAATTTCTAATAATGTGTGGAAGAATGAAGAACATCAACCACAATCTGTATTGGAAATTAATGTTAAACCACTTCAAAAGGAAATAATTTTGGGAGGTTGTGTAACGAATTGAGAGGAGTAACAACATGTACATTTGACAATGGTTTAATGTTGGTTTGACATCTTCAAAGAAATCTGATTATGTAGTTTGATGACATGTAGAAGGGACTTCCCTCAATCGATAAAAAATGGCAATTCAATTCAGTAGCCTAATATGAACCCATGCTCGCTATGACAATAAAATTGTCCTCGGCGATTTTTACGCAAAGCTGGGAAAAGAGGACATCTTTGGCGGAACAGTCGGAAAGCATAGTCTGCACGAAACCACTTCCGACAACGGATTCAGTCTGATCGATTTTTCTGCGGGGCGAAATGTTGTGGTAGCAAGCTCATGGTTCCCACATCTCAACATCCATAAAGGAACCTCGTCGTAGCCAAGGTAGTGCTACAAATATCCCGACAACGGCCACAACACGAAAATGCTTCAAGAAAATTCGACGTCAGACGGCTACAGTCGCAAGAGATCGCCAAATCCTTCTCTGATCGAGTGTCAAGAAGAAGTCCTATGCCGCTAACATAAAGAATCAACATTGCCAGAACACACTAAGAGATGCCGCCTCTTATGTGCTAGGTTTCACTAAGCCACCAAAACGAAACCCCTGGTTTGACGAAGAATGCAGGCAGGCCCATGCAGCCAGGCAGGAGGCATACAAAGCTGCGCTGCATAGAAGGACAAGAGCTGCTCATGAGCTCTACGAGCCAAAGAGGAAAGAGTAATATCGGCTTCTCAGACGAAAAAAGACACTGGGAAGCGTTAGATCAAGGATGTTGAAAGAACCAACAGCAGGAATGAAGTTCGACGGTTCTACCGGAAGGTTTAACAGCTGTCTCAAGCTCATCTAGCGAGAACCGATGACTGGCAGGTATAAAGAAGGGTATATCATAGTAAAATCGCAGTCAATGCTGGGGATTTGGAAAAACTTCTTCTGTACACTGTTTAATGGCGATGACGAACAAAATCTCGCCATCAGGCAAGAGCCTTTCATCGGACACGATGACAGCCAACAATTCCGTGAACCCGACCTAGAAGAAGTGAAAACCGCAATATAACGGCTGAAATCCAACAAAACCGCTGGAGCAGCAGGCGACGATCTAGATAGGAGCATGCACCAAATCATTTGCAAAATATGGTAGGAAAAATGCATGTCCGATAAATGGAACCTCAGCATTGTTTGCCCGATCCTGAAAAAGGGAGATCCTATAAAATGCGCCTACAAGATCCTCTCTGCCGTAATATGTGAACGTATATGAACTCCACAAACTTTTCATCGATTTCAAGCCCGCCTATGACAGCATCTACAAGTACAAACTGTATAAAGCTATGTCTAGTTTTCGCATCCCTGCCAAACTCATTCGCTTGTGCAAAATGACGATGTAAAACTCACATTGTGCCATCAAGGTGCCCAACGAGCTCTTGGAATCCGTCGATGTCAAAAAAGGATTCAGACAAGGCGATGCACTGTCATGCAATTTTGTTTACATAGTTCTTGAGAAGATGGTGCAAAACTCAACCGTTCACACCAGGGGCACTATCTTTCAAAAGTCTGTGCAACTTCTCGCGTACGCCGATGATATAGTGATATACCTAATGGGAGGAACACAGCGTGATGTCAATGGCGCCTTTGAGGGAATTGAGACAGAAGCGGAAAAAATGGGTTTAGGGGTAAATATGAGAAAAAACACCCAACACCGACGGCTCGGACAGAAAGTCACAATTGACGCATACAACTTCGTGTTGTTACATCCTCTTATTCTGCGATCGAAAAAAAGGTTAGGTATGCTACCTCCCAAGTGCCCGTGGCTTAGTGGTTAGTTGCTTAGCCAAGCACGAGTCCCACTCGTGCCCATTAAGTTTTTATTTCATCTTTCTCTACCTGCCTCTTGCGAAGAACTGACGAAACTTCCAAGAGTATCAATCTGTCATGAAAAAGTGCTTCTCACTTCTCACAAGGCCACTTAGGCCTTCAAGAGCTGTCGCGCCACTCTATTTTATTTATATGCTCCCTCTCATAAAGGTCCGACCTTATCTCTCCTTTGTTTACAGACCTCACAATGCAGCAGTGGGATAAACCAAGGCTTTCATTATGGCCGTGTAAAGTGATCTCGCATCTCGCCTCGATCGTAGTGGTCTTACAACAACTTTGAAGATAGTCAAAATAAACTTCGTGCAGACAGCGAAACGCAATTCGTCCTTAAACAATGTTTTTTATGGGAACCAAAATTGAATATCCTTTTTAATTCAATCATAAAAATGGCAAACACATTCAAATACCAAGGGTTGCATTATAAATCTGAATGTTAACAATTTCTACTTTTTTCTCAATAATTACACAACCCCTAGTAAGGCAATAACACCACCATCCTTCCACCTCCTTCGATTCCATCTCGAATATCCTGTTATGTATTTAAATTCGTTTCATTTTCCCAGAACCTTTATCTGGCACACATATTTTTCTGAATATTGCCAAACGCAGATTTTATTATATTTTATTATTTATTCGGGTTCGGGTTCCGTTTGTTTGTTTGCTATTTTTTTCTCAATATTAATTTCATGTTGAATAAATCCAAGTCTTTAATTCATAACTCTTCCGACTGGATAAGCTGGTAACATGTTTTCACACACAGGAAAATACAATTTTCTGTTTCTTCTTTTGTATTTGTTTTTCTGTCGATATGTTTACTCATTCCACCCTTCTCCGGGCACGAGTGTCGAAACGACACATTTCGTCCTGTGAAAATCGTAATATTCTGCATTTGACAGTTGTATTCAGTATTTCGATTGCATTGCAGCACACCCACTCTTTCCCACAACGCCCATCATCACGTTCTTACCTCTCTCTGAATGGCGAGGCGGTGCTATCAACATTAATAACTATATGCTCTTGAATCTAGACGTGAATTATTATTGTCATACACGTGGATATTGTCAAAAGAACTGAGATTTCATTTGGCAAAGTAGGAGTATTTAATTGCCCTGCTATAAGTTCCGCAGTCCTTGAGAGTAACAATCATAATATCAATTTCTTCGAGAATTTACATGAAGGAAAGTTTGGGAAAATTGTGACTTCTAGTGTCGAAAGTTCACTAATTATCGATTGGGGAAAAGTTTGCTTGAAATTTTTAACGAAAGCAAATTTCACTTAACGCCCCTGGGACAGAGGTACTCTTTAAAAAAAATAAAAGCCAAACTCTAACCAACTCGCAAAACAAATTACACCCGCGTAAACAGTCAATTACCCCGAAGGAAATCTTTAATTAAAATGTTTTTCCTGGTACAAGAAAAACAAGAGGCAGCAGTACACTGTTAGGAGAGTATAATGGAGAGAAGGGTAATTATTATCGTCGTTTTGATAATAAATTTCTAGACGCTGAAAAGATGGGACGAGATGGGATCGGATGATTATGATGATGAAGGATTAAAAGTGGCACTTCATCATGAAAGTCGTGTTCTTTCGTCATCCAGCGTTAGAAAGACAAAACAAGTTAAAGAGAGAGAAAAAGCACTTGGAATATGAAAGGCGGCAATGCGGATAATTTTTGTTCAACATCAAAATGGCAGAAAAGTAAGAAAGAAAAGACATATTTTTCTGTTTACTCGCATACAATGGCCCAAGTAAGAAAGGAATAAAGTAAAGAGCTCTGTTGGTACTTGTAAGTTGTACTTTAGGTATTGTGAAAGTTGAATTTTGCCTTTGACAGGGGTTACACTTGACACACATAATTTTCATGCTAAACTCGAAAATTCTACAGCCGTGAGTCTATACCTTGGTGTGGAATTTCTACAAAATGGGTGGCATTTTTGAGGCTTGATTATAAGGACTCTCTGAAGAGCTACACAATTGAAACAAGTGAGTGAAAGAGCGGAGATTGTGGGGAGTATAATCGGATAGAATGTATAAAATGGATTTGAATAAAGCTTTATGCTTTGCTTAGATATTGTTTTACAGAAAAACATTAACAGTTGAGTGATAATTGTTGTGAAGGGATGTAAGAAAGTCTATTAAATTAAGGGTTTTCGCCTTAAGATGTTGTTGAAAGAATTTGTGTTTGTTTGTTTTTGAAAATTGAGATGAATACTCTTTAATGGAATGGGAGACATATTGAAGAAACACGCTCGAAGTGGTTAGTGACGTCAGCAAGTCATTAAAATAATGTCGTTTGAAACCGCTGCCATTTGTCTGAATCGTTTTTAGCTTTCTGCTGTTGTCCAAATCATTAGGAAGTCATTAGATAGCTGGTCAAAATGAAGGGTTGATTTTGATTTAATTTTTAATTTGATTAAAAATTCTTAAAGTTTTAGAATTTCTCATCGAACAACAATTGAAGGGTCCGCTAGTAAACTGAATTATGAAGTAATTTTTAAATTGATTCGAACTGTATGCCATTTTCTAATACATCTGTTATGACATTTGGGAAAAATCGTTGCATTTCTTACGAGAACGTCGTCGGGCACATTAGTAAGCCGATTTTTTAGCCTCAAAAAATCGTTTATGCATTTAAACCAAGGCCCAACATTTTTTACAAGTTGACACAGTTGTTTAGAAGAGTCGAAGTTTTTTTTTTGTTTCTCAACACAACGTCTTTTGGGCCGCTAGTAATCTTTTACCATTGCATTCGGATATAAGGTTACAACATCGGTCAAACCGTTAAGAAGGGTTAATTTTGTAACAATTCAAAAGGTAAAACCTGTTTCATCAATTTCAAAATTTCATCAAAATCGGTCCAGTTGTGAGGACTTTTTCAGTCAAAACACATGCACAAAAGAAATATATGATACAAATGAAGGTTTGGTTTGTATACAATTTTATCAAATTGTTAACAACTGATTTTGAAACATTCGCAAAATCTCGTGCATTATTCAAAAGTGCATCAAAATCGCTTGGGACGTTTTCAGTGTAAAACACAAAATGATGTTTAACGATCAAGTTTGCTCTAGATAGCAAGTTAAAACGGCGTTTCTGATATTATTTCTAAGAAAAAAAAAAAAAAACATTTTCCAAAATGAACAATAAAATCCCCACTGTATGGCCTCCAATCAATCAAACAACAAACGTTTTCCAAATGGCACAATTAAACTGTTTCTATTGTATTCGAAAATCAAAATTGAAAAGGCTTTTTACAGATGGATAGATTCTGTACTTTTCATTATTCAAAATAATTTTTGAAAAAAAACTCCTGTTAATACAAATGTTAACAAAAGAATCTTCCCACAAGACTTGCTTATGCTATTTTTTTGTACAAAACTTAAGCCCTGAAGGCATTGAACGTCATACAATATCCAGAACACAATTTTTATCCTCCTCATGAACGTTTTGTTTTGTTCCGGTTTTTTTTTCGCTTGTTTGTGAAAAAGAAAGAAAGATGAGAAGGAGAGAGAGAGAGAGGAGCAACAAAAAAAGCCAGAGCGGCTTTTGTTGTTGAAGTAATCAGAAACAAATTGCCACAAAAGTAGATTACAACAATTCCACTTTCGCAAGTGAGCATTTACCTCTGATTGGTAATCACAGTAACAAAACATCAGGTGTAGGATCTATGTGTTGGGATTTAACTCGTCAAATGGATGCAGTCATTTCCAACCACCCATCCACCTTGCAACAAAACCGTATTGCAAAACCAAAACACTGGCACTGAGGACTTGTAGTTTTCAATTTCATAAGCGAGTAGATTCTATGTTGGATTTGAGGTTAGAAAGTTGGAAAATTTTAAACTTTACGAAAATTCATGAATCTTGCATTTAATGATGATTTTGATGGTGATTAAATTAAATCAAGAAAACTTGGCGGGATGAAAGAATGTTCGACCAACTTAATTGCAACTTTTCTGTCAGTCTACTGTCATTTTCAGGTTGCTGAAAAACCCAACCTCAAACCGATGGTGAAGACTTGAAGTGTCTTTCTTCGGAATTCTTCTTAAAACCTCACAAGGACACGAATAATTATTTTGTGAGGTTTTTCTTATGCAATTGCAACCATTAGAAACAGAGACAGAAAAATTTGACAGGGAAGGGAAATCTTTCCAAGTGCAATCACATTCATTTCGGTGAAAAGAAGGAAGAAAGTCGAAACGACCGGCATGGATGACAAGTAAGATGACGTCGGCTTTTATTTTACGATCTGTAGACGGTTTTTTCTTGTGTTCTCTTGTATGTGGGGGTTTTGTTTTTATGTTGTGAGGTCGTTGCTTGTTTTATTAAATGACGTGTTCACTACAACCGTTAAGACTGATTGCTGAGACGTGTGCAGCAGGAAGCGGGAATCTTGAAATTTTTTTACGATAGCACGCCTCAATGCACGCCATGAGGATAATTAAAAATTCTCCATTTCCTAGTGCTGAGTGCTGACTTGACTATTTTTCGCAAAGAATGAAACAGAAAAAATGCAACATCGTTCATCCGTGTGTTGCTTTAGTCGCTCGTCGCTTGACGCTTGAGTTGCTTGTGTTTATGTGCAATTTGAGACTTAAAAGGAGCTTGATACAGGATAATATCAATGACACATAGCATGATTTAAATTTGGTTATAAAAGTGAAGCTATTTTATGGCATCCTACTTCATTGCATTTCATTTCTTTCCATTGTATAGTTTCTTTTTTGTGCTTAAACATTTGTCTTGAGTCCTTGTGCAGTTTAAGGACATCTAAGGAAAAGAAAGTGCCACCATAATACTGATATCGTTCGCTGGAAGGGGTGCGGTTTTATAGTTGATTTTTTTTACTACCGCCGCCGTTTGAGATACAAATCACAGGCGATAAAAGTTTTGTCTTCAAGTTGTTGTAGTTGATCCTTGTTTTTGTGACTTTGTGACATTAAAATGACATAAAAACGAAACAAACTTTTTTAGGGTTTTCTAATGTTGTTTTTTTGAGTTGATTTCAGCAAACAGACAATTGCAATCAAATTGAATCAATTCAAAAGTCAAAAACTTATCACTGTCCGCAATTAATCAAATCCACCTTCTTTGTGTCCTTTTTGACAAAAAAAAAAGAAACAAATAAAATCGAACTGAAATAATCCGAGGCGCCAATAACAATCTGTTTTTATGAATTTCAAAAATGCCAACCGTCTCGCGCGTTTACATCTAGACATTCATTTTTATACAAATTAAAAAAAAATTATAAAAATGAAATGTACAAGAGGCACGATGTCTGCGATGCGCGCTCCTAACAGCGAGCACAACAAGACCTGTTAAGAACTCAGCTGGGGGTCACAGTGAGAGAAGCTTAACCCAGAGATAAACTGTTTGCACAGCATGTGACCCCCCGATGATGACTATCGACGTTTATTTTTCGGTCATTAATTTGTTTGTGAGAACTTGTTGTCCTATATTGTATTTGGTTTGGTTGGTGTTTTTTTTTTTCCTTAAGGGATTATGTTGAGTTTGAATAGGGAATATAGAGACAGGTTGATACCTAAATTTTTATTGTCAAAAATGAAAAACATATGAGGAGGAGGAAGGCACACTTTATTTTGATTGTATAGTAAATGAAGGTGTCTCTTGGTTATTCGGGATTAAAGCCAATCAACAGGGATTTTCCTTTGCTTTCAATAGACTTATTTTGTGGTCAGTCATCAGTTGAAAGGGGTGTCGTTTGTTGTCCTGCGTGGGAAATATTTATGTGATATTAATTCTCATGTGAATTTGTTAATGATAAAGTGAGTGATATTGAAGGTACATAAAAGCTGAACTATAATGTTAAAGTGCTTAAGTGAATTTGACAATTTGAAGAAGAGAAAGGAATTTAAGTTTCATTGGTTAGTTTGTATTTCTGGCAGGGACTCTAAATCCGCTCAATCCTCAACGCATTTTTTTTTTATAAAATTTTCACCGTAGATATAGCCTTAGTAAAAGCAAATTTTCGGGACAATCTTACGGGAAAGTCAGCAATTAAGGGGTACAATCGATTGTATGGAATTATGATTTTTGGGAAATAGTCGAAACACCGGAAGAACGAGAATTTGTTAATTTTTCAACGATATTTGCATTTTACTGCATGCTTTAATGAAAGTAGAAAGTTAGTTGTAAATTGGATTCAAGCAAATCACATTGCATTTTAGCAATTAATGTTTTAATTATATTTATAACAAGCTGACCCTGCAGACTTCGTACTGCCTCAATCGATAATCGATACCCCTCTACCGCACTACCCACTACCCTTCAAATGCTACCCGCTTGTGCGTCTACAGTCTTATCTCTTAAGGAGATTTTCCCATCATGGATTCTCTATATTCCCATTTTTTAAAATCCATTCAAAATTCGACTTGGGGTTTTCTTGCTCTTCAGGAGTTTTCCATTTTACCATTTCAAAACTAATGCATTTCATTTGAAAGAGTGATTTTGAGATTTTTGTTTAGTCAATTTTTTTTTGCACTTCAAATTTTCCATTTTTCCAATTTTGTTTTTACTTTTTCTCGCTTTCCAGTTCCCCATCACAAATTTTTCCCTTTGAAAACCAATGAGTTTTCCGAGTTTCATTCGAAATTCCATTTTGAAATTTTCCAGTTTTCCATTTGAATACCAATGCATCTTCAATTAAATGCAATTTTCCATTTGAAAACTAATGAGTTTTCCGAGTTTTTCATCAAGAACTATCTATTTTTCCATTCGAAAACCCATTTTGAACCAACAAAATCCAGGCAAAAAAATCTAATTTGCGACCTTTGTTTGGTTTTTCCAGTTTTCCGACTTTTCCATGAGGTTCTTCCAATTTTTTTTCACGGAAATCATCACTCAATACAACAGTATCAACCATGAACATTTCACAGATATCTGTTGAGCCATTTCGGAGTCTATAAGAGACATACATACAAACACACAACTGAAGGGGGGCGAGATGAGGTTCACAGGGTCGGCTAGTATATCTATAAAAATCTAATTGAAATCCGTTGAGAACTCATTGATTTTGTTCCAGTGGAGTCTTTGGCACCAAATGTTCGGATAGTGGTGAGGATGAGTTTTTTTTACAAAATCGGCCAAGCTGTTTATGCGATATGGTCAAAAATCAGAATCCAAAACAATAATGGCTATGATAATTTGTAAATTGTTCAAAAACTAGCTGACCCAGCAAACGCTGTTTTGCCATATAACGCTTAAGGTACACCTTGACAAAACTATGTTCTCTTTGTTCAAAATGAAAGTACGTGCATTATGACAAACACATTTACCTTCTGAGAAGTTTCGAAATCCATTTGGCGGTTCAACACATTTTGTTTTTTGTACATATTTAGTTTTCCGAACAAAACTAGGTAATAAGTACGTACGTAATCGTACGCCGATTAGAATAATATTTTTAGTTGATTCATGTATTGTACCTGAACAACATTTTCCTTGTATTTGGAGCGGAAATTTAGATCTACCCGGTTTTTAACATTATGACTGAGGGACTTCTTATTGTTTCCAAACATTCAGATTCAAGAGAAATCACCATAGTCTCTTTATGTTAATTTTAATCCTTACGCTTTCTTGTAATTAATATGGCGTGAAACGAAGTTAGCTGGGTCAGCTAGTTAGTTATCCAGTAAAAAAAAAAGAAAAATGTGAAGACATTCCAAAATCCATTTTCTTCATATTCAAATATGTATTCAATATTTTGTTGTTTCAGGGTCAGTCATTGCAATTTTAACATTTTGTTTAAACTAAAAGGCACTTCAGCCACATTATCATGTGACCCCAAGTATTATTTAAAAAAAGGGAACTAAATTTTTTAAACACTACATTTGGAATTATTGAAACAAAAACTTGATTGAATTTTAAATACCGAAAGCAGGCACGCTTTTAACATAGAAAATAATATCTTTTACAGTTATTCCCATTGGAAATTCTGTAAATTGTGACTTAAAATCTGCTTCTTGCCTCGTGTCGTTTATTCGAATTTTCAACACCCTTGTGAAACCACAAAACATTACGCAAGTTCAATAAAGAAGAATGAAATTTTGAATCCGCCACGTGTCGGTACTATTTCCTTCTGAAACGGGTATGTTTACTTTTAATAATAGAATATAGAAGAAGACTTAGCGCGCTTTCTTTTTCATAGAGAGAATGAGTACAATAAACTTCAATATCTGTATTTTTTCAGTGAGACCAGAAAATACGAAATTTTATTCCTCCTAAGTTTAAAACGACTCAACTACCCCATTCCTGTATAGGTATTCATTCAAAGATTACATGCCGTAAAGGGTTTGCAAAAGAAGCGAAAATAATGTTATTTATGCATTAAACCGCTGCTACGTTTAAACGTTAATTTACTGATGGGCTGGTAATTTATGTTATGATCTTTTACTGGTTTTAGAAGTTCTTGGCTTGTAACAGACGAAATCATTGTTTTTTCCTTGGTCTTTTTGGAAAATTTATCGTTGCAATTTTTACTTCAGTTCTCTAAAGAGAAGAGTTGGTACTTAAAGTAGCGGTTAAGCCAGCCGTTAAGCATAATATCCATATAATTACCTTCCAGTTAATTTACCGCAGTTGAGGGCATGAGGGAGGGTATTTTTTGTTTCAAATAGACTTGTTTTGCTAATATGTATTCTATTCATTGTTTAATTTATGTTTTCTTGTCCCGTTTCGCCCTCATTCACATTTTTAATGATAACATTTATGTAATTCTTGTTTTTTTTTTTTAATGTTTCTGTTCATGTTCATTTTAAATGACTCACAAAAGTGTACTAAAACCATTTCAAACATAAACAATCAAAAACTCAATAATTTACAATTTATGATTTCCATCATGTTTTTCTAGCCTTGCCGCATCTTTGCTTGTGTTTCCCCTTTGTTTAACTTAGCAGAGCGTTCTTTTCTTTATGTTAAAATGTCAATAAGTCAGAACCCTCTCAAACTTGAACTTTTCGATAGATTTTGTCTCTAACTCTTACACTCTGTTTAACTCGAACAAATTCGACTCACGGAGGACCGGAGTCGAACAAATTCGACTCTTATAAGACAGGAGTTGAAATTGTTTGTCTTATTTTCAATTTTTTTTACAAGTTTTAAACGTTTTCATTATATTTTACATTTCATTCATTTTCTGAATAACCCACCCTATTTGTTAAAAAATTCTAACTCATGTTTGTTTTTTCTTTTCTTTTCAGGTGAGTGTTTTGAAATCTTGACTGTTTTTAAACAAACCGAAAAATTACAACTAAACCTTAAGTAAAGTGTCTAATTGAAAGGACCCTTAAAAGAAGTCCAATTTCTTAAGTGGATCTTAATCTGTAATCACTACAATCGTAGCAAAAGGTCACACCCTTCAATAGGCTTCAAAGAAAGAAACAAATTAAATGTCACTTCCGGTTCATAAAATACACAAAAGCAACCACCATATAGAAAAACCATTACGAACAAAAAGATGGTCCTCCCCTGAAGATTAAGACCATTCTATCGTTCCTTTGGTAAATATCGAAATCGAAATTGACATCGAGACCCATCTTCAAATCCGCTCTCCGCAGCCATCAAGTAGTCACAGTAATTCGTTTTAACATCAAACTCCTGCAAAAACGACTTAAAATTGCCTATCAAGATTCATTCGCTGGTAAATGGAATATAAGAGACTTGAGCTCTGCTTAAAATACAAATGTATAAAAATAAAAGCGAAGTAAATCCGATTCAAGTCGTTAATCTATGTATAGCCAGTCATATATTGCCATCCCCAGGATAATGTTAAACTTTTTCCTCTCGAGCTTCGGATGATGCTTTTTTGTTGTGTAAAGTCCTTTTGTTTGCATCGCATTAGCATTTTTATATACCTACAGGAGGAAAATAAAAAACAACTCTTGCTGTCGCTTTGAAATCATAGATTTCTCGTTTCTACCAATACCATCAGCATGCGAGTGTGTGTGTACATGAATTCTGCCGCCTATTTTATGCTTTTTATCCAGCGGCTATTCGTTTCGCACACAAAATTTTTGTGTAAAACTTGGGCCAGAATCAGTTTACGATGTCTATTCAACAACAGGACATCTCCTCGCGCATCCTTTATGCAACAGAGTATTCTTCCCAATTCGCGCACACACAACAAACACCAAATGGACTTTGTAAACATGCTTCGGATTCGTGTTGCAGAAGCAGGAGCAGAACAACATCTATTAGGGACGTAGCTTATTTATAAACTTCAGTTGGAATTTTTGTAACTAGGTTCGCATCAAATTCTTTAATAAGCCTATTCGAGTCTGTCTCTATTTCTGTGTGGGTGTAATTTCGTGAGTGTGTTGGTGACAAAAAACCGATGCGAAAGTAAAATTTTGTTTTGTTGCCAACCAGGCGCAAATCCTCTCGCCCTGCTGCTACTGCAACTCTTCGAAATTTTTGTGACAGTAGAGAAGAGAGGTCTTCTTTTTTTTTTTTTGGTTAGCATCCTGTTTTTCTAATTTCTTCCCGCATTGTCATATCACCTAGGTACATCACCATAACCATAACAACGCACCAGCAGCAGTTTATTTTGACTTGCGCTCTGGAAGATTCTAATTTTTGTTAGTTGGCTTTTATCTTTTTTTGCTATACCTACCATTGCCAACACTGGGAGCAGTAAGGACATGCAACGCACAAGGAGAGACATATGTCTGATTTGTTTGGGTTTTGTAGACATTCCGAAAGTGCACACAAAGAGCAAAACAACGAGAACTTGTTTGCCAGAAAAAATGTGTCTAGTATGTATTTGCAAATCAAACATTTTAGGTTGAAGAACAAACTCCTAGGATTTTAATGTTTTTGATATAGCAAAAGTGTGGGATGAGAAACGCGAGAGCGGCAATCTATCGGACTATCTTTCTACTCTCGAGCTTTGACTCTTGTACATAATAATATAAATACTGTCGTAGGAGCTGTATTTTTGCTTGAATTTAATCCAGATTGAGATGAATTAAACCGGAAAGTTATATGTGTGGCAAATAATGGCAATAATGTGTGTTTAATGTTACAGTTGTTGATGTCATAATCCTTTCTGTTTATAATTCTTAGGCTGTCGAGCTTATTCCGGTCGAGATAAAAGCACTTCTAGTTAAGTTTGGCGTGCTTCTTGAGTCTGGGCTCTAAATCGTTTTTACGTATAACTTGGGAAGACAAATTCATCAAAATCTGGAGGCTGTGAGGCGCTGCCAATGATAACGCAGCCCGTGTTGTTTTCGAATAACTGCTCTCAATTAATTCGGCTATTAAAAAAGTCTCCATAAATCCGGTCTCTGCAATATTTTTACTCGAGGTCAAAGGTCATAACTTAGTGTTTTTGCTGATATCTTGCAAGCCGTTGGGACTACCGAAAACTTGCTCATGTAAACATCGTAGACCATTGAATTTTCTATAAAAAAGGTGTTAATCTTTTTTCTCATTCGTAGAACAATTCTCCAGTTATCGGGGTTTTAAACAGCTAATGTTGCCCAACACTGTTGTACTTTTAAAATTTTACAAAAATCAATCTTCAAGTCAGTAACAGTCTACAAGGAATATCTTCCAATTCTGTATGACTCGAATTCAAGCGAAAACAATGCAACGGACAAAGCATTCCTAATTATAAAAGAATTATGCAGCAGGCAAACTTTTATAACTCCCTCTTTTCTTCTTTGAGAGAAATAAATTAATACTGCTGGGGAATACCAATACACTCGTACTTCCGTCTCTGTTCCGTTTTCGGTTCTATTGAATTGTTGTAGGCAAAATAGTTTAAAACTCAAAAACCACATATACAAGGAAGCAAGACGCTTTCAAAAGACTTCATCGTCATCCTGGTCTCGTTTCCTATATACAACCACATGGGACATATGTTTTGCATTCGTCTACTGATATACTTGCTTTCTATAGAAATTAACCAACTGTACAACGCAATTTTTGCATTTTCTTGAGTTGCTCCAGAGTCGTTCTTTTTTTTTTTTTTTTTGGTTTTGTTGAACGAGCAGAAAACATCAGTAACTTGGTTGTTGTGGCTAGGATGGCAATGGGACCCATGCGACTTAAAAGTCATGTTGCAATTTTTTGTTTTGCATTGCGTCGAGTTTTGTGCAGAATGTTATTGGAAACTTAATTATCTACAACAAGTACAAAGTTTGAAGTTATGTTTGTTCATACAAGTTGGCCATTTCCGGTTTATATTTATTTGTAGTTTGTGAAAAAAAAAATTAATTTAGATGAGTTTGCTTGGTCTTTCTTTGGGATCGAATGTTATGTTAAGTTGAAGTCGTTATGTTGGCGCGAAGCTTCAATATTCTTGAGTAAAATAGTTTGAAGAATGATTTTGAAGCATTCGCATAGCAGGATATTCCGCAAACGCTTGTATACGAATCGTAACACTGTATCGGCGGCAGCTCCACACTCGGCCTTAACCACATATCACAACAGAAACAAATTCAAAGGGCGTTAAATTGAATCTAAATTATTGCGCAAAGTATTTAGAAATGACTTAGTGTAGATGTTCCAACAACAGCATCTTATTCACTTACATTTCTTGTTATAAAAAAAAGTATAGGTGCTCGTACGGAGCCTTGTGGGACCCCATTCTCGAAGGTTTCTCATTCAGTCATTATTCAAGGATTTAGTATTATTTAAGGGGTGTAATTTTCGGAAGTCCCTGCTGGTTTCATTCTGTTTTGGAATTGTTTGCTTTTGATATAATGATATAATTTATAATATAATCTCACCATCAAGAAAAATAAAAATAAAAACAAGCTTTTTATATCGAACTTGAAAACAGAAAAAATCTCATCAGTCGTCAAAAAAATAAATAAAAAATAACCATGACAATTAGCGCTAATATGCACGGTGTTTGAGGTCAACTCACGAGTCTGTAACTTTGAAATATGCGGTTACTTAACGTTTCCTAACCAAATTGTAGTACCAGCTGTGTGACATTTTGCGCCGTCTTGTTGAGACCACAGCTTTTCTACATCATGGTTATTCAAATAATGAACGAAAAAGTCGGTAATCATGACTCTATAAAGGTTACCAATTGACAATGACGTTCTGTATGGACCAATTATTCCACCAACCCAAACCCAAACGGTGTCACAACATACACTTGAGCATAAATCATCACGTCAACTCTTGAAATGTCAAATCGAACAAAAATGATCACTTGACAGTTGATAAAATGGCCGCCAGATAAAATAGTGTTGCCAACTTAAGATGAGGTCAAAATCCTTGTCATTAAACACCAAGTCCATATTGATCTGTCCATCCTCTAAGCATTCAAACTGCTCCCAATTTAACTTCCCCAACGAATAAGGGTAATCTGTAACGCAAAATAGCAAACAAAGGTGTCTAGTGGTATTAAAACTTCCTGTCCCATTACTTCTTATCGTTCCTTAATTAACCAACAGGGATTCCAATTAAGGTCGGAGTTACTCCAATTTGCTTCAAAGCATTTACCAATGATACTATTAAAAGTCACCAGATAATAAAACAGACGGATGGAAACAGTCTTTTGTCTCTTTATCTTAATTTTCATCGCATTGTGAATTTCCCTTTGCTTTGAATATTTTAACGACTATACAGATCTTTTGCTTTTGTTTCAGTTAATCATTTCCACCCAACTTTGTTGTACATTTTCCCCTTCAAGGACCTTATCTTGGCCACGAAAACCTGAAAATTTGTGATAAAAATAAAAATTACAAATAATTTGTAAATTTTTCGTAAAGAAAAACAAGAAAAAATACAATTTCCCATTGAACCACATAAAAGGCCGCCCGTCACAATGTTTTCCTTCTTTTTATCTTCAAAAACACATTCACCAAAAATCTCTTCAATATGAGAACAAAAAAAAATGAGCTGTGTGTTTTCTTGACATTTTTCCTCCCTTCATTTCGTCAAACTCTTTTTTCTTGATGTTGCTGCAAATCCCCATGTACTTTACGCGAAAAACCAACCAACTTAATTAAACCTCAATGATTTAAGGATTTTGTCCTTCCGTTTTCAGTCCATTGAAGTGTCGGAAAATGATATTTTTTCCTCATGGTTAATGGGACAATGAATCATACTTCGAAGCGAATATTAATATTTCTGTTTGTGGAATAAGAAAACACCGAGATTTATGCGGCACGTGTATCGAGGTCTAGCTGGAATGGCTGCGGTGCTATCATAGTTTTGGTTACAATTGTTGTCATTGTTGTCGTGTGCATATCATCCTTTGTACCGTTATGGCGATAAAAACCTTCAACTAGTGTCTGTGCTGCGTGAAAAAAGAAAGAGGAAGGAAGGTTAAATGAGGCGTCGTCGTTGTTGTCGACCGACAAACGACAACCGATCGACGCACGTTGACTCTCTAACTCCCAGTGACCATCAGACAATCAACAATTCACACTAGGGTCGTTTACAGATTCCTCCAAGTTGATCATAAATCAAATGATAAGCGTTTGGAACGTTTGCTGGCTTTTGCTGAATCCCACAGAAATAATAAACAAAACAAGAGATTTCACCAAATATCAAAAATTTTGTCACATCTCTAAGAGTCACCCTCAAGAAAAATAAAAAAAATATAATAAGGAGGAAATGCGCCTTAATTTGAAATCAGTCGAAATCAGGAGTGTAAAAAGCATAAGGGTGTTTTTAAAATATGACATTTTCATTGCTCGAAGAACTAAGTCCTGTAAACCCCTAACGGATAAGGTTTATGAAATATTTATATGGTAATATTTTTTTTTCGAGGAGGGTTAGGCCTTTAAATATTAAATTGTGTGAGATAGCTCCCAAAAATGCATAATCACTTGTGGGATG
This sequence comes from Sphaerophoria rueppellii, assembly GCA_920937365.1. NCBI lineage: Eukaryota > Metazoa > Arthropoda > Insecta > Diptera > Syrphidae > Sphaerophoria > Sphaerophoria rueppellii. Next base: position 10,265,248 of record CAKKXW010000001.1, read on the forward strand.
GAAAAGTGTCTATAGTCGTGTTATAAATCTTGTAGAAAATCTCATTACAGTCCTGTTTTTGGCTTTTAATTAAAATGAAGTAAATTATGAATTTCAAAGGGGAAAATTATTACATTGTTAATTATTGCGCAAAGGATTTAACTGATTTTCTGTTTAAATTGATGAAAGAGTACAGCAACGGCGTATTTACTCACATTGCTTGTTACGAAAGTAAAAAGTATAGGTGCTTGTGTGGAACCTTGTGGGACCCCATTCTCCAAGGCTTCTAATTCTCTAATTATTCAAGCGCTCAGTATAGTTACAAAATTTCAACTAAATGTGTTTCTGTGTTGGATTATTAACTTGAAATTACTTTTGTCTTTTCGGGAAAGTCGTTTGAGGGACCCTTATACCATGAGCAAAGTCGTAAAATCGTGCATTTCTTCCTGCTGTTTTGAAATTTGAGTTTGGAAATAATAAAATATTGACTTTCTCTCTCGCTCTCTCTTCGGAAAATCAGAAAAAGATAAAATAAAAATAAGTATACCGAACTTGACAACAGAAAAAAGAAATCCCACCAGTTTCCTCTTTGGTGACCATGACAACTAGTGCCTTTGGAGTGTAGGCTGTGGAAGAGCCTCCAATAACCCTTAACTGCGCATATACCAAAATTTAAAATGTAAGCTTTCAAATTTCCAACCACACAAAAATATAAACACAAATCTTACCGTCATTACGAACGCATTGTACATGAGAAGCCGCCGCCGGCCGGCCAAATGGACCATTTATCATCATCTACGCAACCCCATAATTTAGCAGACAGTCTTTTTCATATCATGCACAGCAATACCAAAGCGATTAACTTTTACATGCATGGAAAATGTGCCCTCTCTTTGCGAGACCAAAATGATTCTAACCCTTTGTTTGCATTTTCTTTCAAATAACCCCCCCCCCATAACCCCATCGAAACGTTATCGGTACGGACGCATTTACCATGTTCTCAATTTCAGACCTTGCAATGTCAATAGCTGAAGAGTTCTCGACGTTCGCTTATGCAAATACCCCCTTCCTATTTTTGAAGCGACCACATTGAAAAAGTATAGAACGTTTTTGAAACCAGAGAAAAAATCGCAAATTTTGTTTGTTGCCAAGCATTTAATTAATTTTTTTTTTCAATCTGAGTTCCCAAATGTTGTTTACCGTTTAGAAGAGGGCTTTTTTTTGGGATCAGTGTGCGGTCGAGTAACAAATTAACCAACCCTTACCCATTCAAGGGCCTATCATCGCACCGGTTCCAATTTCACGCAGACAAAGACAAGTCCCAAATGTCTGATAATTCAATTGAAAACGTGTCCCCCATTGTCATGGCGAAAGGCCAATTGATAAGTTTTTCGGCTGAAAGACCAATTTCTTAGACCATTCAAGTGAAGATTGAAGACATAATATATCAACAACCGGAACTAACAAACATCTCGAATTCAAGAGCAATCACAGGCGTCACAAGATGTCCTATTCCCTCAGCAGAGACATAGTTGGATTTAATCGGATCATGTGTCCCTGAAAGCAAATTATTATTATGTAAAAGACACCATACCTCAGACTCATACCATCACCAAACGTTCCGTTGTATTAAACGCATATTAGATTTCGAGCATCTGAAACGCATAGTATTTCAACTAAGTGTCACACCCTCTCCTCGGTGTTTGTTTTGTAGCCAAAGTGATGGCTGCTTTTGAAGTATTCTTGCTTGATATAACTACCTTTCAAATTCAAATTGCGATGCTTATTAGATTGGGCGCAACAAAGAACAATCCTTAATGGTGATTGTGATGTCAATTTTGGTGTCGATGATGATGAGGATGGCGGACGAACGTTGTGATTGATTTTGGTGAAACCTTTTAATCTCTGGATGATGACACTTTGTGTGTTTGAAGGAAAAAATTATTATCAAAAGAGACTTTAATGTTGCCTTATTCATCCATCCATTCCATGCATTTATTCATGCTTTGGAATGTGTGAAATTTATTGACCGTAACGTGGATTGGTCACCATCATCCTGGTAGGTGTCCTCGTCGTCAACATCATCCACACCGACGGACGCTGGCCTTGGTCTGTTGCATTATAAACATATGCAAATTGTAAAAGTAAAAAATACACAGCATATTTCTGAGTGGTTTTGTTTCCTACATTTTTTTTTTCGATTTAAATATGGAAATTTTCAGTTTTGGCCTTGCATTACTTTGTGTTGGTTCTCGTGGTGTTGGCCGTGATTTAATTTCATTTTCAATCAAGTATGTTTTTTTTTGTAGTTTTTTTTACAAGGACCTTATTATGTTTATTGTTGATACAGACTCTCGTACACTGTTAATAAAATTAGCAATTTTCATTTCATTTGTTGTTCACAATTTTTTGTCGCAATAAACATGTAAATAAAACTGATAAACAAGAAGGCAATATTATACAATATTGGATGATTCGAAGGCGTGTTATTAAAATGGTAATTTCATTTATTTCAAAATTGCAGAATAAAAAAATATATTTCATTTTTCACATATAAAACAAAATAAACTTGATGAAGTGTATTGTATCTGAACTTTGTTTTCATCATGACAATTTGTGGCATGACAATACAATAATTGAGGAGGCGGAACTGTCTGTTTGTACTAACTATTTCCCGAACTTGGTAGCAAGTGGCTTAACAAAGGTCAGAAGTCATAAAACCGAGATTATATAGAAACCCACTCTGTTAATTTACTTGCTTATTATGTACCAACATTTGTTTTCAATATTTGTTGAGAAATATCCGTTTCCGTTGTTGAATGATAAAATTTTTAATATGTTTGCCAACAAAATTCGGTTAGAAAACGTTTCGAAGTACTTCGTTTGCTGAATCGAAACTTAAAAGCCGAGCCTTATTAAAAAAAAAAAAACAACAATTTCAGTTTAAATGCGACTTGTCTCTTGTCCCCTTTCTTTAAAAAAAAAAAAAATTGTCGCATGAAAGTGTTTCCTATTTGGAAGTGTATTTTAATGAGATTGTATACTCGGCATCTGCTTTCAGAAAGCAAATGAATTGCAGATATGTTAAGGAGCAAATGTCTTGCACACACGGATACTTCTATTCTTGCCCTGCTCTTGTAATACGAGTTGAAGATCACATACTTCTTTTTAGAGTTCGGATGTAAACACCTCCTCAAGAAAAGGGAGGAAATACGTAAGAAGAAAAAAGAAAAACGCAAACCATGTATAGTAAAAAACTATCAATTTGGCAGATGTATGTTTTTCTTATAATGATAACATAGTGATGCAACAGCACCGAAAAGCCAAGACCATACTATGTACTCTTTAAGTAGATATTTAGGAAACGACGAAAATTAAAAAAATGTGTTGTCCCATACTGTTCAAAATAACTGTCATTGAAGAGACAGAAGTATGAATCTTTTCATTATTTTTCTTTTTTGGATCGTTGGTCCAAAAATTTAAGAGGGGAAGGGGGGGAAGTATTTAGTAGACTTTAGAATGATTATTTCCGGAGCTATGCACACATCATGAAGACAGGTTTTATCAGGTGGAATCCAGACTAGTTTATCTAAAACAGTTATGGCTAAATCCGGTGTACCTTCTCTTTATATTGGCTATTAACCCCGCTTTGTGTTCAAAACAGCGAAATCCTAATTTTTGCAGATGATATCAAGATGCAGGATGAAGAAAAAAAATAGCTTACATTTGAATTCCATAATATTATAAATAACTACTTCTTATGCCTATACAATATCACAGTACATTTTGACTTGTCCTGTCACAACAACCTGATCTGATCGTCAATAAACCCAATTCAATGTTGGGATTTATAAAGCGTTTTTTTTCACACAGAAGAACCTACAGTGACATTATATTTTTTCATCAGATTAATACAACGAGTGTTATTGACGTTCCGGACTAATTACGCTTTAAGGCTGAATCACAAATACGCTTCAGCTTCGGCTTCGTCTGCGTTACTATGCACCCGCTTTGCGTTTGCCTTGTATGACAGTTCTCCCTCCATCATATCATCATCCCTCCAAAACAGCTGTGCCACTTTACTCTTTTTGATTTTTGAAAAACTTTGAAAATTTACTACCTACTTTGCACCATCAAGAATTTCTTAAAATCAACTTTACTCAGAAAAAAATTAATTCGATTTTACTTGATATTTCTAAAATCCGCTTCGATTAACTCATTAAGACATAATCATATGCCTACAGTTTACAGTGAAAAATCGCACGCCTTCATCATGTTTCGTCTATTTTCATCAGGAAAATATATAAGTGACATCGCAATAAAGTTTCAATCGTTATAAGTGAACAATAAGCGGACACAGTTTACAAACACGAAATGTCAACCCATACAAATACGCAAAGAATGAGTTACGTCCTTGTATTGAATTGCTTAATATTTCAGGCCGCGTGGCACTTGCGTTAAAATTTTGGTTGAATTTAGTATTTCTTGTTAATATTAACACATTTTATCCACCATGTAGTGTCAAAATTAAAACGAAAATTTTAACACAAGTCGGACACAATTCTATATGAACTTTTGATAAAAACTGTTTGTCCCTCTGTGCGTCAATGTATCCAAGGCCAATATAATATACACTACACATTTTAAATCTACTTCCCTTTTTCTCAATCTTCTTCGCTTTATTCCCAAATCTACTTCGATTCCTTTTTTTTTTAAGTGGTAACGCTGCTCCAAAATCAAATGAATTCTGTGTGTGTACTTTTCTTTTAAACAGCTGTTGAGCTGTCAGACAAAGCAAAAGTTCAGCATATTTGAACTAGAGCTTCTGTTTGGAGTCACGTTACGTACGAAACGTGAGGTCGAAGCGTTATTGTGATAGCAAGCATTGAATTCCTATATAGCTGAACTCATAAACGTCAGGCGAAGCTGAAGCTAAAGCGTCTTTGTGTTTTAGCCTTTATTTCCTTTTACTATTGGGAAGTTGGTTACAATTTTCGTGGAAGGAAAAGGAAACCTAAACAAACAAACTATGGTATGTTTAAGCCCTTGACACGAAGAGCAGACTTTCAAACTGCAACTCAAACCTGCAAATCAAACCTGCAAATCAAACAAAATAACGCGGGTTCCAAGATAGTTCCTTGTGGTACCCCATCATTTTTTCCCTTATCGAATCCTTATTCTAATATTTTTTTTATTGATAATATCACAAGCAGTAAACTATTAAATCATTTAAACCGTCCAACATCAATTTGATAATAAACTTGTCTCCCTTTTAACACTCCAATTAATCAATTTCTAGTGATGTCTATCACATTTAACTAACCAACAATACAAATGTAAATATATGTCATTCATTCACCTACGACGCCCACACTAAATAATTCTGTTATCTATTTATGTGGACATACATAAATGAAACCCAAACCAAAAGCACATGAACCTCAATTAAATATGTACACACAATGTATTAGGCTACTGTATGTCGGGGAAAAGTAGAAATGCATTGCATATCTG
>CAKKXW010000001.1:10284141-10327778 GCA_920937365.1 Sphaerophoria rueppellii
TTTGTGACCTTGAAATGGAGAAAAAGGGACTATTGGAGAAATGTCGAACTTAGTTTGATACTGAAAAGGAACCCAAACTACGAAAATTGGGATAAGCCCTATTCTCAAATATGTTGGTTAACCATCCGACCTTATACGACCAAAAATATTGAATATCAAAATAAAATCTCGTGTCAAGCTAATCCAGTAAGAGAAAGAGCTCCAAAGAGAACCGTGTGGCAATACGAGAAAGCCAACTGGGACGGTCTCAGCAGCTTTTTCCGGATCTTTAGCTGGTCATTATGCTGCCTTGATAGTGATGTAGACTCCAGCGCAGATATGATTTCTAATATAATTATTTTGGGAATGAAAACTCTTATCCCGAATAGGGTTAAAAGCATCAAACCCAAGGAAAAGTCATAGTTTGATTCAAGCTGTAAAGAGGTTATCAGGGAAAAAGAGGTAAAGTTCCAGTGTTTTAGAGCCAACCCAACTGAGGAAAACCGGAACAAGTTTAAACAAGCCAGGAATGCCTGCGATGCTCATATTCGTCGGACCAAATGTTTGCATGACCAAAAATTAAGGCAAAAAATACTGCAATGTTCCAAAGGGAGTAAGAATGTTTGGTCATTTGTAAAAAATATGAAGAATTCTTCTTCTTCCTCGGTCTCCACGCTTGTTGACAATGACACTCCAATTGTTAGCTCTCTCGCGAAAGCTAACCTTTTTGCATTTGTCCAGCCTATACACAAAAAAGGCGAATCCTCCTCTCCCTCAAATTATCGTCCGATTGCAATTACTTCCCCTCTTTCTAAGGTCATGGAAACGCTGATAAATTATCAGCTTAAGAAATATCTTGAAGACCGAAATCTTCTTAATGACCGGCAGCACGGCTTTCGCAGCAACAGGTCCACTGGTGATTTGATGGTTTATCTCACCGAAAAGTGGAACAAATCTTTACATCGTTTTGGAGAAATTAAGATTGTTGCACTTGATATTTCAAAGGCATTTGACAAAGTCTGGCATCTTGCTCTCTTATCGAAAATGCGTGCCTTCGGAATCGATGAATCCCTACTTCGTTGGATCAGAAACTTTCTTTCGAATCGTTCAATCCAAGTTGTATTGGACGGATTCAAGTCTGAAACCCACAATATAAATGCTGGTGTGCCCCAGGGCTCCGTTTTGTCTCCGACCCTCTTCCTCATTTTCATCAATGATCTCTTGTCTGTAACTTCTTATCCAATTAATTGTTTCAGTGACGGTAGTACCCTTAGCTCTTCTTATTCGTTCTCAGACTCACACCCCTCTTCTTCGGATGGGGAACTGCAACGGCAAAATATGATAAGCTCATTAAACTCCGACCCAAACAGCATTGTACAATGGGGAATTAATAACCGCGTAGAGTTTAATACTTCGAAAACACAATGCTGTCTTGCATCGTCAAAGCGAGACATACCCCCCTTGCCACTGTCCATGAGTGGCACTTGCATCAATGAGACCGAACATCTCGAGATTCTCGGAATGTGCATCACTGACCATCTCATGTGGTCCGAGGTTTAGGTTTCTTAAGGCGGTGCAAGAAATTTGTTTCTCCTTCTGATCTGGCTATCATCTTCAAAACCTTCATACGTCCAAAGCTTGAGTATAACTCCCATGTCTGGGCTGGTTCTCCAGTGACATACTTAAGTCTTCTGGACAGTATCCAAAAAAGAGCATTCAATATGATTGGTGATCATACCATCATTGAGTCATTTACATCTCTCGAACATCGCCGTAGTGTCTCATGCCTCACCCTATTTTACCGTTACTTCAATGGTTTTTGCTCTTGTGAAATAGCCAGTTGCATTCCTCCCCTTAAGATATTCAACCGTAATACCCGCGCCTCCAGGAATGCCCATCAGTTCACCCTTGAGCCCAACTTCGGTCGTACCCCTAAGTATAGAGAATCGTTCTTTAGCCGTACTACGCGAATGTGGAACTCCCTTCCACACTCTGTCTTTCCAAATCATTGCAATGTTCAGGAATTTAAGACCAATGTTCACCGGCACCTCCTCTCCAACCCCTATCCTATTTCCTAAAGCACTCACTGTGTCTCTGGCATAATAAGGGCATAAAAATCCCCTTGAGTGTGTGCTAATTATAAAAAAAAAAAGAAAAAGAAAAATAATTGTAATTCTAACAATTTAATAAAGCGTACAAAGTACAAGTACTTCCCAAACAAAAAATCCTACTTTTTATCATAAAAACTTACTTCTTTATAGCACTCAACAACGATTAAAGATACTTTTTGATTTTCCTAGCACCCCTGAGCCCACACTCCTTATCTAATACAGAAATCGTATAATACTCGAAATGATGAGAATCATGGAGAACGAACAACTTTGTTCGTCGTTCAAAAGATCCAATAACCGCAGTTGCTATTTTATGAAGTTCGGTAGTTCCAGATTTATTGTGTTATAGAGAGGAGACGCGGGTATTTTTCTATTAGTGATTTTATAATTTTAAGTTCCCGCGAATTTGAAACTATATAACTGCATTTTATTTATTTGTTTGGTGTTTTTTATTCCATTTTCCGTTAAGAGCCTCACAAACGTTCTTAAATCTTCTGCTTTTTGTGTAACACAATTGATATTAAAAAAATAATAAAATAATTGGCGTCCATCGTCGGTCCCTTCGACGATATCCATTCTCTGAAGAAATATACATCTGTATATACCCCAGGATATTGCTTTTGTCCACATTCAACACCAAACGAAACAATTCCGACAACTTCATCATCACAAATCAACGGACCACCCGAATCGCCATGACATACTTCTCTTTTCCAAGTCTCTGGATAACCAGCGCAAATCATCCCAGAAGTGAAGCTTGAATTATATCTTTGCTTGCAAAATGTATTATTTAGAATTTTAATGTCCGTAAATAGAATCCGATCGGATGATGGACCTTCCTACAAGACATAAATCGACTCACTAAAATAGAAATTCATTTAATTAGAAAAACTCACGAAATACAAACTACCAAAACCGATGACGGTGCAGTTTTTGTTTGGTTTTGGTTCAGAACTCGCCATATTGATAATTCCGACATGAGGGTTGTCGAATAGTATTTCATCTTCCAAAATCAAAACTCCAACATCCCCATACGCCGTAAACCATTTTCCAAATGTCTTGTGTCTTTTCATGCGAGCAACATTCATCTCACGAGTGGTTTTTGATTGAGTTAATCGATTATTTGATCCGACAACGACAGCCAATTGAAAAGGTTGGTAGGTTTTTCCAATTTTATTATTAATCAAACAATGTGCAGCGGTAAGAATTTTCCTCGGCGATATGATTGAACCGCCACAAAAATGTTGATATCCAAATGTTGGTTTTATAGATCTTCTTATGCGAATGGAAACCACAAATTTTCCGAGGTCGTATTCATCTTTGGGTAACCCGCCGGATATAAGGTAAGTTGAATTTAATTGTTTAGAAGATGACAGATAAGATTCTCCAAAGCTGAGAAATATCACTAATCCAAGGAAACATTTATTTGGGAAAAACATGACTTTTTATATTTCAAAAAAAAAAAAAAATCTATATACAACGTACAGTGTATTTTGTCATAATCCTGGTTTCCAGGTATTAGGGAAACTCATTTGACCCGTCGAATCCGAACGCGTCCTGCTTCGCCATCCAGTGAGCTATAATCACATACTTCCAAAATTTCAAGCCTGTAGGCCATTTAGTTCCGAATTTAAGCGAAAGCAAAGGTTCGCATTCTTGACTCTCACTCACTTATGATCATCAAAATACATAGAACTAGTACTTCCCATAAACTCAGAGAGCTGGTACAGACTTAGGGTTTAACATATAGGGAAAACTATAAAAACTAGGATAATCGAAGATCTGGAGTACCGGGTGACCCTGATTAGAAAACACAAGAGCCCAACCAAATTATTAGAGTTATAGGTAGATAGGGCATACGTGTACAGGGAACAATGCCCAATCTGTGTGATGTAAACATGGACTTCTCCTAATTCTCTTGTGACCAAGCCCATAACGTGGCACTTTCACGAGTAACTAATCTTCATGGGGTGCACCTCATAAACGTTGACTTCAAGAGAATAACAGCTCAATCAGCTTCAGCGATCACCGAATACAACGGGCTAAGGCGTAAATACCGCGCCGATCTTTCAGAAATTAACACGTCTAAAAGAATAAATACTGAACGCGAATGGGCAATAGAAAAACTCTTGCTTCTGTACAAGAATTAGAACCGGAAAAAAAATAAAAGAAATATTTTTAATAACAAAAAAACAAATCTCCTAAACGAAAATCCTACTTTCATCGTAAAAACTCACTTCTTTGTAGCACTCAACGAGGATTAAGGATACTTTTTTTTATTATTTTTCTAGCAGTCCTGGCTATAACACATTTTTCCCTCAAATCAGAAAATGTGTGATACTCGAAATGGTGAGAATCACGGAGAACTAAAACAATAATTCTTCGTTCAAATGTTTCAATGCACACAGTTGCTGTTTTGTGAAATCCAGTAGTTCCGATTGATTGTACTAAAAAGAGGAGATGCGGGTGTGTAATTTGATTTTTAAAGATGCAAATCTATTGTTTTAAATCCCTGCAGAGCGGAACGGCCTGTTAAAAGCGAATAGTTCTGCTTTTAAAAAACTAATTACATATATTTCGTCGGATTTCCATCTTCTATTCATACAAAACAGGTTAAATGGTTTTAATGGTATCAAATTTTATGGCTTAAATGTTAGAAACTTAAGTTCAATGTAAGAAATTGGAGAACGAAACCGTCTTAAGCCGCCGACAGGGGTCCTTTTACCTTTTCTTTTTAATAAAAACTTTCAGCAAATACTTTTAGACAGCACTTGCTAGCAATGTAAATTCATTAAAACACTCTCAACATATTGTGACTATTTTTTATAAGCAAAAGTAATAATAAAAAAAAAAACAAAAGCAATTCAAAGCAGAAAATAGAGTTTTAATAAACGTCCAAGGATCCTTACGTTTTTATTTGCATCATGATGATGTTTACCGTCAAATATCATTATTCGTGCTGGTCCTGCATACCTTTTTTTTATCATAAAAACAAGTAGCAACTTTTATACTTAACTTAATTTCATTTCCCAAGCATATTCTGACGAACAATGAGTGTTATGACGACCGAACAAAATAAACATACGTAACGTATCCCAGCTTGCAATACAAGTACCTATGTACCTTTTGCTATCCTGCACAATTATTATAACAAAAGTTTTATTGAACTCACTTTTGTTAAAAATTACGACGAACGGTAAAAAAGTGAGTGAGGGAAAGAGTGAATTGCGTCTGTTATTCAGTATCTGAGGATATAAAGTGCAATAGCTGTTAAACTCTATAATAATGGATTGTAGTATATGTTTCGTTTCTTTAGTGTTCGTTCAAGCAGTTGGGTAGAGTTTTTATGTACTATTTATGCTTTTCGTCTTTTATTATGAGACGTCCTTGCCCTTGTTGTCGTCGCGTCGTCGTTCCCATCATTGCCAGGACACAAGTATATTCGCTGGCTCAATGTTTTAGAAAGAACACACACAAAACTCACTCGTTCTCTCTGATATAATAATAAATTTTAAAATTTTATGCGACTTCCTGTGCAGTTGTGAGCCATTAAATTGCAAGGTTTTTATGTCCTTTTCGTCGTTAAAATTTTCGTTTGTCAGCTAGTTCTCGCTCACTTCTATACATCGAGAGTGGAGTAAGCATATGAGGCGTGTATGTCTGGATCCTCCTTATGAAAGGATGCGTTTAGTTTGATGTATTTGCGGGAATCAAAAATGCATCATCCATTTCTCGTTTATTGAGCGGATTTTAATATTTTCACTCGTATAGAATGAGAGAATGCATTTTTATTTGATATCATCTGTATATCTGTTTGTGAAATTTGAATACATGTTTTTATGACTTCATTACTGTCTGCTTATACAAATTCACGCAAAAGTCGTTAATGTTTGAACATTTTGAATTATTGGTCGAGACTGGAGGGTTTGGGAAAGACACAAAAGCTCAGTTTCTTTACTCAACATTGTTCAAAAATCCTTAAGCCAAAAAGGAACACAAATTGAAACTCTTAAGAAACTTCAATTAAAGTTAAGTGTTTTTTTAGAGTTACTATGATTTAACGACGATATCATGATCTACTGGTTTTTGCAGACAAGTTTTGATGAGGCGAACATAAATTTTGCTTAAATTTGAGAATGGATGAAAGTATGGCGCTGTGTTGTGTTTGGCACGGTCGAATTTTTTGCTTAAAGTTGAGAAAGAAATAAAAAACTTGGAAATGTTAAGGGCTTCAAACGCAGATAAACCCTTAAACCCTTTCTTTGCTGATGGTGTTTACATAACATCAGTCTTTCACCAAAAGAGTAGACTTGCAGCTGATTAAACAATTTTCGAAATGGGTGCAGAAATAAAGGTCGATTTTATTCAAAACACTTTTAACGCATGACGAACTTCTAATAACATGTCAGGTGATGTTGACCTGAAAGAACCTTTTTCCAATAATAGAAATTGCCTCAAAACTTTTCAAAATTTACTTAAAAAAAAAAAAAACTAAACACCTTTTTTGCTTATTTTTCCTATTGCTGACACAAAATAGGACATTATGCCATTCCCTATCGCAAAATTTGCATATCTTTTAACACTTACCAGTCCATTAAATGGATACATTTTTCACTTTCGCGGGTTTAGTTTTTATTCGAAAGTCTATTATCTCTAAAATGTTTCCCCCAAGTGATATTCCGTTGAATCCTTGTTGAAAGTTTACTTGAATTTTTCCCCAAACAACACCGTTATGAATAATGTTTACATAAAAAAGCAAGAAAGCAAAATTATGTCTTCGGCATAGGTAAAAATTTAAATAAAAATAACCTCAACATCTTTGGCTACATTTAATATAAACACTCCCACATTTTTGCCCCTCTTCAAAGACCAAAACCAAAGGAACCCCTTTTCTTTTGAAAGTAATGTTTTACGTGTTTAATATAACTTATTACCCACTTTTGCCCGCTTCCCTCCTAAATCCCATTTTGGTTTTCACAAAAAAAAAAAAAAACTATCTCTGCAAAGGGATTTCAAATATTCGAGAATTAAGCGTCATAACATAATGTTATATTCGCTGCTGCTCTTTCTGCATTCCCCAAAAGAATGAAACGAAAGTAAATAATTTTTTCGCTTCCTTACTTGCTGAAGCAGAAGACAAAAAAGAAGGTAATAATAATTTCTGGATAGCTGCGTTTAGAGAATACATATCTTGGTCTCGTTGGGCTTTTACTCTTTCTGGATACGAAAATTCACAACCACACATTTGAGGTCCTTAGACCTAGATGACGAAAACGGAAATGGGAAAAAGATTGTTTACAGTGCTTAAGAAAGTTTCGTCTGCTTTTATCCCACTTCCTTAGAAAGAGGTTATGATGATGCTGTGATGGAATGGGTATACTTAACCTTAAGATCCCTCTGAAGTTTTTTTTTCTCTCTTTTAATATTTTTTGCACATATGTAATTCTATTTCTTCGCAAAAGCAGAAAAAAAGAATGTGTTTGAGAATAAACGTATTGTAATGGCGATTATGTGCCTACGCAAGGCACCATAGCGGAAGTGAAGTAGCACATGTCCTGGGAAAGGGAGTGATGGGAATGGAACTTTCTCAGAAAGAATTTTTTTTTTAAAGAATCGGTAGTGACACAAACTATTTAAATAGACGGGGAAGGGAAGTCATTCATATTTCCGGTGTGCTCTTCGTACTCTTTCATACTAAACGGATTGTTGGGAATATCGATGGTTTAGGAATTCACTTTGTAAATGACCGCTGCTGTTAGCCGCACAAGCAAGTCCCTTGTCAACAATGTGTTACCACTATACCGAGACTTTGCATGGTTAACTGAACGGACTACACATGAATGACTAGATGTGGTCTTTGAAAAATAAAATAAAACATTCATGCAAAGTTGACGTTTGGCAAGGATATGAATGATTATGGCGTGGGAGGGAGATAGAGGCTATTGTGGAATCCATTGATGTGAACAAAAAAGCTTTTAATTTTTGGCGAGGGAAAAATTTCATAAAACAACAGATGGACAAAACCCGAAAACTCAATTTTTTGTCGCTATTTTGGTTGGACTATTTTGTAGACAATTCAAGAGGAAATATACAGAATCGGATGATACCAATGAAGTGAACGAGCATCAAAGTGAGAAAAATTGTGTTTTTTTTTTGTCTCATCCCCCCACGTCCAGCTTCCTTTTGTTCTATCATGCAAAACCTGACATTCGTTGTTTCTATTTTCTTTGTGTGAAGGAAAAATCTAATTTTGTGTTGTGACAAATGGCTGGCTTTTCCGGACTACAGAGTCTTTCTTGCATTCAAAACGGAAGTCAAAAAACGCCTTGGATATTTGCCCCACGATTGCGACGCGACGCGACGGTAATTTCTATACAACTTTCCTCGTGAAAAATGTGTGATTCGTTGTAAACCGACAACGGAATTAGAAATCGTTACGAAACATTTACTTTCGTATAGTAACACTTATTTAAATGATTTAGTGTCCTCAAGGGAGTTATCTTCTTCTTTCTTTATACTTTTTTTTCTCTTTTGCTTTTGTTCTGCTGTGCCTAAGAAGATTTATCCCCAAATCTCTACAAACGTAATTCGTTCCATTTATACTCAAATTACTAGTTTCCGCACGACAGCGTAGCTTCAAATGAATTAAGTCTTCCATCACATGAGTCGTAAGGATTTTCGAAATAAAACTTTTATTCGCACAAAATTGGTTTGTTAATGGACATCACAACAGCAACTACAAATGAGAAAAAAAAACAAAACGGGTTTGTTTTTTTTATATTTTGGGGATTTGTTTTCAAATTTGAGTGACAGATTCGATTTATTTTATGGAAAGATGAGATGAAATTTAATTTCGAATGGCAAATTTAACAAATTGTTTTAGGGTAAAAAAGGGACATTCATATTTTTTGGTTTGTGGGTTTTGGGTTTAGATTTGAATCGAATTTTTTGAGTTTTTTAATTTGATCAAAGTGAATCATTTGAAGGCCTTTCCCTTTGTGATATAAAAATTTGAATTGGAATTTATAAAATTTGAAAAATATTTAAATTTTTACTCATAAATGTATTTCTATTTTATTTTCAGGTATGTACTGTTGGTAAAAATATAACTTGGGTTTTTTGCTAAAAATAATTGAGTAAGTAAGTATATGATATAGATAGCTGCCGAAGATTCCTGTTGCATGGTGGGTAATGGCCTCACTGCACCAACACCAGCAGTGCCTCTGTCGTGAATTTTTATGTAAGGCCTGATCTGTTTGTTTGTTGATGGCCAAGGGGAAATCTTTTTGATTGTTTAAAGCCGGACAGGGCTCCGTTAATAACCTAAAGTAAACCTTGAAACACAACTTAATAACCGCCTTAATAAAAGCCGTTGAATCTGAGTTGTTTCTAAGAGCTACTTTTACTCCTTTAAATATCTCAATGACGCTTTCATTATATCAGAACTTCGGGATGGTGCAAAATCAATTTTCCTCTTTCAACCAAAATTCTGTAAACAAAAAGCAGGCAAAGTTAAAATTCAAAAAGAGCATATCGAAGCTTATAAATAAGTTTCCCCATGTCCAAACCCAGCAGTTTGAACTTGCACCTAAACATTTCCAGAGGAATGTAATTAAAAAGGGACTAACAACAGGCAAATAAGGAAATTATCAACAGCAAATGAGAATTGAATAATTGATATTTCAATTAGACCACATTTAAGCAATTACTTAAGAGCACAAATAAATCCATAATCACGTATTTTAAAATGCCCACAAGCTTTGTTTATATTCATATAAAATTGTTAGGAAAGGCCAAACAAGAGAAACAATACAGAAACAAAATTAAATTGCATAATTTCTAATAAGAGTTTAAGTAAATTTACTTAAGACGTCTTTAACTGTTTGTTTCAAGTTTCAACCCTCCTTCATAATATTTCTTGTTGAGTCCGTTGATAAATGAGAATTGAAAGAGTCATGGAAAGCAATTGCATTTGTTTGTGTAAGAAAAGAAAGCTCTTAGCTGGATGGCTTGTTTGTCTTCATCTCGAGAAGTATTTAATGTCCTTTATGACAAGAAAAAAAACAGTCCTTCAATAAAGGAAAACTGTGGATTGTTGTAAATTAAACGTGTTCTTTATTAAGCTTATATAAATAATGGCAGTTTACCACTGCTCGAGGATCTGGATTAAAGTCAATATAAAACCTACCTGTTGTAGATTAAATCGATTTTTAAATCGTGTTATTGTTTCTATAAGTGAAACAGTTTCCAATAAATCATTCAGGAACGATCACTACTGACTTTCCTTTGAGGTGCCTGTCCTTTCGCTTAAAGCAATAATTCCAATCCATATCTATTTATCTCTTATTGAACTCTCGTTAGCTTCTACTGCAACCAACAAAACAATACATTCAAAGAAAATCTGTCCAAATATGTCATATTGTTACAAAATAATTATTATGTCATATGACCATATTTTCCTTTTCTCTCTTCACTCTTTTTACAATCCTTAGACGTAGACACTCAACTTAACAACAAATAGTGTCCCATAAGATTTGAATGAGAATTATCCTTCAGAATCCTTATAATACTCTAGTCGACCATATACCCCATTGCAAAAAGAGAAATATAACAGTCACACTGTATCCTTCGTGCAATTGCATGTGCCATCACATCCTTCAGAAGCTGTTAGAATGTTTACAATGTCCTATGTCCATTTATCCTATTTCATATCCCTAAAAACTCTTGCACAATCTGCCCGAGGTGTTCCATCAAAGTCACATTCATTCAAGTTTTGATGGTCATATTGCTTTGGAGCGTTCCATATATGTTCGCATATATATTGGCTCGGATTTCTATGGGAATTGAATTCTAGTTAAAGCCAACTTCTTGCTTGGGAGTATAATTTATGAGAATGGAATCATTTTCTTGGTAGAAATATCTTTTCAATTGAATTAAATAGCTAAAAGACTTAAACTTAATTTGAAATTGATACATAGTTGAAATTCGGATTGTGAGGGGGCGAAGACTCTTCTTCACACAGTTTCAATTTACCCGAGAACTCGAAAGAAAAGGAAAAGTTTTGCACAGAGGTTCCTAATATAAACACAGCAAGTAGCATGACGCGACAAGGATGTGTTTATTCAGAGGGAACATGTACGTATTGGTATAGCATAAATCATGTCAAGGATATCAAACCATTTTAAATGAGTATATAGCGACTGAGATGGCATATCCTAAACTATCTTGACAAGTGATGACGGACAAGTTTCTTGTCGTGCATCTTTCGAAAACATTACTTCACGTTCACGTTCACACACACGAAATTTTTCATAAAAAGGTTTTAAATATTTCTCATTTCTTGTCATCATCGTGTCGTCTCGCCTTGCTTGTTTAGGAACTAATTTCCAAATAAGTTTTCATCAACAAAATTTAGTTCACTTGACACTCGTTGTTTTGTTTATCGCTGTTATTATGCTTTACATTCATGTCAAGGCCTGAAGAAGGTAAGCTCTATTTTTGTTGGGCCCCTTTCAATGTTATTTTTTGCAGTGGTCCTTGTACATTTCTGCTGCAAGTTGGCAACCGTGAACCCTTCGATTCCATTTAAATGAGTTTAGAGCTGAAGTGGCTTTTTTGTCATTTTAGAAAGATACACATGAAGTTCCTCAGGGTTCTGTTCTATCATCTATTCTTTTTTTAGTGCAAATAGATTTAACGATATCTACAGAATTCCGTATGGACAATTTGAAAAGTTGTAGAGAAGCTCTGCAATTTTATATCCTCTCAAATTGATGGATTTCAGAAAAATGGGATATTCTTTTGACTAAAATTATATTTCCGACAAGATTTTGCAGTTTTGTTCAACTCTACATTGTCTATAAATTTGAACAAACCATCAAACTTTATATCGCAAAAGAAAGTATCCCAAATTTCAAACAAGGAAAAAGAAAGAACAAACAAACAAATTCATCCTCTGCTACCCCCAAACGGCCATACCCTTAATCAACCACATGGCACATCATTCGTCAAAATCTGTCAAGTCGTTAAGGCTACATAGCGTTAAATAGAAAAAAAAGTTGATAAAGTTTAACAAGTATACGAAAATTGCTTTTCGCAAATTGAAGAAGACTTATTGCCTAACACTCAACTGCAATTTTTATTACACAGTTATGAAAAACAGGCCATCAAACAGCCAGTCAACCCCTAATGTGTGTGTTATCACTTTAAAAAGAAATCCTCATTAATTTATACTAACAAAAAAAAACAAGGATTTGCTTTTTGCGATCCTCTAAGGCACTCCCATTCCCCAAAACACATTAAACTTCAATCCTGCACGAACCAAAAACAACGACGTAGTATGACGATTTGGAAATGCCGTCGGGTGTTAGTCAATTTGTGGCATACAATAAAACCTAAATTATGTGGTTAACCCAATATGAGAAGTTACTATTAAAGTTATCCTTGCTGATATTGTCGTTCCCCAGTTGGGCTGACATGTCAAGATGGTGCGGTGGCCTCTATATACCTTTTTTTCGACAAGAACGCAGGTCTAATATTGTTACTGCAGTCGAAAAAAATCTCTTTATAATGGAGTTCTCTATGCTTCTGAAGGTATGGGCAAAAGAGTGTTAAAAAAAAGTTTTGAAAAGAAACTTTAAAAATGTTAAAATGAAAGCGAAGAGTATCCATTCTTTCCTCGTCGGTCGACACTCAAAAGGACTTTTTTTTTGTACAGAAATCAACAAGAACGAAAAAATAATGAATGAAAGAGAGTGCCAAAAAGGAGTCTGTAAAAGAACTTGGACAAAAAGTTTTTGATAAAGATAAAAAAAAAACTGTAAGCAGAATGTGTAACGTTGGCGTTTATGCTAGAAGTGCATCTTTTATCACGGAATACTGTTTCCTTAAATGTAAAAAAAAAAGTTTTTAGAAAAGATAACATGATGGAAGGAAACAAAATTTGCACCTTTTCCCTTCTTACACGTTGTTCAAAAGTGGGGATGTTTGGATAAAAACGAGTATTCAAGTGAGGTTTATTCAAAATATTCTTTCTTGACGGTCGAGTTGACGAAATAGATTGAATTTTTTGTTTACATTTTTAATCGAAATGATTTATTGGATTTTTTATTGTGGTCGGTTTCAATTTCAAAGATTGATATTAGATTCTATAGATTTGGGTTGGTCCTTATATCCTTATCCTTGGGTAACCCTATCAATTTAATATATAAGCATAAATTTTGGGAAACGGTTTTTCAATCACGTTAAATAAATAATTTTGTCTTCAGTGAAAATAGGAAAGAAAGTTTCTTTTGAATTAATTTAAACTTTCCTTTATGCAGTGTCAGAAGTTAATGTACAAGGTGCTTATTCCTTTACACCGAGACGAATTGTTGGGTCTGTTATTAATTTCAAGCATGCTTATCTCCGAAATATAAGACATTGCTTTCGTTACTTCGTTTTTTAGTACTTAATAACCCATTTCGTTCTTCGTATGTTTTGTTTAGCTAGATCATACATCAAGTTACTTTTTTTTCATCTCGTAGTCGAGACAAAAAGCCCTTTCTTGCAGACCTGCCTTTATATTGAGCATGAAATATATCGCTTCAAGTTTGACTTTTGGGTGTATGCACAGCACATGTGGTAACGAACATAAACACGTTACTTTAATATTCATTCACTTTGTTACCATTTGGTATGATAGTAACGAATTATATTGCAACGAAATTGATATAAAAAAAGTAATTCGATGCTTGTTGCCAAAGTAAATGCGCTTCCTCTTGTAACGACATTGTACATGCGGTACGTTACGGGCCAAGAGTTTAACGTTAGAACTAAGTAGCAAGTTTTCTGTTTTAGAAAGTCCTTTTCGTTAATTTTGACTGTCATGTCTCCAGAACTATTGATGAAAGTTTTTATGTAACGTTTTTTCGTTACCTGGTTAGAAAAAAAAACATCACTTCAATTAACGTTACCTTAAAAAACTAGAATATAAAAAAGTTAAATAATTCTAAGCATTAATTTATTTTGACAATCCTCAGCCCCAAGTGTCACCTTATTTATTATATCCTTAGTCCATGTTCAATGTCGAATTCATCATTTTCATTGCTTTCCCATTTGTGGTATATACCATTATTGTTTTCGATCTAATTTAACGCTGATAGCCAAATGATGATGATCAAATTCAAGGCTCAATTTCAATTACATTTAACCCTAATAAATTTGATAAACAACTAATCCGCCAATATTCAACATGCACACAGCGACGACGGCACTCGTTTTGAAAAATGACAGTGTATCCTTTTTCGAGGATTAGGCTGAAGGATATTGTGTTGTTTTGTTTTTTTTTTTTTTTTCAATATAAAACCATTATCATGATGTCCATTGAACCCGTATTATCAACACAACCCTCATTTCACAGCGGGACATATGTCCCAAAAATTACAGAAAGAAAACACTATAAATATAAACAAACATAATGTCATGCTGTGCCCGTCGTGCGTCGTCCTTCGTCTACACTATAGCTCTATAGCTGCACCGTAGGTGGTGCCCTTAACACATTGAACTAGATCTTAATCGGTTTTCTCTTTTTTTTTTCGGTTGTCAAATGTATGGGAGAGGGTAGAAGTGTGGAAGAAAAATGTCTTATTATGGCTTTTAGTGGTGTGGTGTTATTGTTTTGCTTATAGTAACAATACGATTAAAATCAGCAATCAGTGAGCGGAGTGGAACGCGTTACACATTCTGATGCACTATAATTGAGTTAATCGAATGGAGGTTTTTATTTCGGTTGGGATCAATTAGGGTCAGTGTCGGACGCGGGGTTGTTGTGGACATTAATTAGCCAAGCAGGGGGAACGTGTATTAAAATATCCTTATCGAAAGGACATGATTTTGTTAACTACTGGCTATTTCAGATAAGAGATTGAATAGCGATGAAAATGTGTAAAATTTTGGCATCCTTTGTAGTGCCAACAAAAGGTTTGCTTAAATTTTCATCAGTGTTACAATGAGTAAAGACTAAGCGATGTATAAAGAGATTAGACTAACGTGTCGATTTTATTACTTTTCATGCGTATTCTTCTTTCGCATTTGGCTTTTGTTATATTCGTAATTTAATCAACCCCTGACTCTCTTGTAATGTTATAGGTATATAATCCTCTTTTTTGTGCAAATCCTATTTTGATTAAATAAATCACTTGAATAAATAAATGTTTTTAATTTAATGGCATTTAATCAAACTCAATTAGAAATCATTTTGATGAAGCAGATGTGCTGCGGTGTTGCTGTGTAATGAAGATCTTAATGAATGTCGTTCGAGTTGGATACGATTAATCAATTCAATTTAGTTTTCAAAGAAATTGTTAATGAGTGGGGGGTTTAGCGAGTGGAATTCTTAGAAAGCTCATGTGTTCAGGGGTAATAGACAAAAAATAATTCCTTTCAAATTTGTTTCCTTTAAGGATAAACGCAATTGGAAAAGATGTGGACTGGTTTGAAATGAATTCGAGAAGACGCTTACCTTTTAAGTGAAAAAAGACATTTTCTATCGATTTTTCAAACATATACAACTGCTTTTACCTAGCAGGTAAGAAGGCACTTTTATGTGGGAATTTATTTTTGCAAATGGTGCTAATGTTCAAAGTTATCTAGTGAGGCCGACCTTTTCAACCCGATATAGTAAACTCCAATCATGCCATAAACTGTGATTGTCTTTTCTAGCATCAATTAATTCCCAGGCGGAAGTGCCTGTTTACCTACTGGTTACACTAAAATAAAGAAGAGACAATCCGTCTACACACAGCGGCACTACTTGGTCAAGTTTTCTAATCATTGTAAGAAAACCAATCTCAATGTATGGTATTTAATTTCTTGCATTAAAAGCATGTAAAAAAGGTCTTAGAAGGGTTAACCTAAGCGACGAAAGTTCGACAAAGACCCCAAAAGGCCGATATCAGGAATTGAAAACAACTTCACCATTATAGAGACCAAGTCCTGCAGCTGTAAGTCTAGGAGTAATTACAAACAAGAACTTTTGTTGTAAGGTATTTAAGATCCAGCATTGCCCTTCTCAACTTTGAAGTTATCAATAAAGAGCTTGTGACGCAGTTGCTGTTTTTGAAAAAAGAAGCAAGGTCATGTAGCAACCGAGAATTTGTTTTCTCATTTTCTTTCCTGTTGCTTATTTTTATTTGTGATAAAACACATGATTACCCAAAATGTCTGACGAAATTTCGACAAGGGTTCCAGCCTCTTTCCTCGAAAATCTTTTGTTATAATAGCAAAGCAATATACCGAAAAGGGTTATGGCATTTGTGATTTTTTTTTACGCTTCTTTAAGCCTCATACTTTTCCATACAATTCAGCTGAAAAATTAATCTAAATTTTACACGATATTCCAACATCAAAGCATTCAACCAACCAATTCTCGCTGGCTTTTACCACATTTTCGAAGGCCTAAAGCATCTTATGATTAATTTCTTCAAAATGGGTAACGCCCTCCAACTTAATCATACTCCCGAATAAGTTCTGATATTGCTTTGCATTTCGAATATATTTTTGGGGCAAACATGTTGTGAACGCTTCCCGTTTCAGATATATAAACATGCAATAATAGATGTCAACGTCTTTAACTTTGTGTAAATTGAAACTTGTGGTAATTTGAAAAGCTGATGAGAACGGCAGCCGAGGCCGACACCGACACACCGGCAGATTGAAATGTCATTTAAATAAACCGAATCTTTGCAATGGGTTGTCAAATACATGTTGGTTGGATGTTGTTGCTGTATTTTTGGTATTTCTCAAGTTGATGTGTCTATTGTTACAATAACCGAGGGAAAAAGGACTTTTTTTTGTTGTTCTTGTTGTTTTGTTTAGTTCGTTCTTTGTATTCTTCGCTTTTGACCGACCCTCGATTTCTATATATGAATATAACGAACGTGTAACAAAATTTTGTCGCAGACATGTTGTTGGCTTTGTTGCTGGTGTATGCCTGATAGCCTGTGCAGCAGCAACATGATTTGTGAGGTAAAAGTTATAGTCATTAAGAGAAGAAATTGAGTGTGCGTTTGATGGAAGATTTATACCTTGGTTATATTTTTCGTTATTTAGGAGAGATTTACTTTTTATTCGGGTTTTGTATGATGTTGAATGGAGCAACGCCCATGTGTCAATAGCAGCTATATGTTTATTTGTGTTCTTGAAGAAAATGTGTCGTCGTATTTTGGGTGTGTTCGTTGGGCTTGACTGCCTTCAAAATTATATTTATTAGGGAGAAAATGAAGCTTGCATAAGACGTTGTTTGAAGAGTTGTTTTGATCATTAATGAGATAGAGATTTGGTGCAATGTTACCATCGTCAGGGACTTTTTCGATCAAAAATTGCCAATAAATATCAGTCAAGAACTGTAATTGGGGTATTTATCAAAAAGTGAAGTTTGAACATATCTACGATATAACGACTATAGTTTTAAGAGCATCTTTCTTCCTAGATTTCCCTGCAGATCCCTTATTCTCAATACTTCAATGTTTTTGAATATGGTCACCAGAGATGCCAAGTCAATAATTAAGTCATTAATAAAAGTTATGTTGAAAAAATGTGTTTTTTTTTTTTATTCTAATGCTACTCCTGACCTCAGGAAGCCAAACAAGCTTGAGCTGGAATGGTGCCTTACAAAACAAAGCTCTTCTGAGAGGCAGGTTCTGGTGTTGAGTTTGGTCTGTCACTGTTATACAGTGCTCCCCGGTCGGTGCTCGCATAATAAGGGAAGAAACCACACTTCTAGAGGAAACTAAGTTGTTATATTCGCAATGGGAGACTTAGAATTGGTAAAAATCAAAAGACACACCAACGCCCAAATAAACTCAAATAATTGAAAGCTCGCAAAGCTAATGCTCATAGAAAAGGAGCTCTAGTCTCAGTATCGCACGAAAAAGGGAAGGAGTTAACCACCGTATGCGTTGTCATCTTGCCTAGGCCATTTTTTACGCTCAAGGAATATATGGAGGGCTCATATTTGCTCATAAGGTTCAGAAAGGTCAAGAGTTTCCATGTATGGCCGCACAGACAAAGCAAAGAGCAATAACTCCCTCAGCTTACAATCAAAAGTTCAACTGTTCCGTATCAAGATCAAAGTTCAAGACATAGGCGTCACCTTAAACCTTAAACCTTGTGCGTGACACTTAATAACTCATTGCACAAACAAACGTATGTTGTAAAAACAAACGTATGAAAACATTGACACCTAAAGGACTTAAAATTTCTTCGTTAACCTCCTTAAACAATAAAGTAAGGAGAAGCAAATTCTTCCACACCCTCTCTATTAAGTCTCCCCTGTTTGTAACTAAGAGAAAGTGCGTGTTTGGTCGATTGCTACAATCAAGCCAATTTGTCTGTTCGCCTCATTAATTGATTGCGTTTCGAAATGTTTATTTCTCGTCCTAATACACATAATAAATCAACAATTCCTTTTTCCTAATAATTTTAATTTTTAATTTTGAAAAAACAATTCCGGACACCTTGTCTAATTATTCATTATTCAAAGAACATCAGTCATTTGTTCGTTTCTATTTGAAATAAACGCACAATCGATGGTTGAGAGAAAAAAAACTCATCAATTCAACTTGCTTTGTAGTTTTTCCTTTTTTATGTTTTTGATTAAAATGAAAATGAGGACTCTCAATCCAAAATATGTCCAGGTACATATTCTTCCGTTGGCATTTGCCTCAGGCATAGGCATTATGCTCTCCGAGGCTCTCCAAAAAACTGAAAAGTGATGACAACCAGAACAAATCGATAAATTGTACCTATACATTGTTGTAGGTATTCAAGTTCGCGCATCAACAAGAGAGATAATGGGGGACAGAGTAAGAGATAGGTCGTGAAAAAAGAACGAAATATTTCTAGGAAACAATGAAAAAAAGAAATGAAAAATGGCTTTACAGATGACCATATATCCATCCATTGGTTAGGCTTATTTTTTTCCAGGGGTGGACTTATAACTTAATTTTGTGTACAAAATTATTTTTGAGGCTTAATGAAATACGTACATGCATCCCAAATCCCCTCCTGTTTATTTAGTGGCCCCACACCAAAAAACAACTGTTCGGTTTGATTTTTTAAGCTGATCAATATTATATAACGATAAATCCAATCGAATTCCATTTGACCACCTAAAAAAAAAAACAACTAACAAAAGGTAGAAAAATATTTTTTTGCGTGCTCATTCTCGATTGCATGAGTGATGTTGGTAATAAAAAAGGAAATACGCTCACGGTTAGCTCTTGGTCTATATGTGCGTGTCGAGGGACTGCATCATATTTATTTTTTCAAGGTTTGGAATTATTGCAAATTATTACTTGAGAACACGAGATTTTCGCTGGTCGATTCCATTAATCACATTGACTTGGAGAATTTTTGAAAAAAAAAATGCCAAATCCTTTCATATTTATCTCCTGTATGTAAAGGCATTTAAATGTTAAAAAATCGAGTTTTGCATATTCGATTAATCTTTATAATTTGTTGCTGCTTATTTGAGTTTTTTTTATCTGTTTTCTTGGGAAAGCTCACAATAACTCATCAATTAAAGCACATAACCAAATAAACGAATATAAACTCGAATGAACGACTTATCTCTGAGTTTTTTGTTTGCAAGAAGATAAACCTTCCAAGTCAGTAAATGCTTGTCATGAGCCA
The DNA here is from genome assembly GCA_920937365.1 of Sphaerophoria rueppellii. Classification (NCBI taxonomy): domain Eukaryota; kingdom Metazoa; phylum Arthropoda; class Insecta; order Diptera; family Syrphidae; genus Sphaerophoria; species Sphaerophoria rueppellii. The sequence goes on from CAKKXW010000001.1 coordinate 10,303,905, forward strand.
TTTCAGAGCATCGTTCAACAGCCAAGTGTTGTGAATTAATTCCTCACTCTCTATTTCCTCCTGTCGGCAGTTGAAATCGTCAAATTGTAATTGTTGTCTACATAACAATATTAACGCCTCGACTTCCGAGTCATTTATATAAAAGTCACATAAATTCGTCAATTACTCATTAATTAAATAGGATTTGATAAGCTCACACATTAAGCCATTCATTTCTCCCCTTTTACTCAAACAGTAAAGTAAAAACTGACAGTTAGGCCACATAACTGTCTATAAAATCTCAGAACCCATAGCAAGTCGATTAAACTAAGCCTCAGTTACAGCTGTGTGAAAGGACTTTTCACCTTCTTTTCGATCCTTAACCTCGCCGAGCTGTACACTTTCCATATTAAGTTCCCACCGCTCAGTATGCTCAGGTTTATGGTGAGAAGTAATTGCGTAGCTCATTAAAACCTTCAAGAGGGTTTCAATTGTTTTAACACTCTATGGTTTATGCCGTTAAAAGCTACATACCAGTCTCTGCAATAAAGAAAAGAAGAATGAAATTAAATGAAGTAAAGAAAAATCTAAAAAAAAAAACAAAAAGAAGGATGAAAAAAAGGAGTAAATAAGGTGAAAAAGTTTTGCTCTGCTTTAAAATCGGAGCGTAATCAACCTGTGCTTCGTTTCCGTCGTTTAAGCAAAAATCACATTAATTTTTGAATGAAAAAAAAAGTTAATGAAAATTGAGAAAGCAAGAGGTAAAAAAAGGAATTTTGTAACAACCGGAGCCGGAGTCCTTAGATTGTTGTTTGGAGATGAAGTGAATTTAAATCTACCGACATCATCAACGACGCCGAAGACGGAAAGCTAAAGCTACTCATTGCCACGTGGTAGATATCAAAGGAAATGTGCTTACTGCACAATTTATTTTGAATCTACACGCAGAGAAATACGCTCAGCTATATTTATAAACTTTTTATATATCAATTGAACTAACTATAATTGAGAAGACAATAAAGTCGAGTAAATATGAACCTTTCTCGTAACCATTTGAAAACAAACTAAAGTTTAACCTATCCGATTTTATAATTGTGGCAACGTCTACCGGGCCTGCTAGTATAAATCAACATCGACAAACAAAATGTCATTAAAATCAGTTCAACCGTTGGAGATGTACATATTTAAAATGTGTACACTTACTTAGAACATTTTCACATTTCAGATTATTCGAATTACAAAGTGCTTTATAACTAAGAAACAGTTGGCATTATCGCACAATTTGTTTTAATATTTTTTTACTTAAAATTCAATTTGCTAAAATTTTGTTCTACATTACCATTCTATGCAATCAATACAACGAGAGTTATTAACAAAAGTTAAAAAACAAAATGGCGACTGACTAGTCCAATATTCTGTTCTTCATTCTTATATCGGTGCCTTCTTAGCTGATCATCATCAATTATATTAACTGAATTGTTGACAAAACTTCCACCACTTTTCGTTTCGCACAGTGTAACATTTGTTGTACAAAGTTGCACCTAGCTTGTGCAGTGTATTTTTCTTTTGATTTTTGGTCATCAGAAAAATTCCCGTTTGGGATATAAACATTAAATTATAAACGTTTGCAGAAAATAAACTTTTTATTTCCGTTTGCATCAGAGCAGAAATCAAATCAGCAAAAAATGGCTGCTTTTTGGAAATTCCTCTTTTACTTGCGGAACATAAAGTCCAACTGCATTTGCCAACACAAATTCACACATAGATTAATGTTTAAGAAACCGTTTAAATGGAAAAAAGAATTGGGGAAGTTTTGAAGGAAATCATGGGAGCAATTCAACTCTTCATTTTTATGAATTTTGAAAGAAATTAAAACATATTCAACGATTTTAAGATTTTCCCATTAGAAGTGTATTTCCGGTGTGGCTTTAAAATTTGATCATTAAGGCTTTAAATAAATGTATTATTGAAATGCATTTTAACTCTTGAGGGCCGTGTACACCCTAAGGTATGAATTAATTATACTTAAATTGAATTTGGTAACCTATTCAAAATTGATTGCCTCTTTATCAAAGAAGCTACTCACCTGCAACAATGTACCTGTCCTCACCCCCCACATCCATCTCATTATTATGTTTCAATCCAATCGAACCCGACTATTAATTTCCTCCAAAACGACCGAAACACTAGAAATCGCTTTGAGCTATAAAATCCACAATGAAGTTCACAACAATTGAGTTATCCAGATGATGATGACTTTATTCCTCGTCCTCACTATAATATCAGTCGACAGTGGTGTAAAAAGCGTTCTATGTGTAAATGAGGCAAGAAAATACAGTTTCTATTGACTTTCGCCATTGTGCAGCAGAACCAAATTATAACTGCAAACAATTAAGCTCTAACGTGCAAATATGTATCTGCAAGCGATTGAGCGATATCCTCTTCCTTTTCCTATTTGTCTAATACTCACCTTGACAGTTTCTATTGGCATTTTGATAATCTGTTTTCGAAGGATCCTCTACGAACCTCTTTTTGAGCAACCATCAAGTAAATCACAAAAAACTCGAAAACCATTTAATGGCTCACTTGCATTGTCTATTGTGTCTGAAAATGGTCGCTTTTTGGCAGACATGACAATTAACTTAAAGTCATGTCATAAATGACGTCGACTTTGGAGCATAATTATTATCTATTCTCGCATAAAACCATATCAAGATTAAGGCTAGTCACTCTTAAGTGAAGTCGATTTAAGGCTTCTACGAGGAAAGATAATATCATCACTAAACCGCATGAAACTTAAATGTTGCTAACCTAGTGGAAAGTTTGTGAAAACGTAAATGGCTTTGCCAAAAACTCTTCGTTCCTTTAATGAACTCATATCACGAACCAATGGGGATAGTTTTATGCTAAACTTATGGTCTGAGTCGGTCGTTTGATGTGGTGTCATTTACTTTCAATTAAAAATTATTGGTCTAGATTGGAAGTTGTCAAGAAAGGTGATATGATTTCGGAAGGGCTAATAATTTTGTTTTTCAAGACCTATTATTAAACCATTTGAATTTATGAATATCAAATGTCAACATTGTTAATATTATAAATGCTATTGCATAAATTAAGGCGCTTGAAAAATTAATTTGTTGCTTACATTTGGGGTTATAATCCCCAAACGTGTGACGATTGACCCAAATAAAAATTATCATAAAATTAATAGTTGTTTCGAGATCATAACTATGCCTTTTTTGTTTAAATTAATTGCATCTGCATTAATCTCACATCTGTTTACATTTAGTTCAAGTGCAGCAGTGCGTATCACACGTTTTCGTGGACAGCCAAAATATATAACAAAAAAAAAAAAATAATAATAATTAATCCGTTTTATTCTTGAATTGAATTAATCTACCTTTGGAGAGTGGAGTGCTCAAATAGGATATGGTAATATGTAGTTTAACGGTCAGTAGAACAAATATTATAACATACGCCGGAATTATTAATTTCTTGTTTTGTATCTTGTGACACAAGTCTTGTAAATGAAAAATAATTATCCAACAATTCATTTTGTTAGTGTGACTAAGGGTGTGTTGTGACATTTTTTGTTCATACCTAATCACTTTTTTTCTATTTTATGTGTTGTTGTTGTAAATGTAACCCAGAACGACTTCGATCGCGGGATGATGTTAAAGTATTGAGTCTAAGACCCCTGGTCACAAGGTAATCTGTATTCACCATGGCGCATTCCTTCCTCGCAAATTATTGGTAGTTTTGGTACTTCATTTTCGACATTGCCTTTACTTTTCAAGGCTTAAGTTTTCTATGTATTTCAAAACAGAAAGCCAATAAAAAAACCTTAGCAAAAATTAATTAGCGCCCCACATGAAATTGCCATTTTTATCGTTCTATTTGCGGTCAGTAAACTGCGAAAGGTACTTCCACTAAAAATCCAATCAATTAAAAAAAAAAACAGAAATATAATATTTATTCAACCAATGACCCTCCATCTTCTACAGAACAAACAAAAATTAAAACACTTGAAATCTATTTGCAAACAATGAATAAAATGCCATCCCTTATTTTCCTACCGTTTCGCTCCTCATCAATTTCGAAATGAATATTAGTCACGCGATTTAAATAATCTTTCCCCTCAGGAGGCACTCCTCAATTTAGCTACTCTCGCTTAGACACTGTTGCTATGATTGCAATTTAGCATTTCATCAAGAGAAAAAAAGGTGAAAACACTCAAAAAGAGCATGTTCTAAATGTCTGTACAATCTGAAGAAGTAAAAAAACAATCAGAACTCTAGAGTAGAGTAATGCAAATGAATGAATTTCAAAAGACACAATAATTACGCTGGAAAATAGACACTGCACTTAGAAAAAAAAAACAACGAATAAAACAGCCCTGAGCGCCAAGCAACCAGAACATGTTGCGAATCGATTTGTTGTTGTTGTGCTTATGTCAGTCTTCTTCTTTTGCCATTAACCAAAATCCAACAAGACAATCGCGATAATTTTTTAATGTTTTTCACAACTGCAATTATTTTATGTTTTCATTTTATATTTCCTTCGTCCTTTGGGGTCCTTGAGGGCCTTTGCATTTTCTTACATCGAGCTTGACACAGCATTGAAACAGGGAAACATAATGCGTGTTAAGTGTGACCGTTTTTCGGTTTCAATGTACATGCATGATACTTAGTACCAAAAAGTGGAAAGTCATTCGTTATAGAATTCGGCTCGCTGAATTCCACTTCTCTTAGACATTCTGCTTTATTATCTAAATACCAGTTACTGAATAAAAGTGATTTAAACTTGATACGGTCACACCAATTGTGTTTTTCCCTGTGTCAGTCCTTGATGCAATGGCGATGATGGTGATGTTAATGTTGATGGTTTTATTCATGATTCCTACCGTTTTAAACATGATAACTCGGTTGGAATGGCATTCGTGGGCATATTTGCGGTTCTCTTATTACTTTTTTCATTCGTACACCACACAAAAATCGAATTAAGAAAGTGAAAAACACAAGAATTTGGGCAGGAAAAATTATCCCTAAAGGAAGAAGATTCTCTGAAATCGTTTTTTGAGTTTCCGTCCTACATTTCTTTCTGCGTTTTAACTTTTTCTTTCGAAAAAAAAAAATTGAAGTTTAAACGGCCAGAAAAGTTGTAATATTTTGTGAAAATGAAAGTTGATATCTTTGAAAATCCATAAAATAGGTATAAACTGTTCTTTTTTTTCAAAAATTCTGTTTCTTTTCTCATTAATGACCAATTCATAAAGCTGGGTGGGTGAATATTGTGCAAAAAATGAAAGGAGAAGTTCCCTCCAAGTATGCAATGCTTTTTGTTTACATAATATCTCACCAAAGTCCTGACATAAATATGGTTTTTTGTGTTGAATTGCGTTTGGGGAGAAATTGTAACATTCTTAATCATTTTTCCATTTATAACGAGTCAACGAGATTTTGCCAAAAGTCATTTAAAACTTCCGACAATCATCAATCATGCCGATGTTAGCTTCAACAAACGCAAATATTTGCCATGCCTATTTAAATTCATATTCTTATTGTTTGATGGAATGGTATAGGGGGAAGGGTGTCCGTTATTATAATATTTCATTCAAAAATTGAAGACTGAAGAACAGAAACTGTCTAAAGAGCCTTCAAAGGTTCTTCGACAAGGTTTAACATAAATTATCCAAAGAATATTGTTTTTTAACATCCATCTTGCTCTTTTTCCCAAAGTAAAATATTTTTGGTTTGATTCCTTGATTTGATATACATTTTGTTTACATTATCACGAAGTTCAACCTGTCTTTTTCTGTACAAAAAAAAAGTATGGGTACCTTGACGGAACCCAGAGGTACTACTGGCGAATTGCTTAATTTTTCTACTTGAAACATTCATCAAAAATCTTAATGCATAAAATATTTTGCTCTTTCAGACTTAAGTGAAGACGAGGCAGCGGAAGAACCACAAACAGTCCCAGAAACGAGCATCATCAATGATAAAGCGCACAATTCCTCGGGTGAATCATCATCGAAGTCCAATGACGAAGAAAGTGATTCCAAAACAAATAATCCTTCAACCTCCGATGTTGAAAACGAAGACGATGAGGAGGACAAAGAAGCTCCACAAGAACCTCGAAATAGTTCAAATATTTATGTTAATGAATCTCCCTCAACACCTGCTGACAAATCAAACGAAAATGAAAACGGGGACAAAAAAGAAACGCCAGCTGAAGTCAATGATCAAACAAATGATGAATCCTTCGGAACTGCAGACGAATCGAAAAATCAGACTGCAAATGATACTGTGAATAATACGCAACCAATTGACGAAAGTTATGAGAACGATAAGCCAGAAAACGATGCTAAAGAATTTGTAGCAGAAGAGAACAGAGGCGATGAAAAAGACCAGAGGGAAGAACCAGAACAGAATGAAGAAGAAGATGAGGAGCAACAAACCAATAACGAAGATGAAATCTCAAAGGACGTGTGTCCTGATCCAGCCACCGAGCAAGTAGACGAAAATGTTGAAGTTCATGAAAACAATGATCCAGAGCAGCAGGAACAAGATGACGAGGATGAACAAGAAGAAGAACAACCCTTTGTCGATCCATCCAAACTAGTTGCCTCAGTATTGCTAAGCAACGCCACCACAGAAGAAGACCGAAACGAGGCCGAAGCTGTCCTAAACGATGTCTGTCAAATGGCTGCCGCCGAAAGTGTAGCCTTTCCCATATCAACCAATTCTCATTTGGCCTACAGCTCACCTCACAATGTTATGGATGATGACGACGATGATGATTTCAATTCAGTGCTAACACATCCCGAAACCGCCGATAAAACTCTTCAATCGACCGCTGCCTCTGCATTTGTGCCTAATTCTCAAGAAATTGCTGTCGAAGCGGCTGTTGCGTCTCAAGCGGCTCTGGTTGCTCCTGTCGGAATCGGTACCGGCGTTGGAGTCGGTGTTGGTGTGGGCGTTGGTGTTGACGTTGATGTCGATACATTTGCTAGTGTTGTAGCCGAAGTCGAACGTTTCACCAAAGAAGTCAGTTCGGAAATTTATTCAACCGATGTTGGTATCACTGGAGCCGATGTTATGATGGATAATGTACAGGGCCGTCACTCGCTTGATGATATTTTCGACGATGACGTTGAAGGTAAATTTGAATTACATTAGAAAAAATTTTGTAAAATAGTATTGAGTTTTGTGACGGAGTTGGATTTGTTTGGAAAGAGTTTAATCTGTTGAGTGTTTGTTTATTTATTTTCTGTTTTATTTTGTGGGTTTATTGTTGTTTTGTTACTGTTTTATTTGTTTTCATTGTCTTTGGTAATTTTTTCATAATCTTTGTTAACTTTCTTTTGTGTTTAAATAATAATTAACTATCCAAGTTACAAAAATCCTTATAGAGTGCATATTAACTAAAATTTGAAAGAGTAGAATTCGGCTTCTCGAAAAAGTAGGACATACAGATTTTTATTATAAAATTGACTATGAAATATGAAATGTGTTGTAATATTGTTCCCCACGCATGGAATGAGAAATGGACCCAGGTGTGTTTGATTTGTTCCCAATTGATTTTTTGACGACACGATTAGTACGACCCGATACAGAAAATGCTGTTTTCCTGTGCATAAATGCAATAACTAAATTAAAAATGCTTGTACTGTGTGCCGTGTGGTGAATCCCTTAAAAGTTATCAACTAAGGTTATTTGTTTTTTAAGTTTTTGTTCAAGCCCTGCGGCTGCTTTCTGTATTTTCGCTTTCATTTAATATTTTACAAGTTCTGTTTTTGTTAACTTTTTTTTTTTCTTCAATACACAGAAATTATTCCAAGATCAAATATTGAAAAAACAAGTTGATATCACGAAAAAAGAATGTGGATTGGGAGATTTGTAAATTACGAGTTCTTGTTCGAAAAACAGTAAAACAAATTTATTACGATTAAAAATTCCAAGTTGCAAATTAATGTAAGTTTCGAAGAAAACGAACAATCAAAAAGTCGTAAAAATAAAATTATGTTCGATAGTGACGATAGATAGGTATTTTATTGACGTTGAATAAAGCATTACAATTGCAAGCTTGCAGTTACAAGTGAGGAAAAAATACATTTCTGTATGTATTTAAATTAATTTATGGAATATTAAAGGAGAATCACGAAGAATAATCCTCATTTGGCAGAATTTAATCTGAAAAATCTCGACTATATCAAATAAACTTAAAAATAATGAAACTACAAGATGATAAACAAAATAAATATTTTAGGAATAATCATTACGTTTCACATAATTAAAAGTTAAGTAAAAAAAAGTAAGTGATCAAATAAAAATTAATATATATGTATATACATAAGAAATAAACAAGTCAATAATAAAGTAAGAATATAATGAATAATATTTAATAAATAAATAAACATATAAATATAAAAAAAATAATTATTAAATAATTGACTGAATAAAAATCCAAGTAAATAATAATGAGCTAAATCAATGAACAAAATATGTAATATAAACAAAAATAAAAAAATAAAATAAATAGGTTAGAAAAAAATAATAATAAAACATTTATAAAATTTAAAATTTTCAGAATTCTTACAATTTCGAAAAAAACCTTTCAATGAGTTTCAACGTTTAAAAAATGTATTAATTGGTCTTACAATTGAAGTTACAAGCTTTTTTTGCCTTATCAATTAAAGTTTACAATTATTAAATGTTTAAAAGCTTGTAAAAGCTTGTAATAATAATAATTGAAGTTATTAGACTGAACGAAGAATGGATTACCAATTTGGCTATCAATTAACGAAATTAATGGAGTGATAAACGAAAAAGTTCCTACTCAAATGATTTTATAATTTTTTCAATCGAAAAAATCTTTATATGCTTTGCAACCTTTACAGTATATTTAGCCGATTGAGTAAATCGAGCGATACCAACATCTTTTTTTTTCGACAAAAATTAACAAAGTCCAATCGTCTATGGCAATGCAAGATAACGCAATTACATTGGATATTCTCCATTTAGTTCAAACATTCCCAAAAAATCATGACTGATGTCAACAAAACAAACCATCAATCATCATTGTGGAAGTTGTCTAGTGAAAATGGGTGGCCACAATTATAGATGATGAATCGTCTAAAAACCCTCCACATTCAATCTTTAACAGTTGGTGCACTGTTTATGCTTTTTTGTCACAAAAAAATAAAAAAATAAAAACTCATAAGGACCCAAGGCAAATCGCTAAGTGTTGCGGGTATTAAAGTTGAAACAAAAAATTCAATTTTTTTGTGTCGAAAAAGAGTTTTAATCTTTTATTACTTAAGACAAGCAAACTTTAAACTAAAACTTAAACACAACTAACACAAGGTACAATTATGATAAAAATAAACAGAAGGCTTTGAGCGGGCCTTTGTTTATATGCATAGGCGGTTAAATGTTGCTAAAACCTTCTTAAAACTTACACAATTTTTATTTAACAAACCCGCGGTTCAAATGCTTTTTTGCATGAAATGACACAAATAAAAATGAACATAAAAATAAATTCACCCAAAACAGCACCCGTGAGTAAAAAAATGTCCCTATAAAATGCCTTTGTGCATAAATAAAAATTTCGTCCTTTATATCAAAATAAATTACAAAGGAATACATTTTGACACAGTCACTCAATCATGTCTCTTCTTTTATAAAAGCTTTTCATCAAAATCACTTTAGCAACAAAAAAAAAATTGGAGAGGAAAAGTGAAATACTAGAACAAAAACGAAGATAAAAGCCAGGTACTTATCCAATTACATGAACATAATTGATTTCGATTCGGGGAAAAATAAAATCAAAATCAAACGCCAGCAACGCACTGGTAATTGGAGTTTTATAAGTATCTCCAATTTCAGTCAAAAAAATGGGTCAGTCCTGGTTTGGTTCTACATGAAAAAAAAAAAAAAAAAAAAAAAAAAAAAAAAAAAATGGCGCCCTCAATGCTGATATTTCCATAAAATAACTAGGAACTTGTTTTCATATTTTTCCTATAACTTCCTGAACGTACTAATTTCAAAAAAATGTATGTTGACACTTGGAAATGTCGTCCCAAATATACTTGCATAAAATATCGTACTTAGGTATTAGAAAACAAACCTGCGGCTAAAACTTGTCTCCCCTTCTTTTTTTGTATCTCCGAATAACCTAATTTATATCCTTTTTCACATAACATTATATTATATACAAATCAAATTTTGCCGTGTTGTCCTCCCGTTCCTGTAACATTAACAAATACATACCCTTCTCGCTGCTGAGTCCTAGAGTTAACTTAATTGTCTTGTTTGTGGTTGTATCATTTTCGTAGATAAATTCATGCTAATTTTGCTTCATTAACGGAACAACAACAAAAAAATAAAAGCATAATTCGTTTCCATGACATGTGATTTCTTTTTTGTCGTTTGTATTGAAAGGACCAATCAAGGAGACACACACAAAAATTCTTGCAAACCAAAACAACAATAATTGTCCTGCAAATTCTTGTAGCATGAGACAGTTGACATGTAATTGACAAAGATACATGTTGCAATCGATGGCTGTTCATTCAAGCTTGTGTGTTTTTTTCCTTTTGTATTTGTTGTTGTGGAAAATGAGGGCTGTGCTGTCCTAATGGAGGAAAAAAAATGGTAGTCAAGGGTTTTTTTTGTTTATAGACGGAATTGAGCTTAAACACGTGCGTTAGGATATTTTTGTATAGACACATTTTTTGTCCTACAAGAGAGTTTTTGGAATTTGATGAATTGTTAAAAAAAACAGAAGCATAAAACGTGCGGGAAATCGCAAATAGGAATCAATGCACTTCAGAGCTCTCATTCATATCGGATATGATAATTTTTATTGTTACTATTTTTGTTTTGTTTTTGTTTCTGTTCCTTTCCTTCAACCTCTTGATTGCACTTCATTCATTCAATAATTCGATTGCAAGAAAAAACAGTCAACATTTCACATATCAATTTCGGAATTCGCTTCTGTCTGCCATCTTCGTTAATTAAGTTCATTGGTTACCACAATTGGCCTGAAGGCGGAATCAAATATGTGGGGGCCCCAAATTGAAACGTTTTCAATAATTCATTCTTGTACACAGACAAATGTGTACAACTTCCTTTACGTGTCTCAAGTTCTTGGCAAACGATTCGGGATAAATAATAACCAATTAGGTTTTGTTTTCATCACAAAATCAAAAAAGTGAAACTAAATCTCTTGCCTTGAGGCAGAAAACGAAATTGGTGAAGAGTTTTCAACAATTGAACAATTCTCCTTCTGTTTGTGGGCGAGGCAGCTTGTGGGTGGGAGGTTATTGAGTCTGTGTAAAAAGAAAACATTTTGTTTATTGCTTGTCGTTTTGTCGATGTTTGGGGGAGAAAAAATGGAGTTCATTGTCTCGCTTAAAGATTTGCTTGAACAGTCATCACTTTGGGGTTTTGCTTGTGACTTTTTTAAGCTTTAGAAAATCTTGTTGTACCTTTTTATTTTTTTGACGATTTCACCCTTACAAGAAAAACAATCTTATAATAAAAATTTAAAAGGATAATTGAAGGATAATACCTAAACAAGTCTTTCAGTTTTGTAACATTTCATCTTTGGACATGAAAACATTTGCCTCGAAGATTATTCTGGGTGCGCAGAAAATATGAAAATTGAATATGTAAAATTTTCCTTTGAATTGACTGAATTCAACATTGTGATTCCATGACTAAGGAAAAACTTGTTTTAAGTCTCTGCAGTGTTGCCCACGAAAAACAGAATTTAATGGTCGCAATTACTATTTCCTCATGCCATTCCTTTACCTTTAATTTCTCGAGCAATCAAGGGATGCGGAAAATGGACAAAAAAAAAAAATCGCAGTAAAAATCGGTATTCATTTTTCGTGTAATGAGATTCACGATGCATAAATTAAAAACCTTCAACAGCATGAGTGGAAAATGTGTTTATTGACTCTTTGGAAAAGAAAATTAACTTTATTTTAATCTCAATATTAAAATGAAAATCTGGTGAAATAAAAAAGAAGCTGTCAATTCACACTGGCAGCTGTCTCAAGCTCGAAATTTTGATAGAAACTCATGATCATACCTCGGCGGAACAAAATGAATTGCTCTACGCTTAAACAACGTTGGAAAATATTGAAAACTTATTTCCAAAGTGAGTGCTGTGTAGCCCAATGATCAACGGAGGGCGTTACAGAACCATATGTTATCCGATTTTTTTTGTTTACTGAAATTGAAGGCATGAATGGCGCGCCATGCCATGTTCCATTCGATTTTTCATGCACCAGATTCCCGTGTTTTGGCGATGTCGGTTGGCCACCTCGTAGCTGCGATTTGACATCTTTGGATCTCCCCCTGTGCATCTTATGTTTCAAAAACAATAAATAAACATATAATAAATTTAAATTACCAATTTTTACTTGCTCTGGGTTAAAAAAAAAAAAAAAAAAAACAGCCATATTAATAAAAACGCCTCTTGTTCCCGGGATAGAAAAGTCACGTTTCCTCAAAATTCACTTTACGATTTTTTGTTGTTGTTGATACCGATTTGCTGTTGCCTTTGTATATATGTATGACAATCGACTGTGACGCCATATTATAATGAACTGACAAAGAAGCAATTTCATACATTTTTACTTGCGACATATAGAATATATGGCAAGTATTGAATTCGTAAAAAAAAAAAATTGAGATGAGGATGAGATATGATATTACGATGATAGAGAAGTCGAAAAAAGTGGGTCCGGCGATTCCGTCTGTCTGTCTGTCGGAAAGTTTACAGGCATCTACAGGCTTAACTACTGGTCCGATTGACTTTAAATTTGAAAATTAGAGGTTTGAGCAAAAAGTCATATCCCAATTTTTTATTTTTGTTTTTAGATCAAAATTTAGGGTAGCCACCATACGATTTTTTTTGGCTAAAAACCAAAACTTTTTTTTTTTTCACAAAAACGGCCCGAACGATTTTTTTAAAACTTCCTAGAGTTCAATTTTTTTAAACATTCATGTGTTTTATGTAAGAAAAAAAAATTTGTATTGCCTCAAAACGGTACCTCCCATAGAACCGTTTTTTTGTTATTAGATTTTCTCGAAAACTGAAAATCCGATCAGCGTAAGTTTTTTTTCGAAAGTACGTATATATTGTTCAAATAATATTTTGTATTCAAAAAAATTTCAAATTTTTTTTTTTGGATTTTTAAAAAATATTTTAAACTTTTTTTTTCAAAATTCTGTATCTCAAAAACGGATCAATTTTAAAAATCCAAATTGGAGTATAATATGTATATTTACATGGTCTTGAAAACTGCATACCCAAATTAATTTTAAGATATTTTTGGAAAATTTTATATATAAAAAATTAATTAAAAAAAAACGACTCCGACGATTTTCAAAAAAAAAATTCAATAAATCAAGAATAAGGTTTGAATTTGTTCGGCATTTAAATTTTTGGAATGAAATGTATATACGAGGTACATTTCCAAATTTTATTTTTTTAAATAAATTCTAGTTATTTTTATATATTTTTTTTTTGCTTAAAGTATATCTCTTATTTTAACACTACCTTTTGCAATTTAAGCAATCATAAATATTTAGTTTTAGCATGCAGGAGCAAGTTCGTACGACCCAGTCGTGCACATTTTTTTTTTATTTCTTCGATGAACCACCTTCCGGTGAGATAAGTTAGTAAACGTCACTTAAGTGATGTTTAATAGTATTAATAGCATTTTCCACTAATTCAAGGATACATGGGTTAATCCTTCGCTATTCTGTGTTTATTAATTTTGCTGCAATAAATTTGGCCTGCAGCTAAAGTAGCTGAAATTATAAATTGCAGATAGCCATGACTCAGAGGAATGAGTATAGTTGACTACTAAACCAAATGCTGTGGATTCAAGCCCCAGCTTCGGCAGCACTCTTTTTCTAAGATAATATGAGACAGTAAAAATCCTCCTTTGTGATCTGTGCCGCGTAAGTTTCTGTTATGTTTCTCTCTTTCTCTCTGTTCTATTAATGTCTTGTTCTGTCCCAGCCGAAGGCCTCAGTTGCCAGTGCTGTTGTCTGTCTGTACGTTGTACATTTATGAGCGAGTTGCTGTAATGTCAACAGTAATAAAAAAAAAAACTCAAATTGCAAACAACGCACATTTTTTCGAGGTAAATAAGTGTTTAGTCTTTGTTCATGCTTGAAAACAAAAACATCCAAAGGATGTCTTAATCCTGGAAATATCAAGTTTGATTTGATTGTAAACACTCGTATAACTACATATTTCCGAATGCTCGCATGAATGTTCTCTGATGTTATTATTAAAAACATATAACGCTTAACAGTATGCAAGTAATACCAAAAATAAATCAACAGGTTCTCTGTAATGCAAAATTTGAACTCAATGAGTTTTAATATTCCTGCTAAGTAGTTTCTTTTCATATGCATTTTTCCTTTTTATTTTCATTTTCAACTTGTAGACAAAGTTACTTCCAAATGATGGTTTGTTATAGCTTTTTATCGTCATTTTCATTTTTTTTTATTTTCCCTATTGCACGTATGTATTTATGTACATAAATATTGCTTGCACAAAATTGCATACATATTTTTTTATCCAAATTTCTTGTGTATTTATTTGCTTTATTTTTAAGCACATTTATTTTCCAAAAAAAAAAAAAAAACTGTTTGCATTCAAAAACGAAAACATTGTGTTGTTGATTTTTTAAAGGTTTCTTTCAGATTGAAGAAGAGGAATTCATAACAAATGTAGTAAGAAGTCTTTTCTGTGTGAACTAGCTATGCAAAAACTCGCAAACAAAATTTTAACTCACGACTACTCCAAGTGTCTTCATCCCGTTCATGTTTTTTTGTCTTACATTCATCCGCTTCTTTTGCCAAAAAAATTGTATAATTTTTAACAAAGGGCTTTCGCAACCAAACGAACAAAACAAACAAAAAAATTAACAATTGGGATCATATTTAAAAAAATTAAAATTAAAAAATAATATTAATTTTGTTTGTTATATTCCATCTATATTATTGCATGGTTAAAAGAAATATTTTGTATTAAATGAAAATAACTTTGAATAATTAAATATATATTTGCTATAAGGTCCTTTTTGATATATAAAAAAAAATTAATACATTAATCGTTTATTATTATTATTATTATTTTTGTTTGTATTTATATTTTGCGATTTTTTAGTTGATATAGGACCGTGTTATAGATTAAAGTTACCCTTATTAACATTAAGTTGTGATTTGAAACATAAAAAAAAAAAGAGAAACTATTCAAACAATTACACAATAATTATGAATTAAACAAAACAAACAAAAAATAATCTTAAATATAACAAATTTAAGAGCTGTGAAATTGTTCTTATTTTTTCAGAATAAAAATCTTGAGTTGATAAACTCGTTTAACATTCAAAAGAGATTCAATGGAAAACAGAAAGAAAAAAAAAGAAAAAAATTATCAAGAAACTTAAGAAAATTACTTTAAGAGTAAACAAAAATGAAACAAAACTAAAATTTGTTAATTTTGTTGTATAAAAATAAAAATAAAAAGAAACCAAACCTGTCAGAGATAATAAAGTTATTAAAAAAAAAAATTAAAGCGTTTTTGTTTAAGATGAATTAATTGGGAAAGTGCTTTAAAAGGAAGGAAAATTTACAACAATTTTTAAGAAAAACGGATAAATGAATTAAAATATAAAGGAAAAAAACTTACAAGCAGTTTATACATTGGAGTTTCAACACGTCATACATTCATACAGTACTAAATGTAGCCTATGCGCGATGCTATACCAGCAACTAAAATAAATTTGAAGAAGATATTACACAAATATTCAATACCTATTTTTTTTTATTTATATGGCAAAACAGCGTTTTATGCGTCAGCTAGTAATAAAATACAGTCTCTGTTACTCCTGATTATTGTAGTTTTCTGTTAGCGAAATAATTTGATTGACACGGCAAAACAACGTTTGCTGGGTCAGCAAGTATAGTCATACCCACTCAGAAACCTTTGCGAGCTCAAGAATAACAACTTTGATAAAGATCACCACTTGGTCAAATGCATAATTTACTATTGTATAGGGAAAATCGAGTTTCCACATTTTTTACCATATCTCGATTTTGTTCAAATATCTCAAAACCCATCTACATCAATTTAGTGGACAACAGATATTTAAGATTGTCTTTACTTTTATCAATTTTTTTGTTTGCGTTCTGATTTATAATAGGACAATATAGAACAGCGCCTGTCAGGTCAACTAATTAAAATGTATTTCTATTTCCAATAAATATGTTAGGTTGGTTTAAAATTACAAAATGAAACTTTTTGAAACAAACGCTTATAGCAGAGCTAAACCGCTTGAAAGTGGAGCAAAGTCCGTCAGAATACTTAAGGGGAAAAAGTATGAAATGAATGTGAGTATGAGTTTTTGTGCCGTTATGCTTTTTGTATCGTTAAAATTAGTGTATACTGTCTAAGACCTTTTTAGGAAGTCACCTAAAATTCTGAAAGGAATTCAAAGAGTTATTTTTGTAAAGTGCATTAATTAATTACTGTAAATTGACAAGGAGTCGAATTCCTATGTAATTTTAAAATCTTCAAAGTAAAAACAAACTGTATGTAGCGGTGGATCAGTTGATTGTGTGATTGAACTTCGAATTTCTTTTAAAACATTTCATTTATTCTTTCTAAACAATTTTTCTTATTTGTTTTTTTTTTGTTTTTTTTTTTTTTTAGTAATTATTGCTTTTCACTTGTCTTATGTTATTTTTCTTTTTCTGTTATGCTTAACAAATCCTTCCAAAAAGTCCGCCGTTAGTTTCCAAAATAATAATCCCTTTAGCAAGTCTACACTATCCATTAAATATGACAAAAAATTTAAATAAAACAAAAAACAAAAAAAACACTCACAACTCACAAAAAAAATTAAACAGTAAATAAACACCGCCTGAAAACTTCTCCTTAAAAATCTAATAAAATTAACTTTAAACTCCATTTACTCTCTTCATTGTTTGCGTTAATCGTAAAGAAAAAGGCCAATCCCACATGTTCCTTCAATTTCCAGATGATTTAATGTCTAGCCTGCGAATGTCATCCGGCAGTATTGATATCGGACACAACAAGTCGTTGACCCTCCCAATACAGGTGATCGAAACCGACGTCATGGCTATTCCAAATGAACCAGATCTTATTTTCGATAAACCTTTAAGAAGGGCTACATCTTCTTTTAGCTCAACCAATGATACAATAACGACAAAAACGACAGCGACACCTGCACCACAAGAATCAAATACAAAACTATTCGGACGGATATTTCAGTCGGTGAAGTCGTACATGATGTCACCATCCGGTGATAAGAACTCAACTCAACAGGACTAATACTTTTGAAGGTTGCTTAAATTCTTATTTAAAAAAAAGAGTTTGTCAGTACTAAAAATCTTTTTTTTTATTTTCAGAATTCCTTCATCAAATGACAAAATTTGAACAAGAGAATCTTGAAGCTGGAACTACTATTGCCGAAACTCAAAAGTTTCAAGAAACTTTTTAAGTTTACTATTTTATTAGTATTATTTATTTATAAGAAACCAATTTTTTTTTTCTATCACTCAAAGGAACCATACTATTTTTTATTTTATGTCACCAAAATTACAAAACCGAAAAAGCTTTTTTTGAAGTAAAGAAATAATGTTTAAAGTTTTTTTGTATTTTTGCATATAGCTAGCAATAATAATTTTCTTAAATAATTTAATACTGTTAACTTATCGTTGGTTTTTTATTTTTCATCTATTCTGTTCTATTTTATATTAATTTTATAAATGTAAGAATTTTAGTTTGTTTTAGGATTCAGACAATTTTCTCATGTATATGTACATAGTATACATATATTTATATACAAACATGTAATGGTATTTTTTCTATGTATATGTATAAAAAAATGTGAAACTTAAAAAAAAAAAAAATTTGAGATAAATAAAAAAAGAATAACGAAGATGAAATTTCTTCTCTCATTTTAATATTTTGCAATATTTTGAGTTTTACTAATGGAGTTCTAAACTGTTATAGATTGAAAAATTTCGTTTGATCGTTAAGGGACACAAACATCGATGGGAACGGAAGAAGACTGATCGAAATGTGCTAGACGTTAGGACTTACATTATTGAACGGAAGAACCAAGGCCGAACGGCCATTTCACATTCAATAGGGGTACCTCCTACCATCGATTACTGTCTCGTCCGGCGCGACGTCCGACGGAAATGGTTACAATATGTGGTAAATCCTCTAGGCAGAGGAACTAGTTCTTTCAAAGCACATTCCATTGTCCGTCAAACCTGAAAATCCGCCCGCCAGCGACGTTTCCTGTTGCCAAAACTCCATTGGAAAAATGCTCATCTTTACAGATATAAGGACAACCTCAATGCTTTAAAAGACCCCATCAACGTCAGTGGAATGCATATCGGATGCAAATCATTCCATTCAATCAACAAAAAAATAGTTTTGCAAAGATCCCTGGTTCACGCGGACTGTGGAAAGGCTAGGAAAAATCTTGCGGTTTTCTGACACTCCTGAAAACCACTAATTCAAGCTTTGTGAAAAAATTGTATCAGAAAGGGTATGTAGGGAAAAGCAACATAACTACACTCTTTAGCTTATGCGAAAATTGTCAGAGGCTAGAGACAGCAGGTTCGTTTGTAAGAAAAATCGAAATAAAAATGCTGGTGATGAAAATCTCGTAAACTCAAAGACACATCCAAACACCCTGTTGTACGCTAACCCATACATAGAAAATGAAAGTCTGGACTCTGGACCAACATTTTTCTACGCAAGAAGTCATCGAGGTAATACGTAGATGCAAATACAACAAGGATGTATGAATATTTCATAAACACCACAGAAAACTTTTTTGAAAAACTAACGACTGCTTTGAACCATCTATTTAACGACGATGACAATCCCGAAAGCTTTCGCAAAACTATAATTTTATCTTTATTCAAAAAAGATGACGGAAATGACCCTAGTAACTATCGAGGTATATCGTTTATCAACACTATAACGAAAATCTACACCGGAGTCATTCTTGATCGACTTTTGAACTGGAACCAACAAATGAACCTCTCACCGAGTACCAAGCAGGGTTGAGGAAAGAATATTCTACTGTTGATCATATTTTTTCCCTAACTTGCATTGCTAGATCCTATTTAGACATGAGAAAGAAGTTGTACGCATTTTTCGTAGATATCAAAGCGGCTTACGACTCAATCGATAGAAATGCTCTTTTTACAGGCTAAGCTGACTTGGAATCTCCTATAAAATGTTAACAATACTAAGACGGCTCTATGAAAACAATATTACAGCGATATGGAACAGGTAAAAAAGAGTCCAATTGGTTTCAAACATCGACTTGAGTCAAACAAGGATGCCTCCTAAGCCCACTTCTGTTCTCTCTTTTCTTAGATGACATCACATCGGCTCTTCCCGGAGGAATGTCGTTTGCTGGTATCAACGTCAAAGCGCTTATGTATGAGCACGATAGTGCAATTTTAGCGAAATCGCCTCAAATGCTGCAATTGATGATAATGATAAATAAGCTTTAAATATATTGCGTTTACTGAAGCCTCAAAGTCAATAACGACAAATCAAAAATATTGATATTCCGAAATCGATGGATGCAAGATACGTCAGTCGAATCGAAAAAAGCCAAAAGTTGAAAAGCTTTTGTTAAGATATTTCATCAAAAAATATACTGACTCCCTGAATATACCCTACGCATATGCTGCATCTAGAGACCAGAGCCCCGCAACTGAAGATGCATCATCGATTACCAAACGCCATTGTAAGAAAGCTGCTCCAAGAGAGGTCTCGTTTGGAGTTGCTACAAAGTGATTGAAGAAACCGGCACCCGATCTTCCCAATGTTGCACAGAACGGATGCCAATGCTCAAAATGTAAAAATGTAAAACAAAGAAAATAAAATAAAACCACAAAACCACTTCTACTACTGCTACTACTACTTCCATTTTATTTCCTCAGAAAAAGGTTTCATGGAAGAAAATGATTATGAAAACTGTGCAATGAGTGGAGACCACTAAATAACCATTTGATAACACAAACCTGTGATTTGTTGATGTTGTTGACCAAATGATTTCGAAAAAGTAAACAAAATTAGGCAAACATTTAAGTTTCGTAAAATGGCTTAAACCAATTGATAACAAAAAAAAAAAAAAAAATGTAGATTTTTAGAGGAATTTTCGAATAATGCGCTTCCATTTTAATGTTCATCTACTACTTGGAGGAGGAAGCCTGAACCAAAGTAAAAAAAATGATGCCAAATTTCGTAAAAATGGCTTAAGTATTCATATTTAGGGGTGATGAATGAATGAAAAACAGTCAACAAATTGTCATATCCACCTCGTATGTAATCAGAAAAGCTTATAAAACGATATGAACAATGTTTTTAGCCAAAAAATTGTATACAGTGGAACTCAAATTTGTTCGGAGTCCATTAGAAATACTTCCACGGTTCACCCTCTGCTGGTTAGGATAGGATTTTAAGATCAGAATAGATAATGGAAGATTGTGTATAGTGGAAAATACCATTAATCAGTAATATTCAACTTAAAAATAGAGTGGCACGACAGCTCTTGAAGAGACAAGGCCTAAGTGGCTTACTCTCTTCAACAATCCGCTGGGTGCGTGTGAAGAATTGAGGGGACCTACAATTTAACGTCGATTCCGAACGGCAAAGTTGAGAAGCACTTTTTTTCATGACAGATTGATACTCTTGGAAGTTTTGTCACTTCTTCGCAAGAGGCAATGCCTGTTAAAGATGAAATAAAAACTATGGGCACGACTGGGACTCGAACCCACGACGTTCTGGTTAGCAGCCAGCGCACCTAACCACTGAGCTACGGACAGTCGGACACTACAATTCAACTACTTTAATAAAATACTTTTCTAATTGTTCTTCGAATTATTAAACTGGAATATATTAGATTGCAATTTCTCTTTAGCATGCGTCAGCGAGTTTTAAAGCTTGGAGTTAATTCGTTATACTTAAGAATTAAAAATAGAGTGGCGCGACAGCTCTTGAAGAGCCAAGGCCTAAGTGGCTTACTCTCATCAACAATTCTCTAAGTGCGTGTGAAGAATTGAGGGGACCTACAATTTTAACGCCGATTCCGAACGGCAAAGTTGAGAAGCACTTTTTCATGACAGATGATACTCTTGGAAGTTTTGTCAGTTCTTCGCAAGAGGCAGTGTCCGTGAAAGATGAAATAAAAACTTTGGGCCCGAGTAGGATTCGAACCCACGATGTTCTGCTTAGCAGCCAACGCACCTAACCACTAAGCTACGGACACTACTTAAGAATTACTAAACGAAAAAAAAACATTTCTTGGGAATGTATAGGTTTATTTTAATGTGTGTAATGTGTTTTAATTTTGGACGGAATGTCACTGTTAACAGTTAAATCTTGGGATAGTTAGAGTCATTCGAATCGCCGCTGCCAAAAACTGTGTAGAGGCAGTACAGTATTTAAACCAAGACAGAAAAGTAAATAAGTTTGAGATAGCCAAGTAAAAGTTGTCATCAACTTCTATTCTAAGGGCGTTAATTTGATCGTAAAATCGGTAACAGCGTCGATCGATTAAGACAATATCTCTTTGCCACGCAATGACTATTGTATTTTTATGTTTATAGCGTCTACATCGATATTATTTGCAGCTAAAATAGCTCCTTGAAATTATTTAGATGATAATACGACGTTTACCAGGTAAACTAGTAGGATAAAAAAGTATTTTATAGCCGTCTCTCCCACCAATTTTGAGCCAAATCGGTACACCCGTTCTTAGAAATTATTTATATAACAAAACAACGTTTACCGGGGCAGTTAGTATGGCTGATTTGTGGTTCTAATTCATTCAGGACACCACCCGAACACATTCAAGAAAAATAAAAATTAAATCGGTCCAGTCGTTAAGGAGGAGTTCAGTGACATACAGAAGTTCTTAGAAATAACATAGCAAAATAATATTTGATGGGTCAGCTAGAAGGATAAAACGTATTATATAGCTGTCTCTTGGATCTAAGATACTTTCCTACCAATTTTGAGCCAAAGCGGTTCAGCCGTTCTTAGAAATCATTTATATGGCAAAACAATGTGTACCGGTTCAGCAAGTAGAATACAAAGTACCTTTCATACATACACAAAATGATTGAAGTGAATGAATGAATGCATAATATAAATCATTCAAGTCGATCCAGCCTTGTATTTGCGGTATAGACACCGACTCCAACGTCACCTGCCGGGCTTATTTGTAAATCTTAACCATCTAATGCGCCACCTGCATGCATAAAAAATATTCGAATTGTTCCAGCCGCTAAGGAGGAATTCAGTGACATACACAAACACACGTACATAAGCATTTTATATATAAGAACCAAAGTTAAAAAATTTAATTTAACTGTCGTTTTAAGCCATTTTTAAGCCGGCTATAAACAGTTCAAATGCTTGTCATGCACGAGCAAGTGCATTAGTATACAAGTCACACGTATAGATCGAGTGTATGCTTGAAGCAAAATCAAAACGTTTTTATTTTCCCTCAATCAAGCGTACTGCTTTGAAGTAGTGTACATGCAAAATTAATGATTGAACAATCATAGTTTGAATTTTGCCTCAATCCATTATACGTTGATGAAAAAAATCATTTTAGAATTCATCGAAGTGTATAGAATTGATAATACTTCGGAGTACCACAATGGAAATACATTGATCTAAGTGTGACGGTAACAACTGTCAGCCCGCTTAACCTAACCTAACCTAACCATAGAAGTTTACCATCTTTGTGGATCATCAAAATAAAAGAGTATGCTAACGTGACTATGAAAAGCGAGCAAAGCGAGATTCTCTTAGAAAAATATAAGGAATAATATCCGGATGCGTGAACTGGCTGCGCTTTTTCAGCCATTCCTTCATCCATATCCGTTTCCGTTTATTTTTATTTTTTAACGCCAGTGCGATTCCTATGGTGATGTCTGTGTCGCTCATTGTAAGCACAAACAAAAAACACAAAAAGGTAAACTCACTAGGGGAAATAATCGAATAATAATTTGTTCTTTCACAAAACAGTCACTGAAGGCTTTGATTGATGTCTATATAGGCAACTTCAATCCGAATTTACTCATACACTTGCTCGTGCATGACAAGCATTTGAACTGTATGTATCCCGTAAACTTAAAATTTTGCCTAATTTTGTATCTTTTTTGGTATCATTTTTTTCATTTGGTTCAGACTTCTTCCTCCATTTTAAATTTGTTGAACAAATTCTGCCCGTTTGACAGACCGGGAATGTCTATGTCACAAGAAAACTCTTACTTTCGAGGTCGCCTCCATTTCCAATGAACAAAAATATGCAAAATGAAAGTCGACTATCCTATCTCAAAACCTGAAAAAATAAGAATGAAATTATTTTCCTTCATCAGCCATCCGTATCAAATCTCACAACCCTTGGCAGTTTTTTTTGCACGAAAATTGGAAACAGCCCGAACGATTTTATGGTTTAAGAAGCTCATCATCCATAAAAACCAACAAGTTTTAGTAAGAAAGTTCATTGCTCAGATAATAAAGCTTTCCCATTAGCCCCCATATAGAACGAAGAAAGTGAATATTTTTGGTAAGGAACATACATAAATAAAATTCAGAATTTTAAAGCTCTGAGCGAAAGTCATAAAGTTATTTATCAAAACCTTAATAGATGTTCGCACCTCTCACTGTTTTATGTATTTCAAACAAACAAACATACATTATGTACATATGTACATAAAAAAATAAAATAAAGTGGGGTGAAAGCTCTTAAAGAGCCAAGACCTAAGTGGCTTACTCTCA
>CAKKXW010000001.1:10341123-10357445 GCA_920937365.1 Sphaerophoria rueppellii
TGAAGATTGAACTTCCTTTGTGAACTAAAAGCTCTGTGCTAAAATGCTGGTTTCCATAAGGTCAATTGCACACCTGAGTCTTTTGTCGAGTGGGTGTATAATCTTTAAATCAACAAAAAATCGTATTAAGGTGTTTTTGTATTTGATTGGAAGGGGGCCTAAAAATTCAATAACATTCCATTGGTTTTTCTTCCTATTTTAATGCCAAATTAACACGTGCTGGCCATTTTATTTACATTCTTACTTATTGATGAAGCTTTGTTTCCAGGTTGGAAAAGTTCGGTTTTTACGAAAGGGGTGTGTTGTTTAACGCATGTCATAAAGTTGTTTAAATGTTATAAATTGAAATGTTATTCTTTTTTGACACGTTAACTGGAATACCTTTGGTCGTAAAATCGTGTCTCGAAAATCAAGTGTTTCCTTCAAGTTAGAAGTTGGTGGTAAAAATTGTTACACGAATTGTCATGTCGTTGCCCTTGTAAATAAAGTGATTTTTTTTAGATGAGCATTGTATTAAATAACGTGTGTACAAGTACTTAAAAGTATAGGAAAATGTTTTTTTTTTAATTATTTTTAGAAATGAAAGTCGGGGCTGAGAAGTGATTTTTGTTTATTTGTGGGAAACCCCTCAAAGCAGCCAGAGTCTACTGACAACAATTGTGATTTAAATCTTAAATGGATTAAAATAAATTGTTTTTTTTTTTTTTAGTTGGATTTTGATTTAAAACTGGGATATCATCAACTCTAGCTCCTTTTAGGTGCTTCTTGAAACCAACGAACATTTGATATAAGTTATGTTTTCAATCGTTCCGATTTTGCATAGACGTTGAAAACGATTGATGAATTTACATATGTTTCCAATATTTGATTTAAATCAAATTGAAAACGATAAAAACTCAATGATATATCGAATCTGCATCATATCACACAATTATTCCATTAAAACTTCAGCTATTCAGAGGAAACCCTTATTGTCGGGAAATTCTTTCAATTCAAATTTATTCAATCCATCAAATCAATCGAGTGATTGAAAAATAACAAAAAACATCCCGCTGGAAAAATAAGTGTTACACAAAAAAACATCTAAATTGGTTCTTGTTTCTTGGTAACCTGTTTCAGCAAACACACTGCAAATCAACTGATTGTTCACTTACTTCTATAGAACCTGTTCTGTAATTCACATAATGATCGATAACTAATTCAACCAAGCATATACAACTTTAACGAATTTGTAAGTCCTTGAAAAAGGTACCAAACTGTCTGTCAGATTTTTGCCAAAGCATTTAGTTTCGCGAATAATTTCGATTTGATGAATAGAGAACATTCAATTCATTTAAGGTGTAGTATTTGTTTGCACATGGTACAATTGAACTACAATAAAGAAAAAAATATAATCATGTTTTACTTCCGAAAGATAAACAATAAATTTATTTTTCTCATCTCTTTTCATGTTCATGTTCATACATGCAAAAATTAGGTATGTTATATGTTTTCAGTGTTATTTTTCTTTTTGTATATTAAACACATATTTTCAATTTCCAGGAAAAAATACCGAATAATCCCGACCTTGATGGTTTAATGCCAAATTCATGAGGTGTAAGTTTATATCACAAAAAGAAAAAAACAATTGAAGATATGTGGCGTCTATATGCTAGCTGAAATTGATGATTACTAAAAAATAGGTGTTTTGTAAAACATGATAATTAATGTACATTAAAGAGATCACTAACTACTGAAAACGGAAATGTTTGCAAAGCATAAATTCTCTATCAATAAATCTATCTATAGGGGCAAGCCTCAAATGAATTCATTCAATACAATTTTGAACTTCATTGATATTGGTATCATTACGCTAACAAATATGCAATCATGAGTTTTAATTGCATAATTAGCAGATGGCATTTTGAGGGTTCTGAAATGTTTTAATTAAGAGGAAAACGGGGGCAGTTCCAACCCAATCCACTTATTCTTTTATAAATGTGAGTTTTTTTACTTAATTTGTAATCGTTGTTAAAATTGTACTCGATAATATTCTTTGTTCAATAATCAAAGGGTACGGTAATGCCCAGTCAAGTTATAGCAATACTCCTTTTTTACAGGACCGAACTCATGGGGTTAAAAAACCCCATAACTTTTGAAACCACAGAGTTAGAAGCTTCAAATTTGAAATACGTATTAACTTCATATAAAAGCGTTGTATTGTATATTTTAAATCATAGAAGAACAACAACAATATTAAATAGAAATTAGAAATAAGTTTGGATGACAATTAACAAATTGGAAAATTTAAAAATGGGTTTTCGATTTTTAAATAGAAAGTTCTCGATGAAAAGTCAAACATTTCGAAGTTTTCAAATTTAAAATAGAAAAAAATAGAAAATAGATCTACAATCAGATTTTTGAATATTTTTTGCATTATTGGTATGTTTGTATGTGCGACTCTTAATCCGCTCAATCCTCAATGCATTTCTTATAAAACTTTCACTGTAGGTATAGCCTTAATAAAATTCAAATTTTGGGTCACTCTTAGTGGAAAGTCAGCAAAAAAGGAGGAAAATCGATAGCTGCATGGAATTCTGATTATTGTGAAATAGTCAAAACACACCGGAAGAATTATTCAACGTAATTTGCATTTTACTGAAAGTTATAATAAAAGTATAAAGTTAGTTGTAAAGCTTGGAAAAATTAAGATATTTGGAGTTCTCTATTTCAATTGGATTCAAGCAAATCGCATTGCATTTTAGCAATATCTTTGTCAATTGTATAATTATTCTTAGGTTGCTCTGAAGAGTGGCGAAACGGAGTTCGCAGGGTCTGCTAGTTATGTATAAGACTTGTTGCGAAATTTGATAATATAGATTTTTTTTTGCAAAAATTTGTAAGCAAATTTTTATTTGACAATGCTATTTTTGGATGGGAATCACTAATTTTTGTCTTGAGTGCTTTACCATTTTAATGTCATTCTTGATCAAAGGTAAATATTTTTTAATGCAATGTTAAAGGTAATTTTATGTAATAAATTTGCTTCCATTTAGTTAGATTTATAGTTTTTTCTCTAATTGTCACTCACTGTACAAAATCGCATATTTCCTTGATGATGCAACACAGAAAATGAAACTACTACTGCGCTATTTTGCCTAATCCAAACAAATAAATGTGCTTTTTTTTTAACTCGTTTTCAACACATCCTTTAGCCCATGCTCTAAACTAAATTGAGTATACAAAATTAAAATTCTACCAGCTTTGACCAGATTATTGATATACAAAATACCACAAATAGTGACAATAGCAATTTGAATGAAGGATATTTCCCTCGAACGAAAAACAAATAAATTAAGTCTTTTTTGCAATACACAACGAAGCTCTGGTTGTTGTGTAAGGATGTATGACTTAAAACCTAGCAGGCCATCGTTCTGGCAGATCAGCACCCAAAGCAGTTTGAAGCGTGGTCCGAGCCGCACATATAACTTCACTGGTCAACACAGCACTTCGAAGCTCTGATAGACCAGTGGATTCAAAGTTCCTGGTTGGTTCCAAGGCAGGAATACGAATAGGAACTTCAAACATGACTTCGTTTCAATATAAGATTTTTTCCATGGAAAGTCCGATTTTGAATAATTTATTTGATAACATTTAATTTAGTGTTTAAAATCAAAGAAATTATTCAAACCCCAAAAAAGTAAGTATACGCCCGAGTGCCTTCAATGAAATTATTTTAAGGGGATTGTTCGTTAAATATAAATTGAAAAACAATACTCCTTGCAATATAGAGAATAGAATAAAATTATGTGAACTTATCAACACAATTCGAGGGTTCGAGTCCTTCTCGCGCCCATAGTTTTATTTCATCTTTCACGGACACTGCCTCTTGCGAATAACTGACAAAACTTCCAAGAGTATCATCTGTCATGAAAAAGTGTTTCTCAACTTTGACATTCGGAATCGGTGTTAAATTGTAGGTCCCCTCAATTCTTCACACGCACCTAGAGAATTGTTGATGAGAGTAAGCCTTTTAGGCCTTGGCTCTTCAAGAGCTGTCATGCCACTCAATTTTTTTTTATCAACACAATTCACAGTATGTTTTACATACATTCTGCATTTAACAACTGAACTGTATTCAAGTTCGAAATGCTAAGACTTTTGAATTCACAGTGCAATCTTAATATTCCAATGTCGGTCGTCTCGTTTTTTGACAATTGTAAAATTCTTTCTGTGTTGGATAGTTCATTAATCGAGGAAAGCTTGAAGCTATATAATATCACGCTGCGACAAGTAGGAGTGTAGCGTCGGTGAAAAATGGATCCAGGGAAATAACTCCACAGGAATATGCTCCATATTGGAATTTACTCCACTCAAAAGAAGAAGTTGCTCCATTTTTTAAAGCCGAATTAATCCCCACTCCGAATGAGAAAGAGAAACAATTATAGCACTTCTTATCTTGAAAAAAAAACGCGATTTTGTAACATTTTTGTCTTAACATGGACTCAGAATGTGATTTTGTTCTTAAAGGAATGTGTAAAAAGAAACCTTTAAGTAACTGGAAGATTTAATCTCGTTTTGGATTTCAGAAAAAAATCACATTTTGAGTCCATGTAAAAAAAATGGCAAGAAATCGCACGATTACTGAAGAAAAAAAAATTATTTTAAATTGCAGAGAAACTGGTCCCGAAGTAAGAAGTCCTACTTATGTGGGTCACTATGTAGGGTCAGTAGTCCCAAATTTATTTTATCTTCTCTTGGACAAAAGTCCCAAATGAAAAAATGTGTTGTATGAGAATCAATACATTTATTTGTACTCGTCAC
Source organism: Sphaerophoria rueppellii (assembly GCA_920937365.1). Classification (NCBI taxonomy): domain Eukaryota; kingdom Metazoa; phylum Arthropoda; class Insecta; order Diptera; family Syrphidae; genus Sphaerophoria; species Sphaerophoria rueppellii. The sequence continues at coordinate 10,345,927 of CAKKXW010000001.1, forward strand.
AATATGGAAACAGAAAATGTTCATCGTAAAAATAAAACAAAAAAACATGTTTACACATAACTACAACTATTAAAAAGACGCATAAGTCAGGACAATTCTTATCTGCTATTTATCGACAAATTTGACAAAGCAATTTCTTTGTCCAATTTATTCCACTTCAAAAAGTGGAGGAAATTCGCGCTTTGAGTGGAGCAAATTCCCATGTCTAACAGAACTCGTGGAGTTATTTCCCTGCACCGAAAAATGTTGCAAAAATGGCAGCAAAAAATGTTGATTTTTGAAAGATTCTGTTATGCAATTGAACGCGCTGACCTCAGGAACTGCTTAATCAAATTGAACAATTCTTTTTGTAAGGAAGGCTTAAGGCTATATAACATTAAGCTGCGACCAACACGAGCGAAGAATCAGTGGAAAATGTGGAAAAAACGGCAACAAATTATTCATTTTTCTGTTTGTTTGAACGCGCTTATATTGAGAACTGGTTAATAAAATTGAACATTTATCGAGGAAGGGTTTAAGCTATGCAACGTTACGCTGCGAGTAATAAGAGCAAAGCATCAGTGAAAAGAGTTGCTATAATGGGAGAAATTATACCTTCATATATGAAGGCTTTGAGTTAAGAATAATTTCGACTTAGAGAGAGTCGACTGTTTTAAAATAACTTCGCAACAAAATTTCCATGCGCGCATGATGCACAAGTCAAGACGCACCTCTGGCCGGTCGGGGGAGAGGCGCACGAAGTCGCGGTCAACTTCTAGTTAAGTATAAAGAGACCAAACTATAAAAAGACCAAACCCAAATCTATTCGCTTTGCCTGATTCAAACCGAGTTCACCTTCACATTTTAAACTATAATTTGTAGAAAACCCTTTGTACCATTTTACTCGATTCCAATAATATTGGGGAACGCACTATGATTCTAGCGGAGACTCCGATATTTGCTCGTTTCTCTTCATCAGCTCAGTCAATTGCAAGCGCAGATGTGCACAAATATTTATTGTTTATTTATCGCAAACAAAGGTAAAAAATTCCATAAAATAAAATACTTAACAAAGAAACTGACAGTTTGGCGTGACTCCATTTCTCCAACAGAATGCTGTTGGACCTGACGTTTACAGTTTTAAACATGACAACAAAACGATTGACAGAAGCTGGAAACGAGTTATGGAATGCAGAATATGTCGTATCGTATATTTTGATGTAGTTTACAACCTCAGTAATAGTGTTGTGTCTTAGTCCAATACTAAAAATTACATGAAACTTCTGAAACTCTTCAGGAAATGACATTAAAGAATTTCAACTAGTTAAACAATATTTTGTCTCAGCAGAACAGTGCTACACTTCATCAGCGGTGCAACCCACATACAAACTTTAAGCACTTTGTAATTTTAAATCCAAATTTTCTTTGAAATTCGAAACTGTCGAAAATCAAAGAAAAATTAATATTATCTCAAATTGGAAGTTTGTTTTTATAAGCTTTGCACTCTGCTCTTAAAGCAGCATGCGTTCACTTAATCGATTCCTTTTGCTTTTTTTGATTTTGGAAATGCGACTTTTCTCTTTCAGGTGCATATATATAATTTTACTCATATTGGAATATATGTTCAAGCAATACAATTTGCATTATAAGTTGTTCGACCACGAAAACATTTTTTTTGTAATATCAGTCCTGTTCTGTTTTTCGAAATTGAATAAACATACCTTTTTTCCCAGAATTAGATGATTTATAAATTTGATACAAGAGTTTTTCTTCTATACATTTTATGTTCGGGAATTTTATTTATTCAAGTTTAAATGACTAACACCTTATTGTATGTCGGTTCTTCTTTCTTTTTTCGCATTCGAATGAAAAAACATTTGGTATCGGTTTTTGATAGATTATCGAATAATAAATTATTGATAACGAGGTGAAAGGTTTTTTAATTTCAAAGAACAAAATCATGTTTATGCTATTTGATGCTTTTTTAAGAATATTGATGAGAATGGTGCTAATGATATCTTTCTTTTGTATAAATATGTTTTGTATCACAAGTAGCCAGAGAGCGTGAATTTAAACAGAGGTCAAGATTTTCTTCTTCAAAATAATAATAGGAAATTTATGGATTGTATGATCCAATAGATCATACAATCCATAAATTTCCTCACCTACAATAATTAAATTCCTTCCAAAACTTAGAAAATCCATTTTTCTATTTCTAGAATCTAATTTTGATGAGATAAAACCAAGAAATGTATATTTGATTTCGGCATCTTTTAGAGAGTCTCCGATGAACAAATCACGTGAAGGTGTGAAGTTTAAATTTAAATCAATATGGTGATTGTTGTCGGGTGTTTCACTTATCTGTTTATTGTGTTTTCTGAATACAGTTTATGAAATCAAAACACGAAAAATTCATCACTGTTGTTAGGGTGCAACATCCATCCTGGATCAACCCAAAATCACAAAAATTCAATTATTCTAATAAACACGAAATGACAGCAATAAAAGCACAAATGTTCTCACAGAAATGCAGAACGACGCGCAACGTCTTCAAACATTGACAGTTGCATTTGTATAATTCCCTCGAATTGTGGGATTGAAAATGGAGTGAATTGCATGACATTTTGCTTTTAATGTGAGCTGTTGTGAAAGCATACTTATTTTGAAGTTCTTTTTCAGCGAGTAGAAATGTGAAAAATGACTTTCAACCAAAATGTGTCCTTGGAAATACTCGGAGAACGAAAAGAGCAAGGTCATTGAATAAATAGAATTAAAAATCATGATGAAAGCTTTCTGTGGCGCCATAATGATTTGGCAGAAATAACCGTGGGAAGTTTGTCATCAAGGAAGGAAAATACCTTAAGTGGTAGCATTTGGAGTTTATACAGAAATGTGAAGGAGCAAGTATTTTTCTTTGTTGTTGTTTTCAACTAGTGACTATGCTAGAAAAGTAGATTTGCAAATAACGGATTGTAACAATTTCATGTAAAATGAAGAAATTTAAAACTTTGTAGAAAATTTAAAGTTCGTGAAGAACATCATATTTTCTTAGTGCGATTCGTCTGATAAGTTCTAGGTTTTCCTGATTTTTCATCAAATTTCTTTGAAAAGTAAGACACTCGAAATGATGAGAATCATGGAGAACAAAGTTAAAAATAATTAAGTTTGATTTTTTTGGAAGCTCGTTGGCTAATTACTTTGTATTTGAATTGTTTTGATGAAAAGACAATTAAAACGAAAAATGAAAAATATTTCGCAATGAATGGTTGTTTGTGTGTTTGTTTCTCACTAACGTACAGACGAGCAATGGCAAAGATGGAGTTGATTTAAGATATGGTTGCATTTTATGTACATTCATTAATTTGTGTATGATTCTGTCTTAGAAAAGAAAAGCTGTGAAAACCTTGACTGGACGTGTGCAGTACTAGTAGTTACTCTAATAATTCCTCATTAATATCCTAAAGCTGAAATGTACACTTCAAACACCCAATTGACTTAATTTGATGTTGAAAAATTTGAATAACTACTCACTCTTGGCTTATCAACAAAAAAAGAGACCGGAAGTTGTCACGCCCTTCTGCCAAAAAATTAAAATGTATTAAATTTATGTAATTTATTCACTACGCCATTGTCTAGCTGTCAAGCATGAAAAATACATTTTTTGGTAAAGATCAGACCGTCACCTACTTACCTTAATTTATGCTACACGTTCCCTGACAGCTGAATTAGTGTTTCATTTTTGTTATTGTAAGGAAAACAAATAGCAAGTTATCTTTCAAGCCTCATTTTGTCACACCAAAGCAATTACATTGCCAATCCCTCGTTTAATATCAAACTTCCTCTTTATATCCTTAAATATAAAATTATGCAAAAAAAAGAGACAAAAACATGTCAGTTTAATTGTGTATCTTATCGCCGCCGCTGCTACCGTTGCAAACATACCGCAAATCCCATTATAAAGGATTCTTTGTTTTACTTAGAATGAAATCCCTTTACAAGTCTATAAAGGCATTAACTCAAACATTCCCTAATGTAGCTATCGTGTTGGTGAATCATGAGGACAGAACAAAATAAGAAATCCCATAGGCTCCTGCCCAGGCATTTGACAAATGTTAAGTATACGTCATGTTGACATTTGCACAAACGAAGTTGTCTCCTCACCATCGCAAAACGACTCACCAAAATAATCAGATAACCCAAACAATTTGCCAAATCGTCGGGGTCTCCACAGGATTCTGTGACGTGGCCACGACAGCTCATACTGGGGTATGTTCGCTTTGATAAGGTGGAGTTTTTGGCCCTTTTTTTTGTGTGTGTATGTGTCCGTGCAAATTTCATTTTATTTATCGGTCACGCAATCGATGTGCCATAGAATTTGACAGGGCATGAACTTTTACTTTCTACCGTTATGATTGTGATACAATCTCTAAAGTGGACTTGGTTTTATGTTCATATGTAAATGAGGTAAATCTCGTTCTTGAACTTAAATATTTTGAGTATGATTGTATTAGCTATAAAAATAACAGTATTATCCGCTATTTCGCAAAAGCACATGTCACAGCTGAATAAGTCCGTTCGTGTATGACATGCTTGTGGTTTTTGTTTGATTTGTTAAACTTTCTGCTGCTCGGCTCTTATTTGCTTTTTGTCTGGTCTTTTAGGTAGGTATGTTTGAAAAATAATAATTTAAGGATTTGTTCTATTTTTAGTTCTGTTTGTTTTGGTGGAATTGTGGTGGTTCCGCAGGGTTGGGTTGAGTGACGGTTGATTAAGTTCCTTATTGTGTAAGGGATTTGTTAATATTAGTTAAAGGTGTGGGTGCTGTTTCTCATTTCATTTTCTTATTTTACTAATCCTTAACTTAAACAGAGGACGGTATTAATTTTCTTTTAGTTAAAGGGGCGTTCATTCATGTTGGGGTTGCGTTATTTCTTCATAATATTTTGGATGGGGTTCTGGTGCTGAGGATCAATCAGAATTAAATTTAGCTAAATGCTTAATGTTAACCTAATTTCTGGCAAAAACATTGTATTTTTCTTGACGTCATCAAATAACCTTCCAATAATTTTTTTCCGTTGAATCACACATTTTCATTGGCAGATCATTTCAACACTTTTCTTTATAATTCGATAGCAGCAACAAGTTTTCATCGATTTTTCAAATTTAAGAACTCGCTTTCATTTACAAAATTCCTTGACCGAAAAAACACTTTTTCATAAATTGAAAACTTAAAGAAAAAATTAAGAGCTACTCAAAGATTTCCATAACTTCATATTTCACAAGCCTCTTACCCTTTCATCCATTCGAAAATTGAGTTTTTTGTTTTAAATTGAATCAAAATGTGACATTCAACATCTGCCACCTACTTAATCTTAATTTTTCCATACATCAAAAGTTTTTTCCACAACTTAGTAGCAATATGTTGTTTTATTTGTTATTTAAAAAAAAAACAACGCAAACTTTTAATCAAATATCTTGTTGGCTGCCACTTCCAGCCAATATTGAATAAATATTTTCAAATTCCAAATATTTACTCTTAAAACAGCACTTAAAGATTTTTCATCACTACAAATACAGTGGAACCAGTTTTTTTTATATCTCACGCGATAAAAGTCTTGGAGTGTGCGAAGAGACAGAAGCAAATATACGATACGAGCATTTTGAACGTCATCACAAATTTTGTTGATACGATTGCCAGTTGTGACGTCACGTCTTGTTGTTTCATTCCATCAGCATGTGCGATATTCAATCAATTTGGTTTAATTATTACGATGAAAATGTTCATGGATGGAAGATTATATTTTTATAACAGATCTCATTTGTTTTGTTATTTTTGAACAAATATAGTCTGAGATGTAAAATTAAGAGGAACGCAATTTTTTAAGCCGAAAAAATTATTAAAAATTCAATCATCGAAAGGTCAGCTCATAATACTCATGCTTTTGATGTCAAGAACATGAAAAGAAAAGCAAATTGCGAATTTTAACAACTTCATTGTAAAGGTAGAAATTTAAAAATTCCTTAAGGACATATTCTTTTGAATACAAATCTTCTGATCAGTTCTTTTTTCTCGCTATTTCAAATGAGTTATTCCAATTTTCCATCCAATTTCCTTTAAAATAAGCAACTTTAAATGGTGAGAATCATTCAGAACCAACGTAAAAATAATTCTTCTCTTTTGATTTTCATTCCGCAATTCTCTTGCTTTTGGAATCAACAAAAGGGCATGAAATTGTAAAGACTAAATAGCGTTTTGGTTTCATTTAATTCATTCAAACTCCTGAAGGAAAACTTTTGTCCAAAAAAAATCTTTTGTTAAATCGTTTCTGACAGAACTGACAACTCTGCTTATTCAAGACTCCCTGAAGACACTGTATTTATTTACCTTTTCATTTTTAAAGTTAAAAATTTGAAGTCAAGACAAATGAAATGAAAACAAACAGAAAATTTAATTTTAAACTATACAAATTCAATGTTGTTGCAATTTCCCACCCACAGATGACGTTGTCTCTTGTATATTTATTCAATTTCCTAAAACGTTTCAGTTGTATTTCTGTTCTTTTTTTGTTATCTTGTCTCGTGAATCTGTCTTCCGTCTAATTTTATAATCTCATTGAGGACGTCGTCGGCACTGAGTCTTGCTGACGGAAGATATGCAACATTTCAAATTGAAAATGTGCAACCACTATCTCTATTCTCCATACTGTGTGTCTTTAGTCGTTCTTTGGGCGAGGTAGTTCAGTAAGCTGAAAACTCTTCTGTCCCCTTTGAATTTGTAAAAATTTGTTACCAATCATCTAGTCGTCGTCGTTGTCGCAACAGAAAATAACTTTTCGCACGGAAAAGTATCTAATCCTGCAAAGGAGTCACGTTCATGTGACAAATTGCTCTTTGAATAAGTAAGCGCCATCAGAAAATAAAAATACCTAGTATATCTGACATTTGGACATGTTTTTTTCTGTTGATTTTCTCCTTGATCCTTCTTTTATTGCAGTGGGTGTAAAGTTGTTCATCGACGGTTGTTCCATAGGATAACAGATAAAATGTCGTTCGGCTTAACTGGGTCACTTGGGTTTGCATACAACCATTTGTTGGTTATCTTGATGCTAGGATAAGCAAAACATGCAACACACTATTGATTTAAAAATAGCCTGGTCACATATTTTGTTGGAAATGAAATGTTTATGGTAACTATGGAAATATGTACCCACATGAAATTAAAATTGAAAGTGTCATAGGCAAATTGCAAATTGTTTGACAAAAAAAAAAAAAAATGCTTTAGATGGTTCATTTTTTTTTATTGATGTCATTGCTGGAACAAAATATTAATAACTATACATTTAACTCCTAAATTTCATGCTGCATGAGCATCTTATTTAAAAATTGGTTTTCCATATACGAAAAACGTTTAATAACAAAACAAAAGTGTTGCCTAGTGTGTTTAAAAAAGTGTATAAATAGTGCCAAGCGAATAACTTATGAGTATGTCTTATTTGACTCCATTTGAAGGTGAAAATACGTTCCGCAAGAATAGTTTGATTTTTTCACCTAGTCTACCGTGAAGCCACCACTGTTGATACTTAAGACAAAAATCAATAATCCATGTCTTTTTCTATAGCGCTATAAAATTTATATGGAAATAACTGTTGATTTTCAAATACAATTTCAAGTAAATGTTAATTCAAAATCTCTTAATCTTATATATATAATTCTCCTGTGCGCTTGTTTGTGACCCTACTCCTCCCAAAGTACTATACAGATTTTTCTTAAATTTGGTGGGTGTGATAAGGTCCATCCGAGAGAGGTTTTGTTTCATAATTGGACCCGGTAGGTAGCACTATTTTCAAGTTTTAGACAAATTTCATGTCTGGTGCCCGAAACGGGATAGCGTGTACAGGGTAGTGGGGTAGCAGGTAAGAAGCGATTACCGGTTAAGCGGATAGCGTGTGTAAGTATTGGGTAGTGAGTAGTGGGGTAGCGGTAGTGTGTTAGTTGGTAACATGGTAACTGGATATAATGGGATAGCGGGTAGACGGTAGTGGACAAGCGGGGAGAGAGCAACGGGTAGTATTGAAGCGGGCTACAAAAGTCTAGATATTTTATATTGATTGAGGTAGTACGAAGTCTGTCGGGTCAGCTAGTATTATTGTAACAAAGTCAAGTTCTTTTTATTTAATGCAATATTTTCCAATAAGGAATTGAGCTTTATTTATTGAACTCACACTCACTTCTTCGGAAAATTTTACAGGAAGAATAGTACGATCGTACTTGAAATCGTCTCTACTGTCAAATGTTACAATGATATTTAGTACATATTTAGTGTTAGAAGGGGCATTAGACGTTCCATCAGAGGGAATGTACATGCGGTTGCGCATCCACCCTATGTGATCGTCCCCGATCACTTCACCTTACCGGTTTTTTCCAAGGACCTATCAAACATACCGGAACAGTAAACAAAGGCCATTCTCTAGATGGCTTGACCAATTTTGATGAAATTTCATACGTATATTAAGAAAAGATATAATAGAGTAAGAGGCGACCGTCATTTTACAAAACCCATAGGGATATGCATTTTGTACCCATTATTAGAGAGAGTTTTTGGAGACAAAGACAGCGCACCAGGGTTGCCTGTCAAAGTCTGGGGCATAAGGGGTTAAAGGGCACACTGATGGTGCGTTTTTTGGCCAAAAAATAAACCAACAGGGATATGGATAAAATTAGTGTCCAACTATAGAGCTCGACGAGACGAAACAGAATATTATGGGTTGTCTAGCTCAAACCGGGGCAAAGCGGTCGGCAACCGCCTCAGAAGCCACTGATTTTTAACCAAAAAAAAACCTACACGAATATGGCTAAATTTGGTACCAAATTCAAGGTCTGAATGTACTCTTTACGAATATATAGGGTTGCCTTGTCTAAGCCGGGGCAAACTCGAGGAATTCTATATAGTATTATATATCAAAATAAAGGTCTGAAACTCCTCTTTGCACTACTGAAAACCAAATTTAGTTTTAAGCCTCCATTGTCAATTTGTATGTCAATTATGACATTTTTTGTGATTTCGCCCTTAGGAATTCTCAGAGAGTATCAAATTGCTTTTATTCTAAATTTTCCGTGGAAACCCATATGGAATGACATATGAAAAAAAAAGCTTGAAAGGCTTCTTAAAGTCGCTGAAATTAATTTAAACCGTTTGGTTACTGAGTTATGTGGTCAAACGTAATTTTAATGAAAGATGCCGTTAAATCCAAATTATCATTTTAGATATCCAAACTTACATCTTTATACAGGTTTTGGATTTTTATTATTATTTAACATAAGTAAGGCTTTCTATTCCTATATAAAACACAAAAATTGGTAAAAAAATTATCAAGTTATGAATGTTTTAGTGAAAACTTGTATTTTTTGGTATTGTGCATTTTTTTCATTGTAGTAGGGTTGCCGAGTGGTTTGCCCCGGCTTAGACAAGGCAACCCTATATATTCGTAAAGAGTACATTCAGACCTTGAATTTGGTACCAAATTTAGCCATATTCGTGTAGGTTTTTTTTGGTTAAAAATCAGTGGCTTCTGAGGGGGTTGCCGACCGCTTCGCCCCGGTTTGAGCTAGGCAACCCATAATATTCTGTTTCGTCTCGTCGAGCTCTATAGTTGGACACTAATTTTATCCATATCCCTGTTGGTTTATTTTTTGGCCAAAAAACACACCATCAGTGTGCCCTTTAACCCCTTATGCCCCGGACTTTGACAGGCAACCCTGGTGCGCTGTCTTTGTCTCCAAAAACTCTCTCTAATAATGGGTACAAATACCATATCCCTTTGGGTTTTGTAAAATGACGGTCGCCTCTTGGACTATAAGAAAAGGCTTATAACTAATTAAGGGTGGTTCACCCCAAACAATTTTGTTTTTAATTTTTGGACAAACTTTTTTTTGTTATTTTTGTATGGCGTCGAATTGAAAAATACATTTAGTCCTAAATTATTAACCTCCTACCACCGACCCCTGTCTACCAAATTTTAAGGGAATCTTAAGGCAGTCGTGTAGATGGGTCTTAAGTTCATGATATATGACCAAAGTAGCGGGTAGTGGTCTAGCGAGTAGCGTGGTAGCGCGGAAACAGAATAACGAGGAACAGCGTAGCCTGTAGCGGGAAGCGGATTGCGGGTAGTGGGTAGCGGGCAGTGGGTAGCCTGTAGAGTGGTAACGTTCTAGCGGGTAACGCGATAGCGGGTAATTGGGTAGCGGAGAAGGGGGTACTGGGATAGTGGTTGGGTAGCGGGTTAAAAAAGTCTAGGTCTTTTATTTGAGGCAGTACGAAGTTTGCCGGGTCAGCTAGTTATTGTAAATGAAAGTTAATTCTTAATAAAAGTAATTTTTTGGATGGTTACGATGACCAAGAATTGTAGTTTCGTGTTTTTTTTCAATAAAATCTTGGCGAGAAGAACACGCAAAGCTTCGACTTGAAACCAAAAAGAACATCTTTACATACTTTTCTTCACACAAAATATATTACGTCGTAAAATCTACACGTAGAAGTCAAAGACTACTCTTAAAGTTGAGTAAACTATAAAGATGCAACATTAGATTATTCACGTGTACCGGGATAAAAAAAAGGCCTTGTTATTTTTTGACATCACTATCAATAACTGAATGGAAAAAATTATGTCGATCCTTTGCTCTATGCAAAATTTAAACTTGTCCATCCCACAGGAACCGGAATTAAAAGTAGCATATATCCTATTCAAGACTATAATCTATTTTGGTGCTAAATTTCACCCAGATCTGTTGAGCCGTTCCATCCAACTACTCAGATTTATAATATTAATGCGAAAATATTTGGTTAAAAATTCATTGCCAAACTAACTTATTTTACAAATTTCCTCAATTCCTTGTACCGAAACCGCATTCCCTCCTTCTTTTTCAAGCCATTAAATTCCCATTTGACCATTGTTTGTTTTATTTAAATGAACTTGACAATTTTATCCATTTGTTCTGTCATCCATCATGAATCCCTAACATATTATACTTTCCTCTTCAAATAACCTTAAGGAAGAATAAGAAGCCCAAACTACATATAAATCAAAAAGTACCAAACTCATGACACAAACGTTTACTCAAGACTCTTGAGGTATTCCATGATGCTTTTGCCATTGAAAATGATAGATGTGAATATTTAATATTTTCGAAGGCAATTTGTCCTTCCAACTCCAGAACCCTAAAACCTTAAAATTTTACTTTTGGGAGTATTTAATATGAAGGACTTCTATACCGGAGTGATGCTTTAGGCAAATGGAAACCAGCTTTTTTTTTTGTTTAATATGTTGAAAAATATTGTTATTAGTAATGTATTCAATAGGTACGTGTTTTTGAAAAAATATTTATTATTTAAAGAATATGTCACACACTGAAGCTCTGCAATCTTCATTGTTACCTACAATTTTTGCCTTTACGCTTTGCGGTTATATTAAACAACAAAGAAATAAAACAAATATAAACGATTATGGAAAACGATAGCAATGATAGCCACAGCACATTAATTT
>CAKKXW010000001.1:10368368-10380199 GCA_920937365.1 Sphaerophoria rueppellii
GCAACTGGCTATTTCACAAGAGCAAAAACCATTGAAGTAACGGTAAAATAGGGTGAGGCATGAGACACTACGGCGATGTTCGAGAGATGTAAATGACTCAATGATGGTATGATCACCAATCATATTGAATGCTCTTTTTTGGATACTGTCCAGAAGACTTAAGTATGTCACTGGAGAACCAGCCCAGACATGGGAGTTATACTCAAGCTTTGGACGTATGAAGGTTTTGAAGATGATAGCCAGATCAGAAGGAGAAACAAATTTCTTGCACCGCCTTAAGAAACCTAAACCTCGGACCACATGAGATGGTCAGTGATGCACATTCCGAGAATCTCGAGATGTTCGGTCTCATTGATGCAATTGCCACTCATGGACAGTGGCAAGGGGGTATGTCTCGCTTTGACGATGCAAGACAGCATTGTGTTTTCGAAGCATTAAACTCTACGCGGTTATTAATTCCCCATTGTACAATGCTGTTTAGGTCGGAGTTTAATGAGCTTATCATATTTTGCCGTTGCAGTTCCCCATCCGAAGAAGAGGGGTGTGAGTCTGAGAACGAATAAGAAGAGCTAAGGGTACTACCGTCACTGAAACAATTTATTGGATAAGAAGTTACAGACAAGAGATCATTGATGAAAATGAGGAAGAGGGTCGGAGACAAAACGGAGCCCTGGGGCACACCAGCATTTATATTGTGGGTTTCAGACTTGAATCCGTCAAATACAACTTGTATTGAACGATTCGAAAGAAAATTTCTAATCCAACGAAGTAGGGATTCATCGATTCCGAAGGCACGCATTTTCGATAAGAGAGCAAGGTGCCAGACTTTATCAAATGCCTTTGAAATATCAAGTGCAACAATCTTACTTTCTCTAAAACGATGTAAAGATTTGTTCCACTGTTCGGTGAGATAAACCATCAAATCACCAGTGGACCTGTTGCAACGAAAGCCGTACTGCCGGTCATTAAGAAGATTTCGGTCTTCAAGATATTTCTTAAGCTGATAATTTATCAGCGTTTCCATGACCTTAGAAAGAAGGGAAGTAATTGCAATCGGACGATAATTTGAGGGAGAGGAGGATTCGCCTTTTTTGGGTATAGGCTGGACAAATGCAAAAGGGGTTAGCTTTCGCGAGAGAGCTAACAATTGGAGTGTCATTGTCAACAAGCGTGGGGACCGAGGAAGAAGAAGAATTCTTCATATTTTTTACAAATGACCAAACATTCTTACTGCCTTTGGGACATTGCAGTATTTTTTGCCTTAATTTTTGGTCATGTAAAAATTTGGTCCAACGAATATGAGCATTGCAGGCCTTCCTGGCTTGTTTAAACTTGTTGCGGTTTTCCTCAGTTGGCTCTAAAACACCGGAACTTTACCTCTTTTTCCCTGATAACTTCTTTACAGCTTGAATCAAACTATGACTTTTCCTTGGGTTTGATGCTTTTAACCCTATTCGGGATAAAAGTTTTCATTCCCAAAATAATCATATTAGTAATCATATCTGCGCTGCAGTCTACATCACTATCGAGGCAGCATAGTGACCAGTTAAAGATCCGGAAAAAGCTGCTGAGACCGTCCCAGTTGGCTTTCTCGTATTGCCACACGGTTCTCTTTGGAGCTCTTTCTCTTACTGGATTAGCTTGACACGAGATTTTATTTTGATATTCAATATTTTTGGTCGTATAAGGTCGGATGGTTAACCAACATATTACTATGACTACCCTCGCAGTAGAAACTGCTTACATTTGATGCAAAGCGGTTTCAACAGTTTCTACTGCAACGCTAGTCATAAAACGTGTTGGTTAACCATCCGACCTTATGCGACCAAGAATATTGTTTATAAAAAAAGGACTGCAATAAAAACTATTCAATAAAACATACAAAATAAGCTTTAAGTTTGAAGAAAGTGCCCGATGATGGACGATCGTCCGAAACGCGTCGCTTATTAATTTAAAAAATACACTTGTGAAATTTATAAAGATTAAAAATAAATTAAATCAATATTATAAAAAAATCAAAATATTCAATCTATATATATAAAAATGTTATGTTGGTTTGTGTACGCGCGAAAAACTCAACAACCGTTTGACCAATTTTCATAATTTTTGTTTTAAATTAAAGAAGAATAAGGGTAGAATGTTGTTAACAGACAAAATGTAAACTTTTCAAATCACAAACGGTGTAAATGTTAAAAAATAATGCTTTTCTCACTTCAGCAAAATATATCAATATAGCTAATAATATTCGATTTCGTCAATTTTTTTTTATTTCAGATTTCAGTTCAAAAAAAAAAAAAAAATAAAATGTCAGTGAAGAAAAATATTAATTTTCAAATATGTATTGTTTTTCATCGACATTAAAAAAAACCTATACACTTGACATTTTTCGTTGTCGATTTTTTAATTCTTTAAGATTTGTTGTTTAGTTCGACTCACTACTTTTGTACCAATGGAGCGTTTGTCATCGTATTTTGAGGGAACGTTTGGGTAGTGACGTAAATGAGTTAAAAGAATTTTGTAATCGACCAAGCCGTTTATGATATGATATATGCCCAGGAAATCTGGTGGTGGAGTAGTGAGGTAGTGGGTAGCGTGTAGCGGGTAACGTATAGTAGGTTAACGGGGTACCGAGTGGAAGGAATCAGGTAGCTGATAAGCGGATAGAGGGTAGTAGGGCCGTGGATAGCGTTTAGCAGGTAGTTCGATAGCGGGGTGCAAAAGTTAAGGTCTTATTTTTATCAAACGAGGAAGTACGAAGTCTGCTTGGTCTGATTTTTTAGATTCGTTGCTTTTGATTTGTTGAACTGCCTGCAGTAAAATTTCGAAAAATGTAGGGTTATTTTTGTTAGCTAATGACTGAAAATGTTAAATTTCATTGAACAACCTGTATTTGGTTTGGTTTGGTTATGTCAATAAAATATAATCATACTGAATATTTAAGATCATTTCATATCGGGTGTCATGAACATTTTCAAATTTCAAATTTTTACCGGATTATTTGATGTACATGTATTTTTGATTGTTTCTGTGGTATTGAGTTCAACTCACTTATTTTGTACCAGTGTAGTGTTCTGCACCGAATTTTGACAGAATGTTCGGGTAGTGGCATGAATGAGTTTTTAAGTATTTTGTGAAAAATCGACCAAGTCATTAATGACATATGAGCAGGGTTGTGGAGTAGCGGGGAAGCGGAGTGACAGGAAACAGGAGTATGCAGAGGGCATAGGGGTAGCAGTTAGCGTGTAGGGTAGGATAGCGAGTAACGAGGTACCGGGGTTGCGGAAAACGGATAATTTATAGCATTTGCAATCACAATCAATAAAACTCAAGGTCAATCTTTAGAATTGTGGGGTTTAGATTTAGATGCGACGGATAGTTTTTATATCTACGCAGACAGAAAAACAAAAAATATTGAAAAATAAAATTTGTATGAAATGTAATCTTTGTTTTGTTTCTCATTTCTCAACCATCCAATCACATGTGCCACTGCGAAGTGTGGCAGGGTACAGCTAGTATTTTATATTTATTTATTATCAACAATTTTTCATTTACACAAAATAAACATTTGTATGGGCACAAAAATATTTATTTTTTTCTCGATTTCATGAAAAAATTGAAAAAAAATTTTGTATGAAAAGTGAGGAACTATAGTCACACTGTGAAAGTTTTTTTTTTGAAAGCGTTTTCAAAAAAGCAAATCATTTTGAGAAACACTTTCAGGAAAGTACTTTTCGGGTCGTCATACTATGAAATGTTTGCTTTCTGGCTATAAAGTCTGTCACAGCAAAAATCACAAAAATATGACTGTCAAAATTGATAGTCACTTTACACAGACAAAATTTGTGATCTGTGATTATCATTTATCACAAATCACCTTAGCCTTAGATTTGTTTGTTTCTTTTTTTTTTTTGAAATATAAAAAGTCATGTTTTTTCCAAATAAATGTTTCTTTGGATTAGTGATCTTTCTTAGCTTTGTCGAATCTAATCTGTCATCTTCTAAACAGTTAAATCCAACTTACCGTATATCCGGCGGGTTACCCAAAGATGAATACGACCTCGGAAAATTTGTGGTTTCCATTCGCATAAGAAGATCTATAAAACCAACATTTGGATATCAACACTTTTGTGGCGGTTCAATCATATCGCCGAGGAAAATTCTTACCGCTGCACATTGTTTGATTAATAAGTAAGCATCCACTTATGTACGTAATATTGTCATTTGAGTTTTTGAAGAATATTTTGTTCTAGAGAGAAGAAAAGAAACTTCCATCCCTTTGAACTAGTGGTCTTTGTCGGATCAACTAATCGATTTATTCATTCAGAAACCACACGTGAGATGAATGTTGCTCGCATAATCAGACACAAGGAATATAAAAAAGGCGGTTCGCATTTCGGCGACGTTGGATTTTTGATTTTGGAAGATGAAATACTATTCGACAATCCTCATGTTGGAGTTATCAATATGTCGAGTTCTAAACCAAAAACAAACAAAAAATGCACCGTCATGGGTTTTGGTAAATTGTTTGAAGTGAGTGTTTCTAATTAAAAGAATATCTATTTTATTCAGTCGATTTTTGTGTTGTAGAAAGGTCCATCATCCGATCGGATTTTGTTTACGGATATTCGAATTCTAAATATTAGGTTTTGCAAGTCAAGATTCGGTTCAAGATTCACTCGTGGGATGATTTGCGCTGGTGATCCAGAGACTTGGGAAAGGGATTCGTGTTCGGGCGATTCGGGTGGTCCGTTGATTTGTGATGGTGAACTTGTCGGAATTGTTTCGTGGGGTATTGAATGTGGACTAAATAATTGGCCTGGGGTATATACAGATGTATATTTCCACAGAAAATGGATATCGTTGAAAGGTTCGAGGGTGGACGCAAATCATTTTATTTTTATTTTTTTAACATCGATCGTGTTACACAAAGTGCAGAAGATTTGTCAACGTTTGTGAGGCTCTCAACGGAAAGAAATGTTTGAAAATGGAACAAAAACCAACTTACAATTAAATAAAATGCATTTATATAGTTTCAAATTCATGGGACCTTGTAAATATAAAATCTTTAAAAGAAAAACACCCGCATCTTTTCTCTAAAAATTCTTGGTTCTCCATGATTCTCATCATTTCGAGCATCATTAAATTTCAGTTTAAGAAAAGCAGTGTTGACTAACTCAGTACGGCTAGAAAAATCGAAAAATGAATCGTTAAGTGACTTTCAGAATTTTGTCAAGACCAATGTGCCGAATAAGTTGAAAAACAAAAACTGAGATCAATTGAATTCCACAATGACTTACAGAATATAGAATGACTTCCAATAGCTAAAAAAATCAAACAACTTCAAATGCATATTATTTCAGAGGATAAATCCATAAATAAATAAAATTTAATTTTCTTTTTCATAACCACAAACTCATTTTCTCTAAAAATGACGAATGTAATTAGATAAAACATCCATTCCATATTTTGAGATAGTTTGTTATATGCATTCGAAGAGTTTTAAAACTTCTAAATTTATAAAACGATGTTGCTGTGGTAAATTCTGTAGTGTCGAGTAACAACTATCCTCACAAGAAATCAGTCACAATCGCTTGTGCTTTGTAACTCGTCACAACTGCAGAATCGGGTTGTTATAGTTACAAGTATTTTCAAGAACCAAAACTAGGAATTTTGTAGAAATTAAATTTCACAAATGTACAATGTGGTTACCATAACGAAGAAAAGAAAATGGGAGCGGTGGCCTTTTTTTGACAAAACATTTAAACGCGGAAATGCTCCAATGAATTTCTGAATAAATTGATTAACTAAAAGCTGTTCCAACTTCAAAGGAACTTTTTTTTTTTTTGTACCAGACTACTCTTCCATTTAGTATTCATTTGGGATTTCAGATGAATGGACTTTTTTGATACCTTCCAAGTTTCCCCAAGTGTCTGTATTTTTGTGTGTGAGCCTTTAAAACAAACTGATATCTCAAAATTTATGTGTACACACCTACAGCAGCAAAAGGCACAGTCGAGGAAGGTGAAATATTAAAACTGACACAAAATTGAGTGACAAGAGCAACATAGATTAAGGATTGCTGGAGGTAAATGGGATGTCATAATACCAAAGCTATTTTCAAACACTCGATAAACAGAAAAGAGATTTGCCAAAATTTTCGAAGTGATTCCATCTGGCACGTAAGTCACGTCCTGTCTGTGTAGTGTGCACGCCGCCGCCATCAAAACTAAAATTCCGAAATGTTTTGCAAAGAAAATGTTCGATAATTCCATGTCGTATTTTTATTCTCAAGGTGCATGTATGGTGTGTCGAGCAGATGAAGACAATTTTATTCGAGATGTTGCGAATAATACTTTTCGGGTGCAAATTAAGGTAACAATATTCTTGAAGTATGTGTGGATTTGTTGGAAATTGTGCAATGGATAAAACTATTTCGGAAGCACAAACTAAACTCGGACTGTGTGGATGATGGTAATTTCATTAAAAACACACCAGAGTTTTCAACTGAAAAAAGGACGAACTTGAAGACTTACAGACATACAGAACCACAATTTTAGTGGTTTTCATGTTCCTTGAGAGTTTTGTCTTTATTTCGAGGTGATGTGAAGTTTTTCGGTTGTAGGATGAAAGTTGTTTTACTTTTGTGTATCTGCAATTTGAGATAGACGTTGTGAAGAACATTCGAAACAGACCGAGTGATGTAGGTATCCATCTGCATGTCTGCAAGGAATTATTATAGTCTGTCGATAATAAAATTAATAAAGACAAATGTTTTGGAAATGCAAAAGATACTTTCTTAATAAAATTTCTTGAGCTATACGGATGCAATGGTAGAAGTGTAGAAGATTAGATTAGATTAAGTTTTTGGAAGAATGGTTTTTGGTTGAATTGGTTAGCCAGAACAATTTTGGTATTCTTTGGATCACAAAGGAGGCAAGGGAAGTCCAATCGCAATCGTTTCAGAAGAGAGCGTTGAATGTTTTGTAAAGTTGATGTTATTCTTGTTTTCTGTTTGAGGGTCGAGACTATTTTCAAACAAACTAAATTAAGTTATGTAAGTGAACAAAGCCACTGTTGTAATTTGATTAGTTCGACGATGGGTTTGGAAGGTGAAAACATTGATGGCTCGTCAGTTTGAATGGAATAATTTGTGAAGGATAAGGAAGTAGTGTTCACCTCGATACTGTTTGATCAATGCATATGGTCATTGCAGCTTCTTTGTACAAACGCGGGCATCGAGTTGCACAAACAACTACAAATGTCAACGTGTTGACTTTGGTTTTGAATCTCAAAACACTCTCTGAGGCTCTTCAAGTGTCACTTGTTATACAGATCATACTTCTATTTGGAGGAAAAGCTAAATCTTTCAACAATAAAAATGTCTGTAGGTCTGTACCTCACATTCTTTCTAAGCGCTTTCATTCACGTTGTTCTCTCGTCAAAAAAATTTATTTTTGCAGTAAACTCAACCCCTCAAAAATGAACAATTGCGCTTAAAACCCACAAAAAACAGGTAAACCCAGCCACCAATTATGTGAAAAAAAAAAGAAAGAAATTGTAACACAACTATGACCAATCTGTGAACGTAATAACAATAAAATTATCGACGGGATATTCATCCTTCGAAATGTATATTTTATTTCACAGTTAGAATTTCAGCAGTTTGTTTAAGCTTCCGTATTTTGCTGCCACTTGATGATAATCTCACCAAAAAAACAGCAGGAATTGTATCAAAAGAGCGGGAGCGAAAGAGAGGCTACCCAAAAGAAGAAGAAGAAAACCACACAACAAGCTGAAGTGATATTTATTATTTCCACTCAATGTTCACTGGGCCAAAGAGAGGCTAGAAGTGAAATTTCTGCTGAGATTTTGTTCGAAGCGAACACAAACACATTTAGGTTGCCTGCAGTGAGCGATTGCTGATGATACGGTTAGAGTTAAGTGGTTGATGGTTGGGTTATATTAGGCGTGTTGTGATGACGAGAGGGCCCATGGTGCGTTATTGGTTCGATGGCATTTGGCTCTCGGTATGGTGCTAAATAGTCAGTCGATTGTTTCCGGAAGGGTTAAAGTGTGCCAATTTTGCACGTTTAACTAACGACCGTAAACAATTAACAAAATCAGCTCACTCACCAGGCAGTCATGTTGTTTAAGTTGGTTGCTAGTACCTTTTGTGAGTTTTGTTTTTAAACAGTTTCTATGTAGTTTTGGAATTCATTGGGGAGTGGAACTAAATTGGTTCACTTTGATCAAAAATATTTGAACTGGGTTTCATTTGTCGTTGAAACAAAAATGACGGTAGTCAAATTGCATTTTTGCTTACTTTTCCTAATAATTTTGACAAACGAGACCGTTTTTTTCATAAACTAGAGAGAAGAAATAAAAGTTAGGAGTGTATCTATATGAAAAAAAAGTGAAATTTATCGATGGTCGAAGTTGGAAAAAATGGTCATTGAAGTGTGCTTGCAATTTTTTGTATGCACTGCACCAGGTGAAACGGAAACAAGGATGATGTATGCATTGGTGTGTCTAGTAAATTTTTTTTTTTCTTTTTATTTTGTCGAATGCAACTACATTTCGTTAGTGATAGCTAGCTTGTGTTGCATTATTTAAATCCTTTGAACATTTTGCACAAATTATTTGTTGGTATTTGGAAGTCATTATAAAGCTGTAAATCATTCAATCGGGAGGAAAAGCTATAGCAAACTCTTCTTAAATATTTGAGTTAAAAATGTATAAAAATGAATAAATATTGCCAACACACAAAAGGAGGATATTTCATTTCCTACTTCTGCTTGCCTGCTTTAAAGGACACAGGAACACCAGAAAAAAGGTAAATTGAAGAATTTCCCTAAGAAAATTTTCAATTTCCCTTGATGGCTTTGTTTTGTTTTTTGTGGTTTTTTTCAAGTTTATTTTTTGTCAAGTCAAAACTAAGTTATTTTTGAATCTGTGTTTGTGTTGCTGGTTTCGTAACTACCTTAAACAGAAAAGGATATAATTATTTGTTGTCATGCCATGACTTACAGCTTCATGAACATGGCTGGTCGTAATTCATTTTTAGTAAACACACATAGTTGGCATTGTGTAATGCTTCTTAGGCACACGTTATGCCATAAAACACATTCACCGATGTGCAAAATATCGACTTGCCATATAGGGGAAAAAAGACTGGTTATGTCCTGGTGAATAGAGTCATTATTTTGGGTAGCCATGCAATTATGTGTGCTTGTGCAGGCAGTTGCTTTGGCAGGATACTGGAAATTTGAGTTTCTTTTTTTCCTTTGTTGCTTTTCAAACCTTGGAGAGAAGGGGACAAAGGATATTTAAAGATACCCATAGAGAAAGTTAACTTATTGGTGTTGTGTTTAAATTTTTATAAAAACGGAAATTCTAAGATTTTGCTTGTTAGCTAGATTCTTAAAGCATAGTCTTCTGAATCGCTTTGAGTTTTGTCAATTTACAATAATTGCAGCAAGCAAAAAACTTTACCACAATTATTATACCTGTTTTCGCCTAGTAGAGAGTCAATTTAGATTTTCGTCCATAGTTTCTATTAAAACACAAAAATAAAGGATAGCTTCGACAAACATGGTTACCTATGGGCATCGCCTAATGCAGTCGATACCACTGCTGTGGGCTGGTATTTATCGAGATGACTAAGTGGTTTGGTGCTGTCTACAAGATCTCGAGTCATACATTAGGATCCATAGTTAGTCCTGAATCCAGAGCTATACTTCATTGTCGTGGTCAACTTTGGCTGTTTCTCAGCAAGAACCAAGCAATTCCTTTGGTGAAATCAAACTAGAACGGCTTATGAAAGACCAAAAAAAAACTTCCCTAAAATATGAAAATATATTACCTATATATAAAAATGGAACGCTAAATTAGCGCAAAACTCGAGAATGGTTGGACCGTTTGGCACCAAATTTTGACTGAATCGGGTAGTGGTAGCCGTTCATGAGATATGGCCAAAAATTTGAAAACCCTATTTTCCCTATGGCCCTCAACAAAATTGTTGTGCATGAGCCAGTGAAGGTTTCTGAGTTGTCTCAACTTTATAAATATATAAAAAATTTCATGCAAATCCGTTGAGGGCTCGCATTACCACTTCAAGTGTTTGGCACAAAATTTTGAGAATTTTCGGTTAGTGACGTAGATGGGTTTTAAGTATTTTCTACAAAATCGACCAAACCGTTCATGATATATGGTGAGGCTTGTGGGTAGTGGGGTAGTGTGTAGCGCGTAAAAGTAGTGAGTAGCGGGGTAGCGGGTAGTGGATTGTGGGGAAGCGGGTAGCGGGGTAGCTGGTTAACGAGATAGCGGGAAGCGGGTAGAAGTAGCGGGTAGGGGATAGTGAGGTAGTAAACAGAGGGTACCGGGTAGTGGGGTAGCGGGTAACAAAACTTTAGACCTTTTATTTAACGATTGAGGCAGTACGAAGTCTGCCGGTTCAGCTAGTTCTTAAAACAAAAACACAGTATTTGAAATTTAATGTAATTGAGTGTCGATTGCAGCCCAGCTTCGGAAATATGAGGCAGCGACATTTTTCTGCTCCCTCTGAAATCTGACAACGAAGTCAAAGGTGCCGATAATGGACTTAACCGCTTCTACGTCAACATGTCATTTATTCCTTACTTTGGTGCATACACAAAAGAAAGGGTCGTCACTATTCAACTCCTATAGCTTACGCAGAAGACAAGACGTCGCAAGAAGGAAATAACAACCTGAACAAACTTTTTTATTCAGACTGTTTAGCCGCCAAAAAACATAAATATGAAGGAAAAACTAAGTTCATAAGTGAGTTCTTCTGCGGTAGACCACTACCACGATAATCCTTGAATCCTCGAAATACCTTGAGTCAGTACAGCAGTAGCAGCCGCCAAAAACACGGAGAGTGCTTTTATATAGAAGAAACAATCAGAACACCTTTAATACCACAGGTCATCAAAGGTTATATGTTGAGGAACTTGTTACAGGAAGTCTAGACCGGGCCATGGTTGAGGCGCAATCGGAGAGGTCATCTATATTGATGTTGACTTAAACATTAGAGAACTAATCACTTCTCAGACAGTGAAATCAAGTGCCAGAAGAATTAAAAAACACAGCATGCATTTCTGAAATGTAAACTTCTTTCTGGTTCAATATTTGTTATCACCTTTAACTTCAAACTGGTGTTAAATTTAACCGTCGATTGTCTTGGAATGTTTTAACATTTTTAAGGCTTCTCAAACAGTTGTGAAGTCACCCCTATTCAATGGAATTACTGACTTACACAATGAAAGTTCATTTGTGGCTACATTTTTTTATTACAAATGATTTCCTTCTGCTATTTAAAACAATTGCACTGTACTTCCTTTAATCTCTACGTCAATTTAAGACCTGACCGCACACCAAAAATACATTGCGTAACCTCTTCCCTGACATCTGAAATAACCAAAACCAAGACTGCTCACGTTTTCGTCATCGCCATTGTTAGATCCTTTTGGAATTATGGTCAGCAATAAAAATGAAATCATGAAAAACAAAAAAAATGCCATGTTTGAGTAGTAGTAGTAGTTCAAGAATTGCAAACAATAATAAAACAAACGAACAAAAACTCATTCATTTTTACATCTGCAACATCAAATTTGAGCAATAAAATGGTAAACCATCAATCCTAGATTGTTACCGCTACTGCTTTTGCACTCGTCAGAACCAAAACCAATAAAGTCTACAGTCCCTTCTCCAATGCGTTACATAAAAACCACACGCCAGTCCAGAATTTAACTGCATCTCTAATTTCCTTCATGTCACGTTAACAAAATTTATCGTCTTCCTTTAGTAAACAT
>CAKKXW010000001.1:10380457-10395219 GCA_920937365.1 Sphaerophoria rueppellii
TCCCGGCTGACTAGAGAGAGAAAGAGGTTCGTGAGTGTTATTCATTTTAACACGATTTGGAAAAAAATTCCTTTTGTTTAAATGAAAACTCGTAAAAGAAACAAATTTAATCAAAAATTGTGCACGGATGTGTTTTATTTTTCTGCATTGTTCACTTTTTTTTGTGTGTTCAATATTTTATTTCATCAAATTCGTTCGTTTATTGATTCCTTTCAAAGTCGATTAAGTGTTCTTTTTTGACGGATTTAGATTTGAAGTTTTTATTCCGAACAATCGAACCGATCAGCCTTTGTTTTGATGAGTCACGTGTAAGGATGATGTTTATGCATCGACAAATCCTTAAAATCAAATTTAACGATACGAAAAATACAATGCGATTTATGTCCCTCAAATCCTCCATCCGCGCATAAATCCACTCAAGGTAAGTGTTCACCTTTGCATCAATTAAATCCCTAGTTAAAAGAAGCCATACAAGATACAAATAGTTTCAATTTAGTTAACCGTTTGTCTACAAAGTGGTAACAATTTTCCTTCAAAACAGTTACCCACCTTTTTATTGTGTATGTAAATGACTGATTCCGAACATCCATCGCTATGTCGTCCATATATAGATTTCCCTTTGGCCACATTCGTTCAACAAATAGTTGGAAAGATAGTTGAACTTTTTCAGACAATGTTTGTGGTTTCTTTTATTTCACAAACAGAAAAAAAAAAAAAACACATGAAACACTAAAACTAAAACTCAAGGGTTGCAACTTTTTAGAAACAATTTTATTGTAAATCAAAAAAAGCCACAAAAAGGGTTGCTCGCTTGTTCATTTGGTTTCCTCTTTATAGTTCAAGCATATGTGCGGAACTCACTAATCCTGTTTACGAAAGTTGAAAAAATTATGCTGCTTAATAGTTCCGGTAGAAATAGGAGAGAGGGGGAGAAAGGGTGAATGTATGACCGCCGCCGCCGTCGACCCTTGGATTGTTGAAAAATAAAAAAAAGTAATGATGCGTGTTAGTATCAAATATCAGGCATGCAGTGTACTGCTGTGGGATTAGAACGGACTAATATGTCAGGGTGGACAAATTGATATTTTTTTAGGACTAAGTTTCTGAAATATGACAACCTATTAAAAAGGTACCCGGACACCCGTAACAAGTATTAATTATTAGAGAAACGCTTTTTTTTTATGTATCAGGGAATTTTCGTCAAAACCCACTGTTGTGGTTCTTGGGTTAAGATTAATATGAGGGTGTGACATTTAAAGGGTAAAATTAATAATGACAATAACAATTGAATTATCAGGAGATAGGATCCATTTCAAATCGCTTAATTTGTAAGGGTCCATCTCTGAAGATAGGCACACATACATCTGTTGGATTAAACTAACAAAAGGACTATGAGAGGTTTAAGTCCTACTTACAGTTATTGTCGCTGCATAGGATTTCTTGTCATAAATTTAAAAGAAATTGTAAGACATTAATTGAGAGTATCAGTGACGAGAAGTTTTTATTTTGGTCTTGAAGGTTCACTAAGACCCCTAGGTATTCAAAAACAGGCTCACATCGATTTGACGTCGGCCGGTTGGCCTGGCTACAAAACCCACCAATCAATTACACGCACACACACATAATTATTTTTGATAACATGATTATCGTTCGATCACCGAAGCCAAACATCTTGCGATAAGATAAGATTCCAAAACGAAGGATTAATTTTAAATCCAGTCTGAAGTTATTTTATTTTATTAGCGTCAAGACATGATTAATCGTTATGTTACCCTTGAAAACAGCCGAACAACAGAAAAAACAAGGAACACACTATGTTTACTCACAGAAAAAAAAAAAAAACAACAACAGTCACGCTGGAATTTCGGAATTCTACCATCCAGACAACGGCAGGCGATTTGGTTGAATTCCGAGGTGCTGAATTTTGAATTATGAACTTTATGTGCGATATTCATTTTTTTTTACAAGACAGACACTACATATGCCAGGGAATTGGATTTCGTAGAAGTTCGAAGATAAACAGAAAATAAAAGAAAATATTAAATTTGAGATTTCGATCTAACACGACAAGACAATGCCGAAAAAGTGGGTCCAAGGTTCGGGCTTCGTGCGCCTGTTTGTGAATCAGTGTGCTTTATTTTTTTTCGCCAGAAAAAGAATGACCGAGCTTAGGTTGGAGCGAAAATATGTGGAACATCGAGTTATTCTTTTTTTTTTAATCATAGGTTCTTTTGACACTAACAGCTGTTTCCAACGCAAAATATTTACCGAAAACTACAGTGTCATACCTCTACTGCTTGTGAAATTATCAAGTAAAAAAAAAAATATTTTTACAAAAAGCATTTCTTCCGGTAAAACAAGATCAGGATGGGGTGCCGCAAGGAACGATCTTGGGACCCGCATTTTTTTGTTCATCTCCAATAATAATTTTGCACTTTTTTTATGATCTCCAACGTTTTGTTTCAAACTTGTACCAGACAAAATAATATCCTTAAAATAAACAGTAATCTCAAGAACGACTTGAAGGATTTTGAGTAGGTTAACTCTTATGTACCATTGAGAAACATTCGAAATGAAGCACGAGCAACCTTATTAAGAGGCAATTTAATGCCAAAAAATTGTGAAACTGGTGTGATAGTAAACAACAAACAGCACTGATGATACCCGACGTCTTCCGAGCGACGGTGTGACTACTTAAGACGAACATAATTTGACATTGATCTCAACAACTCAGAATTTCAATTCTACCCAAGAACTCTTTCCATTTCGGTTCAACGAAAGCTAGATTTCCAACAAGAAATATGTTGTCTTCTTATGACACCCTTAAAAAAGGTTCGATCTTGAGGATGAGGTTCGATTAGCCCGATAACACAAGTACATTTATCCATTTCGAAATTTCGGTCATGGCAGATGTCATTTCAACGCTCCATCGCCTCGGAATAATTAAAATTCAATTAACTTGCGGCGAACGGAACATGAAAAACCCATTTCCAAACCCAACTCAATCTAATTGCAAGAACAAAAATCCACTCTTAATCTTATATGATGTTATAAAACACCTTTTTTTTACAAGAAAAAAAAGGTTTGCTATTGCAAAATCCCCAAACTTAATACCATTTTATGAACTGAATTTTACTTGTATTTTACGTCAAGTAAAACCACCACCACCACCAGATGGAGTGATAAAACCACCAGACACTTAGCTCCCAGGTGCATCGAGATACGGAAGACAATAAAAAGAAAAAAAAAAACAACCAAAAACCAATTTAAAATTGTATTCAACACAGATATTTCTGCTATGTTTTTAAACAACAATAAAATCAGCGAATATTTTCACTCCCAACCCCCACAACCAGAAAAGCCCCTTTCACACATAATCAAATGCGAATTGTGAATGATTTTTGCCAACATAAAAGAACTCACTCGCACTGTTGTTTTGTATTGCCAAACAAAAAGAGTTCAATACAATCTCTACGGGGGGGAGGTTGGCTGGTTATGAGATGGAAAATTGCTTTTCAAGAATGGGAAACATCAAAACACATACCATCCTCATATCGTCATAAACACACTTCATATTCGAAATTAATTATGCTCCTTCAATAGCACACAACAATCCCACTTCTGAACTTAATAATTCGCTAAATATTTCAACAACGCACATAACTTTAACAATCCTCAGGAAACCAGTAGCAACAGAGTGGGGTTGGAATGTAGAGGTACTATTGACCTAGCCTAAACTTTGTAATTCAGTTTTTGTTTTGTTGGGTTTGTTATCATGAACTTTGTAATGTTTTAACAATGGCAAATATAATTACAAGCGCCTCTTCCCGAGAGATACTGACAGAGAAAAAGTTCAACTACAAAAAAAAAAGCTGAAAAAAAGATACCACAAAATGCAGCAATTCGCAGAGAATGCACTTTTCCAAACTATTCAACATATTTACCAGATTCAGTGAACTGACCTTTAACAGTGCCAGCAATGTTAAAGCTTCTGCCCCCGCTTTCTATAAACAAAACAAAACAAGGGTGACCAACTATGAAACCGTAATTCAATATAGGTACCAACATATACATATCAAAGGGTCATGAGAGGGGAAGGAGGGGAAGAAATACATTTGCCCACAATCCACAAATCCTGAATTCTATATGCATACAAAAACCATTAAAAAAAAATTAACAGGAAAATGTCACAAAAATAAAAATTTAACGAAAACTATCTCGCTCGCACTATCTATTCAACGTTTTCTATCTCGTTTTGTTACTATCAGGGAAGCCATTTATATTTAATGCTCCCGCAGATATGCAATGCATTTCTACTTTTCCCCGACATACAGTAGCCTAATACATTGTGTGTACATATTTAATTGAGGTTCATGTGCTTTTGGTTTGGGTTTCATTTATGTATGTCCACATAAATAGATAACAGAATTATTTAGTGTGGGCGTCGTAGGTGAATGAATGACATATATTTACATTTGTATTGTTGGTTAGTTAAATGTGATAGACATCACTAGAAATTGATTAATTGGAGTGTGAAAAGGGAGATAAGTTTATTATGAAATTGATGTTGGACGGTTTAAAGGATTTAATATTTTGATGCTTGTGATATTATCAATAAAAAAAATATTAGAATAAGGATTCGATCAGGGAAGAAATGATGGGGTACCACAAGGAACTATCTTGGAACCCGCGTTATTTTGTTTGATTTGCAGGTTTGAGTTGCAGTTTGAAAGTCTGCTCTTCGTGTCAAGGGCTCAAACATTCCATAGTTTGTTTAGGTTCCTTTATTATGTCCCTTCCACGAAAATTGTAACCTCCTTCCCAATAGTTAAAGGAAATAAAGGCTAAAACACAAAGACGCTTTAGCTTCAGCTTCGCCTGACGTTTACGAGTTCAGCTATAGAAATTCAATGCTTGCTATCACAATGACGCTTCGACCTCACGTTTCGTACGTAACGTGACTCCAAACGGAAGCTCTAGTTCAAATATGCTGAACTTTTGCTTTGTCTGACTAGTCAACAGCTGTTTAAGAGAAAAGTACACACACAGAATTCATTTGCTTTTGGAGCAGTGTTACCACTTTAAAAAAAAAAAGGAATCGAAGTAGATTTGGGAATAAAGCGAAGAAGATTGAGAAAAAGGGAAGTAGATTTAAAATGTGTAGTGTATATTATATTGGCCTTGGATACATTGACGCACAGAGGGACAAACGGTTTTTATCAAAAGTTCATATAGAATTGCGTCCGACTTGTGTTAAAATTTTCGTTTTAATTTTGACACTACATGGTGGATAAAATGTGTTAATATTAACAAGAAATACTAAATTCAACCAACATTTTTACGCAAGTCCCACGCGGCCTGAAATATTAAGCAATTCAATACAAGGACGTAACTCATTCTTTGCGTATTTGTATGGGTTGACATTTCGTGTTTGTAAACTGTGTCCGCTTATTGTTCGCATATAACGATTGAAACTTTATTGCGAAGTCACTTATATATTTTCCTGATGAAAAAAGACGAAACATGATGAAGGCGTGCGATTTTTCACTGTAAACTGTAGGTATATGATTATGTGTTAATGAGTTAATCGAAGCGGATTTTAGAAATATCAAGTAAAATCGAATTAAATTTTTTCTGAGTGAAGTAGATTTTAAGAAATTCTTGATGGTGCAAAGTAAGTAATAGATTTTTAAAGTTTTTCAAAAATCAAAAAGAGTAAAGTGGCAAAGCTGTTTTGGAGGGATGATGATATGATGGAGGGAGAACTGTCATACAAAGTAAAAGCAAAGCGCAGACGAAGCCGAAGCTGAAGCTACTTTGTGATTCAGCCTTAAAGCGTAATTAGTCCGGAACGTCAGTAACACTCGTAGTATTAATCTGATGAAAAAATATAATGTCATTGTAGATTCTTCTGTGTGAAAATGTTTCATCTAAGGAATTGACGAACCATATTCATAAGAAGGAATGTTAAAAGGAACGTTGAACGTATTCTAACTTCTCAATATGAATATTGTAAGTAGGGCTTCACGATACGATACGATACCGATATTTTTCGTTTTTATCGGTATCGTATCGAATACAAAATTATTTCATCGTATCGTATCGATATCGGCGATAATTTTAAGACAAATTTATCGTATCGTTATCGACTTCGATACGATACTCGATAAAATATCGAAAAATATGTGCGAGGTTAAAAGTGAAACACAAGCTTTTCAATATTAATTCTATTTAAATATAGGCTCGTCTCACCCCGAAGCCCAGCGGCGGATTTAAAATTTCAATCTGGGGGGGGGGGGGGGGTGGTTCAATTGAAAAAAATTTAATTTTCAGTGTAAATCTTGTCTATGAAATTTATATGTAAAACGGCCCACAGTATCCTTGTGTACACACAAGAAAATGTGAAGTATGTGCGCAACATGCCCATATAGACATCACAACGACCGTGACACACACACTAAAAATCAAAAAGATTTGATTTTTAAGGCTGAACTTCATCGAAACACAAAGTGTAAAAAGTTTTCGTTTTGAGAAATTTGTGCACAGTGAAAGCTTGGTCATCGTCAAGCTTTTTTCACGCTGACTTTAAAAAATAAGAGGGAGATATTCAGATATGCATTTGTAGAAGCAATACAGCACATAAATTCCAATGTTTTGTACTTTTTGGCACTTTGTGTTCCCATGTAGTTCAGTCTTGACTAACACGGTTTCGCACACCAAAAATATTGCGCACGCTAGCCCACAGACGGCACACATGAATGAAATGAAGAAACCACAACAAACAGGAAGATGCAACGTCATTGCTGAATCTGTCAAGGTTTATTTCAGAATTGAATTTTACAACCCATTCTTCTATACATACATAACTGATCTTCGAAGTCGTCTCACAAAACACAAAATGTTTTTCAAAAATTTTGGTACCTTGAAAAATTATTTCAATGTTGATAAGTGCAAGGATTTATACGGGTTTTATGCAACGGTTATTGACTGTTTTGAAAATCGGGTTGGTATCAGAAGTCAAGATGTGGAGAAGGCGAGTTGGAGATCGGGATAATTTTCATACGTTTATAAGCTTTTATGTCGATTTTTTGCAGTTGGTTAATCACGATGCTTTTCCAAACGTGAATACAATACATCGTATTCTATCAGTTTTACCAGTTTCCACTGCGACGCCAGCACGTTCATTTTCTGCATTCAAAAGACTCAAAACATATTTGCAAAGTGCAATTGGCCCAGAACGGTTAAATGGACTTGCATCATTGAATATACAGTACGATATTCCACTTACTCTAAATGAAATACTTGATGATTTTTTCAAAAAACCTCGCAGATTGTAACAGGCGGTAAATTGTGATGATATAATAGGATTCCTATTCGACATCGATACTATTATATTGTATGTAAAATTCAAATTGAATTTAATTTTTGGAGGTTGTTTTAACTTTGAAATAATAATCAACTCGCTACTAATATGTCTCGGAAACAAATGACGCGTTCCGTTCCAGTATCGATTTTCATCGGGTTCTTTCAAAAGACAATCGACAACGAAAGCACGAACGAACGCGTAAAAATACAATCAAATATGTGTATTACTGCAAGTAAACTACCATTAGTAAATGCTATTAAAAGAAAATTCAAATTTTGCGCATGCAGTGTCAAAAATAGAATTCTTTCAGTCGAAACGATATATTCGATAATTATCGGCCAGTGCTTATCGGCGATACGATAATATCGACCAATTTTATAAACACGTTTATCGTATCGATATCGGTATCGCAGGTACTGGATATCGTCTCGATTATCGTATCGACTTTCGATACGATACGATACGATACCGATATTTTTATCGAATATCGTGAAGCCCTATGCACACAGGTAGTTAAGGACCAACTTGGCGTGCTAAACTGGAGACAGCTAGCTAGGGACGGGGCTGGATGGAGACGTTTGTTGGATGAGGCCCTGCCGCCCTGGTCCGACCTGGACTGTAGTGCCACCATAAGTAAGTAAGTAAGTACAAAAACCAAGCATACAAGTATCAAATTTATCTGCAAAAAAATGTTTCTAGCATTATTAAGCAAGCCAAATTGAATGGAGACTTCCAGTATACAGTATAAAACGAAAGTAAAAATGTATAGTGCGTCAGCTACGTACTGGAAAGCTTAAAATCTATTTGGCTTGAAAGCTTGTTTAATTTAACAAAATTTGCTTTGTGAAAGTTATAAATGCGACCAATAGATTTTCCATGGACATTAAGATTTCCATAATTCCAAAAAGCAAACAGTTAAAGAGGGTGATACCGCTCAAGAGCCAAGAGGAGTTTGGAACTTTCGGAGACTATACAATAATTATGGACTTCTGAAGAAAATACCACGAAAAATGCACTAAGTATATACTCAACTTATCAGGATTTCTGATTTGTGTACCCTGTGATGTATTTCGAATTTGCTCAAATTTCATTGAAACTGATGTTTACCTTAACCTTATTTAATTGTTTTAATTGCAAGAAAACTATAAGATAACGCATTAGATACAGCGCTACGTATAACTCTCTGAAGGACTTTGGGAGGTTTTAACTTAGATTTGAGTAGTTCTAATTGAATTTGCATTTCTATGTATATTTCTACCTAGACTGCTAATATTCACCTAAAATAGCTGAAGTACTGTACTATTTCAAACTCGTACTCCTTTCTAGCATCAGCTTCAATGAATAAGGCTTAGAATGTTAACTTCGAGTAAAAGTCTGTTATAAATAGATTTAGAACAATGAATCCCTTTGAGATAAAGAACGTTAAATTTTCTTTCATTTCGTAATATGATACAGTTGTATGTTTTCTCAGCTCAAAAAACATGCAACAATAACAAAGTCCAATATAATGGTCCTTTATTTTCAAGGTAACAGTATTTTTTAGTAATCCTTAAATGTAGCAGCATGCGTCGTTCACTTAAGACCATTACTGTGTCTTTTTGTAAAATATGATTATACCAGTCGACTGGTTATGAAAGCTAGAAGCACCGGAAGAGGAGCAGCCATATGAAAACCTGTAAGAAATAAAAGCATGATTGCAAGGTAACACAAACACTTGAAAGCCCTCAAACTAAAAGATTCTCATAACAAAACCTAATTACTCTTTATAAACTGATTAGCTAGAAAACAATGCTGTACAAGCAAACCACTTAAGTCGTGAATATTGATCCGAACAATTTGCTTGCACTTTGGTGTATTTTATATTTTCTAAAGTTCTTGGTCATAGAACATTATTGTTTTTATTACATGGCTTTTCTTTTAAAAGCTTTTTTTTAAATGAACATTTCCAAGGATAACCATTAGTTAATTAAATATGTAAGTTTCATGCTTACATTAAATATTGCCGAGATAACAGGGAAGGGCTGGGTTGTACAGTAAAAGACTATCTCTATTTTGTACAATTTTTACTTTAATATATGCATATGCGATATGTAATATCGCAGTGTCCGTGGCTTAGTGGTTAGGTTCGTTGGCTGCTAAGCAGAAGGTCTTGGGTTCGAGTCCTACTTGTGCCCATAAAGTTTTTATTTCGTTTTTCACGGACACTGCCTCTTGCGAAGAACTGACAAAACTTCAAAGAGTATCAACTGTCATGAAAAAGTGCTTCTCAACTTTGCCGTTCGGAATTGGCGTTATATTGTAGGTCCCCTTTATTCTTTATACGCACTCAGAGAATTGTTGATTAGAGTAAGCCACTTAGGCCTTGGCTCTTGAAGAGCTGTCGCGCCACTCTATTTATTTATCTTTATGCATAATATCGTTTCTATTAACATTAAGCAGTTGTAGATTCTTTTTTTTTTTTTGTACTTTAAGATTTAAATTTCCCATGCAGTTTATTTCAAGTATATTCTGCCACAGTTGCGAAGTAAGAAAGGTCCGAGACGTAGCTGGACTTTGAACGGGCAAGAATCACGAAAAGTTAACATTAAGTTAACCAAAAGTTCTGGGAATCTAAAATTCGGCACAAATCTTACTGACCATAGTCAAAGTTTTTTATTTCACATAATCATCATACAAAGTTTTGTAATTTTTTCGTATTACAAACAGTTCCAAAATATAAATAAAACTTTGCGTTTCCTACCTCCTTATATGAGGAATAATGACAAAAATTAAGCTTGGTATATTCCGGGGGGCTGGACACCTCTCGCGGCAAATTTGCGATGAAAGTATGGCGTAGACCAAGCCGCCAGAACCCTTTTCTGGCAATAAAATTGATGGTGTCGGTCAACCACCGGGATACATCAAGAATTTGTTGAGTCCCGGACCAGACACGTTGGTGCAGATAAAGGCAGAAACTTTATCGATCATTTTCGAAATATAGCTGAATGATTTGGAATCACGATTGTAGTGTGAGCCCTTCTATGGCTGCTTGCCAAACAATACTTAACAAAAATGATAAATCTGTTTGATAAATAAAAAAGTGGCGCGACAGCTCTTGAAGAGCCAAGACCTAGGCTAAGTGGCTTAAGGCTGAACTACATCGGTACACAAAGTGCCAAAGAGTACAAAACAGTGGAAATGATGTGCTGTACTGCTTCTACAAATACATATCTAAATATCTCCCTCTCATTTTTTTAAAGTGAGCGTGAACAAAAGATTTACCATGACCGAGCTTTCACTGTGCACAAAGTTTTTAAAACGAATATATACTCACTTTTTTGTACTTTGTATACTTTGTTTCGATGTAGTTTAGCCTTTACTCTCATCATCCATTCTCTGAGTGCGTGTGAAAAATTGAGGAGTCCTACAATTTCACGCTGATTCCGAACGGCAAAGTTCAGAAGCACTTTTTCATGACAGATTGATACCTACTTTTGGAAGTTTTGTCAGTTCTTCGACAGAGGCAGTGCCCGTGAAAGATGAAATAAGAACTTTATGGACACGAGAAGAACTCGAACTCACGACCGACTGACGTTCTAATACATGGGGACATTTATTTTTTCGTATGAGAAATTTTAGCAGACTTAATCCTTACAAGTGATGGGAAATAATAAATACTTGTTACATAATAAAGGGATTTAGTTAACATTAAAATAATGATAACTCCAAATACGTAAGAAATTTGTATATAAAAAAATCATCGTGAATAGTTAGTAAGCGTCGAAGCTTTTTTATGAAGCGGGATATTAGATACTCTTTGTGCATCAAAGCAAGGATTGATTGGGAGATTGGGACTACATCCAAGCTATTTTCTGCTTTGACCAGAAAGTGTGTGGTGCCATGGAAATGAACTACAGGGTTATACGTTTTGCGGTTTCAAAGTAATCGTAAATAAAACACATGCCTACAAAATATTTTTTCATGATATTTCTTTTATATTATAAAGTCTGAACTATGACATAATGTATGAAATTCTACATTATTTAAATGACCACCACGTGAATTGTTGCAAGCATCGATTCTTTTGAGGTAATTTTGGACCAGTTTTTGACACATATTAGGTGGTATCTCAGCCAAAATTTAATGAATGTTGGTTCTTAAGTCCTCAAGAGCTAAAGGTTTATCTGCACAAACACGGCCTTGCGCATTTATTAAATTTAAAAAAATAAACAACTCCGCTCACTAGTGATGAATTAAAAAATATATATTCCAAATTAACATAACTCATAAAAAAACATCAAAATTCATAAATTAAAATTTAAATTGAAATTTAACTGAAAAAAATTGATGTCATAAGATTTTTTAAAAACTTGTTGATTTTAAATTTAAGAAAAATCGTTTTTTTTTTATTAATTTTTTATATACGAAATTGTTAAAAAACGTTTTAAAATTGATTTGGGTATGCAGTGTTAAAGAATATGTGTATCTACATTTTATAGTGGAACTTCGATTTTTAATATTGATCCATTAACGAGATACAGAATTTTGAAAAAAAAAAGTTTAAGGATATTTTTTTTTAATAATACAAAGGAATTGTTAAAAATTTTTTTAATACAAAATATTATTTACGGCAATATATGCGTACTTAAAAAAAAATCAATAGGATCAGTGGCTAAGGCTGTAGTTGCGTTAACAGACAGACAGACAGATAGACGGAATCGCCGGACCCATTTTTTCGACTTCTCCATCTTTGTTATGTCACACTGTACAAAATCTCAACTTTTCAGTACTTGCCATATATTCAATATGTCACAAGTAAGAGAAGTGAAAAGGTTAAAAACAAAAGTTGGTGACAAGAACGCAAAAAATGTAGTTGTTTTGGAAATGTTTAAAAATAGATAAAGTAATTTTTTAATGTATTATGTAAAAACGAACTTTATTATTTCGTTTACATTTTAATCATTCATTTTCCTACAATTCCATGCAATTTTTCTTTTGAAAACCAATGAGGTTTCTGAGTCTTCCATCAAGATTTTTCTATATTTCCATTCGATATAAGCGATTTTCGAACAAAACATTTCACGCAAAAAATGAAGTTTTCAATCTATGTACATATGTTTGATTTTTTAAGTTGTTTGATTCTTGAATGAAATTTTACCATGAAAATTTCATAAATATCGGCTTGGCCAGTACGGAGTCCATATCGGACTTTATGCATAGAAACGTAAAAGTCGACATAAGTCCATTTTTATATATTCTGTATATTCATTATACATAATTATAAAGACTTATCACCACAAATGACCAACCGCAAACGAAATATTTTCTTTGCAAACGTTTGGTGAAACGAAATCGAAGAATTCTTTGCAAATTCACAAGACTTTTCACTTTTCATAAAAAGTACTTTTCACTTTGCAAATTTGTGGTCGGTGAAACAAAATTTGCAAAGAAGGATTTTTTGTTTACTTTTCAAAAAATGTATTTCTTCTTTGCAAATTAACGTTTGGTAAAACAAAATATGCAAAGTTGAAGTGAAAAGTTGAAAAGTTAAAAGTGAAAAGTGGTTGGTGCAATAGGGCCATGGTGATATCACCATGACGAGAAATTACGCGGACAGGAAATGTTTTTTTGCAATAAAGCCATATTCACTCGAGTTGTGTCACACAACTTGTATGGCATGTGGCACCGTCTTGTTGAAACCGCATATTCTCCAAGTCGCATTCTTCAATAGCAGGAAAAAAAATCGGTTATCATATGACAATAGATAACGCTCTGAATTGACAGTAACAGTCGTTCCATCGTCGTTTTCGAAGAAGTGAGGTCCAATCACACCTCTGGACCAAAGAACGCGCCAAACAGTGACTTTTTGTGGATGTAATGGCCTCCCTCCAATTACTTGAGGATTCTCAGAACCCCAAATACGATAATTTTGTTTATTAACATACCCACAGTCCAAAGAGTGAAGAGTGAGAAATGTGCTTCGTCGCTGAAGACAATGTAGTTCGAAAAATCGCCGTCCACCGCCTGTTGTTCAAGCACCCACAAGTATCTGCGATACATTGTGAATGGTTAGCTGGCTTCAGTTGTTGGGTGAGCTGGCCTTTATATGGATGTAGGTGTAGATCCAAATGCAAGTTCCGTAAGACAGTCCTAATTAATAAGAACGATGAGGAATCGACACATTTGGGTCTTCAACAACGATTTCACATACAGCAGCGATATTTTCAGTGGTACGAGCGAAACGATATGATGCACAGGCCTTACAATATCTGTAACCAATTCAGTCTCTTCAAATTTTTTCACAATTTTGCCAATTGCTTGCGTAGTTGGACGATTATGTAAACCATAATCTGGTCTTAAAACACGATATGTTGCTGTGACAGCTTCCATTAGTTTACCAATGCTGCATCCAGTCCATAAGATAGGTACTGCTAGATTGGATTCGGCATTGGAATGTTGATTCTAATTCCTTTTCCTTTTCTATATAGAGGTCCACAGAGAACAGTCTACCTCCTAATACAACAAACAACGGAGAAAGAGAAATGACCAAAATAGTGAACACCTACCGGTGCGCGGTACGGCCGGCGGCGTCTATAATTCCAGTCAGAGAGAAAAATTTGTTGAAGACTTTATAGAGCTACAACGCCATATAAGATCTACGAGGAGCGTACCCTCTTATTAAAATTCTGGCAAAAAGTAGAAAGTTCAAAAAGCACATGCAAGTCAAACATACATTCAAATCTAATGAGTCACAATTAACGAACAATTTTCACGTGTTTTATAATTTAAACAAAAAATATATGAAACGAAAAAGTTCACATGAATAACATTTTTATTTTACTACTAATAATGTCTGGTTCAATTGCAGTCAGAAAATATAAAATGTTATACTACACATATTATGGAGCTCAGAAGAATAAAACAGACAACAAAGGAAAGTTCTGTCGTTTGGGAATTTAATTTCAAACTTTTACCATCAACCATTGGCACTGTCGAGAGAGCGGAATAGTCATTTGAATTTCTACTATAAAATGTTCATTGAGCACAGAAGTGAAATATATAATTCAAATAGAAAGGTCAACGAGAAAAAGAACTTTTCTTTTGTAATAAAATTTGACAAAGAGTATTATTAGATTAAATATTATACAAAGAATATTGCAATCAGTATAAATTTATAATAATTGATAATTATGATGTTTTGTAAAAATGTGGAATAGAAATAAAATTTGCAGGAGAACTTGATAGGGTGATTTTCACGTTTTGTTAGATTTATCGAGTGGTTAATTTTGGTAATTGGAATTAGTAACAATTCAAAAATCTCTATGTTAGTCCACGAAAGCAATTTAAAAATCTGTATGAGAATAACGTCTGATCACACCACTCAGAATCACAAAGCAATTCCGAAGTACCTCCAGAA
>CAKKXW010000001.1:10442328-10598190 GCA_920937365.1 Sphaerophoria rueppellii
GGAATTTACTTAACTTACAAGAGATAAGTAGTTTAGCTTTAATAAGCGCTTTGATTTACGAAACCGTTTTTAAACTGTCTGTTAAACCATGGAAAAAGTTATTTATTCAATCCATCAAATCAATCGAGTGATTGAAAAATAACAAAAAACATCCCGCTGGAAAAATAAGTGTTACACAAAAAAACATCTAAATTGGTTCTTGTTTCTTGGTAACCTGTTTCAGCAAACACACTGCAAATCAACTGATTGTTCACTTACTTCTATAGAATCTGTTCTGTAATGCACATAATGATCGATAACTAATTCAACCAAGCATATACAACTTTAACGAATTTGTAAGTCCTTGAAAAAGGTACCAAATTGTCTGTCAAATTTTTGCCAAAGCATTTAGTTTCGCGAATAATTTCGATTTGATGAATAGAGAACATTCAATTCATTTAAGGTGTAGTATTTGTTTGCACATGGTACAGTTGAACTACAATAAAGAAAAAATATAATCATGTTTTACTTCCGAAAGATAAACAATAAATTTATTTTTCTCATCTCT
Source organism: Sphaerophoria rueppellii (assembly GCA_920937365.1). Lineage (NCBI taxonomy): Eukaryota > Metazoa > Arthropoda > Insecta > Diptera > Syrphidae > Sphaerophoria > Sphaerophoria rueppellii. The sequence continues at coordinate 10,442,876 of CAKKXW010000001.1, forward strand.
TTTCATGTTCATGTTCATACATGCAAAAATTAGGTATGTTATATGTTTTCAGTGTTATTTTTTTTTGTATATTCAACACATATTTTCAATTTCCAGGAAAAAATACCGAATAATCCCGACCTTGATGGTTTAATGCCAAATTCATGAGGTGTAAGTTTATATCACAAAAAGAAAAAAAAAACTGAAGATATTTGGCGTCTATATGCTAGCTGAAATTGATGATTGCTAAAAAATAGGTGTTTTGTAAAACATGATAATTAATGTACATTAAAGAGATCACTAGCTACTGAAAACGGAAATGTTTGCAAAGCATAAATTTTCTATCAATAAATCTATCTATAGGGTCAAGCCTCAAATGAATTCATTCAATACAATTTTGAACTTCATTCATATTGCTATCATTACGCTAACAAATATGCAATCATGAGCTTTAATTGCATAATTGGCAGATGGCGTTTTGAGGGTTCTGAAATGTTTTAAGTAAGAAGAAAAGGGGGGCAGTTACAACCCAATCCACACATCCTCTTATTAATGTGAGTTTGTTTATTACTTAATTTGTAATTGCTGATAAAATTTTACTCGATAACATTCTTTGTTCAATAATCAAAGGGCACTGGGCATTACCAGTCAAGTTAAAGCAAAACTCCTTTTTTACAGGATCGAACTCATGGGGTTAAAACCCCATAACTTTTGAAACCAAAGAGTTAGAAGCTTCGAATTTGAAATACGTATAAACTTCATGGAGACAAAGGCTTTGTTACATGTAAAAGTGTTATATTGAATATTCTAAATCATAGAAGATAATACAACATTATTAAATAGAAAATAGAAAGTAGTTTGGATGACAAGTTCAGTGTTCAAGTTTTAAAATGTAAATAATCACGCATCAAACCAAAACTTGCCAAGTGAACTTGTTAATTTTCGTCCAAACTACTTACTAATTCCATCTAATATTGTTTTATTGTCTCCTATGATTTAAAATATTCAATTTAACACTTTTACATGTAAGAACTTGGCGTTCCTTTGGATCTCATTACTTTTGGTGGCTGACTTGTTGCATTTTATGTTTTTGTTCTGATATTATTTTCATGATTCAAATTATGTATAAGACTTGTTAAGAAAGTTGATAATATAGATGTTTTTTTTGCAAAAATTTTTAAGCAAATTTTGCTTTGTCAATGCTATTTTTGGGATGGGAATCACTAAATTTTGGTTTGAGTGCTTTACCATCTTAATGTCATTCTTGATCAAAGGTAAATATGTTTCTAATGCAATGTTAAAGGTGGCCTTGTAAGGCCATCGGTTATAAATTTCCCTCAATTTCGTTAGATTTATAGTTTTCTCTCTAATTGTCACTCACTGTATAAAATTGCATATTTCTTTGATAATGCAACACAGGAAATGATGTGCTTTTTTTAAACTCGCTGTCAACACAAAAAATTAAAATTCTGCCAGCTATGACCAGATTTTCATTATATAAAATACCATAAATAGTGACAATATAAATTTGAATGAAGGATATTTCCCTCGAACGAAAAACAAATAAATTAAGTCTTTTTGGCAATACACAACGAAGATCTGGTTATTGTGTAAGTATGTATGACTCAACATAGCAGGCCATCGTTCTGTCAGATCAGCAACAATAGTAGGTTGACTGGTTTAAGCTCGGTCCGAGCCACAGGTATAACTTTACTGGCCAACACAGCATTTCGAAGCTCTGATAGTGATAGGCCAGTGGATTCAAAGTTTCTGGTTGGTTCCAACGCAGGAATACGTTGAAACTTCAAACTTGACTTCGTTTCAAAATAAGATATTTTCCATGGAAAGTCTGATCAATTTAAAATTGTTTAAAATCAAAGAAATTATACAAAAACCAAAAAGTAAGTATACGCCCGAGTGCCTTCAATTAAATTATTTTAAGGGGATTGTTCGTTAAATGTAAATTGAAAAACAATACTCCTTGCAATACAGAGAATAGAATAAAATTATGTGAACTTATCAACACAATTCACAGTATGTTCTACACACATTCTGCGTTTATAAACTGAACTGTATTCAAGTTCGAAATGCTAAAACTTTTGAATTCACATTGCAATCCTCATAATTCCTGTTTATTACCGATGTCAGTTGTCTCGTTTTTTCGACAATTGTAAAATTCTTTTTGTGTTGGATGGTTCATTAATCGAGGTAATCTCGAAGCTATATAATATTATGCTGCGACGAGTAGGAGTGAAGCGTCAGTGAAAAATGGGTCCAGGGAAATAACTCCACGGGAATCTGCCCCATATGGGAATTTAATTTACTCCACTCAAAACAAGAATTTGCTCCACTTTTTAAAGCAAAATTAATGCCTACTGCGAAAGAGAACTGTGTGAGAAAGAAGTAAACTAAAAATTAAAAGTGTGCGATTTTTTAATATTTTTTTCTTAACATGGACTCAGAATGGGATTTTGTTCTTAAAGGAATGTGTAAAAAGATTTAGTGTGGAAGATTTAGTCTCGTCTTGAACTTCAAAAAAAAAATCACATTTTGAGTCCATGTAAAAAAATGGCAAGAAATCGCGCGATTATTGAAGAAAAAACTTTATTTTAAATTGCAGGGAAACTGGTCCCGAAGTCAGAAGTCTTACTTGTGTGGGTCACTATGTTGGGTCAGTAGTCCCAAATTTATTTTATCTTCTATCGGACAAAAGTCCCAAATGAAAAATGTGTTCTATGAGAATCAATAAATTTATTTGTACTCGTTAACACATAACTACAACTATTAAAAAGTCGTATTTTATTTGCTATTCATCGACAAATTTGACAAAGCAATTCTTTTTCAAAGCTGCTGCCGTTTCCACCACAACGCACCTTTGTAATGCACGCTCGTGTCTGGAAAACAGGATTGAAATGATTTATTTTGATCGTCCTTTTTCACTTACGTCTGAGGATGATGATGATATCTGGAACATTCGAAATCGATTGATTAGGAGCGAAAAGAGCTGAAAACACTTTTTTCCGCTCGCTTTGCTCGCTAACAAATTATTGTACATGCTTAATTTTTTGGTTCAGACTCCAAATCCTTTATTGAAATAATATATGATGCGAGAAAACCGAACATCCCATCAATATAAAAATGTCTTTCTGATGGAGCTGTTAATGTAATTGAAACAGTTCAGTTATTTTAGGTGAAAAAAGTTTCAATAAGATGAAACTGGGTTCAATTACAGTGTGCTTAAAGAATGCCCTACTCTCACCGAACATCAAAATTTAGAAGAACGTTTGCATTATTGGGAAGAGTTTCCTTTAAAACACATATACTTAGAGGATGTGGTATGTAAACCTTGAAAACATGTTCAAACTGTAAACTCAATTTATTGTTTTACAAAATATTTAAAACTAATCACGAAGGTCAGAAACCCCGAATTTAATTTCTGGACTAATGACCCACTATTGTGGGTTGAATTTATCACATATTTTAATTGCATTATAGTTTCTTACTTTCCCGTAAAAGCTCAGTTTCATGCTTGGAAATAATTCCACCAAAACAATTGTGCAATTATATCCCACTCGCAGCGGGAATTTATTCCACTTTAAAAAGTGGAGCAAAATCCCGCTTTGAGTGGAGCAAATCCCCATGTGGAGCAGATTTCCATGGAGTTATTTCCCTGCACCGAAAAATGTTGCAAAAATGGCAGCAAAATATGTTGATTTTTGAAAGATTTTGTTATTTGCTTGAACGCGCTGATCTCAGAAACTGCTTTATCAAAATGAACGTGTTGAATTTATTAAGGGAGGCCTAAGGCTATATAACATTAAGCTGCGACCAACATGAGCGAAGAATCCCTGGAAAATGTGGAAAAATCAACAAATTATTCATTTTTCTGTTTGTTGAACCCGCTTAACTTTGGAACTATTTAATAAAATTGAACATTTATCTATACAACGTTACGCTGCGAGTAATAAGAGCAAAGCATCAGTGAAAAGTGTTGCTAAAATGGGAAAAATTATACCTTCATATATGAAGGCTTCGAGTTAAGAAAAATGTCGACTTAGAGCGAGTCGATTGTTTTAAAATAACTTCTCAACAAAATTCCTATGCGCGCATAATACACAAGTCAAGATTCACCTCTGGCCGGTCGTGGGAGAGGCGAACGAAGTCGCGGGCAACTGCTAGTTAACTATAAAGAGAAAGCAAAAAGACCAAACCCAAATCTATTCGATTTGCCTGATTAAAACCGAGTTCATCTTCACATTTTTTGTACCATTTAACTCGATTCCAATAATATTGGGGAAGGCAGTCACTATGATTCTAGCGAAGGGCAGTTATCATCACATTAAAAATGTTTTTATATTAATAATAGAATAAGAATTCCAATCTCTTTTTATATCCGGTTTGTTGACTCAGTCAATTGCAACTGCATATGTGAACAAATATTTATTTTTTATTTATCGCAAACAAAGTAGTAAAAAATTCCATAAAATAAAATACTTAACAAAGAAACTGACAGTTTTGCGTGACTCCATTTCTCCAATAGAATGCTGTTGGACCTGACGTTTACAGTTTTACACACGACAACAAAACAATTGACAGAAGCTGGAAACGAGTTATGGAATGCAGAATATGTCGTATCGTATATTTTGATGTAGTTTACGACCTCAGTAATAGTGTTGTGTATAAGTCCAATAATAAAAATCACATGAAACTTCTAAAACTCTTCAGGAAATGACATATGATCGCCGCTGTCAGCTAACATTAAAGAATTTCAACTACTTAAACAATATTTTGTCTCAGCAGAACAGTACTATATTTCATCAGCTGTGCAACCCGCAAACAAACTCTTAGCACTTTGTAATTTTAAATCCAAATTTTCTTTGAAATTCGAAACTGTCCAAAATCAAAGAAAAATTAATATTATCTCAAATTGTGAGTTTGTTTTTATAAGCTTTGCACTCTGCTCTTAAAGCAGCATGCGTTCACTTAATCGATTCATTTTGCTTTTTTTAATTTTGGAAATGCGACTTTTCTCTTTTAGGTGCATATATATATATTTTACTTATAAGAGAATATATGCTCAAGCAATACAATTTGCATTATAAGTTGTTCGACCATGAAAACATTTTTTTTTTAATATCATTCCTGTTCTGTTTTTCGAAATTGAATAAACATACCTTTTTTCCCAGAATTAGATGATTTATAAATTTGATACAAGAGTTTTTCTTCCATACATTTTATGTTCGGGAATTTTATTTATTCAAGTTTAAATGACTAACATCTTATTGTCTGCTTTTCTGTGTCGGTTTTTCTTTCTTTTTTCGCATTCGAACGAACAAACATTTGGTATCGGTTTTTGATAGATTATCGAATAATAAATTATTGATAACGAGGTGAATGGTTTTTTAATTTCAAAGAACAAAATCATGTTTATGCTATTTGATGCTTTTTTGAAGAATATTTATGAGAATGGTGCTAATGATATCTTTCTTTTGTATAAATATGTTTTGTATCACAAGTAGCCAGAGAGCGTGAATTTAAACAGAGGTCAAGATTTTCTTCTTCAAAATAGTAATAGGAAATTTATGGATTGTATGATCCAATAGATCATACAATCCATAAATTTCCTCACCTACAATAATTAAATTCCTTCCAAAACTTAGAAAATCCATTTTTCTATTTCTAGAATCTAATTTTGATGAGATAAAACCAAGAAATGTATTTTAGATTTCGGCATCTTTTAGAGAGTCTCCGATGAACAAAACACGTGAAGGTGTGAAGTTTAAATTTAAATCAATATGGTGATTGTTGTCGGGTGTTTCACTTATCTGTTTATTGTGTTTTCTGAATACAGTTTATGAAATCAAAACACGAAAAATTCATCACTGTTGTTAGGGTGCAACATCCATCCTGGATCAACCCAAATCACAAAAATTCAATTATTCTAATAAACACGAAATGACAGCAATAAAAAATACAAATGTTCTCACAGAAATGCAGAATGACGCGCAACGTTTTCAAACATTGACAGTTGCATTTGTATAATTCCCTCAAATTGTGGGAGTGAAAATGGAGTGAATTGCATGACATTTTGCTTTTAGTGTGAGCTGTTGTGAAAGCATACTTATTTTGAAGTTCTTTTTCAGCGAGTAGAAATGACTTTCAACCAAAATGTGTCCTTGGAACTACTCGGAGAACGAAAAGAGCAAGGTCATTGAATAAATAGAATTAAAAATCATGATGAAAGCTTTCTGTGGCGCCATAATGATTTGGCAGAAATAACCGTGGGAAGTTTTTCATCAAAGAAGGAAAATACCTTAAGTGGTAGCATTTGGAGTTTATACAGAAATGTGAAGAAGCAAGTATTTTTCTTTGTTCGTTGTTTTCAACTGGTGACTATGCTAGAAAAGTAGATTTACAAATTACGGATTGTAACAATTTCATGTAAAATGAAGAAATTTAAAACTTTGTAGAAAATTTAAAGTTCGTGAAGAACATAATATTTTCTTAGTGCGATTCGTCTGATAAGCTCTAAGTTTTCCTGATTTTTCATCAAATTTCTTTGAAAAGTAAGACACTCAAAGTGATGAGAATCATGGAGAACAAAGCTAGAAATAATTTTGCGTCCGATTTTTTCGGAAGCTCGTTGGCTAATTACTTTGTATTTGAATTGTTTTGATGAAAAGACAATTAAAACGAAGAATGAAAAAATATTTCGCAATGAATGGTTGTTTGTGTGTTTGTTTCTCTCTAACGTACAGACGAACATGGCAAAGATGGAGTTGATTTAAGATATGGTTGCATTTTATGTACATTCATTAATTTCTGTATGATTCTGCCTTAGAAAAGAAAAGCTGTGAAAACCTTGACTGGGCGTGTGGAGTACTAGTAGTTACTCTAATAATTCCTCATTAATATCCTGAAGCTGAAATGTACATTTCAAACTACCAGTTGACTTAATTTGATGTTGAAATATTTGAATAACTACTCATTTTTGGCTTATCAACAAAAAAGAGACCGGAAGTTGTCACGCCCTTCTGCCAAAAAATTAAAATGTATTAAATTTATGTAATTTATTCACTACGCCATTGTCTAGCTGTCAAGCATGAAAAATACATTTTTTGGTAAAGATCAGACCGTCACCTACTTACCTTAATTTATGCTACACGTTCCCTGTCAGCTGAATTAGTGTTTCATTTTTGTTTATTGTAAGGAAAACAAATAGCAAGTTATCTTTCAAGCCTCATTTTGTCACACCAAAGCAATTACATTGCCAATCCCACGTTTAATATCAAACTTCCTCTTTATATCCTTAAATATAAAATTATGCAAAAAAAGAGACAAAAACATGTCAGTTTAATTGTGTATCTTATCGCCGCCGCTGCTACCGTTGCAAACATACCGCAAATCCCATTATAAAGGATTCTTTGTTTAACTTAGAATGAAATCCCTTTACAAGTCTGTAAAGGCATTAACTCAAACATTCCCTAATGTAGCTATCGTGTTGGTGAATCATGAGGACAGAACAAAATAAGAAATCCCATAGGCTCCTGCCCAGGAATTTGACAAATGTTAAGTATACGTCATGTTGACATTTGCACAAACAAAGTTGTCTCCTCACCATCGCAAAACGACTCACCAAAATAATCAGATAACCCAAACAATTTGCCAAATCGTCGGGGTCTCCACAGGATTCTGTGACGTGGCCACGACAGCTCATACTGGGGTATGTTCGCTTTGATAAGGTGGAGTTTTTGGCGCTTTTTGGTGTATGTGTGCAAATTTCATTTTATTTATCGGTCACGCAATCGATGAGCCATAGAATTTGACAGGGCATGAACTTTTATACTTTCTACCGTTATGATTGTGATACAATCTCTAAAGTGGACTTGGTTTTATGTTCATATGTAAATGAGGTAAATCTCGTTCTTGGACTTAAATATTTTGAGTATGATTGTATTAGCTATAAAAATAACAGTATTATCCGCTATTTCGCAAAAGCACATGTCACAGCTGAATAAATCCCTTCGTGTATGACATGCTTGTGGTTTTTGTTTGATTTGTTAAACTTTCTGCTACTCGGCTCTTATTTGCTTTTTTGTCTAGTCTTTTGGGTAGGTATGTTTGAAAAATAATAATTTAAGGATTTGTTCTGTTTTTAGTTCTGTTTGTTTTGGTGGAATTGTGGTGGTTCCGCAGGGTTGGGTTGAGTTACGGTTGATTAAGTTCCTTATTGTGGAAGGGATTTGTTAATATTAGTTAAAGGTGTGGGTGCTGTTTCTCATTTTTTTTTTTTTTTACTAATCCTTAACTTAAACAGAGGATGGTATTAATTTTCTTTTAGTTAAAGGGACGTTCATTCATGTTGGGATTACGTTATTTCTTCTTAATATTGTGGATGGGGTTCTGGTGCTGAGGATCAATCAGAATTAAGTTTAGCTAAATGCTTAATTTTAACCTAATTTCTGGCAAAAACATTGTATTTTTCTTGACGTCATCAAATAACCTTCCGATAATTTTTTTCCGTTGAATCACACATTTTCATTGGCAGATCATTTCAACACTTTTCTTTATAATTCGATAGCAGCAACAAGTTTTCATCGATTTCTCAAATTTAAGAACTCGCTTTCATTTACAAAATTCCTTGACCGAAAAACACTTTTTCATAAATTGAAAACTTAAAGAAATTAAGAGCTACTCAAAGATTTCCATAACTTCATATTTCACAAGCCATTTCGAAAATTGAGTTTTTTTTTAATTGAATCAAAATGTGACATTCAACATCTGCCACCTACTTAATCTTAATTTTTCCATACATCAAAAGTTTTTTCCACAACTTAGTAGCAATATGTTGTTTTATTTGTTATTAAAAAAAAAAAACAACGCAAACTTTTAATCAAATATCTTGTTGGCTGCCACTTCCAGCCAATATTGAATAAATATTTTCAAATTCCAAATATTTACTCTTAAAACAGCACTTAAAGATTTTTCATCACTACAAATACAGTGGAACCAGTTTTTTTTTATATCTCACGCAATAAAAGTCTTTGAGTGTGCGAAGAGACAGAAGCAAATATACGGTACGAGCATTTTGAACGTCATCACAAATTTTGTTGATACCATTGCCAGTTGTGACGTCACGTCTTGTTGTTTCATTCCATCAGCATGTGCGATATTCAATCAATTTGGTTTAATTATTACGATGAAAATGTTCATGGATGGAAGATTATATTTTTATAACAGATCTCATTTGTTTTGTTATTTTTGAACAAATATAGTCTGAGATGTTAAATTAAAAGGAACGCAATTTTTTAAGCCGAAAAAATCATTAAAAATTCAATCATCGAAAGGTCAGCTCACAATACTCATGCTTTTGATGTCAAGAATATGAAAAGAAAAGCAAATTGCCAATTGTAACAACTTCATTGTAAAGGTAGAAAATTAAAAATTCCTTAAGGACATATTCTTTTCAATACAAGTCTTCTGATCAGTTCTTTTGTCTCGCTATTTGAAATAAGTTATTCCAATTTTCCATCAAATTTCCTGTAAAATAAGACACTTTAAATGGTGAGAATCATTCAGAACCAACGTAAAAATAATTGTTCTCTTTTGATTGCCAGTTCGCAATTCTCTTGCTTTTGGAAACAACGATAGGGCATGAAATTGTAAGGAATAAATAGCGTTTTGGTTTCATTTAATTCATTCAAATTTCTAAAGGGAAACTTTTGTCCAAAAAAAAATCTTTTGTTAAATCGTTTCTGACAGAACTGACAACTCTGCTTATTCAAGACTCCCTGAAGACACTGTATTTATTTACCTTTTCATTTTTAAAGTTACAAATTTGAAGTCAAGACAAATGAAATGAAAACAAACAGAAAATTTAATTTTAAACCATACAGAATTCAATGTTGTTGCAATTTCCCACCCACAGATGACGTTGTCTCTTGTATATTTATTCAATTTCCTAAAACGTTTCAGTTGCATTTCTGTTCTTTTTTTGTTATCTTGTCTCGTGAATCTGTCTTCCGTCTAATTTTATAATCTCATTGAGGACGTCGTACGGCACTGAGTCTTGCCTGACGGAAAGATCTGTAACGATTTCAATTTTTGAAACTGGTGCAACCCACTATCGCTATTCTCCATACTGTATGTCTTTAGTCCTTCTTTGGCGAGGTAGTTTCAGAAAGCTGAAAACTCGTTCTGTCCCCTTTTGAATTTTGCAAAAATTTGTTACCACTCATCTAGACGTCGTCGTTGTCGCAACAGAAAATAACTTATTCCGCACGGAAAAGTATCTGAATCCTGCAAAAGGGAGTCACGTTTCATGTGACAAATTGCTCTTTGAAATAAGTAAGCGCGCCATCAGAAAAATAAAAATAGTATATCTGACATTTGGACATGTTTTTTTCCCTGTTGATTTTTCTCCTTGGATCCTTCTTTTATTGCCGTGGGTGGTAAAGTTGTTTCATCGAACCGGTTTGTTCCAATAGGATAAAAGATAAAAATGTCCGTTCAGGCTTAACTGGGTCACTTGGGTTTTGCATACAACCATTTGGTTGTGTTATCCTTGATGCTAGGATAAGCAAAAACATGCAACACACTATTGATTTAAAAATAGCCTGGTCACATTATTTTTGTTGGAAATGACATGTTTATGGTGACGACTATGGAAATATGTAACTCCAACATTGAAATTAAAATTGAAAGATGTCCTAGGCAAATTGCCCAAATTGATTGAACCAAAAAAAAAAAAAAAATGACTTTAGATGGTTCATTTTTTTTTTATTGATGTCATTAACCGGAAAAAAAAAAAAAAAAAAAAACACACAATATTAGCTGCGTTTTATTATCACAATGATCCAGATCAGATCATTGATTTATATGTGTAACAACAACAAATTGAAATCCAGCTTTTCACTTGGATCAATTTTTGTGATCCAAAAATTAGTTCTTCTTCCGCACACAAGTTTAAAACGTTGGCGTATATTTTCAATGAAAACTGTGCTGCCACTTTCACACATTCATCTATCCGCTATGAAATATTTTTCAATTACATAGCAAAAACTTTTCCCTTAAAAAAACAACATAATAATCGTTCAACAAAATTATCGTAGGGCAACTCCGATCTAATTGTCAGAATGAAAAAATTACAAACAGCTGCCAAACTTGAAGTAAAAGACAAATTGATGATAGAAGCTGTTTTATTTTCTTGATCTGATCCGGATCAGATCATCGTCATAATGAAACGCAGCTATTCATAATTATACCTTTTAACTCCTCAATTTCATTCCTGCATGAGCATCCATATTTAAAAATTGGTTTTCCATATAACGGAAAACGTTTATTACCAAAAACAAAAGATGTTGCCTAGGCGTGTTTAACAAAAGTGGTATAAATCGTGCCAAGAGCGAACTAACACTCCTTATGAGTATAACCCTATTTGACTCCATTTGGAAGATGAAATACGTTCCGCAAGAATAGTTGTGGATTTTTTCATACAGTCTCCCGTGAGAGCCACCACCGTTGATACCGTAAGACAAAAATCAATTATCCCTGTCTTTTTCTATAGCACTTAATAAAATTTATATGGAAGATAACGGTTTGATTTTTCAAATAACAATTTTCAAGTCAATGGTTAATTCAAAATCTCTTAATCTTATATATATAATTCTCCTGTGCGTTTGTTTTGGACCCTAACTCTTTTCCCAAAGTATTATTTCTATAACCGATTTTTTCTCTGAAAGTTTGGTGGGTGTGACTAAGAGTCCATCCGAGTGATGTTTCATAATTGTACCCGGTAGGTAGCACTATTTTCAAAGTTTTCGGTCAAATTTCCATGTCTGGGTGCCCGAAATTGGCTGCCTGAGTCTAATCAACGCGGGATAGAGCGTGTACCAGGGTAGTGGGGTAGCAGGTAAGAAGCGATTACCGGTTAAGCGGATAGCGTGTGTAAGTATTGAGTAGTGAGTAGTGGGGTAGCGGTAGTGTGTTAGTTGGTAACATGGTAACTGGATATAATGGGATAGCGGGTAGACGGTAGTGGAGAAGCGGGGAGAGAGCAACGGGTGGTATTGAAGCGGGCTACAAAAGTCTATATATTTTATATTGATTGAGGTAGTACGAAGTCTGTCGGGTCAGCTAGTATTATTGTAACAAAGTCAAATGCTTTTTCTTTGATGCAATATTTTCCAATGAGGAATTGAGCTTTATTTATTGAATTCACACTCACTTCTTCGGAAAATTTTACAGGAAGAATAGTACGATCGTACTTGAAATCGTCTCTACTGTCAAATGTTACAATGGTATTTAGTACATATTTAGTGTTAGAAGGGACATTAGACGTTCCATCAGAGGGATTGTACATGCGGTTGCGCATCCACCCTATGTGATCGTCCCCGATCACTTCACCTTATCGGTTTTTTCCAAGGACCTATCAAACATACCGAAACAGTAAACAAAGGCCATTCTCCAGATGGCTTGACCAATTTTGATGAAATTTCATACGTATATTAAGAAAAGATATAAGAAAAGGCTTATAACTAATTAAGGGTGGTTCACCCCAAACAATTTTTTTTTTAATTTTTGGACAAACTTTTTTTTGTTATTTTTGTATGGCGTCGAATTGAAAAATACATTTAGTCCTAAATTATTACCCTCCTACCACCGACCCGTATGTACCAAATTTTAAGGGAATGTTGGGGCAGTTGTGTAAATGGGTTTTAAGCTCATGATATATGGCCAAAGTAGCGGGTAGTGGTCTAGCGAGTAGCGTGGTAGCGCGGAAATAGGATAACGAGGAACAGTGTAGCCTGTAGCGGGAAGCGGATAGCGGGTAGTGGGTATCGGGCAGTGGGTAGCCTTTAGAGTGGTAACGTTGTAGCGGGTAACGCGAAAGCGGGTAATTGGGTAGCGGAGTAGGGGGTACTGGGATAGTGGTTGGGTAGAGGGTTACAAAAGTCTAGGTCTTTTATTTGAGGCAGTACGAAGTTTGCCGGGTCAGCTAGTTATAGTAAATGAAAGTTAATTCTTAATAAAAGTTATTTTTTGGATGGTTACGATGACCAAGAATTGTAGTTTTGTGTTTTTTTTTCAATAAAATCTTGGCAAGAAGAACACGCAAAGCTTCGACTTGAAACCAAAAAGAACATCCTTACATACTTTTCTTCACACAATATATAATACGTCGTAAAGTCTACACGTAGAAGTCAAAGACTACTCTTAAAGTTGAGTAAAACTATAAAGATGCAACATTAGATTATTCACGTGTACCGGGATAAAAAAAGGCCTTGTTATTGTTTGTGACATCACTATCAATAACTGTAATGGAGAAAAATTATGTCGATCCCTTTGCTCTATGCAAAAATTTAAACTTGTCCATCCCACAGGAACCGGAATTAAAAGGGTGCCATGACATTTGGCCATGTGCCATATGGCCATATTTCAAAATATGGCCATTTGACACTTTTCAATTGTGTCACATGGCCAAATGGCCATTTGTCGCTTTGGCAATGTGTCATTTGACCATTATGGCCAAATGACACTTTGAAACTTGTTCTTAAAGTGCAAAAATTCAAAACAAAAATAAATTGCAATTTTTAATTGAACTCAAAAACTTTATTCAGTTGTTAATTAATATGAACAAAATTTTACAAGTAAAATAATTATTTATTTTTTCGCACAGTAACTATTTTGGGACAAGTGCAGAAATAAAACTCGGGGTGCCTAACCTTCGTGATTAGTATTAAAAATCTTGTAAAACAATAGATCAAGTGGACAGTTTGAACATATTTTCAAGGTTTACATACCGCATGCTCTAAGTCCATGTGACCTAAAGGAAACTCTTCCCAGCGCAAATGTTCTTCTGAACTTTGGTGTAGAGTGAGAGTAGGACATTCTACAAGCACACTGCACTTGAATCCAGTTTCATCTTATTGCATCTTATTGTCACCTAAAATAACTGAGCTGTTTCAATTACATTTACATTAACAGGTCCATCAGAGACATGTTTGTTTTGATGGGGTGTTAAGTTATCCATTTTTTGCAATACTTAGCCTTAACTCAGTCTCACATGTCTTCAAATATTATTTCAATAAAGGATTTTTACGAGCTTGCCAAGAAATAAAAATAAAAAATCGCGCGAATTGTTAATTGCTTCACACCCCAAATGATTCTCTTTGGGCAAAATTTTTCCGCTCGCTCCGCTCGCTAGCAATTACTGTCTGGTTCATTTTTTTTGTTCAAGCTAAAAATCCTTTATTGAAATAATATTTGAAGACTCTTCACGCTCTTTTCGCTCCCAGTCAAACCAAATCGATTTTAAATGTTCCAGATCGTCATCATCCTCAGCCGAAAGCTTAAAATGAATCATTGCAATGCAGCACATGCTTTCCAGACTCAAGCGAGCATTACAAAGGTGAGTGGTGGTTCCTTTTCCAAATTAAAGGAAACGGCAGCAGCTTTGAAAAATGAATTGCTCTGATGTCAATTTTGTCGACAAATAGTATAAATAAAAATGGTCCTTTTTATCTATAAGTTTTTTTTTTATATGTATATTTTTTAGTTATGTGTACCGTACCGTACACGTTTTTTTGTTTTATTTTTACGATGAAAAATTTTTGTTTCCATATAATAGTGATGAATACAAATAAATAAATTGATTCTCACAAAACGCATTTTTGTTTCATTTGGGACTTTTGTCCGATAGAAAATAAAATAAATTTAGGACTACTGACCTATAATAGTGACCCACATGAAGAGGACTTCTGATTTCGCGAGGTATTATTTCGTTTTCTTAATCGAAATAAAGCCAAATTGAGAATTTGGCGATATTTCGTTTTTAAAAACGAAATATTGCCAAATTTTCCGAATTCGGCCTTATTTCGTTTGGCGATATTTCACGTCACCTATTCTAATATATGGCCATTTGTCACTTTGAAAAGCGTCATTTGGCCATTTGGCTAAATGACACAAAAAAATATGGTCAAATGACACATTGCCAAATCGACAAATGGCCATTTGGCCATGTGACACAATTGAAAAGTGTCAAATGACCATATTTTGAAATATGGCCATATGGCACATGGCCAAATGTCATGGCACCATAAAAAGTAGCATATATCCTATTCAAGACTATAATCTATCTTGGTGCTAAATTTCATCCAGATCTGTTAAGCCGTTCCATCCAACTACTCACATTTATAATATTAATGCGAAAATATTTGTTTAAAAATTCATTGCCAAACTAACTTATTTTACAAATTTCCTCAATTTCTTGTACCGAAACCGAATTCCCTCCTCCTTTTCTCAAACCATTAAATTCCCATTTGACCATTGTTTGTTTTATTTAAATGAACTTGACAATTTTATCCATTTGTTCTGTCATCCATCATGAATCCCTAACATATTATACTTTCCTCTTTAAATAACCTTAAGGAAGAATAAGAAGCCCAAACTACATATAAATCAAAAAGTACCAAACTCATGACACAAACGTTTACTCAAGACTCTTGAGGTATTCCATGATGCTTTTGCCATTGAAAATGATAGATGTGAATATTTAATATTTTCGAAGGCAATTTGTCCTTCCAAGTCCAGAACCCTAAAACCTTAAAATTTTACTTTTGGGAGTATTTAATATGAAGGACTTCTATACCGGAGTGATGCTTTAGGCAAATGGAAACCAGCTTTTTTTTGTTTAATATGTTGAAAAATATTGTTATTAGTAATGTATTCAATAGGTACGTGTTTTTGAAAAAATATTTATTATTTAAAGAATATGTCACACTCTGCAATCTTCACTGTTACCTATCATTTTTGCCTTTACGCTTTGCGGTTTCTATTGAGCAACAGACAAGTTGTTTTATTTAATAAAACAAATATAAACGATTATGGAAAACGATAGCAATGATAGCCACAGCACATAAATTTTGAAAAAGAATAGATTTATTTCGCGGGCTTAAGCGTTATTTGCATAAATCGATAAAAGGTGGTTTAACTTAAAACATGATTTTCAAATGAATAAAATGTCAGTTCTTTTGTAAGAAGAATAATTTCACGCCAGTGGAAAAAGGTTAAAATGTTTTTTTTTTTTTCAAATAATAGGACTTAAAGCAACCCATTCGCTAAGATAATATTATTCCTTTTGAGAGGAATGCTCTTCAATTCAATAATTTACTTAACACTGTCTTTCATAATAAACAAAATGAAATAAAGTGACTTTCGTTTTTTTTTTCGAAGATCTAAGAGATTATTTTATAAGATACCTTAAGGTTAAGAGAAGTGATGAAAGGACGCTGGATATTGAATTGAAAGTTCTGTTCTAAAGTTCATAATCCTTCATGGACTCTGCGGATCAAAGGACTTAAAAATTCAAGCAACAAGACATTTTCATTACAAGTAATTAATGTGACAACTCCAACCCTTTCCATCAAACTCCAAGCTTTTTACCGAGCATATTTTTCTACTCCTCGTTTTATTGAAATTTGGCTTTAATTCACTTTCCAAACTATCATTTCGGAGTTAAAATTTTATCACAAATTAGAAGTCAACTTCCAGTCTTCATTTAAATTTGCCAAACGTATCAATAACAAGATTGTCACGCATTTTCTCAATAAACTTTCAGCAATATATAAAAAATTATATCTCTTACTCTATATTCGACGCCACAACCCTCGAATTTTACGACCAAACATTTCGTCTAGTCAACTTTATCATTAGTCTTTTTCGAGAATTCCATATCGACCACGACGCGACATCATGACGGACAAATGATGTCAAATCATTTCCAACACTAATGTGTCAAAAGTCACAACCACCTCCAACCGGATATCACTTCCAACCGAAGAGTTTCCGTTACCGGAAAGTCTTTATTAACTCAATTAAGGAAGGATATCAAAAATGTCTCTATATCTCTCTCTCCATATCATTTATTACCGAGATTACTCACTGTTTTTATAGAAAAAATTCAAAACAAAATTGTTAATTAATTCAACTATCTGATCCTTAGAGGGAGATTTCTAAAAATAAACAAATATACGCACCCTGGGGAAGTCATGAAGCAAAGTGAAGACGACCTTGAATAGGTTTTCCTCAAACAAAAATTCACAGAAAGTTTTTTTTTTCTTATGAAACTTGCCAATAGGAAGTGAAAACAACTTTTTCAAATTAGTTGAGCAGAAAGTTCCTTCAACTCTCTTGTTGGATATTAAGCCGTTTCCTCCAAAACAAAAATTCAATAATTCTTTAAGGATTTCGTCAAGCCTTCTTGATAAAGTTTTCGTTGTTGTCCTAATTTGAAGTTTTCGTTTCGATTTTTTTTTTGTCGGAGTTTTTCGGTTGATGAAAATGACCTGTGCGTGTGTGCTCCATATTTTGTCAATTAGGTCAAGTAATTGGGTATTCAGGATAAGATTGTTTTTTTTTCGTGAATTTTTGTGCGCCAAAAAGAAATTTAGTATAAGCCTAAGGGCGACTCGTGGCTGGAAAGATATCTTAGCGAACACACCTAGATGTTTGTTTGTTGTTCGACGACGGTTGTCGTCAAAATTGGCTATTGATTAAAAATTTAAGATTGCTTGATTTTGTTTTTTATGCTTTAAATGTGTTAACGTTTTTAGAAAGAAGTGAACGTAGAAACGCTTTTAAGACGTCTATATTTCTTCTTCTTGTTGCCTTTAAAATGTCTATACCTAAGATTATCTGTCAGAGGGTGAATTATAGGTCTTTAGTGTCTGGGGTGACAGCTGCGATAAAAGTCATATTCTTTTTTGTTTAAGACACATACTCTTGGCTTCTGTGCAGTTCGGCCTCTGTAATCAATTTTAAATTTGCATGTAAGAGTTCTTGAATCTTTTAGGCTTGTTTGCTAGTTCTAAATATATAAAACTGCATCCGATCAGTTTTAACGATCCAAACCGCAACTCTATAAAAACTCAATAAACTTCACCAACGTAGTACACTTTTCTGATTAAAGTGGAAGCATTTCCAACCACAACAATTTGAACAATTTGAAAACTAATAAAAATTCGGATGATTGGCAAATTAATGCCGACCGCTATTCTTTGGTTTATTGATGCAAGGAGGCATTCCAAATTGTTCTGACAGTAAATGTCTGTCAATTTTAATTTATGTTAAAGTGAAAAACTGAATTAATTTAATTTATTTATTTCGCTTAATTCAAGCTATAAGTAAATCTTAAGAACTAACTTAAATCTAAACTTATAACTATGAGTGTGAGGTTATGGATGCCGATATTGAAATCAAATAAATGAAATAAATTGACCGAACGAAGCATACGTGTCAGAGGTCCGTTAAAGCCGTATGAGCTATGCTGTGTTTTTGATAAATAAAAGAATCGAGTTTCTCTGAAAGAGTCGAGTGATAAGAGAGGAACAGTCAACAGAGCCAGAGAGAAGCCGATGTATGAAAAGTATGTCAGCAATTTCTCTACGTAGGCGGTCACGATATGGGAGTAAGATCAGCGGATTTTCCCATAGACAGTGTTGAAGTTCAAAACGAAGGAATCTTTGTTGGATGCTTTCTGTCCTTCATATGTGTATTTCTGGATAAGGTGACCAAACCTGAGAGACATATTCAAGTAGAGGGCGGACGAACGTCATGTAAAGGGAACAGGTCTCGTAGGAGTCGGAAAATTCTTTGGATTCGTTTAACAAAACCTTATGCAGAGTTGGCCTTATGAATTATTTCATCAAATATGGAGAAGAAATTTAAGCTCATGGTCACATAAAATACCGTTTTGTTTCTACTATCTTTACGGGATGACTATGAAAATGAAACACGGGGAATTGTTTTTATGTTCTTACGTGAAAAGGTCATTATCTGACATTTGCTAATGTGGAGTTCTAAGCAACTTTTGGTACACCAGATTTATTTTCACATGCTGCAATGATTCTGAAAAATTTCGTATCGTCAGTTTAAAGAGATATTTGACAGTGTTTAATGGACCATGTCAAGTCTAAATTTGTGGGTATAAAAAGGAGATGGTCTAAATGATACTTGGGGTACACTAGGAATTGGATAGAATTGTGATTGGAAAGTAGAGTAGTTAAGGACTACAAAAGGAATTAGTACTTCGTATAAATTGCTTACAAAAACTTAAGAGGACGACCATCAGGCCCGGGAGTGAAATCATAATTAAATTGAGAAAATATGTTTTCAATGGCCGATGGAATTATACAATCAGGTAAGAATAAACCCAGCGAAAAATTCGGTAAAAACTCATTATTTCGAAATGCAAACGTGAAATCTGTTCAAATTGTTTTCAGACACCTTGGTTAACGTGAAGAAGAGTAATTTAATTTGATTGCAATCACATAAACTTCTTTCTTCAACAAAAACCAACTGGCTAGCACTGTTCTGTTTAGCTAAAAAGTTAAATTAATTTTGTTGTTTGACACTCAAACATTTTGCTGTCAACTAGCAAAAAGTGTAAAAAAAAACACATCCCGCAAATTTGACAGCACTTGCGAATGATTGATGAGTTTTTATATAATTCCGTCCACGAAAGTTGGATGATGAATTTCTTTTGGTCAAAGCACGTCCGTCGCATAAGGCCTATTCAACAGTCCAAATTAACTTTTGTTTTCCCATACTTCGACACCGCTTAAATTTTGCATGTTGGAAACTACTTAAGGCCAAAAAGAGAACATTTCGAGAGCACACTTTTTTCCATTTGAACTTTCGTAACCAAACAACATTAATCTCAATATTCACTTAGTACGGCAACTTCACTTCCTCTGCTCAAAGTGAAAGTCTAGTGCTGACTTTTATTTCTGTTCTATGGTTGTCTTCCCCCTTTCAAGTACCTACCCTGTCAGAAAGGACGATAAGATTAAAGTATATTTATTAGCATCATGTGCGTGTGGGTTAAACAATCATAATAAATTCAAACAATATAAATTATCCGTGCAATGAAGTGGTGATTCTATTAGATGAATAAAACCGATGTACGTACTAATTATATTTGCGGTTCGGTCCCATGTCAATAATGAGTAAGGCGCCTGAAATGGGACACTTGCAAGAAAATTTATTCATAATGATGTCTTCTGTGTGTGTGTAAATTTTTTGCAACAAGGACCGTTTTTGGTTTCACTTGATGAGCAAGAAAGAAGGTACATATGTTCAGCAAGCAAATTATTCTAATCAGAGGTTTCAATTATCTAGAGAAGCCTTGGTTATTTTTTGGGAATGGTATTGTACAAGCTGTCCCTTAAAAAGGGTTTGATGTTGATGTTAAATTGTTTAAGGAGTGCCGAGACTTTGAAAAATTGGTGAAAAATGTATAAGCTTATCTGAGGCATCAGGAATATGACATGGTTTGAAGGAAACTAAATGGCAAAGATATTGAAATATTAACATTTTAAACTTTAATGCAGTTGTCCAATTCAGGAGTCATGGGTTTCAACGAAACTTTTTATTGTCAATGAGCACATGAAGCTTAAAAATACAGTTCAAAGGCGAAACTGACGAGAAAGAAGGGCGGTAACACAAGAATATGGTTCAAGAATTTAACAGGAGATAAAATGATCAACGATACAAAATCCTATCCAACGTACTGTGTGAGTGTCTTGAACCTTTCTGCACTATAATCGACACGAACCAGTGTGGCTTTAGCCCAGGCAGGTCGCTCCCAAAGAGTTGTGCTTGAGGACTTCACAACGGTTGAAGAAAAGCGAAGCTTACATGCTATCAATAAACAAAAGAACATCTGCCCAACGCCTTGGACAAAACAGCATCAGCAATTTTGATGTAGTTAAGGAGTTCACCTACCTTAGAACTAACATCAATCACACAAATGACACCTTAGTGAAGATGCGACGAAGAATTACCCTAGCGAACCGCTTCGGTTTGGTTTGGCCAAACAACGGGGTTCAAAACTCCCCACTCGAAACACAAAGTGCCTACTTTACAAGGCTTTGATTTTACCCAAGGGAATGGTACTGGACACTCTCGAAAAAAAAATTCTTCGAAGGATTTTCGGTCCTGTATGCGAAGATGTCGAATGGAAAAAAGGCTCAACAGCGAAATAGAGGAAAACGTGTAGAACTAGAGACAGTTGAATGCTAAAGCTTTTTCGACGACTTGGACAGTTGCGTCAGCTTAAGTAAGAAAACAAACAAAAACATGCATTAATTTCAATGATCTTCACGGTTCGGAAAAATAGAGCATTAACGTTGGGATTGCAATGTAATTTCACTATTGAACTAACAACAAATATATTTTTTTTCGTATGTGTTTCTGTCTGTTCGATTTTGTCAAATTTAACGGACATCAATCAAAAAACACAAATTTTCAATACTGAATTTATATTAAATCAAAAAAAAAAAATCAACTATGAAGAAATCCATCGTTAGCAAGCCCAACCCAGCCGAATTTAAAAAGAAAAGAGGATCCGATAAAAAGCAACTTACAGCTTGTCAAACTGTTGGAAAAAAATTTGATAAAGCCTCACTTGATTATATTTACGAATCTCTCGCCAAGGGTCTCGAAGATGACGGATGTTTATTGGCTGCTAAATACTTTAGAAAACTCGTTGCATTTGAGGAAGCTTTGATGAAGAAAGATTTTCGAATGAAAAAGCGTCTTCGTGATTCATATTCGCTGCTTCTGGCCGTGATTGAGAATATCAAATTAGCCGAATTAACATATCAAGAATCTGGCAATGAAGAAGTAACACTCCGATTGCTCACTCAAACGATATACATGATTCAAGCTCAAGATGAGGCCTACACTTGGCTGGTTAAGGAATTTTACAAAATTCTCTTCAAGCTTTGCAGTGATTTTACCCGTGAGGGATGTGAAGAGATGTTATCTAGGGCATATTATGAGAATGGACTAGTTCTAGCCGAGACCGGTATAGTTTTTAATGTAGTTAGCTTAAAAGGTTGAATTAAAATGTGAGTCTTTATTTGAAGACGATGGCCTGGAAGAGGCAATTTGGAATATGGAAAAGTGCTTAGAATCTAGCAAAAACGCTTATTGGTACACCAACGAAAAAGACAGGAATTTTTTGCAAGAAGATGTTTGCGAGAAACTTTGCGAAACACTTTTACGTATTGCTGCCCTAAAATCAAAGCAAAATCCTAAACTTTCCGCGGAGTTTGCTGAAAGAGCATCCAAAGCTATTTATGGCGGTAAATAAGCTATAGAGGCATCAAGAATTCGAATTCAATGTTTTATTTTATTATTTGTGCTTTAAGTTGCAACAAAGCTCAGTCCGGCAATGTTCTGTATTGCCAAAATTCGACAAGCAGAATACTTAGTGGCCAATCAAATGTATGTGGAAGCCTTCGATGTACTTCAGAGCATTCAAAACAATGTCATGTCAATCGATCATCCACGAAATAAGTGTGAATTTCTTTTATGGCTAGGAATCTGTCATTTTCTGTGAGTCTTTTTAATCGCAGTTATGAGTGTGATTACTTTGTTTCTTCTTACAGCATAAACCCCGATAATCCCAAAATGGCCATCCGAAAATTTGACTATTCACATAACTTGAGTGATCAACAAAACTTTTCAGATCTCAAAGCTCAAACTTTACTCTATCTTGGAAAAATCTATTCGAAGCGGAATAACACTCATATTCAAGCACGAGAGTGCTTCATCGAAGCCAAGGAACTTTTTGGTAGCTTGAAGGATTTCGAAAATGAGAAATTAGCAAGATTATTGATGGCACAGTTGAGGGCATATCAAATATTTCCGAACTACTTGGAACTGATTAAAGGGGTGTCGACGACCACATTTTGTAGTTGGTATCATTTGATTCAGTGGAAGCAGAGGCTTTTGCCATTTTGGACTGAAAAGGGGGAACTGATCAATCATCCTGACGGATTTCAGTGCATTTTGCAGGAGAAATATGAGGAATAAATTTTTGAATTGCATGAGTTAATTCAGATGTTGAAATAAAATTTTGATTTGATTTTTCTGCTTAAGAGTTGTTTTCGTTAGAGATTGAAATGCTAGTGTAACACTTTATTATTGGCGTTAAAACTATATATGGCAGCAGGTGCTTTACTCGGCTCTTTCTTAAGACTACCATTCTTAACGTTTGGATTCTTCTTCAACAAATCGAATAACATAAGTGCACTGATAACCTTATTTGTTAATTCGTATGTTTTATTGAGTAATATTTTTTTATTTAAGTTATATAAACAATCAATATCATAATGCAATTTAAATAAACAAAGGTGAATATTTAACATAGACAAGATATCGCGGCCGAGGAGCAGAGGTATAAAAGTTTCATCATCTGGAATTATAATTTATGGATGAGTCACTTTTGTACTGCGGAATTTTATTTTGCAAATCACAGTACCATATGTACTTAAATGTTGGTTTCCCATTCCTTTCAATTGCGTTAGCATTTTATTTTTGTACATGAATGGGACTAACAATTTTTTAACAAAACTATATGGACTACCGGAATCAAAAAGGCAAAAATGTAATTTATCTTCAGTGCACTTATTACGACTGTTTATAAAGGTAACCCTTACCGTTTGGAATGCTTGTAATTTTTCTGCTGTCTCCTCGGGTCCTCTCATTATAATTTCATTAAATTCTTCTTCTTCATTGCACTCTTGAACCACTGAAACTAAATGTTTGTTCTTCCTTGGACAATTTTGGTAAAAGTGTCCCACTTCATGGCACAAGAAACAAGAATTTAGTGGTCGCTTTGGCTTCGGGCACTGACTCTGGTAGTGACCATACTGGGAACAGTTAAAACATCTCACTTGATCCTCAGTACGGCTCCTTAAGTTTTTGGCAGCAGAGGCAGCAGTAGCGGAAGTAGATGGTTTGGTTGCTATCACAGCGGGTTCGTCTTATTTCATATCTGTCCAGGAGCAACTTCAATTCTTTAATACTTGTTGCTCCCATCAGAGCTATGACACTATTACTGCGGTCATGGAGGCCCTCAATAATACACTCAACAACATCGGTCTCCGGAATGTCTGAAAATGAAGCGATCTCCTGCACGTACCTCTTAACAGACTCGTTTGGCGTAAGATGGCGTGACTTTAATTGCTGGAAAACATCATGCATGGTAAAGACACGTCCAAATTCTTCTATCAACATCAAGACTTTTTTTTAAATCATTGTAGGTATGGGCTACGGTGGTACGCAAAAAAATTGTTGCTGTACCTGATAGCATGCAACGCACGCTAACAAATTTTTCTTTATCGCTGCAACCGCGTACTTCAAAGGTATCTTCCACATCAATGATCCATTTCCTAACGTCATAATTATTATCGCCACTTCAGTGGCTGGACCATGGCCTCAAAGGTGGAAAAGTCGATTTTTTGGAATCGATTGTACTGAGTTTTTCCTTTAGTAACTGTAGTTCTCGTTGTTTTCTGAGTAATTGTATTTCTTTTTCGGCTCCTGCCAACTCCGCATCAATCTGGGCTTCGGGCTTCGGTTGATTCGTTAACTGGGGCTTGGTTGTCCTCCTCTCTCGTGTGTTGGGAAATGTTTTCAGGATTCCTTTCTTGAAGCTCATTATTAAGTGGCCGCAGCTGTGAAACCGTTGAAATCACATCAAACGCCACGTTGGCTGCAGTAAAGGCGTCTACAAGGGTTTTACTCTGAATTTATGACATTACATATATATTTTTTTTTTTTGGTAATCCCACTTCTGAGATGTAAAAGACGATTAAGTATTTCTTCGTAAATTCTTTATTTTATTTAAAACAACAGCTATGTATTTCGTTTGGTTGCTTAAAATCGAATAATTCAATATTTGAAAAATGTTTTTCATATAGATACTGCGGTTGTTTGTTATTAATGACTTTGTGCAAAAATATACAAGACCTCATATCTAGGAACTGCTGGAAAGTGCAACCAAGTACCTTTTCATGGTAATGAGAAACATGATCATGTCTACCCACTCCATAAACATATCTTATTAAAGCATTGAACGCAACGAGTAGCTTATGATAACTACGAGAGTCAAGTTTGCAGTACACAACTGTGGAATAGTCAATTATAGGGACAAATAGTGTTTTTACAATCCTAAGTTTAGTAGGAACAGGTGTGAAAGATGCTGACATCCAGAGCTTGCGAAGGCCAGCGTAGATGCGTCCGATAACGAAGTTAATATGATCTGTCGCAGTCAGGGATCGGTTAAGTTTGTAACCAAGGTTGGTAACTACATCCCTAAATTGGAGTTGAATGTTGTTAAGAAGATTGGTGGACATTCATCTATGTTGTAGGGCCTTTTAGAGATCAGGATCAGCTGCGATTTGTTTGCTATATCTATCTTAGAATTTTACATTTTTGACAAAGTTCTAGTTTTTGATATTTTATAATAATCTAGTTTTGAGTCAGTAATATATTCAGAATAATTCAAAATGTTATTTCTTACACTATTTTTTTTTTCAAAGGATGTATAAGAAAGTTTGTCAAAATTATCACTGTCTGATCCTCAGAAACAAATTTTATACAAGAAAATAAAAACAAGCTTCCTACAACTAGATCATCGTTTGAAATCCACTTATTGGCAGAAAACACTTGTTGAGGGTTCTTTTGGCTGTCAAAAAAATGTCAAAAAAGTCAAATGCAGCATAGCGAATTCATTCAATTTTTCGAAGATAGTTTCAAAATAAACAAATTGTTTTTTTTTTTTGCTATACACATTTTTTCCCAAATTTATGATCATGTTGAGTTTTAAGTGTTGACAGCTTTTTCTGTCGACTAATTAGCGCTGTGGTTTTATGATGACAGGTGGTGGTTGTGACAATAAACAAGTTAGAATGTGTCGGCTTGTTGTGTTTAAAATAATGTATGTTTTTGCTAAAGTTTCACAATCGCCAATATGTCAAAACTGATGCTTTAGCTTGGAGAGCATTAATTTCTTTTATCATTTAAGTTGATTAATGGGTCTTTTAAAAGACAAATATTTTAAAAATTTAGATTTTTATCAAAATTTAGTTTAATTTATTGCGGATACAACTTTATTTACTTTTAGAGGCCTGTGAGGGCTTTCCGGACCCTTTCATGCAAGAAAATTTTCTGGTAAGCTCGGGCTTGTTTGACAAAGCATCGTGGTTGATTAACGGTTGTTCTCTATTGAGTCGGATTTATTTTCAGTTCATCTGTTCGTCGCGTTTTATTAATTTTTGTTTAATTTTCAAACCTAAATTTTATGAACCAAAAGAAGTCTAAATATAATGAGGCAAATTTGAAACAGCCAAAAGAAAAATTCAAAGCAAGGAGACTTTTTAATTGCAAGAATGCTGAAAATTCAACCAGGAATTCTATTATTTGAATTGCTTTCCCTTTGGGGATTCCCATAAATAAACAAAGAAATATATCTCCTCAGACACATTTTCACACCTACTCAAATAACTCTCAAAATAGTCCAGCCTGTATATTAAGAACATAATATAATTGCTTTTCCGGTAGACTTGCATGCAATCAACAAAAACGAAAACACATCTAAAAATACAGCCGACATTCTTCCTCAATTTTGCTTTTCGAAAATATATGCCTCCCTCAACATTACATTTCTCGCATCCCACACTAGCACAGGAGAACGTTTACATATATCTCGACTTTAATTGCAGACAATTATCATTAAAATTTTTCGTCCATAGTCCATTGCACTACTTAACCTGATGATGATACTTTCAGAAGAAAAAAAAAATACTCCCATGCGTTCGTTTAATTTCGAAAATAGATTCGGAAGCACCGAAAGAACATTTCGTCACTGTGGAGGTTCGTTGACAGTCGAATGTCATCAGAAAAAATTTTATAAGTGATCGTTTACGAAGAAAAATGTTTTCAAAATCGTATTTCGACAACTTTGATGAATCATGACGAACAAATTCACTCGTTTACCAAGCAGTTTTGAAAGAAATTGCTGTTTTATGTGTTTTATGACGACACCAGTGGCCATTAAATAATTAGCACTGTTCAGTTTTCAAAATTATGATACGAATTAGTTTTGACAGTCTCATTCCATTTGGATTTGTCATTTTCATTGAGTTGATGTGTCTTGTGCATTTTTCAGTATGAAAACAGCATTCATTTGAGTTCATCTTTAGGTATTTTCAATTTTCCTCATTATTTTGGGAAGTGTATTTAAATGGAAAATCAACATTTCAATTCATGTGCTTTAAGAAGCTATCAAAACTCGCTGTCAAATATTCCTTCCTTTTAATCGTTGAAGCAATCATCATTGTGGATACACTCACAAAATCCATTTTGCCTTTGATGTTTCCTAATTTATAATTTTTTGAAGTCAAAAACACTCTAATAATCCCAAGAAAAAAAAAAAACACGAAAGGATTTAATGTTTGTTTGAAAATCATGAGTTGTTTTGAAAACCCACTCCATGAGGCCAAAGAAACACATGAAATCGCATGCAAGTTGAGCACATCAAAAATTCAAAATCATGTGTTCTCTAAAGATCCAAGAAAACGTTTCCGGGGTGAAACGATGGAGATAAGATGTTTTGACAACCACTTGACACTTGGTTGCACTGCTTTAGAAATAAGGTAATGAAAATAATAATGAATTATGAATTTTTAAGCTCAGAAGATTATGATTGGTATATTAGTGAGGTGAAAATTGCGTTTCCATAATACACTCTGCATCAATAGCTTATGTCGATGATAGATTGGATGGTAGACTTGAAAAAAAAAAACGAAAAGTAACATATAACCGATTTATCAACATGTTTTGCTTAAAACATAAATTAAAATAAAGCTTTGTGTGTTTTTTTTTAGATATTTCGACAGTTGGAACGACCTGCAGAAGTCGAAAGAGTGGCACATTTAAAAGAAGTAGTAAAGACACACAGAGAACGATTCATATGGGCGATTCTCAACAACACAGACATGAGCAACCTCGATCGGTTGGTTTCATTTGAGCTGGGAAAGTACGAAGTGGTGAGTAAATTAAATTTTCACTGAAAATCCTGTTAAATCTTAGTATTTCATCGTTTTAATTGGGCTTGAATAATATCATTCGTGACAAATAAAAAAATAATCGAAGAAGCAAAAAAGTAGCTTATCTCTTAAAACAACAAATACGTACATGTGTCATCCGTATCTACATTCCTACTCCAATCAAATGTAACGACTCACATAAATTAGCATAAGTCACGCAATAAGGTGCGTGTGACGAACTTCCAACAAATGATTTATTTGCATGTCTTTATATCGAGTCTTACGATTCGATTACGATGTCTTTATGGATGTATTATAAATCCCTTAGAACAAAAACAAACATCTTCCTGCTGACTTCAATTCATTATACCGACGACGACAAGGCATATGCTTTATTTTAATTCATCCTAAGTCCGTGTAGACAAATTGGCGCCATAATGGTTTGGCTGCTTATGCAATGGTTTCAAGCATGTCCCTGATTAATGTCAACAAAGGATATTACTCAAACCACTTGCATCCTAATTCCAATTAACTCTATGTATTTCACTCGAAAACAATAAAGAAACCCCCAAATAATTTAGGTCAAGAGTGTGTGCTTTCTTTTTCTAATTCGCAAGGAAGGACAGCCTTAAGATAACGTTCACTCCTGTGTAAGGGAATCGTTGTAAATCCCAAAAATTATCGATTTCCGTTTTTTTGCCTATCCTTGTGAGTTATGCTTTTTTTCGAAAGAAGGTCAATGGTATCCAAATTTTATCACTCGATTTACTTTCAAGAGGATCAGAGGAAGCCAGCATGTGAACTTTATTAGTGGGGTCATAAAATTTTATCGACATCAATTATATGCCAATCTGAAAAAGGACGAGGTTTATGCGATTTGTGAATGATTCAAGGCTGAATCACATAACACACGTCACGTAAAAGAAAATCCAGCTAGTAAAAATTCCAGCTTTTAGGTCGGCGATCATTAGAAATCTAATTGATTGATGTGGACCTCTCAATTTCTTATTTGTTGTATTTCCAAAGGGAGTTCCAATATTCCTGGTAGGCAAAGTCAAAAGGATTCTCAAACTAATTGGATTCTTCCTTTCGGGAATAAATTAGGGATTATATGTGAAATGAGATACAATTTCAATTTCAGGACAATCTCATTTGGTTCCCAATTTATTTTTGAAGATTCCCGACCAGGAATATTTGAAATCGAATACTATTTAAGTAAGAATGCGAATTATAGACTTCTTTTCTTTCACTGAGTTGGTGGTCCCCTTTCAATGAAATTAAAGGTTAAAATATAATATTCTCGGCTTATTGGGGAAAAAGGTTTGGATATTAAAATAAAAAGCAGTAGTTGTATTTTTTGTTTTCATTTAAGGACCATAGAGTCTCTACCAATTTTCTGCCCTTTTACAATTTTTGCCTGAAGCAAATAGGAATATTTTTTCTATCGAGGACCACCAAAATTTTATTGTTGTTACAAAGAAAATTTTAAGAGCTTAATTTTTACATAATTTAAGTGTCAATCGTTTTGCTTTGCATGTTAATATGAGCTTTGAAGCATGGCAGAAATTATAAACACTATTTAAGTTTAATCCGCCTACTACCACGCCCAGATTTACTCCATCTTTTGCGATCAAGCTAAACCCATATTTGGAATTAAAATTTAATATTAAGGATCCGTTTTCAAAAGCCAGACAAATACAGTCTACTCTCCGTAAGTCGAATATTTTCGGTGAAACCAGAAGTTGTTCGAATTAGATCGAGAGAGATTTTGGAAAATTTGAGATAAGGCATTTATTTGGTAAAAACAAAACATATGAGCATACATATATACAAATAATTACTTGAATAAGAAAAAAATAATACGTATACGCCCAAGTGACTTCATACTTGTTCCTTTGGGAATAAACGAACATTTTTCCTTTTTGCCATTCACATTCTTTTTTGTGTTTAATGGTAAAAATGGGTGAAGATAATTTAGGATAACAAAGGGTTTCCTTCAGAAGAAAGAATTGAAATTGCTCCAGGCGTTTTAAAGTTATACCTATGCCCCCTGAAGACTTTGTACGGGTAGAACTTTTAAAATGTTTAAATATTTAAATCACTGTTTTCAAAATCCGAGTGCTTTATGTTTAACTCCTCGGAGACTCCACTGTATGATAAACAAGCAATAAAGCTTTCTCAAAAACTTTGTGCACAACTGGGTCGTACGAACTTGCTCATGCATTCCAAAATTTAACTCACAAAAAAAACATTGAAAAATAAAAACATGTAATTTATTTATTATTTATTCATAAATAAAAAATTAAATTTAAATATTTACCTCAAGAACACATTTTATCTGAAAAAAAAATCATAAAATATCTTAAAAAATTGTTGATTTTTCAATTTTTTGGAAAAAAATCTGTGGAGCCGTTTTTTTTTATTAATTTGAATACATACAATTTTTCGAAAATGCCCTAAAAATAATCAGGGTACGTAGTATCTTGAATACTAACATGTTAATATACACATTATATTTGAACTTCAATTCTTAATATCGATCCCTTTTCGATATACAGAATTTTGAAAAAAAAAGTTTACAAATATTTTCTTTTAAATCCTAAACACAAAATATGTTTTGGGCAACATATACGTTCTTTCAAAAAACTATAACGCTGATCGGACTTTCATTTTTAAAAAAATCTGGTAACAAAAACACGGTTCTATGATAGAAAATCTTTTTGGAGCAGTACAAAAACGGAAGTACCGTTTTGGAGCGATTTAATAAATGAATGTTAAAAAAAATCGAGGAAATTGAAAAAAAACGTATTTGTATTTTGTATTTATTATAATTTGATTAACAATATACAACAAGATAATGAATCTTTTAGATGTATTTATATGAACAATTACCAGGTTTACATGTTTGACTAATACTTAAAATAGAATATATTACACTAGAATTTAGATTTACATATTTTTAAAAACAAGTTAAATAAAAGACAATGTAAATTAAACATAAAAACAAGAAAAAAAGGCTAATTTTAATTTTAAATTAGTTTAATGAAGCTGAGAAAAACAAAGATACCTTTTCCCTGAACAGAGTTGATGAGGTTAATGTCTTCAATTCGACTGGTAGACTATTCCACAGTCGAACAACGGACACGAAGAATGATCTCTCTGCAATCGTATGTGTGAAGCGTGGCAATATTATTTTTAGGCCTCTCCTTGATTGGGCGAAACGAAGTAGTTCTTCTAAGTAGCTCGGACTGTTTTTATGAATAATGTTGTGAAGTAAAATCACATTCTTACGTTTAAGGTAGTTTTCAAGGCTTAAGCCTAGAAGCAAGGTTTGAATATTGGAGACACTTAGCGAATTAAAAATGAAGCAGCAGTCATTGAACGCAACATTTAGTTTTCGCTTGCATTCAAAATCTAACTCGGGATAAACGGACGAGTTATAAATAAAAAATGGCTAGTATCAAGCTTTTAACAAGATGTTTTTTTAAATCTGAATTTAAAAAGTGTGATGACGGTCTTAAAGATCTAAGTGTAAAATAAATTCTTCGTATGGCATCAGAGATTGCATCACAGCATGTTAAATGATTATTTATTTGAAAACCTAAGTACTTCACTTTCGTCACATATTCAATATTTTGTCCATTCAAAGTAGTCATAGGAAGATTTTCTATATTTGTCTTCGAGAACAAGCCATACACACTGTTTTTGAAGGGTTTAGATGAAGTTTATTATAAATTGCCCATTTATGAATATTAGCTAAGTCCTTATTTATTTCTGTAACACAACAATCCTGGTTACACGGTTCACAAAAGTTGTAAATTATAACATCATCTGCATACATATGAACTGAGGAATGTTGAACTACATCAGGTAAGCCATTGATATACAATGAAAACAACAGAGGCCCAAGAACGGAACCCTGAGGAACTCCCTGTGTTCATGTTGTAGATACTGGACGTCCCAATATCAGTTCTTATTGCTTGAGTTCTATTCAGTAAATAACTTTGCAAGAATTTTATGGCCGTCCTTGAAAAACTGAAATCATTACTTAACTTGGACAATAAAATATTGTGATCTATGCTATCAAATGCTTTTGAAAAGTCAAGCAGAACCAATATTCCTAGTTGTCCATGATCCAGAAATTTACGAAAATCTGTTGTTACCCTCAAAACAGCCGGTTCACAACTGTGTTTAGCTCGAAAACCAAATTGCCATTTAGTTAAAGCGTTATTCAATTGTAAATAAAAATAAAAGTTTTTCTGTAACTTTGCTGAAAAAAGAAAGTAGCTATGCTAGTTGGCCTAAAGTCAGATGGTTAAATTGGATTGCTCTTTTTAGGAATAGGTAAAACTATTGCATGTTTCCATTGCTCTGGAAAAACACTACTGTATATACATGTATTTATTATATGTAGTAACGGAGCCAGAATGACAGGTAAAATTAATTTCATAAACTTTGGAGAGATGTTATCCGAACCAATAGCATTTTGAACTTTTAATTTTTGGCAAAAAAAAAAAAAAAGAACCACGCGAATTCGCTCAAACCTCAATTTTTCAAGTTTGAAGTCAATCGGACCAGTGGTTAAGGCTATAGGTGCGTTTAGAGACAGACAGATGGAATCGCCAGAACCAATTTTTTTCGACCTCTCTATCATCATAATGTCATAACTCATCAAAATCTCAATTTTTTTTTACGAATGAAATACTTGACATATATGTATATGTATTCTATGTGTCGCAAGTAAGTCAAATGGCGAAATGCAGTTTCTAATGTTTCTTTTCGTAATATTAATGACCAAAATCTCTGCTTCATCAGCTTCTAAAAAGAACGTTATCTGTAGACGCATTTGTGATAAGATTCGACACGTCGGCGTCCGGTCCCATCGATTTTATGTGACGGCTTTTCAATTAGTGCCACCAACGTTTCATTGTACAAATTCTTTTCGTCTTTATCTCTGTAGCAACTGCTTTGGATTCTCTATGTTACGCTCCGGATGCTCAGTCCAGATTCAGTCGTTTTTCTTCGTTGTTTTTATTAATAGGTATTCTTTTGCCCCTGTAACCTACCAAACCAACACAGAAATATCGACCGAACGAATCGAGCCCAATCAGATGATTGAACTACTTCTTATTTAGAACACATATTCAAATGTTTAGCATCTTTTTGGTGGCAAAGGAATATTTTTGAGTTGTTGATCAACAGTTTGTTTGGAAAAACTAAACCGAGTGTAGATGTTTAACATAACTCTCAGAGAGGAACTGGTTTTGTTTGATATTTCATTATTTTACCTCAGCTTCAGCTAAAAAAAAAAATGTGCGTCGGCCGGGAATCGAACCCGGATCAACTGCTTGGAAGGCAACTATGCTAACCATTACACCACCGACGCCCTTGACAAACTGGATTCATACATTTTACTAAAGCGAAAATAAATATAGCTTAACTAAAACGTCTCTACGAGCTTCAGAAACAAGAATGTTTCATTGACCTTGTTAAAAATCTAAATCTTTTTAGCAATAGTTAATAAGCCCAATAATTTACTTCATGAACGCAAATCTCATAATTTAGATTGATTGTTGAATTTATGCTTTGTGAAACCGACTTGTTTTTATTATTTATATTAAAAATGACAAAAACACTATCTGCAAATGATGTTGAAAGTTGATGGCTGTATTATCCTTTACCAACTATTTCATCGCATACATCCTGTTCATCCATGTGACTCGGTTTTACCAACAACATTTGAACTCTAAAACCCTTGCCTTAAAGTTCGTTGCGAAGTACTATGCACACTCTGCACTGTTCGCCTTACAGAGGAAACTGCAACAGTCACGTTGAAAGTTTACTCTTAGAAAACGTGCCAATTACCTAATAGCATTTAAATTTGCCTGTTCATTTTAGACTACGTGAATGTCGATTTGCATAAATTACTTTTGACGTAAGAATTAATCGGTTTTCGTATCATTGACCTTTCTTAATTCTATATTGCAGGCAGTTCAGGAAGCTGCAGAAGGTGGTCTGCTAATAGTTGCCGATAAGGACTTTCCTCAAATGTACGAGCGATGGAGTATCCTGCAAGCTGTGTTCTTCTCTTCCACTGTCCTCACCACAATCGGTTGGTATCCCTATATAATTTCAAAACACCTTAATCCCAAAAGCAATTATCACTTTTTGGTTCATATCTATTTTCAGGCTATGGCAACATAGTTCCGGTTACAACCGGAGGCCGAGTGTTTTGTATTTGCTTTGCTTTAATTGGCATTCCATTTACATTGACTGTGATAGCCGATTGGGGTCGTCTATTTGCCACTGCCGTCTCGGTTTTAGGAAAATATTTACCAAGTATGTTGTTTAATAGGATTTGATATTTGAAATCCTTTTGATGTTTCTTTTGTATAGAAAAACCATCAATATCGAATGTGATAGGCAAGACGTGGTTCTATGCCATTGCTGCTGTATGTTTTTTGGGTGTATATTTGGCGATCGGAGCTGGGTTGCTTCTGCTCTGGGAGGACGATTGGACGTTTTTCGAAGGATTTTATTTTTGTTTCATCACAATGACAACTATAGGATTCGGTGACTTGGTTCCAAGTGAGTAACTAATTAAGAAATCACGCTGACAAAGTTTAATTATTCTTTTTTTTTTAATAGAAAAACCAAACTACATGCTGATTTGCACGTTGTACATTTTAATTGGGTTAGCTTTAACTTCAACAATAATTGAATTGGTAAGGAGGCAATATGCTGATAGTTGGGCCAAGATCCAGGTAAATGAAAAATATTTGGATAATTGAAAATAGAAGATAGTCAATTGTGTGATTGCTTTGATTAGGAACTCTCTGGACCGATGGCGGAAACACTTAGAAGACTGGGTGAAACAGCCGGTACCGGACTGGATTATATGGCATTGCAACGTGTTTTGACGGTAAGTTATTTTCTTTTGTTGTAAGATTACAAAAAAAAACAACTATTTTTATTTAAATAGTACACATACGCCGTAGTGAACGTATTGAAGTTTTTTTTTAAACGAATTTATATATTTTGGAATGTATATATTCTTTATTGTAGGTATCAATGCCAAAATGGAACACTTCAAAGAAGCCTACTAAAGAACAAGAAATCGCAGCACTGGAAGCGATAACAAATGCGATTCTAAAAGAAGTGAAAGAAGCACAAAACAACAAACCAAAAGTTTTACAAATTGTTATATACGAAACATCAGTGTAGTTAGAATTTAGGTTTGAATTTACCTTAGTAAGAATGAAATGTACCGCGCATCATTATACATATTACAGTCTTGTGTACAAAATACATATTTTAAATACGCCTACAAGTCCTGCCTATTTTTAGTCAAATTGATTATTTTGTAAATAGTTTTCTATGTACTTACACATGAATGTATTTTCTTTTTTGTATGGAAAAATGACAAAAAAATTATTGTAAGCTTAGCTGTACATGTATATACATATTTAAAATATTAACAAAATGCATTTTTATAAATAAAATTTATTTAAATAGTGTAGTAAATTTCATAGACATGTATATTATAGTTTATTATGTTTTTTTATCGAAATTTATGTAAACTAATTTATTAAATTTATTTTTAAATTTAGATTTAAAAATAAAAAGACTTTACTTTAAGTAAACAAAAATTGTTGGAATCGTTTCAATTACGCTTATGTCTGGTTAACAAAAAAGTGACTGTGAAAACAAACTTAATAAATGTCAAAATTCTATAGAGTGAAATCTTGGCCAAAACACTGATCGTCCTATCAAAATGACATTTCAGAGTTGATAGAACAATAAGTGATGAATCGAAAACTTAAAATAATAAAAGTTGAAAGCGAAATACATAGATAAGTAAAGAGAAGAGAGAGAGACAAAGTTACGGTTCTTGTGTTGTTGTATAGGAGACGCTAACTTCATCTGAGAGAATATTTTTATGATATCCCAGTGAAATAGCTTACAAGGATATCAAATATCTTCTTCGCTTTATAAAAAGCTCAAACCGGTTCGACTTTTAAGAAGTAATTCCTTAGATTCATGTGGTATCACATTGGGCATTTCCCTTTGACCGAAGTGTTGGATCCTGTATCCGCAGCCACTTTAACCTAACCTAACCATGGGAGCAAAAGAGAGCAATGCGCTCACATTTTCTTGCTTTCTTCCTCTGGTATAGCGAATGCATGTGAAATATCAAGAAATCGTCGTACGATGCATCTGTTTCGAATTTACTTTGAATGAAGTTTATCCCTCCATCATTATCATCCCTTCCAAAATAAATAACTTTGTTTGTTTACCTTTTTTTTAAGTTCTTTAGCTTTGAGCTGTCAGACAATGTTCAGCACATTTGAACTAGAGCGTACATTTTAAGGAGCAGGACAATAACTTCCAGCATGAGAAGTTTTACTACCACCAGAATGGTGATTCGAGGTACCCCCAATGCGAGGACCTTTCACTTCTTTTATGGAACTGGGTAGTAAACGATCTGCTAACCTCAATGGAAGCAAGGTGATTGCCTATGACGACGACGCACACTGGGGAAATTAGTATGGGAGTGCGGAAAAAATTCTATAAAAACCGAACCACTTGATGGATTTGGATGAAATTTTTTTCGCAGAATTATATAAAATTAAAATAAATTCATTAAAAAATGACAAAAATGCTATTGTAGTAATATTAGTAATCGCAAATACAGATATAAAATGAAACACAAGAAAGTATAGCGGAAAAATACAAAAAAAAAAACACTTTTATTGCATTTTATTGAAATTTTAGTCTTGTAGAAGAGCCATAACTTCTTCACTTAAATGATCATGCTTTTCATGGTAAAAGAAGGGGTGAGGTTTGAGATTAAGGGGTCAGATGTCACCATCAATCATTACGTCCTGATTTGTTGCAATGCGGCTACATTTCCGAGAATGTCTAAGTCGGTATTTTTTTATATTCCTTATTCCGACATTCTTGAGCCTCTTCAGACAATGTTCCAGCAGGGAAAATACATTTTTCCATTATGGATCAATAATCATTATTTTTAACCAAGAAAATCTTAAAATCACTTTTGCACAAATTATGACTTCAAAAGATTTCAATAATTGTGTTTGCAGAAGATAACGGACCATTTTTTCTTTGAGCTAAGGTCAAATTATCATGAGTAAATTTTTGTAGTAGATTTGAAAAAAATGAAACATTACATGCAACAATTTTTTGTTTGGCAAATCTACTCTCTTTTACTTATTTTGTATTATATTCAAATGCATTAGCTTAGATAACTTTTCGTCGAATTTAAGAAAAAAATGCGATTGTTAGCCAAAGATGTACCATAGCTCTTAAGCGATAAGTTTTAAGAAAAAAGTGTCTTCACAAATTTTATAGGAAATTAATTTTCTACAACTTTGTCGAAGGTGATTTTTCTCTATCGTCAACATTGAGCCAGCTATGAGCAGCTTCTTAAATTCATTAAAAACAAAATGGCGGTTCATCCGGTCAAATTTTTAGTGGATTTTTTTTTTTAAATATTGTTTGACTATTGATGTACTTCCATATTTTCGGTTAAAAATGCAAAAATAATTTACTAAAATAGATTTTGTAACGCAAACAAAACTTTTTTTTTGAAATTATAATCATTTTTAGTTTATTTTGTGACTAATTGCAGTTTTCCATCTGCAATAAAATACAGAGTGGCACCTGGTGGCACCTAAATTTGGTACCTATGAAGATAAACTTGAAAGGATTATGATGACACTAGTGTCTGACTGTAGGTAAATGTAGCTAAATTGTGTGTCCAAACATATAAAAAAATTACAAATTTTTGAGTGCTTTCTTAAAATAATCAACAATGAAAACCAAATTTGAAAAATCATTTTTTTCTTCGGTTTAATATTGAGACAATAAAGTTCGTTAAGAAAAAAATAAAAAAAATATTGGGCGAAACCAAAAACAAAACAAAAACTTTCGCCTTAGTGCTTTTTTACCATATAATCAATACCACTAACAAGTTATGTCTTTAAAAGGCTTATAGCCTTTGTAATCAACAACACCTTATAAGTACTTTTGAACCTCCAAAATGCTGGCAGCTAACTCATGCGTAAAGCTAAGAGCTACCTCTCAATGGATCAGTAACTACTGGACATACTACTATCTTAGACTTCTTCAGATCTATCCCAGATAGCTTAGACTATACCACCGCAAAAATGGTATTCGATCTTCTCGGACAGCCAAGCCGCTCTCAAGATCTCTCTTGGCGAAGATAGACCCTGCAGAAATACGGTCACTTATACGATGGTTCGACCATCTCGTTGGAAGTGGATCTTTCGAACACTGAACGTCAGTTTAACATTCTCCTCATTTGGTGTTCAGCAGAATTGGCGATTAGAGGACATCTGTCAAAGACGTTACATCTGCAAGATATAACGGAACACTTCTGCCTACCGTTAGACAAAGACATAACATAGGAACACCATTTGCTACAATGCTAAATGGTCACAGGGTACCACCTGCCTAGCAACCAAACAAATATGGCCAAGAATAGACCTGAAACGGTCAAAAGGCATGATTTCAAAATATAAGCTCCACAATTGGAGTCATAACAGGACACTGCCTCATAGGTAGACTTGCTTTGAGGCTAAGGGTCTACGCAAACGACTTCTGTAGGAGCTGCATGGACGAGGAGGAAGAGGAAACAGTCAAACACCTTCTGTGTACATGTCCGGCGATCTCCAATAGAAGGAATCACTATCTCGGTAATCCCTTCTTCGATAATACCAGTGAACTGGCAACGATCGACACAGTTTTTTTTTTTTTTAAATAGCGTTATGAAAACGAATGGAAGCATGGAACTAATCTCTCGACTTAAACAATGTCAAAATTTAGGTTTAGGGACACTGTTAATGTCAATATTACAATAATTTTGAAATTTACTCATGTTGACATAATTGCAACTCCTTACTCAGGACCAAGTTTGTGCAAAATACCCATCCTACTGACAACTTTCGTTTATATAATTATAAATGCTCTATTTACGTAGTGACAGGAACAATGTTAAAGCTTAAAGCATTATTTGTTTATTGAACTTTGGCGACCTAATTCGTTTGAACGAGTAAATAAATTTTAATTCGAGCGATTACGATGACGATGTCTTTTTTATTGTTTTTTTTCTCTGTCCCAAAATAGTGTCAAATAGACATTTCACAATAATCAGATGACTGAAATCAAAGTTGGACTTAAGTATAATAGGAACTTGTCCTTAAATAAGTCTTCTCAATGAAGGATGGTCATTAATGAAGTATACGAACATATTTAATGCAGCAGACTGCAGTGTATTTGAATCGAACAAACTGTGCACGGTTTTATAATTGTTGAATCTACTTGAGGACTCTTACAGAACAAAAGCCTACTTTAAATCATAAACGCAATTATGACGCACGAGTTCAGTGGGTATACTGTGATTCATACAAATTGCAAAGCATAGAGCTAGCTTCAAAGGTACTGTGTCTCGCAGATCATTTAAAGGTCATCTGAATTTCTGGTACTGTACAAAATGCATATTAAAATATAAAACCGCAAGACGCCAGAAAGATGTAGGAAAATTTTGTCATATAAACCAGTTATGTTTTATTTGGTCAACTCACATTAATTGGATTGTCTGTTTTCATTTCACTAAATAAAGTTTATGACCGTCCACGCCATGAAAATGGTTCTAGATCCATTTATGGAATTTAACCAAATTTAATAATTGCGCTGCAGTTATTGACAGATAAGATGAGTTTGTTTACAACTGTTTTGAATTATTGACTTGTTGATGAGTGATCCTTCAGTAAAAGGTGTTTTGAATTGAATTGACCTACGCAATCACATAGTTTCGTTAAAAATACAGCTGTCTACCTAAAATCTGATTAACTTTGATGTTTCGATACTTATTTTGACATTTGGTGAAATGTAACGAACATTTTCTTCAACGGCAGAGAGATAGTGAAAAATGTCATTATCAAACTCATTCCAACACTGATTTTGTCAAAAAATTAACAAACATTTCTTCAAAAACAGTTTGGGAAGAAAATGTCTTGCCCAAAGTTCTGAATTAAATTTCTAATTAGTTGGGCTAGTCTACGTAGTGCATAAATTAATTTGCACCCAATGTTAAGTACGTGGTTGGCTCCAATTCAAAGTCAAATTATAAAGTCCATATAGCATTCAATTATTCCAAAAATTAAAATTATTCAAGAAACAAACAAACTACGAACACTTACACAAACAATGATATGGCAAATTTCGGCAACCTTAAGGTTCTATAATTCCCTAAAACTGCAATTGCACTCTGAATATACAATAAACCAAAGTAATTACCCCAAACACTCCACAAGCATAACCATCATCCCCATCCAAGCCGCAACCAAACAACCACACACTATCACATCACTCCAACCCCTTCTACTCACCGCGCACAAGCTCATATTTATCACTCGAATTGCTCAAAATACAATTGAATTAATCGCACAACGAAATGTGTAGGAATACAAAAAAAAAACTTGTTACCTATGCATTTATTCGTCGCTGCAAACTATCAGGAAAGCCTATATAAGAAATCGATCGGCTTACCTAAGCCACCAGTCCGGTTCGGTTCGTTCATACTTCAGGAGGGTAAAACGACATTTAGATACGGATCCTAAGCAAACGTTAATTTAAATTTTTTCGGAGTCATTCGGACTTGTTTTTTGTGATTTAAGGAAATTTAAGAAAATAAAAAAAAAAATGTCGATCGCTCAGGAAGTGATCAAGGAACCGATGATGGTTAGCGCGTCAAGTGTTTTCTATTTTCTGCTCCTTCCCACATTCGCCCTGTGGTTCGTCTATTGGCGACTTTCGCGAAGACATCTGTATGAATGTGCAGCCAAACTTCCAGGACCTGAAGGATTACCTTTGGTTGGCAATTTGTTTGATGCCATTGGATCTCCATCAAGTAGGATTTGAAATTCGGAGTGTTATTGTTTTTTTTTTTTAACTCAAGTGTTTTATTTTTCTTGTGATAATTATAGAGGTGTTCGAAACCGTTATTCGTAAGGGTGAACCATTTGAATATGTGGCGAAAATTTGGATTGGACCCAAATTGGTGATTTTCTTGTATGATCCTCGTGATGTTGAGATTCTACTCAGCAGTCAGGTTTACATTGACAAAGCACCTGAATATGAATTCTTCAAGCCATGGTTGGGAGATGGTCTTTTGATCAGTACTGGTGAGTAACGACTTTTATTGACGCAAAAAAAATATAAAAGCAAAAGAACTTTTCAACAGCAAGTTACCAAAATGAACAGTTTTATATAATTTCCCTTCAAAATTTACTCCGAAAAGTTGAATTAAAAAATCCCTTGTTTAAAATTTCGAAGAAAGTTGCCCAAGGGCGAAAAAACACATTTAGGTACAATTTTTTAGCGAAATTATAGTACTCAACAGGAGTTTGGCCTTGAACGAAAAATCAGAAAAACTTTTGCATTCAATACTTTCCCACATTTTCGATGGCATAAACTTGACTTCAAGGTACTCCGAAAAGCAGAATACAAATTTCAAGTAGTTTATATAATTTTGTCAGTACAGGTATGTTTCCATGTCTTGATTCAAATTTCCTTTAAAAGCCGACTCCGAAATTTTCGGAGTAAATTCCGTTTTGAGAAACATCTGCTTTTTATTCAATTCCATCAAGGTCAACTTAAATCTTAGTCATTTTTAAACAACTGCACTACTCCGCATTTTTAATTGTCATGCTTCCTTTGCAGAATTAACCTCTAATACGTATTCATAAATTTTAACAAGATTTTTAAATTATCGCAGGCGTTTCTTAGAAACTGGTAATTCAATTTCACTTGGTGTAAACAGCTTTTTTGACAAAATACATAAATTTGGTCAATTTATTCAAATAAGCTTTGTAAATCAATTTAAAGAACTGTCCCAGACGTCGCATATTAGGATTACACCTAAAACGTGTATTATGCACGGTACTTTTCCTAAAAAATAAACAGGTCTCATTTCAAATGCAATGAACTTAGAAGTCAATTTTTTTGTTCAAAGCCCACAAGGTATTTCTTTGTTTGTCATTTTTAGATTTATAGGTACGTTTGTACCTTGTTTTGCTGTTTAGCATTACTTCCTTACATATGCAAATCTTAGGATCGCAATTCGATTAATTAAGAACTCGCACAACAGCGTACAGTTTAAAAATGTACGACGGTAAATTAAATTTAATTTGACCCCATATTGACTTGAGAGCTTGATTATTTATTCGGAATACTTAAATATAATTTAAAATGTTCTTTTCTTTTTTGTTGCTATTGTGTTTTATTTTCAGGTCACAAATGGCGTTCACACAGGAAACTCATTGCTCCAACATTCCATTTGAACGTACTGAAGAGCTTCATTGAACTTTTCAATGAAAATTCACGCAATGTTGTCAATAAACTGAAGTCCGAAGGTGAAAAGACATTCGATTGTCATGATTACATGAGTGAAGCTACCGTGGAAATTTTGTTGGGTGAGTCTTGCTTAAATTATCTTTAAATTTTCCATCAAACATGAAGGGAAACAGAAATGGAATGCGGAAGAGACCATCTGTCACCTGTCAAATTTCATACGTTCCAATGGAAAACACCACCATTCAACTGCAAAAGTATTTTATGACAGCTTATGTCTTACTCCGAAGCACGTCGTCGATGTCTTAATAATTCCAAAAGTCAAATGTCAACTTTTAATTAGATCTTCATATTCTTAGGCTGATCAAAATGTTCTTTCGCCCATCAGCGATTAGATCACGAAAACAAATGGTAAACATTTTTGTTCCACAGCCAAAATATACAAGTCAAAAATTTTAATCAAATAATATGCAAATTGGCGATTCCTCCCACACCCAGCCGACGACAACATCGCTATTTGACCTTGGCATTGGTTTTTTATAAGTGCATTTATACGTTCCCGCCATGGGATGGTAATCAAAATCAACCTTAAACTAAAATGTTCGACTCCAAATACGTTGATTGCAAACTAAATAGAATTATTCGTTATTGATATCATTGGTCGGTCGGTGCGGTGGCTCTCCATTAGTGTATCTGCACTAAAATCCACTGGCACCAATTAAATATAAAAACAATGAATCCATTGAAACATAGCCAATTTGCGAATGATTGTCATGTCTGGATGTCACCATCTGTCACTTGTATATTTTAGCTATCTTTTAATTATGTTGTTCGTGTATACTCTGAGTGTACTCCGATTGAAATAAAAATTCAAAATGCACCCAATGGATCAATTTCATATTCCAAATGACAGAAAAATGATGTCAATGAACTCAAACAACCTCGATTTTCATTTCAATATTACTTCTTTTCCTCTGCCTATTATCTAATGTAGCAAGTGGTTTTGTTTTAACAAGTCTTTTGGTGTGTGTGAAAACACGTCACCTTTCGGAAAACTGGCCTTTCGTCACCTCCTTCCTTCATTAGATGGGATTGTTTTCAAGTAAGAAACTTTTACATAACTTTCTTGTGCGGCCACACACTCTTGGCAAAATAAATTGATGCCAAATTATAAAATCTCTATAGCACCTGATACAGATACGATACGACACATTCGGGTGGCACTTGCTTGGTCACGAGCCTGTGTTTAACGTTTAACTTTTGTTATGACCACACAAAAATATTTGAGAATCTATTTGAGTTTCTGATCTCTAATGCTAGTTTTTTTTTAATATTGTATTTATTGTGACAGATTCTGTCATTAACAATGACTGGCTCCCACTAATCGTTTGACATTTTAAACTGTCATGTGTCCCCAACAAATTTGCAATAAGCTGCAAATAACATTCAATTTAAATATTAACACGTCAAAGTCAGGCAAATTCACATCAACTATTCAGATCTCCAAGTTTAATCAGTCAAAATCTTGAACTGTCATTCAGTTAGCATTCTTTTGTTTCCGATTTCTTGTGATTCTAATGTCGTTTTCCATTGGGCGTCCAGAAGCATTCGGAAAGATCCAGAAGTCTTCTGAAACCGTTTTATTGGACTGACTTTGACAGACGGATTGCTTCTGAGAAGAGCAGAACTCTTCTGTTTTGAAAACAGAATAGTCCGAAGAATGACACATACATCATAACCCATTCCATTGGAGGCAGAAGAAAAAACGTCAAAGAAAGACCAATGGAAAACGACATAAAAAAAACCTCTCATCTGTCACAAATGAAATATTCGGATGACCTACCAAAATCCCACTTTGTTCTCAAAGCAAAGGGTGTCTGCACCGATCTTAATCCGCTCCTGAAATAATCCAAATCGTTTGATGGTTCCTCATGAAAAATGACTGACCATTTCTGGAATGCTATATAGCAATTGTAGCTCAATATACACTTGCGTTCTTCATTTACTTCTTCAAAGAAAAGTAGTGAACGAACTGCAAAAAATTGATTGCGAATTCGCAGAGAAAGAGAAATCACGCCATTGAGTTTGATGGCTATTTTGTCTGTTTTGAGTTTTAAGAGTTATGCAATATTTCATTTGATAGCATCGCACGCTACTATTATTCACTCAATCTTCGCACGTGTTGAATGGTGAAAAATCAAAACAAGTTTGGTCTTTGATTGCTCTTGTGGTTTTTTTGCAACTTCATTTGCGATAGATAATTTGTGGTGACTGGGGAGAGTCAGGACACTTCCTTAGTTTTCATTTGAGGTTAATTAGAATTCTGGATAGTGTAAACATCACCTTAAAAGTCAGATAAATTACTTCAAATGAGATCGTTCGGTATGGTTTCTTGATGAAATATTGAAGAACTTGATTTGAAACGATCGACCTTGAGTTGTCGTTACTTTGAAAATGAATAACGATAACTTTAAATGGGGGTAGGTGACTGAGGAACGAAGTAAGAGGGTGGAATGCATTCGATAAATGTTAAACGGTTGTCAGTAGACTACTTAAGGGATAGAGATGACGTTTTATTTGATTGGATGATTTTTTTTTTTTCAGAAACTGCAATGGGTGTATCGAAGA
Source organism: Sphaerophoria rueppellii (assembly GCA_920937365.1). NCBI lineage: Eukaryota > Metazoa > Arthropoda > Insecta > Diptera > Syrphidae > Sphaerophoria > Sphaerophoria rueppellii. The sequence goes on from CAKKXW010000001.1 coordinate 10,487,782, forward strand.
AGACCCAGGGAAAGAGCGGCTTCGAATACGCCATGGCTGTTATGAAAATGTGTGACATCCTCCATCTGCGTCACCGCAACATCTTGCTTCGCAGTGAGTTCCTTTTCAGTCTGACCAAGCACTTCAAGAACCAGGGCAAACTATTGGACATCATTCACGGTCTCACCACCAAAGTCATCAGGAACAAGAAAGAAGCTTTCGCTAAGGGTACCCGCGGATCACTTGCTCAGACCAGCAAGTCATTCGAAGCCTTCAACTTCCAAGTAGACTCAAAGAAGTCCACAGTTGTCGAGGGTCTATCATATGGTCAAGCCGAACAGCTGAAGGATGATTTGGATGTCGAAGACAATGATATCGGAGAGAAGAAGCGTTTGGCTTTCCTCGATCTGCTTTTGGAAAGCGCCCAAAATGGTGCCCTTATCTCGGACACCGAAATTAAAGAACAAGTCGATACCATTATGTTCGAGGGTCATGACACAACCGCTGCAGGAAGTTCATTCTTCCTTTCAATGATGGGTATTCATCAGGATATCCAAGATAAGGTCATTGCTGAGCTCGATGAAATCTTTGGTGATTCCGATAGGCCAGCTACCTTCCAGGATACTCTGGAAATGAAATACTTGGAACGTTGTTTGATGGAAACCCTACGTATGTACCCACCAGTACCGATTATTGCACGTCAGCTTAAGGAAGATCTTAAATTGGCATCTGGAAACTATGTTGTTCCCGTTGGATCGACAGTTGTTGTTGCTACATTCAAATTACATCGTAATCCAAAGATCTGGGATAATCCCACCGTCTTCAATCCTGACAACTTTTTGCCAGAGAAACAAGCCAACAGGCATTACTACGCCTTCGTGCCATTCTCTGCTGGACCAAGAAGTTGTGTTGGTAAGTTTCGTCTTCTACATATCTCTTAGGGTCAGAAAAAAATTTACCGGTTTCTTTGAAGGTCGCAAGTATGCCATGCTTAAGCTGAAGATTCTGCTATCAACAATTCTTCGCAACTATCGAATCCACTCGGATGTCAAGGAAAAAGACTTCAAGCTTCAAGCTGATATCATTCTGAAGCGTGAAGAAGGTTTCAAAGTTCGACTCACACCAAGGCAGAGGACCGCCAAGGTTGCTTAAAGCACGATTATACTTTTTTTTTAAGTCCCAAAGATTACCATCAGACCTTACCCCACCCAACAATTGCGGATGATGTACGAGTAGTTTGTAGAAAAGAAATAAAAATGTAGAACAAAAAACAGACTTTTGAAAAATATCTCAGAACCAAAATTATTTTTCTTTTTTTTTTATTTAAACTTAAATTCAAACATTGCAGTGCGGTGTCAACATCTGATCACGACTTCCCTTTCTTTTGTTATGCTTTCTCTTTTCTCTTTTGTCATGGGTAAAGGATGAGCCTTGTTATTTTCTAAAATTAATTCTGGTTTTGTGTTAAAATAAATTTCTCAAAAGTGTTAAATAAACGAAATGTTTATCAAAAATAAGTTAATGTGGCTTTATTTTATGGCGTTTTTAATTGGCAATTTGGAAGTTTTAAGGCCGTGTCGAATTGGGTAAAAGTGCGTTCTGAACTGAAGTATGTTCTGGACAATGTGTGCACTCTTCGCATTTGCAAGAAAATCAGCTTTTGTGTTATGAACATTGACTGTCAAACGTTCTGAGCAGGTTTCAAAATTGACAGTAGTGTTAAAATTTCATCCATTTTTCAGGTACGACACATTCATCTATTCGCAAACTGCCTTCAAAAAAGTGCATTCTGAATGCGCGTTCAATTGGGCAAAAGTGACAGTTCTGATCCTGAAAAGAAGATTATTCCCTTCTGATTTTAAAACCATAACGCCTTTTTCAGATTCAAGATTGGCAATTAAAAACGCCATGAATTTTTTGAGTGAGAGCTGTCAAATTTCAAGGTGTGGGGATGAAAATTTGTGTTTTTCCTGAAAATAAAATACCAAAATATTAGGTCCGTTCGCGTACTTTCTGCACTAAAATTCGTAAGACGAGACATTTTAAGGAGTGGGGGAAAAATTATCTCACAGAAAAACAAAACTACAAAAAAGTAAGCCAACGGGAAAGCATCAAATTTTACCCACATTTTAATTGTCAAGTTTTTTTTGTATGACAATTGAGGCTTTAAATTTGAGTTTATTTATTTATTTGCTATTTTCAATCAAATTTGACACTTTTCACAAATCAGCTCAAAGAAATTTCTTGGGCTAAAATTCGTAGGTTGGGCAAAAATTTTACTCTCCCGTCAGCGCTCTCTTTTATGAAAAACAAAAAATATTTTGAGTACGCGAACAGGATTTGGTTAAATTTCGTAATTGTTCGTAAAATTGGACTGTTTTAGGAGGGTACGTGAACGGACCTATTATATCAAACGTCAATAAAATTTAATGTTTGACATTTATGGTGTAAAATCGGGAGATAGGGGAAATATTTTTCTCCTTTAAAAGTTTCAGAACTTACAAAAAACTTGAGTAAAAGAAGAGAAAAGTGTGAAAATTTGGGAGTTTTCGGTATTTTTTGGTAGTTTTAGGGAGCAAAAGAACAGACCTACCATAAGATGACAGTGTATTACTTTATATTCAAACACGCTGTTAGAACACTGTAACACTATCAATTTCTGTAAAAGCAAAACAAAATTTGAAGATTGGATGTCATTAATTTATAATGCGTAGGTAGTATTGCCTAAGATGTATTCGAATAGGAGCTTCACAATTGTTTCTTTCGCGGTTTGGTTTTGCAATAGAACCCTTTTAATATTGTGGTTGAATGGAATAGATATCTCCAATCTCAAATAAGTATAAAGGTATCAATATAGGTATGAGATTAATAACTTTTCGATAGTGCTACTAGTTTCACAGTAGTTGTAACGTTATAAACGTCAACGTCATGACGAATGCGTAATGTGGGCAAATTATTTTTCGTGTCAGAGATCTCACAAAAAAAAACTCAGCTTATAGCGCTTTTTTTTGTCGTCCGGAACTGTTCCGAACGATTCTGAATTCGTTTACTTGGCACAAGATGATAGGTCTTGTTCTGAATAGAACAAAAAAAGCTATTCCGAATTTGAAGTCGGAATCAAAAACAGAATCACGTATACATGCACACATTTATGTCATGTCATCTGCTAGTCTATATACGAGGTTTCACAAATACATAGACATTCAACAATTAGAAGCAAACAAATTTCTTTGCATGGTTTGGTATCCGGAATCGGACAGTTCTGTGTACCAATTCCGGATTACCAAAAAAAAAGCTATTGGGCATGTCTCTTCCAATCATCGCGATCGTATAAACTTTCCTCAAAACGAGAATTTATGAATCAAAAACAGCAATGATGCTGTTGGGGAAGTTGAAATCATACCAAAAGTATTAAGGCTATTATAAGAAAACCGTTTTTTTCTGCTTCATGTCTAACCCTGCGGCCACAAGAGCTAGATTTGTCAAATCTCTATCGATGTACTTGGTGTGACGTAGGTGGCAAGCAATTTGCTAGGAAACTTGCTTGCAAGTTCACATTTTTTCCATTTGAACGCTTTTTTATTAGTTTACCTGCTTTTAACATCTTATTTTGAACTTCGAAGATGTCGCCAACAAAAAAGAAATTAAAACTCTCGCTTCACCTAAGGCCGTGTGCGAATTGGGTTAAAAATTGGTTAAAACTTGACGTTTGGTTAAATTTTGACACCTCGCATTGAATAAAATGTGTTACAAATTAGACTAGCTGCGGAGCAGGTTAAAATATGACAGGGGTGGTTAAAAATTCATCCATTTTTAACCACAGTTCATCCAATTCGCACACGGCCTAATATTCTAATTTAATTGTGTTCATTTTGATAAATTTGGCAAAACCTGTCAAATTACTTGCCTTTATACTTGCTCGTCTACTGGGTTTAAACTTCACATACACGAGGTAACAGTAAAATAAAACGTAAGTCAGTTTCCCATCTCCTTTTGTCTCTGCTCTTGGGCACTTTTAAAGCACAAAGATTGATGTCATGTAATATATTTATTTTATATCGCATTGTGTGAGCACCCTAAATCTTAATACCGAAACATCCGCTGTAAGAAGCCACTTGTTGCATACGTCGAAATCAACTGGCAGATGACATTTCTAATAAGAAAACTTGTCCTGTCAAAAAAAGACAACAAAAGCGTATCAAAGTGACACGCGAACGATTTTCAAGTTTTTCTCTTGTGCAGGTTCAAATCCTAATCGTAGTTTCTTGCATTTATATAGAAAATTAAATAGAATAATAAATTGAAAACTATTGGAAAAAAATGGCTGCTCTTGACGAACTCCGCTCCAGACTGAACGACCTGCAAGAAGAACTCCAGAAACACAAAACCAATGCGAAAATTTACCGCGAAAGAATCGATAAGATGACTGCCGAAGTCGTCGATTCTAATCCCTACAGTCGTCTCATGGCTCTACAAAGAATGGGAATAGTCAAGGAATACGAGCGAATCCGTGACAAATCAGTGGCCGTCGTGGGCGTAGGAGGTGTCGGCAGTGTTACTGCTGATATGTTAACAAGGCAAGTCCACACTCTTTCTCTTTGATTAGTTCATAAGAAATACCGACTTTTTTTTAATTATTATAGATGTGGAATTGGCAAATTAATCCTGTTTGATTATGACAAAGTCGAATTGGCTAACATGAACCGTTTGTTCTTCACACCCGACCAGGCTGGCCTGTCGAAAGTCGATGCCGCTGCCAAAACCCTTACTTTCATTAATCCCGATGTCCGTATTGAAACTCACAATTATAATATAACCACTGTGGAGTCGTTTGATAAATTCCTCAACACAATCCAAACTGGTGGCGTACAGCCCAACACCCCCGTCGACCTGGTTCTCAGTTGCGTGGACAACTTTGAAGCTCGAATGGCCATCAACACTGCCTGCAACGAAGTCGGACTCAACTGGTTCGAATCGGGAGTCTCAGAGAACGCTGTTTCTGGCCACATTCAATTCATTCGACCAGGAGATACTGCCTGTTTCGCTTGTGCTCCTCCTCTGGTAGTGGCAGAGAACATCGACGAGAAGACTCTGAAGCGAGAAGGTGTATGCGCGGCCAGTTTGCCAACTACAATGGGCATCACCGCCGGTATGTTGGTCCAGAACACACTCAAGTATCTCTTGGGATTTGGAGAGGTTTCGGACTATCTCGGATACAACGCCATGAATGACTTCTTCCCCAAAATGACCCTTAAACCGAATACACAATGCGATGATCGCCATTGCCAAGAGCGACAGAAAGAATTCAACGCAAGACCGAAAGTTGAAGAGAGTAAGGAAGTCGCTGTAGAAGAAGGACCGCTCCACGAAACCAACGACTGGGGAATCGAGTTGGTAAGCCACTCAACGCCAGAAGAACCGCCAGCATCTTCATCATCAGTTGCTGTGGGATTGAAACTTGCCTACGAGGCACCTGAAAAGGATGATATTTCAGCGCCAACTGCTGCATCTGGGCCAGAAGTGGATTTGGACGATTTGATGGCTCAAATGAAATCGATGTAAGCGGCGAAAGGTGGTGTAAGCGATCAACAGTTTCTTTTTTTGTATTTATAATTTTTTTTTTTGGTAAATAAAAAAGCTTAAAGCAATCTTCGGAGTTCCTTTCAGTCGTTTATTTGAATTTCAAAATCTAACAGTTTCAAAATTTATTATGCGCGAAATTATCACTTTGCAGATTGGCCGAAGTGGCAATATTATTGGCGAAGCCGTAAGTTGAGCCAAGATAGTGTGCCTGCTTCTTTAACAAAAATCCCTTCACAGTTCTGGGACGTTATCTCCCGCGAGCATGGCATCAAAAGCAGCGGAGAGTTTGCTGGCGTCTCGTACCTTCAATTGGAACGAATGAATGTTTACTTTAATGAAACCGATCGTGGAACTTTTTATGCTCGAGCCATTTGTGTCGACACCGATCGATCGAGTTTGGATCAAATAAAGAGCGGCCCGAATAGTGACATTTACAATCCAGAGCTATTTGTTTCTGGAACTGAGGGAACAGGCAATAACTTCGCTCGAGGCTTTTACACTGAAGGAGCCGAGATAATGGATAGAGTCTTGGACGTTACGAGACTTCAAGCGGAGTCAGTGGACTCACTGCAGGGATTCCAACTCATTCATTCACTTGGAGGTGGAACTGGCTCGGGATTTGGTGGGTTGTTACTGAGCAAACTGGCTGAGGAGTATCCGGACAATATGATTTGTACGTTCAGTGTGATTCCGTCAAAGAGAATTTCGGACGTTGTAGTAGAGCCGTACAATTCGGTTCTGTCTCTACCCCATCTAATCGATAACACCAATCTGACCTTCTGCATTGATAACGAAGCCTTGTACGAGATCTGCAATCACAGGCTCCATATGAATGGGACCTCACTGGAGAATCTCAATCACATCATAGCCCACACGATGTCTGGAGTGACAACTTGCCTCAGATTTCCCGGCCAACTGAATTCAGGCTTGAGAAAGCTCTACGTCAACATGGTTCCGTTTCCTCGTCTACATTTTCTTGTACCGGGATTCGCTCCATTGACTTCGATGGGATCGGCCAAGTTCGCAAAACAATCGGTCGGAGAACTAGTCAGTCAGATATTCAGTTCCAATAATCTATTGGCTGCTATCGATTTGAAAATGGGCAAGCTTCTTACAGTGGCGGCCATATTTCGAGGTCGAATGTCGCCCAAAGAGGTGGACTTCCTAATGACAAATGCGAGGAACAAGAATATACACAACTTCGTCAGCTGGATACCGAATAATGTGAAAACGGCGATTTGTGACATCCCCCCAAGAGGCTTAAAGATGTCTTCGACATTCATTGGGAACACCACAGCGATTAGACAGCTTTTTGGCAGAGTTTCCGAAGCATTTCAGACCATGACGAAGAGAAAGGCACATCTTCATTGGTACACTGGTGAAGGAATGGACGAGGCCGAGTTTTCCGACGCCCACGCAGCAATGGAGAGGGTTTTGGAAGAGTACGAGGCCTGTGCGGATGATGGTGCCGATCATAGGACTCGTCCCCAGTATGACGGTCATAATAATCTCAAAGATGAAATGAAAAATTACTAAACATACGTTTATTGCTCCATCAGCGATAGAGATAAAGTGGGAAAATAAAGATTCACAACATTGGCGTCCAATTGGCTTTAACTAATGCTGGTCATTGGTTCCACAAGTCATCAATAAAGCTGATGGAGGATTTACAAACAACAAAAAACAATCTTATTCTAAGAGCGAAGTCTTTTTAATGGCTTCAATGATGATATCAGCTGCCGGGAACTTTTGGGCTCGTGGTGGACCTTTTTTCAGACCTGACCATAGAAGAGTTCTTGCTTCAGCATCTTCAGTTGGTGTTTTGGCGATGGACAATTCAAATGAGCCACGACGCGGCGGACCGGATGGATTGAGGACAAGTTGGATATTCGGCAATTGCTCAATGATTTGACTGTGTAAATCAATGGCACGCCGCTTAAATACGCTTCAGCTGCGACAGTGCTCGACATAGAGCACTGGACCAGATGTAGGTGCAAGATCTGACGCTGTTTCGCTTGCAGGCTGATCCGTTAATTTGGTCTTTTTGGCTGCCTGTGAAAGTGAATAACATTTGTGGATTCGCTTTTTGATTAAAATGATTTAATTGTACGAACCTTGCTTGTAGTAGCTGCTTTTCTTTTGCGTTTCGGGGCATTTTATTTTATTATTTTATTCTTTCTTTCCAAATTTAAAGATTTAAACAATTTTTGAGGAGAAAATCGAAATTGCGCGCTTGATAATTTATAACTGCAAATTTGTTTTCGGAACTTGTCCTAAAAGTGGTGCCAACAAACGTTAATGGTTTGTTCAAATGTGTCAGCATTGCACACCGCGAAAAATAGATGTGTAGATTTTATTTATGTTAAAGTTGCTTCTCCACTGGCCATCAACGATGGCATGCTCTGAAACATAAGGGAAGTTCAATGGAAACCAAAAAATCTTTAGATGATTGTAGTTATGTATAGCGCTTTTGAAAAGGTGCGGAAAAAGAAAGATATATTTGCGTTGGACTCACAGACATTTTTTGTTTCGCCTGTTGCATTGTGGTGTTTCTAATTTTCTCTTCTGCGTTTACTGATGAAATGAGGAAACAGATTGTTGATTGGAAAGAGGATTAGATGTTTGCCATCGATTATGGCCAATGGGGCTCTATACCTTTTTGACAGCTCTAAAATTTCAACCTTATTTCAACTGTCATTTATCGGTCGTGGAGGGCAAACAAAGTCGGGATTTGCATACAATTTGAAATTTGTTTGTGGGTTTTCTCAATATTTCAGCGAATGGCGATTTCTGTGTACTCAAGCGATTGCATGCAAAAAGAAGAAAGGAGTACATCAAAAACCAAAAACACAGCACTTAGAAGGAATTTTTTGATTTTAAATCTTAACACAAATAGCAAAGAAGATAAAAACTTGACTATATGCTGATTTCACTGACGCTAATCACGGGATTCAGAGAAGTAGATTAAGAATAAATCTCGACAACAAAACGTCAGCTCGTGACGTCTCTATGGAGACTGCTTCATATAAGATAAACAACATCGTTTGTCTTCAACGAATTATCATAAATGTCACTACTTTCTAGCTTAACTCGACTTAATGAAAACTCTTTCTTTTCCTTTTTTGGTACCGCCCAATGAAAGAGCTAGAGTAGCTAATTTGAAGTGAAACCATTTTTATTCAAATATGAAAAAGTCACACGTCTAGTAGTCCATGTATAATATGTCAATGCTCTACACAAAACATAATCTCAATTAATTTCCTTTACCTGTTTTCATATCATTTACAGTGCAAATTCTACCTTAGCTCAACAAAAAAAGGAAACTGTTCGGAAAATGTAAGAAATGTCACTCACCAACATTTGACAGATGATATTATTTCACCAGCAAACACGTGCATGTGTGTCAGCCACACAACACGCATACTACTTTACAAAAACCGACTACTACGAGTACAAACGACAGCTGCTGTCAAAATTTTTTCTTCTAGTTTTCTTCATGAAAATTTTTCACTGCGGACGGATCGAAATCGAACATTTTTCAATAGTATAGTGTGTTTTCTCGTCGTCGAGAAGAAAAAAATCAATTGTCATAAATTAAACAAATAACGAATATCCTCCATCATGGGCAACGTAATGGCAGCATCGAAAAACGAACCCAAAATACTTGACTCGTTGCTTGGAAATTCAGCTGCCGCATCCTCAACGACTGTGTCCAGCGAAAAGCCCGTTCTCGAGAATCCAGGAACAGTTGAGGAATTGCACAAAAAAACCAAGGGTGAGTGAGCACAAAATCAATGAAATGTTTGTTGAATCCTCAGCCTCACGGCCAGGTAGAATAAGTGAACTGATAACCGCGGTGCGATAATGATGACATAACCTTCTTTCTTGCTTGCATGCGAATGATTTTGTGAAATTCAAAACTATGAACACAAAATAAACGAAAATAAAATTACCATTTCAGATGTAATGGCAATGACCTTCGAGGGCGCTAAGGTAATGCTTAACAAAGGCCTCAGCAATCACTTCCAAGTTTCGCATACGCTTAACCTCTGCACCACACAACCCAGTGGCTATCGATTTGGTGCGACTTATGTTGGAACAAAACAGTTCTCGCCCTCGGAAGCATTTCCAGTGATCTTGGGCGATATTGATCCGTCGGGTAATTTGAATGCCAATTTCATTCATCAGTTCCATCCGAGGGTGCGTTGCAAGTTCGCTTCACAGGTAAGTGTGTGTCCCGCAATTGAATCACAATTCCGATTTCTTTTTTAAACAAAAAAATTATTGTCACTTGCAGATTCAAGACAATAAACTAACAGCTGCCCAGCTATCAACTGATTATCGTGGTGACGATTTTACTGCCACTCTGACTGTCGGAAATCCAAATTTGTTGAATAATTCCGGAGTTGTTGTTGCTCATTACCTGCAATCGGTGACACAGAAACTCGCTTTGGGCGGAGAATTGGCATATCAATATGGCCAGAATGTACCTGGTGGCCAAATTGCCGTTCTGTCAGCTGTGGCAAAGTTCACAAATGGTGATTCTACATGGTCTGGCACTTTGGGACCAGGTGGCATTCACATATGCTACTATCAGAAGGCCAGCGAGCAGTTGCAGGTGGGAGTTGAGGTCGAGACTAGTTTGAGAATGGCCGAGTCAGTGGCAACGATCGGCTATCAAGTGGAGTTGCCAAAAGCTGATCTAGTTTTTAGAGGTGAGTTGATTTTGTTTTGCTTTTTCGATCGAATTGGGAATTTCATTGACTGCTGATGTCTCCTTTTGAGTTTTAAACCAAAGTAGCAGTGGTTCACTTGGGTGATAGTACTTCGCTGTTTGCAGCCCCACTTTTTCGGCGACTAAGGTTTCTTCCATAGATATCTTCATTGCCTGCGTAGTCCAATAGTTGGTTCGGTGACGGTCGTCCCTCTTGAATATATTCCAAAGTCGCCGATTGGTTTCTGGGAACCTACGGCGGGCGTCCATTGAAGATGTTGATTTGTCTGTTAAAATTTGGCTTGAAACGACATGGTAAACCTACAAAGGCCTGACTATAGTGTCGTAAATGGCAAATTTGTCTATCGCCATCCTAAGGGTGAATCTGAACAGTTCATCATCATATTTAATATCGTGACTTTGTTGTCCTGACGCCGCCGAAATAGTCTTTTGGACTTCTTGAAATGGTAGAGCCGTAATTTCCCCCTAAACTGACCACTAAGGGGATTTAAAAACCGCGTAGAGTTTAATGCTTCGAAAACTCAATGCTGTCTTGTATCGTTGAAGCGAGATATACCCCCCTTGCCGCTGTCCATGAGTGGCACTTGCTTCAACGAGACCGAACATCTCGAGATTCTCGGTATGTGCATCACTGACCACCTCTTGTCGAACGAGCACATAAAAATGTCGCAAGATGTTTGGGTTTCTTAAGACGGTGCAAGAAATTTTTCTCCTCGTCTGATCTGGCTATTATCTATAAAACCTATATCCATCCAAAGCTTGAGTATAATGCACATCTCTGGGCTGGTGCTCCAGCTACTTACTTTTACTTAAGCCTCTTGGATGGAATACAAAAAAGAGCTGTAAGAATGATTGGTGATAGAGACATCACTAACTCATTCACTTCTTTGGAACACCGTCGTAACGTTTCTTGTCTCTCCTTGTTGTATCGTTACTTCTACGGTAATTGCTCTAGTGAAATAGCCAGTTGCATTCCACCCCTTAAACAATTCAATCGTAATACCCGCGCTTCCAGGAATGCCCATCAGTTTACCCTCGAGCCCAACTTCGGTCATACGCTCAAGTATAGAGAATCGTTCCTTAGCCGTACTACGCGAATGTGGAACTCTCTGTCTTTCCCGATCATTGCAGTGTTCAGGAATTTAAGACCACCTCCTCTCAAACCCTCTTCCCTCTTTTCTAAAGCACTTACTGTGTCTATGGCATAATAAGGGTATAAAAACCCCTTCAGTCTGAACTTATTATTATAAAAAAAAAAACTAAGCAGTTCAGTAAAATGCACTTCCTCCGCCTTTTGGGCCCACATGCATGACTGAAGGTGTGGCTGGTGTTGGTAACTTGACATGGGTATGCCGTTATCAGGCTCGACCAGTGGTCTATATGGTAAACCCTTAAGCCTGAATCGAGTGTCCTCTGTATAGGCACAAAACTCAGTGAGACAATTTCCACACATTGTGTTCTATAATTTGTGTCTATTCCTTAAGAGAACATTTCCATTTTTAATATATTTTTTGTCGTTTCAGGTTCTTTCGATTCCAATTGGACCGCGTGCGGTGTTTTGGAAAAACGCCTCCAGCCCTTGCCATTCTCGTTTATGCTCAGCGGAAGGCTTAATCACACCAAAAATCAATTTAGACTTGGATGCGGACTTGTTATTGGTTAAAGAATTATTCCCGTTCGTCATCTGCATTTCCCAGTAGTTATCATCAACCTCTTTCCCTTTTCCTGTCCACACTTCCCTTCCAACAACAAACAAACAAATTAGAGCTTTTAGTTTGAAACTAAAGCAACACAACACGAAATTAATACACGCTCGTTATTCCTTTTTGAAACTTGTCTTAGTCTGCATATAAATTTATTGTTAAGGTAATAATTTCCAAAAATGAAAGAAAAAAAAAAACTACAAAAACATAAAAGGAACTTTGTTTGTAGTAGTACTTTTGTCCATCCAAAGTAAAGAGAAACACACACACACACACACAACTAGCCCAAAACCATCCCACAAGAAGTTCGATTCTCTCCTTCATTGCATTTGTTTTTTTCTTTCGAAACAATCTCACAGTTTAATTGCTAAGCATACGTTTTGTTAGAAGATCATAAAGCATTTGAAACTCTGAGTAACGTCGGATTCCAAGTCAATTCCTGTTCTTTTTGAACTGCAGTTACAGCTACAGTGACTGCTTGTAAGTGCATTTTGGACATGAAACTTAATATTTATCGGTCTCTTTTACAACACGAATACACTTTCAATAGCTTCCCGTGTTCTTTTTTAATATAAGATTTTTAGTTTACGGTGAAAAAATATCTTTTGATTGTTTTACTTTTGCTTTGAGAGTCTTTTGTTTTAAACATGAATTCAAATTTGTAACTGTTAGTTCTTAAAATTGGCTTTAAAAATATAAATTAAAGTAAAGAAAATACGGATAGACATTGTACAGTAGAGAATTTGTTAACCATTAGGAGTTAAATACAATTTGTGAACCTAAATTGAAACAGCATTTTGTTTGAGTCAAAATTTCAAATACAAATCGATTATGATGTATGAAATAAAATTTAACTGTTGAAAGACAGACGTTTCTTGTTTTTGTTGTTGGACACTAAAATTTATTCATGATTATGTTGCTGCAAAAGTTGAAAAGACGCCTCTGGAAAAAAGACGTGGTGTGTGAAAGGCTAAATTTAAAATAAAGTTGACTGAAGCCAATGGCCTGATTATGGGATTCGCGGTAGATCGTTTTCAATTCGACCTTTCAAATTCGACTCGCTTCGTTTTTCTATATTAACGAATTCGCGGCGGAGCGAAGAAAATTCTACCATTATTCCAGTGTTAAATAACACTTTTGGTTTGTCTATTTCTTCCAATATTCCAGTAAATAATAATAAACACTCTTTCGCCTGTGAATCCGCCAATAAAAAGCTGTCGGATTTCAACTCGCCAGCAAACATCATGGCATTTCAAATTCGCCTTTGAATTCGTTAATTGGTCGAATTTAAAACGAAGAAGGCAAAAGCGAAAGCAAATTGAAAAATGTCAAACTCGCTAGCAAAACGATTCGCCACGAATTCCATAATCTCCGGCCTCGGAATATTGGAAAGGTCGAATTGAAAATGATCCGCCGCGAACCCCATAATCAGGCCCCAAGATTCTTCGAGTAATAGTCTAAAAGCCGCTGAAGACTGACTTACACCGATTTGTTAACCGGATGAAACTTTTTTTTTATCAAATTTAATTTGTGAACAAATATGAATATGATCAGTGCCGTTTTATCCTAAAGGCAAACTAGGCATAAGCCTTGGAGCGCGAGGCAACAAAGGGGCGCTCCGGCGCAGTGATTTTTACAAGTGGCAAACAATGGGAATTCATACGTGGTTGTTAAAGTAGCAAACTTATGAATTCGAACCGCTCTTGCCACTTTTGTTGAAATAAAAATCGGTCCTGAGCAACTTACAGTAGCTGACTTTCGGCAATCGACTTAGCTCGTTTAATTTTTGTAACGCCTATTTTTTGAAAAAGTTCTACCTCTTAAAACTCAGTTTATTGAAATTTTAGAACTCATTTCAAATGAGTTCTAAGTCAGTTCTTCACCATAAGTACTCTCGCGTTAGAACTTCGATTTAGAACTTTGTTGTAGTTAGAACTTGGATAAAATTAGACCTTCCGTTTAACAAAGCAAATATTTTCAGCAGTCCTTCAACTGGTGGCAGAAGAACTTCAACATCTACAATCACGGTAAAAATTGGAATGAATTTACTATGCACTTTTTTCTTGACAGTTTATGGGCACGAGTAGGATTCGAACTCACGTTCTGCGTAGCCAATGCACATAAACACCTCGCCACGGGCATCACAGAAATAAACATATACAAATTACCATTGGTACACAGATACAAACAAAAAATAATCGCAAAGTCAAAAATTATTTGTATTTTGTTTCGAATTGAAGGAAATGTCTGTCAAAAAATACTGCCGGTGGACTCAAAAGTTTCAAAAACATGCTACAACTAGGTTCTCAAAACGATGATTTTAGATTGAGTTCTAGAGAAGTGAAGAAATGCCTGAGTTCCAAATATTCTAAATTCTAAACCGAGATTCACTAGATCGAGTTATAAAGGGAATTTAGAACTGTGTGAAAAAATTAGGCATTAGTGTTTTTGATTTTTATTATTACATGTAAGGGCAAATCACCTAATGGTCGAAATTTATCAGCTGATGGTAAATATTTTGACGGATTAAAAACCTCAGTTTTGTGCTTTCTAGATTTGGTTTACTAAATAAACGGTTCTGCACATCTTAATTGAAATAATTCAAATCAAACTCGTAAGATCTTTTCGATTTCAACGAGTGCATCGGTTTTGATCAAACTAAAGAATCATTATTTTTCAATATAGGGGCGCCGATGAGACGCTTGCATATGGCGCCCTCAACGCTTAATCCGCCACTGAATATGATAGCTTGCCTATGAAAAAGTGTGCCAGGCTATATTAAATATAGCTTTATTTTAATCAATAACTAACTCGTTCTTCACCCATAAAATAAATCGTTGTGCCTAATTGCTATAGCGTGTGTAGTGTAGGTAGACTTGAGACAAGAAAAAAATTGAATGTATTAAGTACTTATTTTGTTTTCAACATTCAATGCTGTTTTTAATTTTTAGTTGCACACGGTAAACCGGATTGAAAAATACTGTAATATTCGGATTGGTCCGACGGTTAAAACTTATTCACTTTTCAAATAAAACACTGTCACTTTTTAAATAAAACACAAATTCGTTTTATTCAAATCACTCACAAACTTATTTATTCAACAATTTCAATTATTACTTTCAAACACAGTGTCTTTACTTTATCGCAGTTCACAATCAATTGAATTTGCTTCGCTACCAAGGGGCTATTTATATAACTCAAATAGGTTCGAGAAACTACTAGGTTCTTGTAGGTGTTGTACGTTCTCGATGCTTAACGAAGTTCTCTTAACCACTAGAGTGCACATTACATATAGATAGACATATAGAGATGTAGAGAGGTAGAGATATAAAGTGTGTACACATTACAATACTTTGCCGTTTTCGAGAAATAACGGAAACAATAAAATCTCTTTTTGGTTAAAAAAACAAACTTTTTATTTTAACGTAACTGTTATTAATATTCAAAATTATTTAGAGCATTGAATGTTGAAAACAATATTAGTACTTAATCCCATAAAATTTTGAAAAAAAATAGTTCGAAATTTAAGAACATTTTTGTTTTCAGAATTTTGAGTTCGAATTAAATTAATTTTTCTAAAACAATTAGTTAAAACAATTGATTTTTAATATAAAAAAAAACAAGTCAACTTTTCAGAAAACTGCCCCTCCTGGCTAAACAGGGGGAATATGCCCGCCTCTCCCATACATTTTTTTTCTTGTCTTAAGCCTACCTACACGCTATGGCTATTAGGCACATCGTTTTATTTTAACATATGGGTGAAAGAGGAGTCAGTTGTTATTGATTAAAATAAAGTTAAATTTAATGTAGCTTGGTACACTTTTCGATAGGCACTGTTTAAAAATTAAATTTGATAAAAAAAAGTTTCATCCGGTTAACAGATCGGTGTAGGTCGGTCTTCATTTTATGCAGTGGCGGATTAAGCGTTGAGAGCGCCGTAGGCATGCATCTCATCGGCGCCCCCATATTAGAAATAACTCGTACATTTTTTGACCGAAACTGCTGTACCGCCTGGTTTTAAGAGTTGGCGAACCGAGTTGTGAAGTAGAATTACGGAGCTGAGTTTGCAAACCGAGTTGAAGTGCAATTGCTCAGAACCGATTTTTATCTCAACATAAATGGTAAGTGCGGTGCGAGGTCATAAGCTTTCTTCCTTAACAACTACGTATGAACAAGCATTATGAGCCACTTCATCAAATCAATGCGCCCTTTGTACCCTCGCGCCCCTATGCACATGCCTACTCTGCCTTAAGGATAATATGCCACTGATTTTATGATGCAATTTTTTACATTTTTTTGAAATTTTATTTAATACAAAATATTATTTGACAATACATATATACGTACTCCCAAAAAAATAATTACGCTGACCGGGCTTTTATTTTTGAGAGGTTCTATGGGAGGTACCGTTTTGGAGCAATACAAACATATTTTTTTTACATAAAATACATCAGTGTTCCGAAAAAAATTTATAAGGATGTTAAAAAAAAGAAATCGTAGGAACTATTTTTAAGTAATAGCGTTTTTTTTTTGGCCGTCCGGAACTGTTCCGAACGATTCTGAAATCGTTCACTTGGCACAAGATGACAGTTCTTGTTCTGGATAGAACAGAAAAACGATTCCGAATTTGAAGTCGGAATCAAAAACAGAATCACGCATACATGCACACATTTGCACATACGTACTCGCCGCCTTGTTTACAAATTAAGAAAATAAAAACAATGTCATGTCATCTGCAATTCTGCATATGATGCTTTACAGATACATAGACATTCAACCATTAGAAGCAAAAAAATGTGTTTCCATGTTCGTTTGGTATCCGGAATCGGACAGTTCTGTGTACCAATTCCGGATTACCAAAAAAAAAACGCTATAAATGTACTCTCTTCTTGTCCTTCAATCTTAAACTATACTTCCATCCGGATCCGGTACAATAATAACTAAAACTGCTTGGGTTTGTGCATAAGATAAGCTGATGCAACATGGGGTTCTTATACTGGCTTCTCACAGGTAGGTGTTGATTTCCTGTAAATGTAACAATAAAAGAACAAACTGTTATCATTGTACCTCCCATGGATATTCACGAATATTCGTGTGTAAAAACAAAAACATCACAATGGTACTGAATAGCTTAAGGAATGTGATTCCGTTGTTTTAGGCTGCTAAATGAATAACCAAAACAACACACAGTAAACCATAAAACTACGGATAGAATTTTGAACCGTATCAAGGAGTTGGTAAATTCACAAGCCAATAGCAGAGACGCGTTCCATAAGAACATGTGTAATGAGCTGTCACTTAAAAACGTCAACGTCAAATTTAACCTCAAAAATTAAATTCGTTTTTTTCATTCTTGTTTGACAGAACTCCTTCAAAACTCGTAGTGAAATTATTTAAACTATGTACAAAAAAATTAAAACTAAGAACTTCAACAATTTTATGACAAACCAACGATAGTCAACGATTGTTATTAACAGAACGCACCCATCGGCTACGAAAAGAACAAAACAAGGCATATAATTTGTTGGGGTTGGGTACGATTTGCTGATTTTTAAAATGTCGATTCAAAAACATCGACTGTCATAATGTCGACTTTCAAAATGTCGATAGGTGAAAATTAAAAATGTCGACTCTTATGGCGTTTTTAATTGGCAATCTGGAAGTAAGAAAAAGCATTCTGAATGCGTTCAATTGGACAAAAGTGACAGTTCTGATTCCGAAAAGAAGAGAATTCCCTACTGATTTAAAAACCAGAATTCTTTTTTTCAGACTCCAGATTACCAGTTAAAAACGGCATTATAAAGTCGATTTTGAAATATCGACTGGTAAAAGACGACTTGTAAACAAGCCACTCTCGGGTAACTATTAGATAAGTAAAAATAGTAATTGACAGTCCGTTGTGGATCAACAGTCTTAGCTTAGCTAGCTGTCTTCAGTTTTGCACCACCTGAGTCGCGGACTTCCTCTCCTCCTACGTCCATCGGGAATAGTGTCGAAGGCTTTCCGGGCCGGAACATTGGTGTCCATCCGCTCTAAATGACTGAGCCATCAGAGTCTCTGGACCTTGACCCTTCTGGCTAGGTCCATGTCGTTGTACAAGCCGTAAACTTCGCTTTTGTATCTTCTTCGCTATTCTCCTTCAATGCACACGGGGCCAAAGATGACCCGAATAACTTTCCTCTCGAAACAGCCTAAGGCACTTTTATCCGATTTTGTCAAGGTCCATGCTTCTGCACCAAACAGCAGGACTGGGATGATGAGTGTGTTGTACAGTTTTACCTTAGTGCTTAGTGCTCGAGAGAGGGCTTTTCCACTCAATTGCTTTCTTAGCCCAAAAAAACAGCGATTAGCAAGAGTTATTTTTCGTCTGATCTCGGCGCTGGTGTTATTGCCGTGTTTATAGCGGAGCCTAGGTAGACAAAATCCGCTACTACCGAGCCGTCGGTGTTGGGTATCCTTCCTCGAAGACAGCATATACTTCGTTTTTTCCTCATTTACCGCTAAACCCAATTTGCCGCTTCTGTCTCAATTCTCAAAAAGGCGCCATTGACATCACGCTGTGTTCTTCCCATTATATCAATATCATCGGCGTACGCGAGAAGTTGAATAGATTTTTGGAAGAAAGTGCTTCTGGTGTTGACGTTGGAGTTGTGCACTATCTTCTCAAGAACAATGTTAAAGAAATCGCATGACAGTGCATCGCCTTGTCTGAATCCTTTTTTGACGTCGAAAGATTCCGTAAGCTCGTTGCCAACCTTGATGGAGCAGCGTGAGTTCTCCATCGTCATTTTGCACAAGCGAACGAGCTTGGCAGGGACGCCAAAACTATAGACATAGCTTTGTACAGTTCGTCTCTGTAGATGCTGTCATACGCGGCCTTAAAATCGATGAAAAGGTGGTGGGTATCGATTTGGAGTTCATAGGTCTTTTCCAGGATCTGCCGCAACGTGAAAATTTGATCGATGGTTGATTTTCCTGGCCTGAAGCCACATTGATAAGGACCAATCAGATTGTTGACGAAAGGCTTCAGACGTTCACATATTACGGCAGAGAGGATCTTGTAGGCGATGTTTAGTAGACTTATTCCTCTGTAGTTGGCGCAGTTCAGAGGATCTCCCTTTTTCAGGATCGGGCAAACAATGCTGAAGTTCCATTTATCGGGCATGCATTCCTCTCTCCTCTTTCGCTCGTAGAGCTCACGAGCAGCTCCTTTTGTCCTTCTGTGCATTTACAATCGACATTAACATTTAAAATGTCATGTTTTTTTGTCGGTTAAACTTCAGCCGACATATTAACAGTCGAGGAAATTTTCATTTGTCCAGTCGACATTTTTTTTTGTAGACCATTCGTACGCTTCCCAAATTGTTGCTGTAATATGAAATGTCGGAAGTCATTATTTAAGTCTCAAACATTTGAATCTTATACCCTTTGCCATTGGCTCGACTTGAAATCATTGTCCAAAGCTAAAATAATTAAATCTGAAAATCGAATTGAATGCTATTACCAACACGCAATAATTATCCGTATAGCAAAGCAAATTTTCGACTTCATCTAATATTCATAGAGTTGATAAAGTACATTATTGATTGCACCATATACGAACCACCTGTTATAATAATTTAATCAAATAAGTAAACAAACAAACTTCTGAACAAGTAGGTGTGCAAGTATATCAACAACACAACCTTTCGGCTACACAAAACGATTAATATTTGTTTTTAGATCGTATACCCACCATCAATGACCAGAATATAACGGTATTCAATGAAAATTGATTTATTCAGAACGTTTAACTGTCATGTTACACCTGTTAATAAATCATAGCTTTCCCAAGAAAACAAACATAACCTACACTTTTCCACAAACTCATATCAATCGCCAACGCTGTGAACTATACGGAAGGCCTTCGCTGCAAAATAAAAGAAAAAAACAATCCTTCTATTCAACGAGAGGGTAAATCAAATAGAAAAAAAAAACGTATGCATAAATAATGGACAAACAGGAAAAAAAGTGAAAACATTTTCTTCCTTTAAAACTTATGGTAAGTGGGATGTTTTTTTTTTCGTGTTTGTGTCCAAACCTGGCCTACTCGGACAAAACCTTTGAAGAAAAGAATAAACCTTTCAACTAAATGAAGGTCGGTATTCTAACCGATCGACCGTGTTCTGGCCCCGACATGACAAAAAGAACCAACAACGACGAGAACGACACGACGCCGACGACGATACTGGTAATGTGCAGGCTGCTATGAATAATCTGCGGAACTATAAGAAAATGATTTATAACACATTCCTTTCGGACCATGGAAAATCTAAGAAACAATGTGACCAGCATGGTTTAAATCAAGCACTTTAATGACAGGCATACAATGCAAATATTTCTCTCCCCAAAAACGGTCACATTGAATGGAATCTAGCTCGGCCAACATACAGTGCAAAGGATAAAGCACTCCAAAGAAAACGACGACGACGATGACGTTGGCATTATTTTTTCCCACAGTCACGTTTTTGTTTACCTTTATCAGGTGGGTATCACACATTTAAAGACAGGATACACGGGTTGAAACAAGAAAGGTCTGCCTGCCATTTTGTAGTTCTCCGCTGCGACCATAAATTTGAATGAAGACGTCTGCCACCATAAAAAAAATACTCGTTCGAATCTCCATATATCCTTATCATTCAGGTTTGGAGGATATTTAATTTTTTTTTTCTACAACAGGAGTCTTCGAATTTGCCTAACTCAAGCACCAAAACTGAGTGTCAGAAACCATAGATTTTTCGGACACTCCTGGTGTGGAGATATCAAAAAGCTCTTGGACTTTATTATGTGACACGATACCCATGGGAAACAGTCAAGGTGGAATATAGGATAGAGTGTAACGTCTTTTATTTTCTTGAACTTCAACTTAGATTAAAAGGATGAGGCGTGGATGAGGAGGGTTTGGGATTCTATAGAATCTATATGCCATTTATTTGGAACTATTGTATTGGAAAAGTTTTTAAATGTCTGTATTGATTTATTTGAGCTGACGACATCAGAATTTGGGGGGTTCACGGCAGAAGATTCATTTCATATTAGTTTTGGGAAGGCCCGAATCGTTTTTGTTGTTCCTAAAGGTGTGTCAGAGTTTTGGGTATCAAGACAGTATTATGGAGAAGTGAAACTGATTAAGGTACTTAAATGGAGATTTGATGTCCTTTTTTAGTGGAGTTGGAGAGTGGATGTATTATGATTATTGACAGACAAAGGAATATAAAAGCCGACGTTCTTAGAATAACAATTCCTTGGAGTGGTAGTAAAAGAAGGAAGTTTATTTATTGAGTGTATTGACACGAAGGGAGGATTATTTTCTTGAAGTCGAAGTGAGTTTTTGCTTCCACTTTTAACACTTTTAACATTTTCTGTCACAACAAAAACACATATCACTGTGTAGTGATTCTTTGATCTTTGATTCATGAGTTCTGTTTCATTCCGCCGTTCCTACAAATATGTATAAAAATAAGATTTGATTCTAAGAAATTGTTAACAAAAAATTGGTCTACTTCCCCATAATTACGTTCCATGAATTGCATTTGATACATACAATTCAAGGTTCATCAATCGTATTTGATTCAATACATGGAGGATCTGGAACGATTTTGAAGACAAAAATTGTTTAGATTCGAGAATGGTTAAGTTTCACAATTGATCTTATTAGCGGGCCCGACAGACGTTGTTCTTAAGAAAGCAAAGAAATGCAGTGACTTTTTCAAAATGACGATGATGAAAATTCATTCAAAAATGACTACGATTAAGCCTACTAGAGTGAAAAAGAATACTATCGGACCCGACAGACGTTTTCGTTGTAGAAAACTAAGAAATGCAATTACTTCTCCTTACATGTAAGGATACTAGCAGACAACCATTGTTCCGTGATAAATTCTAAAAACGGGATGTCTGTGAAGGTTGTCTTTAATTTAATATTCAGACTACTACCAGGCCCCAGACTCGTCGGTGATGGGGAATGAGTTCAAAAAAGATGAATTTGTTTGTAGTTGTGTTATCGAAAAGAACAAACGAGTGTCAAATGCCGCTAAGTGACAATACTGTGCATATGTTTGTAACCGATCCGCTCCTAGGCCCCTGAACAAATTTTAACTCTCAAAATGTTGTGTAACTAACGAAACATTTAAAACGATATAACAACGCTGAGTAACATTCATAAAGTGACTATAATGTCTCCAATCCGGGGACAAAGTTGAATGTGAGGATTTACATATCAAAAATTCTAGTTGCCTTTGACGGAATGATGCTTGTCGGGTCAGCTAGTAAAAAAGTCTGCATGTATACAGAAATTGACAAGATTTGTTTGGATGATATTGGCCTTTAGTTCTACAAACGTTCCAAAATCGGAAACTGTGCTCGGTCCTTCACAGTTCTGCACAAAAAAAAAAACTCGCTATGGAATAAAATTGTAGCTCCGAGGTGGAGAATTGGCTTCGCCAAGACGGCTAGCACCACAATTTTGTTCTTTGGCGATCAAATTTTAATTTTGGCATGGGTTGTGTGACATGGCGCCAGATCCTGCATGAACCAAAGGCTTTCCAAATCCATGACTTCAAGTTGCAATATGATGTGTTAATTATTGTGACGAATTCTTCCAACGCTACAATTCCAATCTCAACCATATTCGTTATATATTTTTTTCAGATTTTTAAATTGTAATTGTGCAGGAAATTCTACTGCACTTCAATCAATGTTATTTGAATATTGTTATGTAAACTTTTCCTTTCAAAGCGCACTTGACAACAAGTTATGTTTGTTCATTTCAGGTCCACTTAAATAAAGTACGTGCTCAACTCACTCATACACATAAACAAGTACTTTGTGAACATTTTGTCGTTTTGATCCCTGAATTCTAGAGTGCACTTTTGTTAATTAAAAGTTTAACGTGTCAACGGTTTCAAATTGTTATGATTCAATTCGAGTATGTTGATACTTGATGGACTTTATTAATTGGTGTTGTCAAAGTTCTTACACACATGCAGAGATTGAACATTGTCTTCGAAATACACATTTTTTGTTGCGGCACAAGAAAAACTCAACAAAACAAAAATCTCGTTTCATCATAGTTCCTGAGACAAATTTTTCACAAGCCCAAAAATCCTTTTAACCCATAACCATATCGCATCCGCACAACAAGTCGCGCGTAATTGTCGACGAGCATTACATCACGTCTTCTTGTACCATTTTGACAATATTGCAAGCGAACGCTCGCTTGTCTTATCTACCAAACCCATCAACATCTGTTATGCATGCTTATTAAGGCGTTGACACGTATTGGAGTATATGTTTGGAAATCCTAGACAAAACTTTTATGTAATCCTGAAGCCATAATAATTGTCTAACATACAGATGAGTGCGGTTTTGAGGCGGAACACAATTTCGAGAGAAGTTACTTTTTGTCTGTTCTATTTTTTGTTCGTTCTCACAACCCCTTTTTTGGGAAATAGTTTGTGGGAAGTTTTGGCTTTGGTTAATCTAGTTTTTGAAATTTTCAAGCTTTCCATCTCTGCATCCACATTCGGGTTTCTCTTGTTAATAATAACTACAAGAACAAAATAAGGAAACAATAAAAAAAAGTTTTGACTCAAATTTTAGTGAGAAGAGATGCATTAAGAAAGTGTAGGGGAAGCATGGATACATTTAAGCAGTTTTCCAAAAATACAGTAAATTGAACAGTGAAAACAATAGTGAGAACAGAACAAACTGGGGGAATATTGGGTATTGCTGAAAAGAAAGACAACATATTCTGTTTTGTACGGAGTAATAAATTGATTGAACCAAATCTATCCCATTATCCCCTATACCGAAAAAATTGTAATATGAAAAACTTTTTATTCACTCTGCTGACTCGTGAGTGCACAAAAAAGGAGATTTCAAAAAAAGACACAAAACGACAGGATAGACGACGACGCGTTGAGCAAAACAATAGTTTGCAATCAGTCCCAGCAGCATGCACAGATAGAAACACAGAGATAAGGCGAGGAAGAGTCTAGTGATTGCGCCACCCTGTGAAGAAGGTGGGGTGTTGTCCTTTTTGGCACAGTATTCAAACTGTGTGTGGATGTGGATATAAACATTCATTGCGGAGGTCTCTCTGATTTATTTAACGACTTTGTCCTAAATGGGCGGTTAAACAAGATCGTTTATATATTTTTTGGTTGTATCGATTTTGTATCCTCTTCAAATTTTGTTCAGATTTTTTTTTCATCGCAAATATTTTCAGCTAACCATTTAAGTTTCTTTGCCTGCACTATATAACGTGCGATGCTAAGTGGTTTTGGTGCTGTTTGAATTTCTTTTTTCATTATCATTTTCGAGGACTAAACGCCTCCTGTTCTTGAAGTGATGATAAAACTGGGTGTTTCTTGTTGTTATTTATTTTCTGTGTATTTCATCTGAAACTTTGTAAACATGGACGGGTGATGGCGATTGGTATGGCCGTCTTGGGTAGACGGTAGTGGTGGTAAGACACAAAATGCATTTTCATAAAGTTTCATCTTTTTAGTTCTGATGGTTGAGGAGAAGAAAGAGAAACAAGTTGGTTTTTTCTTGTCGGTGGGAAAATGAATCAAAACGACTTTTTTTTGCTGTTTTTAAGTGAGAAGAGGGATAATGAAACTCAAGCCAGTATAAGATTAAGGAGTTTGCGAGGGACATGACCTCGTCATTAAGTGGAATGAAATCTGATTTTTCTTTAAACTGTTGGAAATTGAATTTTGACTTTAACTAGACTTTAGTTGAAAAGATTGAGTTGAATTATTGCTAGACGGCAAGATGAAGAAAAAAATGCTTATTGGAACTCAATGCTTACTTTTGCATTGATCCTTTAAACAGAGGCAATAATTTTTTAACGAAATAGTTCTTACTCAGTATTAGACGGCAAAAAACATTATTTATTATTATTACAAATTATTTAGTAAAGTTCTCGATATCTTACAAGATTTTATATTTATCTAAGAAGTATCGCACGGCAAAATTTGCCGTCAGCCTCGATTGACTTAGTTCGAATATGTACAAAAAAAAAAAAAAAGGTTATGGACACTACGGCGTATACGTGTTTTTTCTTCTTTACAAGCATCTTAAATGTTAGTTGATTAAAATTGAATTCAGCAGCAGTTTTGGCATCTCGTACGTTGTCCTTCAGTGTTGTCAAGCAATAAAATAGAGTTTCAGCTTCTGAAGTTCTGGCCAGCAATATTGTAAAACTCATACTGCTAAATACAAGGTTTTCAATTGTCTATCACGTCACGTTTCTGAGTGCCTTAGTGCGTCTCTCACATGCCAAAAAGACATTCACAAACAAACAAAATTTGCAGAGAGCTAATCAGGTCCACACTCCCTGCGTCAAATTGACTTACAATAATAATAATTCCCTTCACAAACTTTTCGAATGAAAACAAATCCTTTTACAAACAACTTCGTCAAATTTAACTTACAATTAAATTGAAACATTTCTTGTTTATATACGAATACGTGTTTTTGAGGTTCTGATAAATACTGCTCGTATCCCAGTTCCAGCCGCCCACAGCCAAAACCCGCTAATAACACACAAAAAGACTGCACGATACACTAAGTTTTCATAACACGATTGAAGGAGTCTCCCCCTCCCAAAACCACAAACTTTAACCGCCATAACTACAATATTTGTTGACCCATTTCTGGCTTGAACCTAAATATATATCCCGAAACACAAACCACACAGCAGGAAAACAACAGCAGTGGCAACACAGAAAAAAAATAACAGTTATTACAATATGATTTTATCCTTCACCAAATTTAGCTCCTCTGCATCACAGAGAAATTTCTATGTGGGAGGATATGCCATTGCATTATGAAACAGAAAAACAAGAGCATTTCACTTCAAAGACTTGGAAAGTTGGAATATTCGTTAGGATCCTTGTTTGTTGAGCGTTCAGCCCGCCGCAGTTCTGTATATATACATGTAAGGTATAAGAATGGCAACCAAACAAAACAAAGCAAAAGAAAAACTAATAATAAATGCTACACAAAACACATAATCCTTGCGAAACACTTTGAAAATATAAACTAAATCATATGCATGTGAGTGTCGGCAAATAAAGGCACACTGTTCTGTGCGTACTTCTTGTCAAGTTGAGTAGGAAGGATTCTGTAGAACGTGTGAATTCTTGTGGTTCTGATAAGGAGGCAAGATATTTATTAAGTGTAAATCAACACCAGAGGCACTATCTTCCAAAAATCTGTTCAACTTCTCGCGTACGCCGATGATATTGATATAATGGGAAGAACACAGCGTGATGTCAATGGCGCCTTTGTGAGAATTGAGACAGAAGCGGCAAAAATGGGTTTAGCGGTAAATGAGGGAAAAACGAAGTATATGCTGTCTTCGAGGAAGGACACCCAACACCGACGGCTCGGGCAGAACGTCACAATAGACGCGTATAACTTCGAGGTAGTAGAGGAGTTTGTCTACCTAGGCTCCGCTATAAACACGGGCAATAACACCAGCGCCGAGATCAGACGAAGAATAACTCTTGCTAATCGCTGTTTCTTTGGGCTGAGAAAGCAATTGAGTGGAAAAGCCCTCTCTCGAGCAACTAAGGTAAAACTGTACAACACACTCATCATCCCAGTCCTGCTGTATGGTGCAGAAGCATGGACCCTGACAAAATCGGATGAAAGTGCCTTAGGCTGTTTCGAGAGGAAAGTTCTTCGGGTAAGGAAGCCTGTTGAAAGTTTTATAAAATCTTGTAGAAGTTTACTTTACTATAAACAACCTTCAAAGTTGTCTTCGCTTGTGCTACCAAAGGAAGTCACTTAATCAAAACCTTAAAATATGCAATCGAATTCAAAATAAGTTCAAAAACAATTTTTAATCGAAATCTCAGCTCTTCATTGACACCAAACACCAAAGTACCTATATCTATTTCATAGTTTTTTCAAGAACCGGAAGCACACCCCAGTTTAGCAAAAAAAAAAAAAAAACAAACAAAAAAAAAAAAAAAAAAAACTGCAAGCTGAGGCAAAAATAACTCGCCAAAATATCCGTGTTATAGAATTTCTTCCAATCAACAAGCAAAATGTCAAGCACAATCCTTCAGCGTACAGGAATCAGGGAACGTGATTGAAATGGTAATCAACTTTGAACTACTGTATTGCCGGACTATTTTCATTCCATTTCGTTGCTTAAATTTTTTCTCGTTTGGAAAATCTTCTCACATCCACGTTAAGGCACTGTAATGCTGACAATGATGATGATGACGGTGCTGGCGACCGATGCAGTGCCATATCAATCAAATACCAATTTTCACGTTCAATTGTTGTGGTCGTCCGGGAGTCATTCGTTTAGTTTCAAAATTGAGAATTAAAAAGGAACGTGAACAACACTTGTTATTATGTGACGAGGAAGTCGAATAATCGATAGTATGTTGTGCTGGTTTCGTGAAATGAAATCGTTGACCGAATTTGGGGATAATAAGTTGAGGGTTCTTTTTTTTTCAATAAGTTTTTTCATAAGTTCTAGGAAGATTTTGAGGCTATAAAGTGTTTTTGAATTAATTTAACGCAACTCTCAAAATAAACACAGGAGCTCGGTTATAATAATCGATTCAGGCAACTTTTCGGGATCACTCGATTATGCACTGTGAATTTATTTGAATGATTTTTCAAACCTTCTACTACTACTACTACCTCAAATTTCAAAAGAATAAAATGATGAAAAATCGAGTTTCGATGACGAGAATTCGATTGACCAGAATTCGAACAACGATGAAGAAAACTCGAATGACGATTACGAGAATTCGAATGACGAGGAGGACAACTTGAATGAGGAGAACTCGAATGACGATGACAAGAACCCGAATGAAAGAAAATCGAATGAAGATGACGAGAATTCGAATGAAAAGAACTCGAATGAATCACCGGAATTCGAATCAGAAGAACTCGAATGTCGATGGCGAGAACTTGAATGAAAAGAACTCGAATGACGATGAGGAGAACTCGAATGACAAGAATTCGAATTTAGGTGATGAGAATTCGAGTAACGAGAACACGAATGAGAATTAATAGAACTTGAAAGAAAAGAATTCGAATGCCGATGATGAGAACTCAAATAAAAAAAAATTGGAATGAAAATGAAGAGATGTCGAATGAAGAGAGCTCGAAGGAATTACCAGAATTTCAATAAAAAGAACTCGAATGACGATGACGAGAACTTGAATGAAAAGAATTCGAATGACGATGACGAGAATTTGAATGAAAAGATTTCGAATGACGGTGACGAGCACTAGAATGACGAGAACACGAATGAGAATTAATAGAACTCGAAAGAAAAGAAACTCGAATGATGATGATGAGAACTCAAATGAAAATAGTTCGATTGAAAATGACGAGAATTTGAATTAAAAGAACTCGAATGACGATGACGAACAGTCGAATGAAAAAATAACGAGAACACGAATGAGAATTACGAGAACTCGAAAGAAAAGAATTCGAATGAAAAGAACTCGAATGTCAAATGACGAGAATTCGAATGACGGTGACGAAAACTCAAATAAAATAACGAGAATTCAAATGAAAAGAACTCAGTTTCATACGATTTCCTAATTCAAATGATCATTTGATCATTGAAAGAATGTTTTTACCCAATGATTCATGAGTCGTGATTCTTTTCGAACTATGTTGGTGCAAAAACTATACAAAACTTGAAAATACGAAAAGGAAAATAATTTGCCCAGTGAGTCGCGGGCAAATTTTGTTACCATTCATTTTTGACGTTCTTTACTATTACTTATTAAATTCGTCTTGCTTCCAATTCATTTGAAAGTGTAAATAAGAATGTTTTTCATTTCATTTCAAAGAAATTTGAATTTGAGGATTGCCAAAATTGAGTCGTGACTTAAGAGTCGTGGCGTTATAGTGTTCGACTCCAAAGATGGAAACGATAGAAGGGAATTTGAAAAAGAGTCATGACTCATGAGTCACCGACTCACCGTGTAATCTCAGTCAAATCATTAGAATACATTTTTCTCGATTGTTGAAATCATTCTACAACGTATTACTTTTCATAGCCAAGTCGTCGCAATACCAAGTAAAGTTTGTAAACTTTATTTCAATTAGATTAAGAAGCAGATAACGTGACGAACTTCCTATGCATCTTCGTTTATTGACCTTGTACAGTTCGTTTCATTCTCAAAACAAAAAACTACAACTCTCTTTTTAACCTGTTTATTTTAACAAGCCAACAATTAATTTAACTCGCTTTTCAGCAAATTCTTCCAACAAACATTCACATATTTAAAATATAATCCATCCTTAATGGACGTGTTCAGCATTTTTACAACCAACCACAAAAAAAAAAAAAAAAAAATGTAACCGAAAACACTTCACAAATGGAAAAGTTAATTGATTACATTGTTGTGTTTTTCTGCCACTACAATATTATATGCTGCATATTGGTATTGGTATTAAATGTCAAACATGATCCCCATATGAAGGAACAGTCACCCACATACCAATTGTAATGACCGCCATCACGACCAATAATAAAATGGCTGTATATGCTCTAGACCGGAAACACTTCATGTGAACATTTTATGAGTAAAGTAGTTGAAGGGATGGTGTGGTGTTCAATGTCAAGCCAATAGAGTGCGACAGTCAATATTATTTTTGCTCGTTTTCAATAAAAACGATTGCTAACAACAAAAGCGGTCAACCGATGTCACAATAGATCCCTGTATTGAGTTTCAATGCAAAAGAAAAAAACTAAAATAGAAACACTGCCAAAGTGGCTTTGAAATAAAACCTTTTTTATTGAAGGCTTAGATAAAAATGTAGACCCCTCGTATGAGGGCTTGACATTCAATATTATTCTTGGATTAAAAGGGTTCAATGGTGATGTAAACAACAAAACAGGAAACAGGTGCTAGGCTGTGGAGCAAGCTATTTGATGTGTCGTAGCCTTTTACTCCGAGTCAAGAGGCTTGGGAATGTTTTTTAAACTCCTTAAGCAAGGGATCAAGAGAAATGTCATGTCAAATGAAAAGCGGGATAAAAATTCTCTTAAACTATCATCGATCGAAGAAAAATGGTTGAGTTAAGTCTACAAGGCTCTCATGGTTCATTCTTTTAAGACAACTTATATCCTTATAAACAAGCCAAACCCTTTTCCTATATCGCACAAACTCAAAACCTCATAACAAATAAGGCGATGACATACGATTAACACGTCCCACTGAATCCAACAATCTTACTTCATTTGCAACCGCAAAGGTTTTCAAAGTTCAACGACTAGCAAAATGTACAGGCATTTCAAACGAGAACCTCTCCGGCCAATTTCATACAAAACGACAAACAACCATATTGCCAGAGGTCCTCATTCCAACAAAATAGACCTAGAGTTTAGCAACAAAATGAACAATATTGGATTTAGACGTACGGCAGGAAATATTGAGAATTAAAAGGTCACAACATGATGCGTAGATTCATGGGAAAATGCTTCTGCTGTTGAAATTTTCTTCGGAAATAACCACAACCAACGAATAGAAATGTAAAGAAGAGCTGAATGTGGCCACTGGCATCGGACAGAATGTGGAAATTCCGGAAAAGTACGCACTCTCTCAGACAAAATGTATAACAGAAGTGGACGATATTATCATGAGGTAGTTTGTGCTTTCTGAAATTCACAGACAAATTGGGGATCAGAACCTCGGGATTATTGGATCAAGCATCTGGTCATGTTTTAAGCCAGGAAATTTTTGGTTTTATGAATATTTTGCATTTTGCGTGGCTTTTGGAGAGTTTTGAATATTTTTCCTGGGAATTTATTGACACTCGAAGGGTAGCCAGTCTTTAAAACAATTTTGAGTCATTTTAATGTAACGATTGCCTTGCTTTAGACCTTTAACCTTTGAAGTAACAATACATGTCCTTCGAGATGTAAAAGAAGCTAATTACCAATCGACCTCGTATTCTCCTAATAAGTCATCAAATTGCTGTCAAATACTATCTCTTAGTTCCATTGAAAAGATTAGAAAGCCCATTAAGAAAATGAAGTATGTAAAATACACATTTTCCTCCTGATTTCATTTATCTTCGACGTAAAATATGACTTGAAATTTCCGTTTCCCCCAGTGTGTTAGATCTTAACCTCAATTATTGTGTTCATAAATTTACACCCAAATGGCACTTTGCTCTTAAATAATGTACCACTTTTCATGTAATCCTTATGTCTTTTCCGAGGCTGAGGAATTTCCTAATATTCATACCAACATTAAAACATATTCGTATTACGACAACGAGGACAAGTTGTCAGCTTTTGCTCCATCATGTGATGGTTTTTAATGGTTTCCATATTCTTATCATCAACTAAGCTGATGCTGATGCTGAAGCCGCGGCTGATGCTGTTCCTGCTTTTGCTGCTGCTGCTTCTTTTTCTTCTGTTGCCATCATCCAGGATTTCGAACCTTCTTCATCATTACAACCATCATCATTGTCTCGTCCTTGTCGTACGTGATGTGTAATCACAGCACTTCAGTACAATATTCCTTCCCTTCGAACGGCTTCATCTTGTTCTTCCAAATGAAGGAGCAAGGAGCATCCTTTTTTCTGTATTTCTTTTTTTCCTTGTGGCAATTTATTTTGATATAAAGTGCAGATTGTCTCAGGAGGGTGTCAGCAGTTGATGTCGTCATCAGCTTTGCACAATCTGCGTTCGAAAGGACGAATGTGGAAGTGGGTGAGTTGAGAGATAATGTGCTTAGAAATAATGGATGTGTAACATATTGCCTCAATGGCTGTGAAGTGCTTATAAGGAAGATCACGAAGACTTGACAGCGAGAAAACAAAAATCTTGCGAAACCCCAACCGACCGACCGACACCGTCCAAACGACTAACAAAACGCACGTCATCGTCGGTTGACAAAGGAAACACGTGTTCTTTTTCAATTTTGTTCATACCCTCAGTTTAATATTTGAGCTCCCTAGTCCACCTACCATTTGTGGAACATAATTTCGTTCTTTTTGTTTTATTTATATATTTTCATTTGTTTTGAGTCATTTACGTCGTCGTTGATCCCTCACTCAAGGGTGACGAAAAATCTAACAGAGGGCGAATGACAAAATGACTTGGAAGTGGTTAAGTTGACGAAGTGTTCTCTTTTTTGCCAAGATTTTTATCAACTCCTGTTAAACCCACGGGCTTTCACACGAAGGAGTGGGAATGTGAAGGGAATTGAAAAATGTTGGGAATGGGGAGAATGATGATGGTTTTACGGTTTTTCTGGTGTGTGATTGTTAATTTAATTCACTTTGCTTGAGTGGTATTGGGGTTTTTGTTTTGTCTTCGAGATGGAGTCTTTTTTACAACAGCAGCATTCAAGGAGGAGGAAAAAGCGTGTCAGTGCGTTAGGACTGGTTTTTGTGTGGCGTGTTCGAAATAATTTCTTTTTGACTCAAACTTTAAACTTAATGTCATTTAATTTTTGTTTTGTCCTAAAAGTCATTGCTTACCATATCGACTCTTTCTTAATATTTTCGTCTAAGATATGAACGAAAAAAAAAAAAACGGAAGTCTCAGTTACCGGAAAATTGGAATAAAATTTATGATTCAGGATAAATCCACTTCCTTCGCAAAGAACATCGTTTTTTTTTTCTTATTCATTCTTCTATATTGCTTTTCCCTATTATAGCAAGAACGGAAAGCTAAGAAGAGAGAAAAAATCGACTTTCTATGCACACCAAGTTGAAGTTAATTTTTTCATTTTTTATTTTGCTCGAATAAAAGACCACCAGCAGCGTTGGTCGTCGAAGTCGTGTCGCCTTAAGAACTGTTGTAACTTGAATAACAACCTTGTCCTTCCGGCGACGACACGATGACGACGACGAGGTCCTTCGCCTCATTTCATTTTTTTTTGATTCTGCAGTCTGCACACCATCACATCGGCTTTTCACCTCCATTTTAACTATGCAATTCACATTATTTTCCGCCTTTCTTCAATGCCTTAGGTGGGTCTCTCCTTTTTTTTTCGTTGGCTTGCCGGATGAAAGAAACCATTTGGTGGAAAATTTTAACGAAACTTTGTCGACAAACGTTGTCGATGCAATATCAACAAAGTCAAAAAAAGAGAACATAATAAACCGAGGCGGTGAGAGAGAGAGAGTTGAAAATTATGAACTGAATTGATGTTTATTGAGTGCAGAATTCTTAAGTGTGACATTTATTTGATATACCTGCCTTGGGGTCGTTTTTTTGAAACATGAAATAGTTATGAGTTTTTAGAATCTTGTCAATTCTAAAAAGAAATGTGATGTTTATCCGTTAAACTTCAAATACAACAATATTGCTTTGAACTGTAACTCTGAAATCTGTGATGCTTTTGCAAGTAATTTTAGTCAGTCTTTCATCGATACTCCCATATCTGTGGATACTGATTTCTTTGATTATCTGCGAAACTGTCCCCAAGTAACTTTCAACAATGTTCTTATCGACTTTGAAAAACTTGTTTATTGTATGTGCCTCCTTAAGGAAGACTATTCTTTTGGTCCGGATGGTATTCCACCCATTGTTTTAAAAAAATGTAGGATGGTTTTGGCCTTGCCTCTACGTAATATTTTTGAATTGTCATTAAAACTAGGAAAATTCCCTAGCATGTGGAAAACTGCTTACATAACACCTGTTTTCAAGAAAGGAGACAAGTCTGATATTACAAATTATAGGCCTATATCTAAACTGTCTTGCATTCCAAAGCTTTTCGAGCAAGTTGTTTGTGATAATTTAGTCTTCTACACCAAAAATGTCATATGCTTTGAACAGCATGGCTTTATGCAGAAACGTTCAACGGTGACAAACCTTCTTGAATTTTTGCATAAATGTTTAAATTCTGTAGAAAGTGGAAAGGAAGTTGATTGCGTTTACACTGATTTTTCCAAAGCGTTTGATCAACTTTCTCATACTATTATCAAGTTTAAATTGAATTCATATGGCTTTCCTTCAGGATTCGTCAAATGGATTTCTTCTTATCTTGATAATAGATCTTACCAAGTAAAGTTCAGAAACTCTTACTCAAAACCTTTCATCGCCAAGTCGGGTGTACCACAAGGTAGTCATCTAGGGCCCCTTTTATTTATTTTAGCTATTAACGATGCTCCGTTTAGTGTTCGAAATAGTAAAATTCTTATCTTTGCTGATGATATGAAGATCTTCAAAACTATTTCATGTAATGAAGATCGCGTTCAACTGCAAGATGATATTAATAGGTTTGTTGTCTGGTGTGAAAAGAATAATTTAAATCTTAATCCAGGAAAATGTCAGACAATGACAATTTCAAAAAAGCGAAATCCTTCATCATATGATTATGTTATCTCCCAACACATCATATCCCGTGTTTTTAAGGTAAAGGACTTAGGAGTTCTTTTCACATCCAATTTAGATTTTTCAGAACACATTAACAACATCGTCAACAAAGCTAACTCAATGTTAGGATTTATTAAGCGTTGGTCCAAGGAATTTCTTGACCCTAACGTTACCTTTAGCTTGTATAACAGTTTAGTTCGACCCCATCTCGAATATGCATCACAAGTTTGGTCTCCTCATTATGAGATACATATTGAGAGACTTGAATCAGTTCAACGCAATTTTACACGTTTCGCCTTTAAAGGGCTTCAATGGATTGACCCCAATAATATCCCTTCTTATGATGATCGACTTGCATTTTTCCAGATGCAAAAACTTTGTCAAAGGAGAACAAATAATGATATTGTTTTCCTTCATCAAATTATTACTGGTGTCACTGATGCTCCAGATATTCTAAATTCTATCCTCTTTAATTATCGAGGTGGAGATTATGTTTTGCGTTCTCATAGTTTGATTAAAGTTCCTAAACATAGAACAAACTACGGAATGCATGAGCCACTGACAAGAATGAGTAAGCTTTTGAATGCGAATGAAAACTTATTTGATTTTCATATCAATAAATACACTTTAAAACAAATTCTTAAGACCAGTGTACCACGTTCTTAAATGTTTTCTGTATTTGTTTGTATTTTGTTGATTTTGTAAAATTGTTTGTTATCTATTCATAACTCTTTTTTATTTTTTATTTTTTACGAACTTGACAAGTGTCTTCTACACGCGTATTTACTTTTTTCTTTGTTTTTTTTTCATGTTTTTAAAATTTTTTTGATTTCAAAATTTTGCATTTTTCTTTTTCTTTTTTTTTTTTATTTCTTGCAATATTTTAATTTAAAACTTTAAATTACTTTGTTTTTCCTTTTATACCTGCTTGCATTAAGCAGTCCCAAACTTATTTATTCCAAATAATTTCTAATTAAGTGCCGATACGATTAACAACCGTAACTGTAATCGTACTCGGTGAAAATGGACCCCAGCGCGTGCGGTATCTGGGGGGAAAGAGGCGTGGGATTATTAAAAAAAAAAAAATGAGAAAGGTATGATTTTTATTGATACTCAGAAGAGAAGGCCTTGAAATAATTTTAGGTTTAAGCTTGGTAGTGGCATTGGAAGTTCGTAAATTGGACTTAAGGTCGGACGAGGGTCTTCCCTGGACAGTCGTTACCAGTATCGCAAGCCAAGCTGACTCTTGAAATACAGCCCCTCTCAGTAGACACTGAAAAACATGGTCCCGAAATTTGAATTAGAAATTCAAATGATGTCTCTTTTAAAATCAGCTCTAGTCTCTCATTTCTCATAGACCTCGCAAATGACTGGAGTCTATTTGGCACAACACTTGTCACCTCGCAGCAATCTGAATCCATTGTTGGGGCATGAGGTTCGTGACATTCAGGCTGTGTCACTGTCATCTGTCTTCTTTCGCTAGCTTAAAGTTCGTCTCATATGAACAGTAAAAAGTCAAATGTGTGTTTGTAGTCTTGATAAAAAAAACTTATATTTAAATATATGGCGATGGATTGTGGCGCCATCTAATGAACTGACAGAGAAGCAACCAAACATCGCCGTCATCAACCAAAAAGCAAAACAAACAAAAATATTATCTTTTTTTACACTTTGCAAAATAATAACTCATACCCAGTTTTGACAGTAAATTTTATAAGTTAAAGGTAAAAATCGACGAAAATCCGAATCTTGCTACCGATGTAAATGTGGTTCATCGCCCCTATCACTAAAGAGCTAGTTTCCCTCGATATTCCCACTTGTAGGCCTGTTATAACACAGCGTGCTGTGTGATAACAAAAACCGATCTTCCCTCGCACTCTTCAAGTGGTGGGTACTTTAACCGTTATTTTCTCGCACTCTTCGAATTGTGGGCACTAATTCCGATTCTCCTCGCACTCGTCAAGTGGTGGGCACTTATCCTGATTTTCCCTCGCACTCTCCAAATGGTGGGCACTTTATTCCGATTTTCCCTCGCGCTTCCCGGTGAGTGGACACTGGACACTTATTAACTAGGCTATCATTATATTTATGTTATATCAGTATTATAATTTCAGATGTATCTATTATATTGCAAGTATTATAATTTATGGATTATGGTAGTGACGAATAGAATAAATTGAAATATTACATTAAACTCTTCTTATCATTGAAGTGGTTCGGTTTTTGATCCTAAATATATATTCGATTTTTTGCTTTCTCGAACCGACTCCTGATTACCTCAGCCTTAGATAAAGAAGCATCACAAACTTCAGTAGAGACACATTTTATTTTATTAATATAGCATTTTTAATTTAGTCCACGGAATAACGGCTAATCCTTCGTTATTCTGTATTTATTAATTTGGCTGACAATGTTTTGCAGGAATGGCTGATAGAACCTTTCTTTGGTGTCTTTATTCGTTTTCTTTGTTAGAAAATAGTTATGGAATTCATTGTCATTTAATTTTCCTAATTTTTCAGAGTGAAATGAACTCGACGATAGTATGTTAATTGATTTTCAACGAACTTGTGGTGATTTGACAAACAAGGCTATTTATTCAGCAAAGACAATTTGGCAGATGTCACTTCAACAAATTGGTCTGCATGAACTGTCAAACTTTGGGTGTTCCTATAACAGCAATCAGAGACAGAATTTCTAGTTTAATTCTTATTATTATTGCCTTTTTCGAAAACGCTGCATACTTTTCTTCGAAGATGAAAAAAATCCACAAAATGAACATTTTTTCGTTTGTTTCTGCTTATTTCTACACAGACTCTTTGACAGCACTTTCGTCATTTATTAAAAGAGCATATGCTTACTAGCACTTAAAAGAGCATAAAACATCATATTGCAGCACGGATACTCTAATTCCCTTTTCTAAATAAAAAAATGTCATCAAGCTTCTTCCCAGCAGCTCACGGCAGGATGTCATCATGGGAAAGAGCTAACGTCTCGTTGCATCACACATAAACACACCATACCGCGAACGTCAGTTAGAAGAGTAGGAGGAAAGACACATCACGTACCAAAATAAAGGTAACTGGTTCTGTTTGGCATTCTTATTTGCGAAGCTTGAATTTCAGTTAAAAAAAAGAGTGCAAAGCAATGATAATAATTAACATCCACTGACGACGACAACTATGATAAGTACAACTCCACCGACGAGACGTTAGCTAGCCAAATTATCATCTAAGTGCATCACTTAGTCTTGGATATCAAAAACCACTTTTGTTCGGTGTTGAGTCCTTTCTCCTAATAGTTCCAAGTATACATTCATAAAATACAAATACAAGTCGAGTAGGTAACGTATAAGCAAGGATATAAAGAGGATTATGTGGCTGAACATTGCGGCTCTGAATAGATTTAAGCAGGATTGTGTAGTTTAAGTGGTTAACTCGCACCAAAAGGGTACATTGTATGAAAGGATCTAAATAATATGATTAAGAGTGTTACACGTATGAGAATGAGAATCCCTTTTTATTCGTTTCTCATTTTTGTACTCAGTTCTAGCTAATTCGAGGTTTTAAATTGGATAACAATCAGGGGATGTGAGAACTTAATTGGAGCAAATGAATGTGGCTGGAGCGAGGTCTTTTTGTAAGCACACGTTCTGGTTTTAAATTTTAGTGATGTGTCAAGTGATGATGGTTGAAGAAAATAAGCTTGAATTAGATAGTAAAACGGTCTGAAATTTAGAATGGAGTTCAATAGTTTTATTTATTTAAAACGAACTCACTGTTAAATCGAAGTTTTTAATAGTTTTTCCATTTTTCTTATACATAATCAGCCAAATGAATAAACACAGAATAGCGAAGGATTAACCCTTATTCTGTGGACTAAGTGGAAATGCTATTAATAAAATAAAACTTCTCTTAATTCCATCGTGTTCGGTGTTTACTTACTTACTTAAGGTGGCGCTACAGTCCGTTGTTGACTTGGGCCTCAATCAACAGTCTCCGCCAGCTAGCTCGGTGCTTAGCTAGTCGTCTCCAGTTTTGCACTCCAAGTTGATTGAGGTCCACTTGAGTGCGCCACCTGAGTCGCGGTCTTCCTCTCCTCCTACGTCGCTCGGGAATAGTGTCGAAGGCTTTCCGGGCCGAAGCATTGGTGTCCTCCGCTCTAAATGACCGAGCCATCTGAGTCTCTGGACCTTGACCCTTCTGGCTAGGTCCATGTCGTTGTACAACCCGTAAAGTTCGCCGTTATATCCTTTTCGCCATTCCCCTTCAATGCACACGGGGCCAATGATGACCCGAAGAACTTTCCTCTCGAAACAGCCTAAGGCACTTTCATTCGATTTTGTCAAGGTCCATGCTTCCGCACCATATAGCAGGACCCAGTTCATGATGTGTGTGTTGTACAGTTTTACCTTAGTGCTTAGTGCTCGAGAGAGGGCTTTTCCACTCAGTTGCTTTCTTAGGCCAAAGAAACAGCGATTAGCAAGAGTTATGCTTTGTCTGATCTCGGCGCTGGTGTTATTGCCCGTGTTTATAGCGGAGCCTAGGTAGACAAACTCCTCTACTACCTCGAAGTTATATGAGTCTATTGTGACGTTCTGCCCGAGCCGTCGGTGTTGGGTGTCCTTCTTCGAAGACAGCATATACTTCGTTTTTCCCTCATTTACCGCTAAACCCATTTTTGCCGCTTCTGTCTCAATTCTCACAAAGGCGTCATTGACATCACGCTGTGTTCTTCCCATTATATCATATCATCGGCGTACGCGAGAAGTTGAACAGATTTTTGGAAGATAGTGCCTCTGGTGTTGACGTTGGAGTTCTGCACTTCTCAAGAAAAATGTTAAAAAAATCGCATGACAGTTCATCGCCTTGTCTAAATCCTTTTTTGACGTCGAAAGATTCCGTGAGCTCGTTGCCAACCTTGATGGAGCAGCGTGAGTTCTCCATCGTCATTTTGCACAAGCGAACGAGCTTGGCAGGGACGCCAAAACTAGAGTTCATAGGTCTTTTCCAGGATCTGCCGCAACGTGAAAATTTGGTCGATGTTTGACTTTCCTGTGTTGGGTGTTTAAGCGAAGGAATAAAAAAATAAAAAAAAATAATTATCTGTCAGTTCATTAGATGGCGCCACAATCGATTGCAATACATATAGAAAAGACAACAAAAAATCGGTAATCAAGTACCACCAACAAAAAAATTCCCAATTGGAATTTTTGGCAAAAGTCACTACTATTCCGGGAACAATCAGAAATTTTAACCCATAGATTAACTCTTATTCTATTAGTTTACCTGAAATAAGGCTAGGCGTATTTAATTAATATGGCTTATTGTTTTTAGCGCGTTCAGCTTTTTCTACTTTCTATATTGCCTCAAAACAATTGCACCATCTATTTTAAGCATTTATTAGTTCTTGAATAATCAAGATAATTTTGAATTAATTTCCAAACCAAACACACACCATGTATATATACCATTCAATAAAAACAAAATATTACCTTTCGACCAACCTCGATTCTCATACCAGAATCCAGACAACACTTTGCCCTGCTGTTACAATAGTTTATGAAGTAAAACTTGACATGGGATAGAAAATGTTTCCTTAAATCAAATATCTTTAAAAGCCTCCCAACTATATTACAACTTCTCAAACGAATGAAGTCATCCTGTCGTCCATTGTTTAGAGTGGCAGGTTTTCCTTTTTTTTTGTTTTTTGCAAAAGTCCATTTTGTTCCATTTTTATTTCAAAAATATTTTTATATGATTGAAAAATTGTATTGGATAGATATGACACTTTTATTGAATTATCTGTGTCCTATAGTCTCATGTCCCTCTCTGTCCAATGTCCAGTTGATCCTGTTTTGTGTCTTTGGAGATTTACTAGCATTACCCTTGCGTGTGATTTTCTTTTCGCCTACTTACTTTTTTGTAACTTACTTCTCGTCCTTTTTTCTCTTTGTTGAAGACACGACTGCTATAGAGTGTCCTGTCCAGTCCATGTTTCCTGTATGTTATCGTTATTGAGTTGGAAAAAGCATTACGAGAATTAATATTTTCCTCTGAAGGTCGTTGTTGGAACCATGTGTGTCTTGTTGTAAGTCAGTCGTCTATACCTATGTACGTAAGAACTATGTCCTTAAAGCCGAATAAAGCCCAAAGAGAAAGAAAATGCCCTTCTAAATGAAATGGAAAATCACACAAGAGATTTTTGATGTAACCACTTTATCTTTAGGGAGGCATTTGGCTCAATTTAAGGCAAGTGATTGTGGCGATTCTTGAGTTATGAATTGTGATTCAATTTTCCAGATGATTAAGTGGGTGTCATGTGATATACCTTTTGTACCAAATGAGTCTGATACCATAAGGAAACGAGAGTCTTATTATATTTTGTTCATTTTATGCAAAAGCTTTGTTGAATTTTATTCAATTTGCTTACGATTAAGGACCTTTTGAGCTTATGAAAGGAAAGGTATCTTACATTCAAAATAACTTTGGTCATCAACTTGATTGTTGGAATACTTAAGCTGTCTTAATGATATTTAAAAGACACTTAAGATCTGAAGGTTTGTCGTTTTATTATAAGACGAAAAGTAACAGTTGTTATGCAACATGAATCAAACATTTTCATTGTTAAGAGTTTTGTTCACATGCAACCTGGACACACAAACTTTTCAATGAAACCAATCCAGCATTTTTCGCAATTTCCTTGAATACTTCGACAAAAACTCTAAAACGAAAGCCACCACACTTAAACCAATCAAGCGCCAATAGTTCTGATACAAACTATAAAGTCGTCCATTAGTTATCGCCTCCAGTGGCAATTCCGTCTTGTCACTACGAAACAGCCTCCGATCCTTCGC
Source organism: Sphaerophoria rueppellii (assembly GCA_920937365.1). NCBI lineage: Eukaryota > Metazoa > Arthropoda > Insecta > Diptera > Syrphidae > Sphaerophoria > Sphaerophoria rueppellii. The sequence goes on from CAKKXW010000001.1 coordinate 10,529,010, forward strand.
ACTTTTCCTCACCAACTTCCTGATCAACCCAGCATACACAAACTGGCTCAAACAATCATTAATAGTAGTTGCATAGATCGAATGTTTTTCAAAATACATTGCCATTCGAAATTGATACACCTGCTCTTGGACAATTCTCAAATCAGAACCCGTGCGAAAATGTTGCTCCAAATAGCTGATAATGTGATCTTGGAGTGCAATTGTCGCAAATTTGCCCTCCGTCATTTGAAGGTATTTCAATCGTTCATAGTGGTTTTTCTTGATAACTATTGTCTGGTTGGGATTGAACGCTTCGGTGCTTTGATAGAATTTGGTTATGAAAACTTTGTAATTGTTTGCATAGAGCTCGTCATATTTGCGGGGAATTCTCTCGAACCGATCGATACGAATGGAATCGTAGAGTGATGCCTGGTAGGCATTTCGGAGGACAAGTGTCATCAGGAGCCAGAGTGTTAGGATGTATCTTGCTGAAAGTCCTCGCGGGGTTCGAGTCACTGGATAGCCGAGGAAGACTGCGAGAAAGTTTAACGAAGGGGTGTAATTTCGTTCACCGATTATTAATTCAAGGTATGAGTCTTTAAGAGTTCTCAAACCCTGAATCGAAAAAGCGCCAGCAAGTAAAAGTGCGATGACGCAAAACCAAACGGGGTCACTGAAGGGTCTCCCAAGTCGATTGACACAATCCAATTCCTTCTTAGCACGAATAACAAACACAATGGGAGTCTGGTAGTAGAGTATTGAAGGTGTGATAGCTCTCCGATTGGGATCCGATCCACTGAATCCACCAATTGCTATTTCGGCTCCCTTCGTAAGTAGCTGAAAAGCAGAGGTATAAATGAGAGGTCTGACATGCTCCAGATGAAAGGTACCTTTTCAAAGCATCCAGTCGCTAAAGCGGTATCGTTGTCCAAGTAAATTGTATTTCCAGCTGGTATTGGTAACAAGTCAATAGTAAAGTTGAGGCTTTCAGCCAAAAGTTTTATCAAATGCCCATCGATACCACGAAGATTGCTCCAGTTGTTAACTGACTTTGGATGACTCCTATTACCACTGAAAGACAGTACCGGAGGGTTTTGCTGAGCGCAAACGCGAAGTGGACAGCCATGAATATCCAACAGCTTTTGTGGGAAAATATTGCTCACATTGTCTAGACCGTTGTTAAGTTGATATAGTAGGTATGGTTGAACAGTGTGACATTTGGTCTTCGTGAACAAAGTGTAGGTGTACAAGCTCACACCCAATATGTCGTCATTTAAGAGAACATCGACATTTAAGACGTTGTACTCCCTGCAGGCTGTGAAAATGTTTTCAAGTGCTCGAAAACTTATCATCTCATTTCCAAAGTGCGTCAAAATAACAAGAAATCGAAATTCGACGTCGAAATCGTTGCCCGGTAGATTCCAAGCCGTTTCTCTTCAAATAAAATGAAAAAAAGAAATCCTTCGTTAAGTTTTGTTCAATTCACATCCAATTAAACTTACAAAAATGCCTCTTCACTATCAACAATGAAAACATGATTCTCCCAAGGCTTGTGCTCTGATTTTCCACAGAACAACTGAACCGAAATCGATTCGTTCAAATTTTGCATGACATATTCCATTACCAGTCTGTTGAAATCTCGCAGTTCAACATGGAAACTTCGTTCGATAATCAGTATCGTTGGGGAGTCAGTGAAAAATTTGTGAATAATGTTAGTTGCAGTTTCGGCCAAAATAAGTTGGTCCTTGTTGGTGGTTGTGGGAAAATCGATTTGGCCTTTAATTGGCAGCGAGCAAATTATTACCAAAAGCGATAGAAAGCGTACTTGAACTTGTAACATTGTACTTGGACTGAAAATAGTTTTTCCGAACGATGTGGAAATAGGCAGCTAGTCGTATTTAATTCGATTGGAGATAAGTTCATTCAGTCATCATTTGAGTGATACAAAGTGGAATTATTAATTACATTTTTATTAATTAATACTTTTGATATATTGATGAGTCATTAGCTTCATTGAAAATGAATTGGGGAAGCATTTGGTTAATTGGTTAATAGTTAAATATTGATTTGAGTAACTCGGTCATTCGAGTTAATATCATTAACAGAGTTTCAAAAAACTTTAATGGCATAAATCCATTGTCCAGAAGTAGACTGGTAGCTTTTCATCTACATTCTTCAGTTAAGATCTGAGTCTAATATACTCGAGCATCAAGTAATTGAAATCAAAGGCTTTATGAGAAGAAAGCCAAAAAGGCAATCAGCCAAAGAAGACAGTGACATTGACAAACAATTTCTTACTTACTTACTTAAAGTGGCTCTACAATCCGATGTGAACTTGGCCCTCAGCCAACAGTCTCCGCCAGACCGCTCGGTCCCTAATTAGCTGTCTCCAGTTTGTAGTCCAAGTTGATTATGGTCCTCTTTCACAGGAGTGCGCCACCTGAGTCGCAGGCTTGATCTTCTTCTTTATCTTTAGGGCATGGTTTCGAAGGCCGTCCGGGCTGGAGCAAATGACTGGAGTATATTTGACACAACGCTTGTCACCTCGCAGCAATCTGAATCCATTGTTGGGACATGAGGTTTGTGACATTCAGGCTGTGTCACTGTCATCTGTCTCATAGTTACAATTTAATGTCAAATGTGTGTTTGTAGTCTTGATAAAAAAAACTCATATTTAAATATATGGCGATGGATTGTGGCGCCATCTAATGAACTGACAGACAAGCAACCATTTACCAAACATTGCCGTCATCATCCGCTCTATACGATCAAGCCATCTGAGTCGCTCGATCAGACTCTTCTCCGTAGCCTAGGTCCGTGTCGTTGTACAACCCGCAAAGCTCGCTGTTGAATCTTTTTCTCCATTCTACATCAATGCACACGGGTCCAAAGTAAACCGAAGTTAATCTTATTTAACAGTTAAAAAAAAAATTAATTCTTTTATTCAATGAACACAATACAATATTCCTTAATAGTTGTTGGAAAATTCAGTAACACAACACAGTTGAATTTTGGCAAGATATCGGACGTATGCTTCGTTCGGCTGCTCCATCGTTTGCGGAAGGTTCACGGAGAGCAGATTTCCGCTACAATCTTTTCTCTCAGACGTTACACTTTTGTTGATCGAGAGAGGTCCTTACGTTTTCACTAAATTATTTTCTTAGTCCAAGGAAACAGTGATTAGCAAGAGTTCAGATCTTTACATATTACGGTAGAAAATCTTATAAGCGATGTTAAGAAGGCTGATTCCTCTGTAGTTTAGAGGATCTCACTTCTTCTGGATGAGTTCCATTCATTGGGTATGCATTTTGCCTACTACGTCTTACAGATCGTCGGGTGCTTTGAACAACAGGAAATAAGGAATGGAAATAATTTGACAACTGAAAACCGAGAATATTGAAACCAGCGATGAAAAAAAAACAAACCAATATTTTTTAATCTAAGTCTTTAATGTTTATCCTTTAACGTACCTACAACTCAACAATTTTAAGAAAAATTAATCATGCTTGAAAGTTTTACCTCTGTAATTGTATAAGACCCGGAATTCTTCTCCAATGCACCGACAAAACTTCTAGCACGAAAACAATACAAGCAACTATCAACAAACCTCCGCTTATCTCAAACACGCCCAAAAGTCGATAACAAGTTAACGCTTCCATTTGGCTACTTTTCTCCTTATATCGCCAAAACATCGTCTTGTCCTTTGAATTTTTTTTACTTATAAAATCATTGACACCGGAATCAGCAAAAAGTCGAAAATATCGACTAACGACCTTTGCATACATGGAGTGCTTTGGAAAGAACATAACAGCCGAATTCATAAAGACCGGCTCCTTAACCATAACCAATTTACTTCCATTGCGATAATTGTCCTCTAGATAGCTCATGAAATTATCACGAATAACGATGGTGGCAAATCGACCCTTCTTGTGTTCCAAAAAACGTAGTCTCCGCTCGTGTCCACGCCCAATACTCACTGTCGTATAATTCGGAAATGTTTCGGAATCTTCAAAATATTTCGATACTACGATTTTGTATTTCCATTTCATGAGTTCTTCGTAGTTCTCGGGTACTCGGGTGAATTTGTCGGTGCGCAATGAATCGAACATTGATCCTTGATAGGCATTTCGAAGGACTAGACTCATAAGAAGCCATAAAAGAAGAACGAAACGGGCGAAATTTCGCACAGGCAGACGAGTTATCGGATACCCAAGGAACACCATGACGAAATTTGTCATTGGACTATCGATATTCTCACCGAACACAAATGTTTGAACTCTCTGGCTTGTGATTTGGAGAAAGCGAATGCTTACACCGCTCAGGATGAGAAATGCTGACAGTATTATCCAAAGACTCCATGCGAATGGCATTTTCAAACGACTCAAGGGATCGACTTCCCTGCCGATACGAACGATAAATACGACTGGCGATATCCGATATGTTTCCGATTGTGTTAGGACCAGTCGCTTTGGATTCGAAGCACTGAACCCTCCAATAGCAATTTCTGCGCGGTGTTCAACCAACTGAAAATAAAGTTTCAAAAACTCAAAGTTGTCCTTTGAGAGAGGACTTCACTCACCTCCTTAAAACAACCGAAGGCAGAGTAATTCACGAAGAATGTTCGTTGCTTGGGAAACGGCAATAGGTTGATCGTGAAGTTCAAATGTCTGGAAAGAAGTTTGAGCAGTTGGCCCTCGATCCCGCCAAGCTTGTTCGAATTCTTCTCGTAATCTGGATTGTTTGTGTCACCCGAAAATGTCAAAAAAGGTGGATTTATACGAGCTGTTATATTTATCGGACATCCGTGAAAATTCAATAGTTTTCGGGGAAAAACAGCTGTCAAATTATCCACGCCGTCCTTGAAGCAAAAATATGGATAGGGTTGCACGTCTGCACATCGTTTAGACGTGAATATGTCATATTTGAACATGCATATGCCAAGTGATGGATGATGAAGGATGACATTTGCATCGATAACATGAAATCGACGACATGACGAAAAAATTCTTGCCAATGTGAAAAAAAACCCTGGACTGAATTTCGTCAAGACTATGAGAAATCGAAAGTCCCGCTCGTAATAAGTTTCAGGGAAGTTCCAGCGGATTTTACTGAAATTGAATGACATGTATTTTGACGTAATCCAATAAGTAATTATCTCACTCAAAAGCTTCGGAACTGTCAACTATAAAAATGTAATAGTCCCACGGTTGGTTTGTACTATGGCCGTTATAGAGTTGGACAGCAATTGTGTCATGCAGATTGATAAGAATGTGTTCCAAAATTCTCCCGTTCATGGCTATCGTTTTTGGGTCTATGCTCAGTTCCTTGATTACAACTGTATTGGTGGCCTTACTGAGGAATTTTCGAGCTATGAAAGCAGTAGATTCAGCCAAGGGAAAGTGGTCGTTTCTCGGATAAATCCACTTTTCTAAACCTGAGGTTGCAATTTTTGGCAGAAGCAGAAAAGTACACAACAGAAAAAGAAAACAATTCACGCTAAGCGAAACCATTTTCGTACTAAATGAGGCAAGAATGCATTCGTATAAGGTTCTGACGAAAACCAATAGGCAATTTAATTAGCATTGAAGATTATAATCGTCGCTATACCAACTGAATATTTCACATCTAGCTACCTATATTAGCCTAATTATTTGAATAAGCTTAACGCATCGACAATTTGTCATGTCGATTATTTTAACAGGAGTAGGCTTCAAGTTAGTATTGTTTGTGTACTAATATGAAATCTCTCTTTTGTGACACAAAAGGGTGGCAATTTGAATAAGGTACTTTGACAGCTGCTAATGTTAGCGGTGTCACTTTGAAATAGGATATTGTTAAGGGACACGTGGTTGCTGATTGATCGATGTTTAATAATTCATTGATAAATTACAGGTACTTAATTGGGATGGAGTTGGAACCTCATGCAAAATGTCAAGAGTGGAACAATGTATCTAGATTGTGTGCACACACATTCATACAATTTCAATTTGCACACACTCAGAATTTTGCTGTTACCTTCGCACAAAAGAGCAAAGAGAATAAAGACGAAAATCAAAAAGTACCAAAATCAAAAATTCCAAAATATCAAGACCAAAAATACCAAAAAGCCAAAATGTAAGATGAGATAAGTCCGCTGATCCGGATAGTATTCCCGCTATTGTTCTGAAGAGGTGTTCTTCCACGTTGCCAAAACCGTTGCGTAAGCTTTTCCATCTATCCTATTCTTCTGGGCTCGTTCCGAGCAGTTGAAAAACAGCATTTGTCCAGCCTATTCGAAAAGCGATTTCTCCTCTCCCTCCAATTATCGTCCGATTGCACTTACGTCCCTTTGGTGATTTGATGGTTTATCTCACCGAACAGTAGAACAATTCTTTACATCGTTTTGAAGAAGGTAAGATTGTTCCACTTGATATTTCAATGGCTTTTGATAAAGTTTTGTATAGATGAATCCCTTCTTCGTTGGATTAGAAACTTTCTCTCGAACCGTTCCATACAAGTTGTATTGGCTGGCCGGTTTCAAGTCTGAAACCCACAATAAAAATGCTGGTGTCCCCCAGGGCTCCGTTTTGTCTCCGACCCTCTTTCTCATTTTCATTAATGATCTCTTGTCTGTAAGTTCTAATCCAATTCATTGTTTTGCTGAAGATAGTACCCTTATCTTCTCATATTCGTTTCCAGACTCACACCCTCCTCTTTGGATGTGGAACTAAAAAAATAATATGATGAGCTCATTAAACTCTGACTTTAACAGCATTGTACAATGGGGAATTAAAAACCGTGTAGAGTTAAATGCTTCGAAAACTCAATGCTGTCTGGTATCGTTGAAGCGAGATATACTCTCTTTGCCACTGTCCATGAGTGGCACTTGCATCAATGAGACCGAACATCTAGAGATTCTCGGTATGTGCATCACTGACCACCTCTTGTGGACCGAGCACATACGCGATGTCGCCAAAAATGTCGCAAGATGTTTGGGTTTCTTAAGACGGTGCAAGAAATTTATCTCCCCGTCTAGCTATTATCAACAAGACTTATATCCGTTCAAAGCTTGAGTACAATTCTCATCTAACTCATCTCTTCTTGTTTTATCGTCACTTCTACGGTAATTGCTATAGTGAAATAGCGAGTTGCGTGGTGCTTATTATAAAAAAAAGAGAACTAGAATATCAAGAAGAAGTTATTAAAAGACCCAAATACCAAAACGGCAAAAGACCGAAAGACTAAGAGATCAAGAGGCAAAAGACCAAGAACCCAAAAGACTAAGACTCAAATTAATAAACGCAGAAGAATTAGTCCTTATTCCGGGGATTGAGTGGAAAGTGCTTAAAATTTAAAAAAAAATGTCTTCTCTCTCAGTTCATTAGATGGCGCCAAAATCGATTGCCATACTTATAGAGCAGAGACAACAACCAGACAAATAGACGCCACTTTTACTATTCGCCATTCTAACCCATAGATTAACTCTTATTCTCTTATTAACCTGTGGAATAAGAGAAGAATAGGCGTTTTTTTTTTATTAATGACTGCAAATGACGAAAAGGACTAACCAGAAAAAAAGGACAAACGCACAAAAGACCTGCCTTCGAAAACAAAACAATTATATCCCAGTTTAAACTTTACAATTCAATATTTTAATTTATATTCCCTTGAAATTGGATAAGTTTATTGCTGTTCGACATGAAAGTTTGCATTTCATTTGAATTCGATTCGATAGAAAATATTTTTCAAACCATCATCCACAAGGGATTTGGCGACACGACACAACTCTGCCGACATAGATAGTTAGCTGCCGCTGATGACGGAAACGAATAACCTCTATCTCGCCCTGCCCCATTCAGATAATGTTTTTATTGGATAAAATATCTTTCCTTACCATTGAGAAAGAGATATTCGTTCACTTTGAAGCTATTCTCCAATTGAATTGAAAGTTTTGACATTAATTTAACTTCCACGTAATTGCATGGAATTGCTCTGAGTTTCTTTTGTGTTCTTTTTTTTCAATTGAGGAGTGAGAAGAAGTTTTAAAACGTTTTGTACCCAACTGATGGTGTTGTAGATGACGATGGTTGCAAGAAACTTTCGGTTTGGGAGTACGCTTACGACCGCATTCAATTTGCGTGTATATTTAACGATAGAACTGTGAACAGGATATAATAGCTTGGAGGGTATAATGTTGCTTTGAATAATGGAAATGATATCCTTTAATGTTTGAACTCTTCCGTGGTAAATCATGCAATTGAGTGGAAACTAATTGAATTAAATTTTCAAAAAGACAGCCGTAAGGTTGAAATGTCACAAACTGAAAGCGTGAATGTTTTTATTCAGGGGTTAGATATCGGGGTTCCTTGTAAGGAATTTGTTTGTTTATTCTGAATTCTTTATCCGTAAGTTCTGAATTCCTATGAGCCTAATGTGTTTCATATTAGCCAATTCCACTGTTACACTTACACTCGCGAATAACTGCCATAATAATTCTTGGAAAGCACCTCCTCAAAATAAATAAATTAAAATTACATATTTTAAGACCACCATATCTGGCTCTGACAGAACATTAAGCCTAAGCCTACTTACAGCCATTCCTGAATTTAAATCAAGTCTAAATTGTTTCATACAGGACCTCCAGCAACCGAGTTGTGTGTCTCAAATGAGAAAAACTCTTGCACGATTCATGATCGAAAAAAAGAACTCCTCCAACTTACATGAATTACTTTTGTCTCTCCCATATCGTCTTCAAGGACATTCCAGCCCAGCAGCATTGTGTGTTTGTTTCTAGTTGATAAATGTTAAAAAAGACAAAACGATTGCAAGAAGCCTTCTCGATGACAAAAGCAGAATTCTTCCATGGAATTGATTTCAGTTCATCTTGCCTACTTAGAAAACAATTTATCATAGATAAATAGTCACGTTAAGATGCCAAGGACTTTTTTCTTGAAGAAGTCGGAAAGACACAAGCTTAGGAGTTGAATTATTCCAAAATTCTTCTCCTTTTCATGTTGTTGCTCGATGGTTTTTAAAGCATGTGTGAGTGAGGGAGAATGTGTCCATTCCCCTTCTCTATTTTTGTGTCTCATTTTCGACATACCGTTAGTTCTATCGAAATGAACTCGCCTTACTGATGTTTTTTTTTTTTTTTTTCTGTGAAGCTTGTCGAGGCGACTGCAATAAGACATTTGGCACAGGGCCAAAGGATTTTGGAAGTGATTTTGAGGAAATACTCTGAAATGACTTCCATTATCTATGGAATACAGTTTTAAGGCCGTATAGCCAGTATAATGGAATCCTTTGCGGACTTACCACAAGTTCAATTGAATATTTATGTTCAATCTTTTTTTGCTGCAACATAAGCTCGGATAAATTAGTTTCGTATTTAATAAAAATTAAGAATGTCCTTGCAATTTCATCGCACAAGCAAAATTCCACCAAATCGAATTTCCCAATTTAAGGAAAGTATTTTATTTGTTTATTGCTCAATCAACTATTCACTTAAGCAAGTGAAAAAAACCAACCATCCCTTCGGCTTATGATGACACCATAAAAATGAATCAAATTAAATATTCAATTCGCTTAGAGTAGGAAAAAAGAATGCAGCAATATATTATACTCCAGCTCCAGCACCCTAAGTTCTGACACTCTCACAAACACAAGTACACGCCATCTTTGTGCTCCTCGTGTAGTCCCCCTCGAGCTTAATTCCAATTTCCGAGTGCGAGAATCTAACCACTGCATTATTCAAGAACCTAATCAAAATCTCCCACGAGTCATGAATTTGCACAAAGACCAGTTTATATTTATCTCAATGTCCTGACTATATTTTTACATTATCTCCCTGCCCAGTCCCGAAAATAAATCCACAATAAAGAAGAACACCAAAATGTCATTCAACGAATTACATAAAAATCCCTCAGATTTGGTTTTGTGAATATAAAAAAAAATGTAATAATATTAAGATGTTTATATATCTTCATCGCATCATCATCATCATCGTCATTTTTTGTTGTTGCTGCGGCCTTGTTGTCATCCTTGCTATATCACAATCTCAGGATCATTCACGGCGGAAAATTCAATTTGCAGCCATTAGGAATGTTTACAACTCCAATATCTCTGTGTTTAGCCTGAAAGTAGAAAATTAGGCAGAGTGGAATGCCCAAAAGCAGGACAATAATCAACTTAATATTCGAAATTTTCCTTTGGCCCTTCCACCACCGAGCATAACCTTCTTACATTGAAAACACCAGTCGCCCACACTGACGCTGCTGCGACCCACTTCCTGAGGATATGTCAGGACGCAAAAGAAAACATTTCATTTGGTATCCTTGTCATTTTGGCTGGCTGTGTCGATAGTTGGAGTGTTTTTGTGGGTTGTGTTTCGGTGAGGATTTTTGTCCGCCACTTTGACTTGATTGTGAATTCTTTCTTCTGTCCAACCCCTGCCGCTTGACGGTCGTATTATATAGCCGGGATTTTTTACGCGCCATCAATTTAACGGTTTTTTGGTATTTTTATCATGCGCTTACATAATAATCGCGGTCTCTTCAACTTGGAATTTGGTGGTTTGCCGGATATTTAATTTATTCAAAAGGGGGACGGAGCTGATAAGGTACTAGATTATGACAGAACATAAGAAAATACCAAAGGAATGCAGTGATTATGTGAAAAACTCCTACGAATGAAGTAAATTTCATTGAACAGCTATGAATCGCATCGTATAAGGATTTTGAGGCTGAACAAATGATTTTAGTTTCAAGGTAAAACAATTGTTAGAAAAAAATTGATTCAAAATTAGTTTTATTATTTTCTCAAAACAATTAGAATCCCATGTCCCTGAAGAACGACTCCCACGAGAGTTATTCAAAAGTGTTAAACTTCATTTCACGAAACCACAGTATCGTTCTATGAGTAAGTAGTATGCTCCCAGTTCGCAATCCCCAAAGCAAAACTTCTTTCAAAATGTATTTTCTTAATTAAGTAAAAATTAAACGAGAGCAAAAAATTACACCAACTAAACTTACCTCCCATAACGAAGAACATGAAGAGAAAAATCACAACCAACTGATGCTGTGGAACCGGTAACAATTTTTGCTGCTCAAGTTTCACTTACACGCTCGTCCCGGAATAAGAAAGTTAACTAAGCCAAAACTTTCTTACCCCGAAATAAAGCCAACAAACTTCTTAACATTCCCACATAGTTCAAAGGAAGAAAAAAGCAGTTTCGACACGCTGTTACGGAAAAAAAACCGGTGGGTGAAAGAATAACTCAAGAAACTTGTAGGAAAGAAAAAAAATATAAACACAACACACTGTAATGTGTATATAAGACCTATCAGAAAAACACAACATCCACCTGTGCTAATATCCCTTCCGGAGTACATCCGACGACTGCATTAACTGCCTTCGTGGTACTTGACTTTCAAGAGAACAGTCTAACTACGTGGCTACGTGGATGCAGTAAGAGAAGGTTAATAACGAGACGGTGACGGTTAAAATGGGAAAAGAAAACTCAGCCCTTTGAAGAATATTATACATGGGCTCGGAATTTCTTAACTTTATGGAACTATTTTGCCTACGGGGTTAATTTCGATACACTTACAGTGAACGTCATAATTAATGGGTCAAACACATTTAAATTGTTAATACTATTTTATACAATGACAACAAACGGCAGGAACGGTGTCTCTATTTAGTAACTTAAGTAACAAAATGTTAACCTTTGAAGCTAATGCCAGTTGCGGACATTACCGAACACCAAATTAATATAGATTATATATGTTTCATAATTTCTGGCCATCACTGTTTAGTACGTTATAGTCAGATTTTGCTTTAATTGCTTGAACTAAGGTTTCTGTGAAGTAGTAAGGGGAACCTCTATCTGGATAATCCATCTTTTCTTCGCTTCTCGTCATTCCTCTATAATCTAAAGTGATTTTCATTCATGTAATAAATTTTCCTGAATTTTTTGAACCCTTAAAAACAATATAGCATTGCTCTTCTCTCCACAATTTAATATCACATGACATCAATTAGAACTCGACATCACAAAAGTCGAGGCCTTAAAAATGAAAGACTGAAAAATTGTAAAAATACCTTTATGCACAGGAATGTGTTAACAACATCAACACAACACACTGACAATTTTGTCGACATAATTGTGTAGGAAGGTATTCTATGTACAGGCAATGAAAGGTGTCCTTGATGTATGCAAATTCCAGAGGATAAATTATTTGTGGCCCTACCACACACTGAAAACCCATAAGTTATTGCAAATTTTAGTAAACTCTCTTATGATGGAGGTCTGTGGGTAACTGTTTAAATGGGTGACATTATTTCCTCTGTATCCTCTTCAAAAATTAAAACATTGGAATTTTTCGTGTGTTTTAAACCCATTTTATCCTTGTCTAGGCTATTTAATAGGTACAGGTATCTTTCATCTACTGAAACTACTGCCACTATTGGTGTACATTTTGAGGGTAAGTAAAAACGAGAGCAGTCTAGCATTTAGTGCTTACATTTTCAACTCTTTTGAATCTGTTTACCATTTTGCCGTTGCGGAATTCTTTTAGCTCATTTTCCTTTTTTATAATTTTTTTTTATCTTAAACAGTCTGATGTTATGAAACAGAGACTTGTACATATTAGTTTCGGAATCGGTTAGTTGAAAGAAGGAAATTAATCCCAAATACCAATTCCTTGTGATCACAGTGAAAAACACTTTTTCCGATGTTTTAGCAACGGAATTCGAAGAGTGCTGTTGCTGCTTCATTGTTAGAAGTTATGTCCACTATGTTTTATGTCCACAAGAGATCGATTCGTTCATGTTCAACGGACTTATGACTTTTCGAGTGGACTTAACTCCATAAGGTCAAAAAACCAAATCATATGAAAGAATCACTAAAACGTCATGGAGTGTTCATAATCAACGTCCATTTTCCCTTTCACATGTATGGTAAGGTTTAGATTTTTCGGCATAGTTCCGTCCGACACATAAGCCCGTGTACATTTAACGTACGGTATTTCATTTCGTTTTTAAGTTTTTGTGGCATTCATTTATGCCGTGCGGTGGCTTTGTTGTTTCGAGTGGCTAAACTGCTGAATAGGATTCTCACATAGAGAGCAAGAGTTTAGTCTTTTCCAGGTATTGTGGTGTAGTTCAGTTTTTTTTTTTTTTAAAGCTTTGTATGCTGTGCCCACTTGAATAATGGGTAATATTTGGGTTGGAAAAATCTCAAAACTTAACGGACGTTCTTGTGTGGTTTTGTATTTATTCAGATTTTCTGTTCTGTTGTTTTGGAGAGCAGTGTTGTGAGAAGAGAATTTTTGGTTGTTTGTAAGTGACCTTGGGATAGTGACCTTTGACTAAACTGGGATAAGTACGTACAAAACGGTTTGTATTAGCTTAAAGTGCGATGCAGAAGGCTGTTTTCAGTAAAACAGAAACGACTATTTAAAGGAAAGGTGCTTCAGAGAATTAGGGCACATCTTAAACTCAATTAAAAACAATCAAAAAACATTCTGTGTCAATTATTCCACCAACCAATTCGTTTATTTAGCAACGACTGAATACTTAACGTCTCCAACATTGTTCCCGCAAATTTATGAAATCAAAACTACTCCTGACGTTGACAGGAAATTTGATTGTTTTATGAGTGATGACACGACCGACGACGACGCATGTAGAGTTTCATCAGTTTCACACACTTCAACATTCAACTGTCAAATCCAATTTGAAATTCAAAATCATTATGATCCTACACGAAAACAAAAACTACTTTTCCGCGGCATAACATAAGTGCTCTTTCATAAACTACAAAAAACACTTCAAAAACATCGTCGTTCTTGTAGTTTTGAATGCATGCATTTTGACAAATTGAACTAATCATGTTTACAGCGTATACCATACACTCAGTCAACAAAGTCAGAAGTAACGACACAAGTTGATGAAATTTTTGGTTGATGAAAATTGTTATTGTTCTATAGTAATGAAGTGTACTTTGTATTTGAGTTAAGAGTTATTCTATGACCCAACAATTTCATATGAGAACAAAAAGAATTTGTTGAGGGGTCTTAGATGCATCCACATGAAGATGCCAAAAGGGTCTTGATTTCAGATTTGTAATTCATTCCATTTTCTCCTTCTTTCTTTTTTTTTTGTAACAAAATGTGAAAATGTAAATTTTCTGCTGAAAGAATGTTTTCTTAAAAAACACACATCAATTTCAAAGTGCAGCAGAACAACAATTGCCAATGGAACTCAGTGGATCCATATTGCTTCACATACACTTTATACGTTACTATTGAAATATGTGAATTTTCTAATGAAATCAGAATTGCTGTTTCATCCAAAAATTATTCAATCAATCGATTCAACAGAATGTTGAAAGAAAGGGCAAATAAACAAACCACAGTTGGATATGTATGGAGAATAAAAACACATTTGAATAAACAAAAGAAGAAAACAGTTTGTCTCAACACTTTTCTTCTTCGTTTTGCATTTTACTTGGAATTCTGTTTATTACATTATTTTCCATGCATTTTCAAGTACAAATATTAAATTAAGGCTTTCAGTGGCTTTCGTTTATTTTCAGGGCTGTATTAGATCAAGAATGAAAACATTGGGTTACGGTCTGGTTTTGTTTTTTGTTGCATTTCCCAACATTACTGACAACATCAAATTTATTGAGTTTGAAATAGAAGAAGAATTTCATACGGTATTGCTTTGGTTTTGTTTCTTGATGAAGTTTGGCGCTCGTACCAGATCGCTATATTTTTCTAAAGATGTGTTCTTCCACACTTGCGTACCTACGCTTTTTCATTCCATCCTATTCTTGTGGGCTCGTTCAGAGAAGTTTTAGAAAGCAGGATTTGTCCAGCAAAGTTACAAAAAAGGCTAATCTTCTTCTTCCTCCAATTATTATCGGCCGATTGCACTTGCGTCCCTTCTATCAAAGGTCATGGAAAAGCTGATAAATTATCAGCTTAAGAAATATCCCGAAGACCGAAATAGCTTATTAATGGCTGGCAGTACTCGCGCGATTTAATCGCATGATTCACTACTTGAACATAATTTGTTTTGGAGACTTTGGCATGGAGATTTTTGAAATGGGGATTCTCCTCTTTGGATATTTCGCTGCTGGAGATTTCAGTTTGGGGATTTTGGGTTTTGGGATTTTCGTTTGGAGATTGGTATGTGCATCACTGACCAGACCACCTCTTGTGCAACGAGCACATAATATGCGATATCGCCAAAAATGCCGCAACATTTTTGGGTTTCTTAAGAAGTGCAAGAAATTCTTCTCCCCGTCTGATCTGGGTATAATCTATAAGACAAACCTATATCCATCCAAAGTTTTTGTACGACTCCCATCTCTGGTGTATGGTAGGTATACAAAAAAGAACTCTTATGCCCAATTGCAAAAACGTATTTTAAAAATTTTACAGGCTTTTAAACCGTAAAATGATATTTTTTGGTTTCACCAAGTGTTTTTTAAATAAACAAACTTTTAAACACCCTTTAAAACTAAATGCCCATTTCTGGCTCATTAAATTTTTAAAGTGTCATTGAATATTTTGAAAACTGAACATAACGCTTTTTCATTTTTTCTCACACAATTTTCATAAGGATGTCAATTCTGACAAAAAATTCCCTGAAATTTCTGAAAAAAATTTAAAAAGATTTTTCTAAAAGTACTTCTAGTGTTTGTTTATGAAACTGAGCATTAGAATGATTGGATATAGAGACATCACTGACTCATTCACTGTGTGAGAACACCGTCGTAACGTTTGGTGTCTCTCTCTTTGTTCTGTCGTACTTCTACAGTTAGTGTTATAGTGAAAAAGCCAGTTGCATTCCTCTCCTTAAACGATTAAAGCGTAATATTCTCGCTTCTAGGAATGCTCATCAGTTTTCTCTCGAGCACAATTTCGGCCGAACTGTTATGTATAAATAATCGTTCTTTAGCTGTACTTCGCGAATGTAGTATTGAAAAAAATTCCTAGATTGCGCGCTATTATAAAAAAACCAAGCTTGGTACGCAAACACTTAACCGTCGATAACGTTTATACCAAAAGCTTCGAATTTGAAACTTTGTGATAAAAAGAAGCTTTGAATCTTCAAGTATGAAATCAGCTCAATTATAGACATTGAATTGAATAGGCAGTGCTTGGACTGAACAGGCCTAAGAATTCAAAGCTATCTACTAAGTTACGACAGGAACACTATAAAATCTAGTACTTTGACCTATAAATTGGGCCCCATCATACTCTTATGCTCTTATGTCTGTGAAGAAGTCTGATCTGCTCCTATGCACTGTAGACTCAATTATTGTACAGTCAATTATCAATCGGTCAGTTTTTGGTCAGCACCACATCACTCTCGTAAATTGTTCGGAAATTCGTTTAAATCGAGAAAGGATACAATACTCACATCTTAACCGATTTCCTGTCTCACATACTTATATCGACTGTTGTAGCCTGCAGGATAAGACGAACGAAGAAACAATAAACGAAATGGTACCTAAAGCCCCCATAAATTGCTTGATTCGATTATCGGTTTTGTGTGGTGATCACAGTTCTTCTATTTTATAAAGTTGTTTCGAGACGACTTGACTGACCATACATCGCACAGAGACAAGGAGAGAGAAAGGAATGATACAATTGTGTATGGAGATGGACGTCATTGCTTTGCTGTTGGAAAATGGCAGACAAGAGATAGAAATTCTAAAGAAATTCATACCTACTCGAGAAGAATCTTAATCTACAACATTCTTCCATCCGGTGCAGTCGGGTGTTGCTTGTTTGGGGATTGAATTTGGATTTCGATAGACATTCTCAAATTGAAATCGAAATATGTGCAGTACATAAAGAAAGGGAAACTAACATCACAATGCTGTTTTATTCATTTGCCAATGGGAAATACAAAAAAAAGGTTGGAGTATGGAGAAGTTGTTTTATCGATGAAACCTTTTATACAGCTACATTAGGGCTTTTCGTGTGCAGTCTCGTACAGTCGGGAATTTCAATGTAACACAGAATTTAATATAGTTTTAGGTGATGAGGTGATGACTTTAAAATTCAGCCACAGGCATGTATAATTAAAAGATAGAGTGGCGCGACAGCTCTTGGAGAGCCAAGGCCTAAGTGGCTTACTCTCATCAACAATTCTCTAGGTGCGTGTGAAGAATTGAGGGGACCTACAATTTAACGCCGATTCCGAACGGCAAAGTTGAGAAGCACTTTTTCATGACAGATGATACTCTTGGAAGTTTTGTCAATTCTTCGCAAGAGGCAGTGTCCGTGAAAGATGAAATAAAAACTTTGGGCCCGAGTAGGATTCGAACCCACGACGTTCTGCTTAGCAGCCAACGCACCTAACCACTAAGCTACGGACACTACATAATTAAAAGATCCAAACGCTAAAAGTTTCGACCTTCATCGACCGCTTAATATACGGGTAAACCCTTTCAGTCTGGACCCTGTCAAAAATTAACCAAAAACAGCTTATGATAATTTTTTTTGACTCCACAAAAATGACTCCTTAACTGTCAAACTCTTATCATTCCAGCTCAGAAGTTTCCTTCCGAACATTTTCTCTAAATCCTTCTTTAAGTTTTTGGCCACAAGATCAAGAACGAATTTACCTTCAGGAAATCCCTTATTTTTTGCGCCCTTGTTCTTACACACTTCCACAGTCCAGAGTGGAGACCATAAACGAAAGACAGAATAGAAAATGAAGACAATGACGTTGCAAATGTGTTGCAAAGCAAAATATGAAGCTTAAGGCCACGTAAATCCTTTTATAAAGTTCAAAAAGGAGTCGAAAGAAAAAAAACCTACTCTTTCGTCTGGGGTTTACCTGAATGGAAATAAGGATCGAAGGAAAAACCAAACAAGAGCTCTCTAACCCGAAAGTGCCTTGTTGCTCCGGTTGTTGTGCAAATCGTTGTTTTTTGTCCATCCGCACCATATAGCAGGTGGTTTGGCCATTTGCAATGGACTTTCAAGTTTCGAATAACCTTTTCGTTCTAACCTCTTCTGTGGATATGGAATGGCTTTGTGGTCGTCGATTGAAAAGTTTACTTCTTGTCTCATCGTCATCGTCGTCATCGTCGTCGTCCTACCTTTATACCAACACACCTGACCAAAGTTTGCTTTGTAAATTGAGAAGGACTTTGAGGAGTCTTAGCCTCAGCCTTTGTGTTGGCATCCCGCCAGTTGAAAATAACTGATAGCCAAGGATTAGGACTGATGACAGCTCACCGGCTAAAGTCAATTGTTGGCAGCTGAAGGGCCAACAGATTATTTTCTTTATACTTTAATACTTTTTTTTTGTTCTTGTTGTTGTTATGGGTGTGTGATAGATAGACGACCCACCTACCTTTTTGTGATGGTGTATAAGGTGTATATTTCTTGATGAGGTGGAATTCCTGAACGTGTTGTGATTATTTATTGCTTGGCTTTTGGCTAAGCATGCAACTGACTAGACGAGATGGTCTTTGCGGAAGCTATTGATAATGGAGGTGATGTGCGATGCGATGATGCCATGATAGTGGGTTTATTGGATTGCGGTTTGATGACTGGGATGACAGTTTACAAATAGAACGTGTCATTTATGGTTAAAGGTTCTTTAGAAGCTGTGAAAGATTTTCTATACAAACGGCAAGGATGTATGAAGAATAAACAATGGTTCTCCAAAAAAAGCTGTCGGAAGGGAAGAATAACCACAATCGAAATCAATCTCATTTCCTGAATATCATCTCTATTTCTCTCTTCTCAAAATAAAAGTAGTTTAGTCGTACTTTTTTTTGATGTTGTTGGGAAATCCATTTTCCTACTTACTGTTGCATTTTCATCTTCCAGTAAGTTTAAACCGCTCCTGGTCGTACTGCCATTCGCGCTTCAGTCAAAAAGTTGATATATGTTTATATTTTTATTTGTAAAAGAACTTCAACCACACGCTGACTGACATCAACCATTTTAATGTACGTACTGCAAACGCACACGACTTGCTTACATATTGCAATTTTTACTGTGGTTATTTTCACTTGAAAAATTTTACATTTCCGATCTGTCTGTCAGTTTATATCAAGTGCATAAAAATTGCATTTGAAAGAGTTATGACTGAACGAACAAAACAGTTTCATGGAGATGGATGAGATGCATGAAATTGCGAATGAAATGTGTTTTTCTTTTTTAAGGATGAATGTAGATCTATATGAGACCAGTTGTAAATTATTTTTCGAGGATAACTTATTGCACTCGATTGCAATCTAAGAATAAATTGGTATTGAAATATTGATGTCTTAGCTGGTAAGTTAAGTAGGAGTTTTGATGGAGCTATTTTGAACGTTTTTTACTCATGCCAGAAATGTTTTTATTAAATCTTTAAAGGGTATACTGTGTCTTGCGAAGAACTGGGAACTCTGCTGGGAACTCACTGCGGGCTATTCACTTAGTAGAACGCTCTGCGTTTCAAAAAATAATATGTTGTTTTTAACGTAAAATCGTACGTTTCTAAACATTTTTCTACCCAAATGGACTTACTTACTTAGGTCATCAGAGTTGAAGAGGGGCTTGGAGCGGGGCCTGTTTTAACCCTACGCGTCATCGTGTTTGGTTTTTTATTATAATTTGCACCCAAGAGCGTTTTCACGCCCTTATTATGGCAGAGACACAGTGAGTGAAGGAAAAAAAAGGGTTGGAAAGTAATTGTCGGTGTACATTGGTCTTAAATTTCTGCACATTACAATGATTTGGAAAGACAGAGTGTGGAAGGGAGTTCCACATTTGCGTAGTACGGCTAAAAGATACTGAGGTCGTCCAAGTTTGCTCAAGGTAACTGATGCGCATCTGGAAGCGGGTATACGGGCGAATTGTTAAAGGGGAAGAATGCAACTGGCTTTTTCAACTAGAGCTCTTAATGTAGAAGTAACCATAGAAGAGGAAGAGACCTGCAACATTACGACGGTGGTCTAAAGAAGTGAATGAGTTAGTGATGGCTCTATCACCAATCATTCTTACAGCTCTTTTTGTATACCATCCAAGAGGTCTAAGTAAGTAGCTGCAGCGCCAGCCCAGAGATGGGAATTGTACTCAAGCTTTGGACGGATAAAGGTCTTAAGGGGCCGACCCATAGAATCCGTCAGTGCGCCAGCGTTGACGATTTCAACTGACAGCACAATAGAATATACATTTATCTAATAAAACTCTTCCATAAGCAACGCATGTGACGGATACGACGGAAAGAGATGCTCAACTTTCTCTATCTTTTTGCGTCCGTATGATCCGTTGACAACTGAATTTTGACGAGCATCCAATTCAATGTTTCCCCCACAAGAAGGAAAAGCAATTAATATCAAAATTATGTGTAAAAATATAGTTTTGACAACGATTTTTGATGTTGATTAAATTTTTATGTCCGATTTGCGGATTTTTTAATAATTTGTACACCAAGCAAATGAGACTGACAAAGTTTACAACGTATTCTATGGACCATGGACTGCGAGTCACTTATCATTTCCATACATTTCATTGCGAAGAAAAAAGGTACACGCTACAAGCAGCGCCATTGGTTCGAAGCGGCCAAATAAGTCCCCAAGAAAATATGTTTGAATTGAAATAAGTGAAAAACAACGTACGTTTGACCATTCTATAAAATTAGTAAACAAAGTTAATGTTGTGTTAACAACTGTTTACCTTCGATTATTTTAAATATTTTTTTAAAGACAAAGAATTCCAGAAAACATTTTCCTTGTTGATTTTTAAAGCTAGAATCGTTTCTTTTTTGGCCACCAAAAACCAATATGCCGTTCTCCATCCGCAAATACATGGCAGCAACGTATGCATTGACGCTGACGGATTGACGGATTCTATGGGTCGTCCCCTTTATATATCATAGTCAGATCAGACGGGGAGAAAAATTTCTTGCACCGTCTTAAGAAACCCAAACATCTTTCGGCATATTTGGCGAAATCGCATATGTGCTTGTTCCACAAGAGGTGGTCATGGTCAGTAATAACCATACAGAGAATCTCGGGATGTTTGATTTGCAATGCAATTTGAATTGTTACCTTTTCGAAACGTATCTCCAATCCATAGTCACTTAGGTCTTCGTATATAAGAGTCAATTGGTTAGTGACCTGTCCTCCCTCATAGGTTATTCAATTGGGCCTGAGCTTCCTGATGTTGCGCAAAACATCTGTTGCAACTGCTTATATGAAGGAGTTCTTGCTTTGGCGAGTTTAACTGATTTTATTTTACTTTTCAACTGCTATTTATACGAAAAAGTTTGTTTACATGCGATAAACAAACTGAGTAAATTATATTGTGATCGATACCGGTTGACAGGAAATATTGAGAGAGGGCAAACGTCGTCCGCGTAATCTAGTTGTTTTGAAAAAGATGTCAAAGTCCATTGAATCCCTTCGCTATCTGCAAACCTGCCCGCAGTTTATCGCTTATCACCAGCAATAACTTATTGGCCTCAGAACACAGCATTGAATTTCGCTGTGGCCAGCTGCAGGACGTGACAGTTGCTTTCATAATAGCAAGTAGTTTTTTGGGATCCCTCTCCTCCGTATAACTAACCAGATTGTTTTCTCTGTTGACGCTATCACAGGCGTTTTGAATGTCGATAAACAACAGATGTAGTGGTGATCGAAATCAACGCACTGCTCAGTAACAGGAGGTTTCAGCGCGGAACCCTGCTTGTTTGGCATCTAGATGTATAGATGTTCTCTGATACGTTCCAGGATAATTTTTGCTACTACAGTTTTCGCACTTTATAAAATCTCCTTTTTATTGGGAGCTTGAGGATCATAGCCGAGGCTTTGTTTATGAGCCGGATGATTCATTCGCTTGATGTCGTAGAAGCCGATGGCGCTGGTCTGCTGAAATTCCATCAGGTCCCATCGCTTTGTTATCCTTAAGTGCTTTAATTGCGTCTACGATACCGTCTTGAGTGGCTTGTTTGAGTAAAAGTATTCCATCCTGTGACTTGTTCATCCTTCGAACTTAGCAAAGTACCGTGTACTTGGCACATATTGATTTAAAGTATCAAAGCTTTAGTCAAAGCAACTTTTTAAAAATTCCTTGCATTCACAGAAAGCTACAAAGGCCAATATCTGATTACAACCAGTCTCTTGCATTTATATTTTTTATTCCAAATTCATCAAAATCTACCCTTCTTTTGCTGCACTACAAATCTTCTCAGAAATCACTTCTCTTCTACAAAAAAAAATCACATGTCCTTTCCTCAAACTCTCCCACTCCACAATAATAACTAAATTCGTACGTATTTACCAATGATAGCAATCTTCCTCACTGAGTGGCAACTACTAAGCAAAGCAGTTATAGGTTGAAATTTTGCGATATCACTAGCATCTGCAAACATTTGAAATCTATATGCGAAGCACAATCTCCGTTTCTACTTTCCTGGAGGATTACTTCAGCGGAAGTATATTAAATTCTATTACCTAAGGAAAGGCGACTGACACAAAAGGTAAAGGTAAAATATTATATCCGCACAGTACCGCACACTCGAATACAGACAAACGTATAGATACGTTGAAACAGCCTTTACTTACTTACAAACTCTTGGGACGTGTCAATAATAACGAATATGATTCTTCTGAAGTCAGCGCGACAAACGAGGACATCAGGTCTCTCCTTCTTGGCACTTCATACACTTTTGAGGAGGAGGATAATGTACTGTTTCGTCATGGGGTATTGCAAAACAGGGTGTTTCGGCAGAATCATAAGACTTTTGTGACAATTTTTGAATGCTTCAATTCATATTAACTAACTGACCCTTGTTTCAAAACCTGACAATATCTGACACTGAAAGAACATGAGTTCTTAAATCCAATTTCGGGTGTTACTCTTTTTGACAAAAATTTAATTTAGGAATAAGGAATACCCTGTAAGGCCTTAAAAGCATATTAAAGAACACCTTCATTTCAATCTTCCACGGTCTGGTTCAAAGCAAAAAATCGAAATGAAGTTATGGAGAAAAAAATCTCTATGGATGACATGATGAAAAACTCCTTTAGGTTTTCGATATGTTCACCAGTGTTGAGCCTCAGCTTTGCTCAAGAGGAAGACGGTTGAATTCATATTTAGAGGTGTAGAGTAGGCACGTTGCTTGCTGGGATTGCTCTAAATTGATTGAAATTGATGGATGTGTCTACTGGCGCTTCATGAGCAAAAAAAATAAATGGAAGAAAAAAAAATCAAACAGACATCTAACAACCCAACTTTGAAGCAGGATTGAAGACCACTTAAAAGCCAATACCAATAAAATGGTTGTAAATGAATTGACTTCGTTCTTTCTTCTTCTCCCTTTCCCACAAAGTATGTACCTGAACTGATAAGAATTGAGACACTTACAAGGTTCTTCTTTATGACTTGTTCGAGTGTTTAGCTTTGGCTTGAGTAGATGATCCACTGCAACTGAATAAAGCACTGATATTTTGCTTAAGGGTGTTTTTATATATACGACATTTAAGATGTTACTGAAAGGATGGATCAAAAGACTGCTGGTTTGTGTTGAGCTGAATGAAACATTGTGTCGTAAAGAAGATGATTTATCAAAGAAATGTAAACATAAATGGTTCTTGAAGAAGAAAAATGAGACATGAGGAAAATTGATAACATTTTTCAATAATTTCATGATGTATTGAGGCTTTAAGACAAATTTTGTTCAGTATCAAGAAAACGAAGAATATAAATTCTCGGTTGCTTAGTTTTACGCACTTCAAAAGGAAAAAACGCCTATTCCATTCTTATTCCACAGGTAAACTAAACTGCCCCGTGGTGGAATAAGTTAGTAGACGCAGGCGCGGATCCAGACATTTTTTCTGGAGGGGGTCACAGGAAAGAAAAAAATTAAAAATTAGAAAAATACCAAGAATAACCAAATAAACAAAGCAAACCAAATTGTCTTCAATGAATAAAAAAAAATTCATTACATTAATATATAAATTTATTGTGTATATACAATTATAAACTGTTTAGGGATATAAAAAATGTAGGTAGGTACTCTCAAAACTAACAGCCCGATTCTGAGGACCCTCACTGACACCTCACAAGTCACAAGTTGAGGTTAAATGATTTTTGTGACTTTTTTCGTATTCTGGTGCAGAGTCACAACTTGTGACAGTCACAAAAATTTTCAAATTTGTGACCTGCCTCAGACCATGTAACAAGAAATATATTGCTAGTATTTTGAAATTTCGATTTGAGGTTCCATGTTTGAGAAATTTTTTACAATATGACTGATCATTTGCCTACTGCTAAGAAAAATATCTTTTACCTTGCATTTTTTAATTTCAAAGATTTTTTTCACGTCTTCGGAAAGCAGAAACTCGAAAACAAATAATGAATTATTTTGATTACAACTAGATAGGTGAAACCAGAGACGAAAGAAGATCGGAAACTGACATACGTTTTACCCTCCGGATACCACAAATTTTATTTAACCATTACCTCGTGTATATGAGTAAATGAGAAAAAAAAGCACCAACAATCAGGTGGCATGTCGAAGTTTACTGAGATAGTATTGGTAAAAACACGCCAACTCTTGCAGTAAACTTGTAGACATTGTCATTTTGACAGCTTGATTTTCAATCTCCCTTTTGACTCATCTGTGGTTGAAACAACAATAATTTCACTCACCATGCTGAGTTGAATATTGTTGTTAGTTTTCTTGTGACTGTTATTTCAGAATTCCTATTTTTAATCGAGTCACAACTATCCTCACAAGAAATCAGTCAAAAGGGCTTTACGACTTGTGACTCGTCACAACTGCAGAATCGGGCTGTAAGAAACATCTTAGCCAATAAATATTTTTACTATGAATTTTCTTCTGAAACGTTTTCTCGTGAGCTTTCAAATGACTTGGCTCCTTTTATGGTAGCGTGACTAACTTCACAGTTTGCAATCAAAACATTGAAAGAACAACAGTCCATTGTTGATTTCAGTGTCGTTGGAATCAAGATAGTTTTTATTGAATTTTGCAATAAAAAAAAGAAGGTAACAAAATAAAAACCAGAAAATAAACAGCAAAAGTAAGAAGATAAAACAAGGATTCATTTGACGGATGCTTCTATGCTTAATTACCGATCACAGCATATATTATATGTATATTTTTTCATAGACACCCCTATCGCAGAGTTCCTCGTAGCCGAACGTAGAGCTCCGCTACTAATACGAAAAAATTATAGTCATAAGTCCCGAACGAAATGAAAAGAGACATTGCCAAATACAAATCAATTATTCTGACTTTCGGAATCAGTTGACTACATACTTAAAAACTTGAAATTCAAAACAAATTAAATTTCTACGACGTGTATTCAGAGTAAATGTTAGGGTTTTTTTTTTTTTTAATATAGATGAATTTGATAGCAATTTTTTTGTATTTCTGTATTTATTAGGCGCAGTCACCATTTACAACATCATCAATTTTTTGATTTTGCGGATCTGCAACATGTAAAAAACAATTAACTCCAAAAAAACGAGTGAATTGGATGCCATTTGTTGGCATTTCCAGCCCAGCCATTTTAGATACAGCTTATTCTATGAAGGTCCAAAAAATTGTGCTTTAACTTTTCTCTTTCTTAAAAAAATGTTTGTATCTTCCCATAAAAAGTATATTAATAAGGACTGAACTATTTACACAGTTGTTTATAAAGGAAAATTAAGATGAATATGTGGCTAAATTAGTTTTTTTTTTTAATGTCTCAAAAAGATTACCACTTTTATGTGTTTTACAGTTTTTCAACATTTTCCATTGCTCGTGTGGATTGGTTCTACAGTTAAAAATTCTGGTTATATATATATATAATTTTTTTCAGAGGGCAGAAAAGTATGTTAATTGTGGTCATTTGGTCATCTGGTTATTTTCCGGTTCTTAAGTTAGCAAAAACTAGGTTTTGTTTGTTTGGTTTTTTTTCTATTCGGCTTGCAAAATATCGATTTAGCTCTATTTTTTCAAATGCGGCCTGTTTGAGGGGGGTCATTACCCCCGTGACCCCCCTTGAATCCGCGCTTGAGTAGACGTAAGTTAAGAGAAATTTTATTTTATTAAAAGCATTTTCCACTTAGTCCACAGAATAAAGCTTATCTAATCCTCCGTTGTTTTGTGTTTATTAATTTGGCTTAATGAATTCTGACACAACCAATATCAAAGCTCTTGTTTTTTCAGAAATTAAGCAAGACATGTGAAATTTTCAACTATTGGGAAGGGGTCAGAGCCGGCATCGAAAAATGTGCAATTGTGCTCTGAGTTTTCGGATGCATATCTTGCTACAAAAAGATTCTATTCCATCTCCATTGGGCTCCATATTCGATTCTTTGTCCTTGGCAATAAGACAATAAATAAGCAAATGGAATTTGAAAATAATTTATTGGTCAATAGGTAATTATTTGTTCCATCATAAATGTTCTTGAAAGTTTATATCCTTTCAAAAATGTACTTCAAGAACTTAACTTTAATCGATATAATCTCCAAGCAAAATACTATTCCCGCAATAGCAAACAAAAGTCCACAAAGGTACAATATCCCATCCAATTGTTCGAGACCAATTGTGACCTGCTTCGGTGGGCGTTTGACTTTGAAAAACGAAAAGTCAATTGCCTGCTCAACCCAAGCGTCCATCAATCCAACAGCATTTGTCCGCAAAATAAAACTATTCAGCCGATCGGCCAAAAACGAATGCTTCGTCAAATAAATGCAAGTATTTTGGTTCATAAACGACTCCTTCAAAGTCGTCAGTACTCCGATTTTCCTACCCTTACCCAAATAATCCAAAATAAACTCAATCGGAGCAGCTGTCATAAGTTTTTTGTCGGCATTTTCTTCTAAAAATTTAAAGACTTCAGCAGTTTGAATGTTCTCGAGGGCGATTTTCTTCGCTGGCATATCCTTGAAAATACCCATATTTCCCATTTCGTTCCAGCCGGGTCTATTCAAGACGAATGTATAGTTCAGCTTTAGCACCTCGTCGATTGTCGTCGGCGGTTTCATGAATATATTGTTCCGAATCAAGTGGTAGATGATGGCCCCGTACTTTGTTCGTATGACCAAAACGAACAGCACCCAAGAAGTGAGGAAAATCCGCTTGGAATTTTGTATCGGTTCAGCCGTTGGGGGCAAACCAAATGTGTAGGAAATGTAGTTCAAACAAACATTTGGTTTGTTTGTTGGAATAAACCGCATGAAAGTCGATTGAACTTTCGTAAAAATCAGGAATAATGCTAGAGTTGACAGAAATGCTGACAGCAAGGCTATAGCTGCTTCGGGTTCAAATGGAAACCAGAGGGCGTTGTCGGGCTTGAAATTTCTAGCGGACTCCATTATGATTGGCATATTCTTCGACTGTAAATAAGTGTCAGTGGCGGTTAGAACTCGACTCCGATTCTCAGAAAACCACATGCAACCAAGACTCATATCGGCTTCCTTCCTTCGAAGCTAGGAAAGCAGAAAAAATCTTTGAGATCCCTTGAACGTTTGTATAAGTGGATAATTCTTACCAATTCTACAGCCCCAGTGCTGTAATTTCCATAAATAACTCCACGAAGCTCATTATTCGGCGGCACCACAACTTCGATGTCAAAATTCATCTTTACACTCAGTTGATGCAGAAGTTTCCCTTCAAAACCCCCAATTACATCACGTCCCTTCTTCGAGAAGTCCAATGTCAAATACGGTGGAATGTCATAAGTGGCAACTCTTAACGGACAATCATACAAGTCGTGAAGTTTCGAGGGAAACAGAATGTCATACTGCATTTCTCCATTTTCAAAGCGATTTATTTCGACAGGAACAACTTTTCGACAATGTTCTTTCGAAAAAGGGAAATAGCTGTAAATAATTATATCCCCCAAAGCAGTTTGAACTTGAATGTTGACATTTATAATGTAGTTCCGCCAGCAGTAGTCGAAGATCTGTTGCATGTCATCATCGATATATTGGTCGTCGGTTTTCAAGAAAATGTGATAGTACTCGTTGATGTCGTAGTTTTGAACTTTTGATGCTGGATCGATTTTTCTACAAAAGAAATACAATTCACTGATATTTTCCACCAATATTTTTGAGCGACTTACATAAACGCTTGCCAGGAATCAACCAAAATGATGTTGTATAGCCTTTCGCCATGAATTTTCGGGCCCACAGATTCGCTATTGAAGACAATTTGGGTTTTAATGTTGGAGAACTTTTCCAATAAGATTCTAGCAAGGTCCGAATAGAATTCAATGGTGTGACGGCGGTCGCTTGTCATCAGAAGTAGGAACGAAGTGCTTCGAGGCATGATGAAGCCTTGGATGACAAAAAGTAGGGAATCAGCAATTTCCAAGTTGATGTCACGCTCAGCGAAATTGCCATTAGAACTAAGGAGATAGTAGTTCAGAAGTGGGATAATGTTCATTTTGATATTTAATTCACACGATGGTAGTTCCAGGGTGACTGATGAACATTTCTGAATGATGGCCGGCTTTAAGTAGTATAAAGTTTTGTTAACCTTGTTTGCTTAACAAAAGCACTTAAAAGTTCAGAGTCTTTCAATTCCATAATAACCAAAAACAAGTAAAGTTGATTGAAACAAATTCCTCAAAAAGTGGTGTTATTCAATTTTCTTGGAAGTACTTTTTGTAATTAATATGTATTCAAAAGGTATCAGTGTCAAAGTCTATAATTGATAGGTGTTTACCCTGATCAAGTAGCATTGAGGTTAATTAAAGGCACGTGCACAGTATACGTTAAAGGATTAGGAGGAGAAGACTCGTAATGTGTCAATCGTGCAATTGTTTTTAAATTTAGCCAAGAAGCACAGGTAGCACACTACTCTAGAACACGAAGCGAAGGCCGCTGATTAAACAAAGGCCGAAGGCTTTATTCAAACAAATTTCTCTCCATTGTACCTTGTGAGCGAAGAGGCGCCTGTGCTGGACGAAAAGACAACTGATCCGGTCCACTTTTGAAGTATGTGAAGTACTCTTTGATTTTGTGACAAAAGCTTTCGCGACTTTTCGATATAGACAGGTTCGAATTCATATTTATTGCTTATTCGTAAACATTCCCAAAGGTGCTGAAAGTGACATCTAAAAATTAGTTGAAGCAAATTTCCACATGACAGTAACATGAGCTAACTACAAAGTCCGAACGCATCCAATTGTATTTCGGAAATAAATTTTGCAATGACAATATTTGAACCTCTTCGAATTTTAACCCAGCATTAATCAAACAACTCCGAATCCATTTTTAATTGTCAAAACCGAACTCTGCAACTGCGCTGACATTAAGCAAACATGGGAACCTTCACAACCGGCAGAGGCACATAAAATTGCTGACAGAGACAAAAGGACGAGCCAAGTATTCCAATCAACACTCAAAAACACATCTACAACACGAATTTAAACGAGATATTTCGAGGGTGTGAAACTGGGTGTTGGTGTGTATGGTGTTTTGGACTTGATAAACCACTTCTCCGACTATTGTCCACTTTTTGGTGCTCAAACGTAAAATCGTTTTAACATCTCATCCCACGATTTGGGTCTAGATACGAGTATTATAGTCGACAAGTCGTATAGCTCAAATGTGCTTAGTTGTTGGAGCTTAGGCTTTTCAATGGGACCTGGGCTGTTGATGGGGCCGGCCGATATGCGATGGGTGTTGATGTTATCTATCGATTAAAACTTCATCATTGTGACAATAGGACAATACGTGACTAATGCCGAGATCCTTCAATTCAATTGTTTAGGACAGTGTAAGGTATAAATTAGTTTTGGATGTCATTCGGTTTATGTGTGCTTTGTGCGAAGAGGGACTGAGACAGGGGCTTGTATAAGTGGACACGAATTCACTAGAAGAGCATCTTTGTCGTCCGAGACACAACGATTTACGATGATTTGAGCTCAACGGTCGTGTCTAAGGACATAACGATATAGCAGCTCAAGAGTGCGTAGCGTGGTAATATGCTAAAGACAAGACAATTAAACGAATTGAAATATTGGAAGTCAGAACATTGTGTTTTGGGACTTGAGTTAAAATCGTGTTAACATGAATAACGACTAACGAGTTAGTTGATTTGCTGTTGAATGCAATCGAATGGTCGGAATCGGTATTTGCAGGACCTTTTGCATCTAATTAGACCATAATTCACTCAGGATTAATTGAGTTCTGCAAGTGAGGTTTATTAATGTGAGAGACAGCGAATTTAAAAATACAAGATGGATGTTACATGCTTACAGAGTGTCCTGCAGGTGGCTGACAAGATGAAGCATCAAAAAACAAAAAAAAAATAAATCGACTTACAAACCAATTCACCTTTATCCTGACAATCATTTCCATCATTATCCTTTCGCCATCATACGAATCAAATGATTGTGTTTACCATGACCCAACATCAAGCCCCATCAGTTACGAAAAATTACAAAAAGACCGCAAACAAAAAACTTTCTCTCCTACACTCTTTTCCAGACCTATTCAGTAGAAATCAGCACGAACAGCAAAGTGATGATGTGAAGATCGGGTTGACATCAAGCCGCATTGATTATTCAAATCACACACAGTGACACAGTCCTTGAGCAGTCTTTATGCTGACCAAAGCCTATATCCGGCCATGGACTGGGACACCATTATAACATCTATAAAATAGACCTGAACGAACACCGAGCGTCGAACATCATCACCTAAAGTGGGTAACAATATGCTCATCAATGGCTACCCCAGTGGCTAGAGGACCTTCGTTGGACGACAAAAGGACATGTCACACATTCAACCCATTTGTGTAACTTCCTCTTAACCCTTGCTCTACTCAGAAAATGCAAAGATTTAATGTGTGTGTGGTGTGATGGTACGGCAGGAGATTTTATTGCCGAAGGACATGACGACACTCACTGAAATGTTGAATTGTGGAACGGGTGTGATAATCTGGACTTTTTTTTTTGTTCACAACTAAATGGGATAATGAAGTGATTACACAGATACGTTTCTGGACTTAAAAGTTCTTTCCTGAACCCCAGCCGACTTGAAAAAAAAAACCAAAAAGGATGAAGTTGATAGAGATGTGAATGTACACGAATAATTCTTGGTAAAGGGGTTAATTAAGGAAGGACCAACGAACAGCCAAAGTTTGTTGGCTTCTTCTTCTTCATTTTTTCTTGCTTCGGAATTCTGGGTTTTCATTCCGGTTTGAAGAACAAACGAAACGAAGTGTTATAATGATCCTTGAAAAGTTTCGTTATGGTTTGCAATGGATTTTTTTTTGTTCTGGCCATGTTGGAGTAGTAGAGTCCTGTTGAGCAACTTCAGGGATGAATTTTGATCAAACAAAAAAGAGCTTGATGATACCATTTTGAAATTGGTTTTTGTGTTCAACTTTTGTTTTAAATTAACGTTCTTCTTCAAACTTCTGCAAATGAGATGTCAAGCCGAATAGTTTAGTTGATATCCAAGTTTAACCAATATTGAACGCACAACTTACTATCGCACTCAATCATAATCCCTGATTGATTACAATCTCTTCGACCAACACGCCAGGGTCGCCAGGCTATTATCACTCAATCAGAATCTCCTTCCATGTCTTGAAATAATGTCTTTATCAATTAAGCGGTAAGCCCTTAGCTCTAAACAGCCACGAAGGCATACTCTTGTACCATACTTCCACTTTTCAAGGTGTCGGTAAATGTTGACTTAAAGCTGTTGATGGAACTGGCAGTCAAAAACTTCTCACGTCATACCGCATCGTGCGTCGTTACTTCCGTATTTTGTTCCATTGCTTGGTGTTGCGTTTTGGTTATGGGGCTTTTTCTGCTGGCACTTCCGCATCCGCATCATTGTGCTTTTGTTATTAAATTACCCGAACAACCAAAAACGACAGCGACTACGACGTTAAAATGCTTTCCCGTTGCTTCGTTAATATTTTCTTTTAATATCCTCTTGTGTGTGTTTAAGTTCGAGCTCGGCGTTCGAGTTCACAATGAGTGGCAATGTGTAACGTTGGGTCTGGGGAGAAGGCGGCATCCAAGTTGGTAGATTTATCTGCCATACAGGTGAGAGAGGGTTTTGTTATACAACATATTATGATGGTTTCCACAAACAAGCCGCTTTGGTGTGCTTAAAGTTAAAGGAGAGAGTAGGTGGTCTGTTTGAGTGGGGTGGGGGAGACTTATAAGAGGAATTGCGTGATGCCGTAATAATATCCACCACATGACACGTCGACATGCCATTAGTGTCTGTTGTCTGAAATCATTTAGACAGAGATTTATGAGGAATTATGTCGCTTTTAATTAAGATGATGACTGAGGGGTTGAAAGTTGAAAGCTGCTTTTGCTGCCGGAACAGTTGTTATTTTACTGCTTATTTTGTTTGTGTTTTTGTTTATCTTGATAGGGCTTAAGCATAAAGCTAGTTATTTGACACAAAGGTGTGTGTAATTGTTAAAGACGAGCGAGATAGATAATGTGCTATTTTTACACTAGAAGATTTGACGATTTTTGTCTTTGGCTTCATCATTAAATGCTTTTGTAATAGAGGACTCACCAAAATGCATGTCCATTAAAATTCCAAACTTTACTGAAAATGTCTCAATTCCTTTCAAGATCCAACAAAAATCACATGATTTAAACATTCACTTCGACTACATGCGCCTCCGTTAGAGAAGGTGCTACCTAGTTAGGGATTGGCAATAATACAAGGCCATAATCGCCTGTTAAGCCCTACCTAAAACGCATTTACAGCTATACTTACCCCTTAGAAACTACCTTCTTCCCCTTCAAAATATCAGAAGAGAAAAAAAAACCTCAAGAGCAAAAGAAAATCAATCTCCATTAACACACCTTGCCATCAGATCTAAATGATGATGAAAACCAATCAATTTACTACGAAGCCATGCTATTTGTTGTTGTTGGTTGTATTTTTTCTTTCTTTATGGCAAATTCACACACTACCCGCAAGACGAAGAAGAAGAAGAATGAACCATCCTTTTCGCTGTTCGATTTTACTCGCCACGGAATGATGATGATGATGATGGCTCCGTTAGTGTAAAAGTGTATTTTTGTTTTTTTTTTTTTGTTTTTACGAGCTCTCCCAACACAATGGTGTAACCGTCGAAGAACCTAGAACTCAATGTAAGCTTTCTCATCTATCTTCAACGTTCAACTACATCGCCCGACAGCGCTAAAGCCTTGGCGCGAGTCTGATGGCAGGATATACTTACATGGAAAGGAGTTGTGCAGCAGCGCCTTTATGGTGTCATGTTTCTCACTAACAGATCAGCCAGTTCCGCCTCCATCAAAGTTCACCCACACACCAACTTTTGAGCGAATGTGTGATCCCATCCGAGGACATAATATCCTTGCCAGATGGCATAAATTACTTAAAGTTGGCTTCTTATTAATTCCAGCGATAAGTTGCTTCACCACAAGCTTTTGGATTGAAGGAAGAACTTACACTCTCTGATGCATGCCATGTGAAGTTTTGTTGGGATAGAGTATGCCTGTATGGAGAGGATGGAGGTTTCGTTTGAAGGTGGAACATGTTGCAGTCAGCCAGTAGTTTGGGCCATTATTCTTTCCAGAAAAGAGAACAAAATTTGCAGGAGCATTGTTTGCCCTTGTCTGCTTCATGTGTCAGACTTCAGACAGCAGTGTATTTACTTTCTATGGAAAAAAATTGAAACTCTTCTTTTATTTGGTATCAAGGTTGCAGTTTAAAATGACGGATGTAACAATTTGCAAAATACAATACAATAACACAAACTAAAGAAATACAAAAAGAAAACTGCACAAAAACGAGTGGCTGCCGGGGATAAGGATTATGCAATGTTTAATGTTAGTCGTATGATAAGGATCGTACTCTTCAAAATAAAATATAATGAGCACCATTCTTTGTCAAATGAATGTCTTATATTTTAATAATATCGCTATCGCCATCAATTAAATAAAATGAAAGAATAATTTTTAGTCTTCAAACTGTAAGAAATGCATATTTATGCTCTGATACTGATACTCGCTTATCACAATCACTCTACATCTGGTTTGGTTTGGGACAAATGACAAAATGATGATGATGAATAGTTTCTTTTCTGACAAGAAACCTCTCTTATGGAAAGAAATTTAAATCCCTTGAAAAGTGGCTTCTTCAGAATAGGTAATTTGTTTTCAGTCAAATCAAGCGCTTACAAAACAAAGCTTTATCTTTCCTTCTATTTGATTCCATCTTATATTCAATTCTCTACCATCGACCAAAGAATCATTGACGAACAATGTCGGTCCATCCCTAAATACCCAATTAAGAGATTTAGTTCAATACTATTCGTTTCTAATGAGCTGTCCCATGACGAGCCCGAAATCTACACGAACTTAGCTCAACCGATCCCATGGGCAGTGTATACCTACAACATCTTCTCTATATAGATTCCAATAATCCTACTTAGAGTACTAAAGCTAACAAGTCCTCTTAAAAGAAGATAGACAATATAATGGAACATAAAAACAATACCAACAGAACAAGGAAAAACTTGCCCGAGACTAATTCCCAGTGTTAAATGTATCCTGTTAATCCTTCGACATGGAAGCCACATCATTCTCTCTATCCCACCGGCTACTCTCAAAATAACTATTCAAACACAAACACACACTCACATGTGATGTCTTTGCGTTAAACAATGCCGGAATAAAATCACAAAATCAAATTAGAAAACTTTGCCAATTTGTTAGCTCTTAGTCCATAGATTTGAGCTCGTGAATAAAGGACACACATCTCCTCTTCATCCACTTTGCTCTTGTCTTGTTTGATGGTCGATGCGAGTCCTTAACATCGAAGGATTCTTGTTCTTTTTCGCTAATTACAAAGAATTGTAGTCACTTTTCACACACAAGCCAAATCCGAAATAAAAATACGGAAATAAGTTCATTCGGTAGCAGGAAGGATATGCTTTTCAGAACAAAGAAGATTAAGGATATAAATTCAGAACCACAAAATATTCCATAGGTGAAAGCAATTGAATTCTCTATGTGATGAAGGCGATTAACACTTTGATATACTGCACCCACCAGCCACGACAACGGACGGTAGGGAAATTCCGAAAATGGCTCCTCTTTCGGATTATGTATTGCTATTGCCAGTACCACATAGGACCGTACTCAATAAAGAAACATATAAATTTAATGCAAATAAATTGTTAAACCGAATCCTCGAATGTTCATCTTGGTTTTATTATTCGGATTTGGGAAGAAGTAAGTTCAGTATATTATATCTTAGATTCATTTCTTTACACAGGACAAGAACATTTATATAGGTTGTAATGGCACGAAGCAAGGACAACGCACCGAACACAATACACATCCTATCCTCTGACATGAGGATGACTTTCTGGAGTATCCTTAGGAATGTGAAGCGTATGGGGAAGTATAGCTCTATAACACTTCGTTATTTGAATCTATTGGCAGGATGCTTGAACGACCTTAAGGTCTGCCGTATAATTTCCTTATGGGTATTTAGGAGTAGTTTTCGCACTCAATTTCAACAGAGCAAAGATGCTATAGAATCGAGAGAAAATTAAGTTTTCCGGGGTCTTAAACAATTACAAGATGTTCGTAGTTAATTCTCTAAGGTGTGATAATTGATTGCTATCGAAAGGACCTTTTCCATTGAATGGGAATATGCTCTCGATGGGGGATTTAAGTTTTGGATATCGGCTGTATTTGTGAGAAAATACTGAAACACAAAGTCAGACTTTCTTTGCAATACATGGGAATGCAAGCTCGTTGCATAATATTTACTTATAAATCCTTTTCTTTTCTTTCCAAAGTTGCAATTTCGATCAGACAAAAACCATTTAAAGCCGTATCCAATCCGATATCATATAAATAATTTCTAACCTTTCTTTGAAACTTTGACCATTAAACAACGCTCTCGTCTCTATAGCAACTCCATTCGGCTCCATTTCGGTCATAATAATAATAATCATCTTCATTGAGTCAATTTTCACAATCTCTCGCCATTTTGTACAAATGTATAAACTTCTGGACGTGTCCTCGTTTATTATATTGCAAAACTTTCTCAATATTAGTCCATAAAACTCAACAGGGTCTAAGCCTTGGCCCCAATTTTATATTGTCCTGTTAAGCACAGCTTGCAACTTGCAACGAACAATCCTTTTTGCATCGAATGCTTAGTATTGAGCTTGATACCGTTATCTAGACAAAAAAAAACCTTAAAACTGCATCGAAGGACGACGATGATGACGACGAGTCTCACACCATCAATACGATATCGCAAATGACATAAATGCACCAGAAGGAAAGCGAAGCTGTATAAAAACAAAGTGTTTCCTTTGGTGTTGGTGACCTTTTCTTTTTTTTCTAGAAAAGGAGGTGTTGGTGTCGGTGGTAGAGAAAGTTTCCCTTCTTTCCATGGGCTTTAGCTATTTGCTCGCCTTGCTAAATCAGCCAGAAAAATGTTTTTCTTTTCGTCTTTTTTCATCATGCCTTTTCCTGATGACATCTTTGATGTTACATATACATATACTGAAAAGTCCTTGCGCTCGAGAGAAGAGCAAGACACAGATGATAAGGGAAAACTTGTGGCAAATGCTATTTCAGTGTAGGACGAATTCCCAGAACCAAGAACGAACTAGTGGCGGTGGTGGCGGCAACGCCAACAACAACAACCACGACGATGATGATGATGATGACTTTGCTCATGAAGCTTTCCAAAGAGATATCAAACAGTCAAAGTTTTCCGAAAGGAAACATTAAGTTTTAGGGGACGACTCGACGACGACGACGATGTCGGCGAGATTTTCTATTTTCATGCATTTTTCAGCCCGAAGCGATAACAAGGTGATTTCCATGCAACGGTTCGTCTGGCGACAAACACAGCCAAAAAATCGACGAAAAGAAATCTTACAACAAAATTGTAGAAAAAAAAAAACTCAAATTCGATTCACTTTGATTTTGTTCTCGAAAATTGGATAATTGGATTGAAAAAAATTCCTTAATTCAGTTTTATCTTGTTTCATTCTTTCGTTTCAAGTCGATGATGGCTCGGTGTTTGTTGGT
Organism: Sphaerophoria rueppellii; assembly: GCA_920937365.1. Classification (NCBI taxonomy): domain Eukaryota; kingdom Metazoa; phylum Arthropoda; class Insecta; order Diptera; family Syrphidae; genus Sphaerophoria; species Sphaerophoria rueppellii. The sequence goes on from CAKKXW010000001.1 coordinate 10,566,041, forward strand.
TTTTGTTGGTCTTCGTTTTAAAAAGTTTGATCAAAGGCGACAAAACTTAAATGGGAATCACTTCAATTGACTTGCTAAATTTAGAATTGTAATTTTTGTTTGTTTGGATTTGAAATCAAAGCTGGAATTCTTTGGCTGGGGTTTTATTGATTGCGGTTATCCTCTGGAAAGAAAAAGAAATTTTCCTGTTGTGATTAAAGAGCTTAAATCATTTGTGATTTGCAGGTGGTCATGGCTTAGAGCTTCAGCTTCAGAAGCATTTTTTTCTACAAAAATCGCAAGCTTTTCTGAGACCGCCTGTGCGATATTATATGCGATGAGACAATGGGCCAGTTTCACTTAACAATTCTCAGCTGAGATTTTTTGTTCTACTTGAAAAATCTCCGAGATCTCTGGGATCTGGGTCGCTCTGTGGCGCTCTGAATTCGCACTGAGCTGTTCGATATCGCTCCACCGTGATCCGTGTGATCGCATCGCTTGTGCTCTGAATAGCCCCAAGTTTTTCTTTTTTCGGGCGAGAATTTCGGAGTTGTTCGAATCAGCTGTTGCTACACAAGAAAGAGAAAAAACAGAGCACTAATAATGCGTTCGATCTGAAACCAAACCCTGAGAGATTTTTCAGATTTTGATAGCTCCGTTAAGGGTAGTTACAAGTTACAAGCACAGAATCGCCGCGGGACTGGTAATATCGAACGAACCTTATGTCTCCTCCTCTGTGCCACGTAGGTTTCTGCTCTACATATTATGTTAAATTAATGTTCAAAAGGTTTCTGTTACTTTACGTCCTCTATTCCTTATATTTCAATCTGTCTCTCTCTGTTGTATTCATCTTTGTATATAAGGAACAACTAGTATGTATTATCAAGATTGGTCATTGACATAATATAAATATGGACTGATAATTGCTAACTTCACGCGTGTTAAAGTTTAAGGAGTCATTGAATAAGAAGTACAGGAAGCGGTGTTAGCTACATGTACAGTGTACGTGAGTGAAGCAACAAAAATGTCTGATGATGTCCATTTTTGGGGTATGTGCTGTCAAACTTTGACTGTGTTGTTAGTCGAGTTCAGGGGTGTATTATTTCTGTTGGTGATGGTAAGGCGCTGCAATTCGTTGAGTTTCCGTCGTAAGCACGGTTGTTTTGAATAGTTCTTCCATCGTGTTTCGAAACGTTTTTATTTGTTGCTTGTATCACAATCGACTAGAAAATACTTCTATATTTTCCCTCGTCAAGATTTGATTCCCTGTCTATTGTGGATTATATTTTCAAGAATTTGAATGCTCTAAAATACAAACCTTGACAATTTTGAAGTTTTCCGAAAGCTGAATGGAAAAGAGAAAAGTGGATAGAAACTCTTAAATTGGATGGAATAAATTCTAAGTCCGTTGTTTGTTCAAAACCCTTTTATGAAACAGATGGTGCAAGAGAAAAAACAAGATTATTTATTTCCGCAATGCAATATGTCTGACCATGATATTAAACGCTTGTTCAAGTTGTTCATAGAATTTGCTTTTAAAAACGATCAAAATAGGCTTAATTAACGTGATGAATAACAGATGAAAAATGAACAAAATGAACTGGAAAATAAAAAATTAAACATTAAAAATCGTCCAAGTGCACCTTTAGTGTTAAAACACCATGCGTCCTAAAAAAAAATTGAGATTGAAAAAAGTTGAAGCAAAATCGATGAAATCTTGATTCAATCAAATTTCGTTTGGCGCTCCTGAGATTAACCATTCAACTGCAGACCAGCCCTGTTGCAATGCGTTTGTGTTTGTGAGACTCACACTACTTAGAAAAATGCTTCACTTCTTTTTCATAAGACCCCTTCCTGTACTTCTTATTCAATGTAAGGAGCGCTATTGGTTTTTAGTGGCCAAAATAAGAAGTTTCTATAGGTGTCAAAAATGAAAAAAAAAAAATAACAGCTGTCAAAAATTCGTTTCTCAGATCGATAAGAAATTTGTGAATACAATGCAGTCACGCGACGGGTCATCAAATATGCCCATCCAAACAAAACAAAACATTATCAACATTTCAACAATATAAATTACAAGATGAATGAAGATGAAGAAGATATTTTATGTTTGGTACATGCAATGAATTTGTGTATTGGATATTTTCCACAGTGAAATCTTCTGTATTTTCTTAACCACTTGAGTTAAATCAAGAAATACTTGCTTTAAAAAGTTTGTAAACAACAAAACGATATAAAAAACAAACGTCAAGCTCGTCGCGCGACTAAGTTGAATAAAATTCAACTTTTGAGCGACTAGTCGGGCAACGAACGACGCATTTTGTTGCTAAAGGGCGACTTCTATACAAATTTTTGAAAGCTGGTCGCCGGGCGACTGGCAATGCATTTTATTCAGCTCTTAACGCTTTCGCTATCTGTTTAATTTCTTTTGCATTACAGGGTCGCTGTTTAATTTCTTGCTCTTAAGAAAATATATAAAATAACCAAAGGTCGAAAGTGTGAAATATATTGAAAATATAATTTGTATTGTTTTAATGTTTTGTATAGATTGGTCAATTATAGCATTAATTGTTGCGCTTGCGATATCAAATTGAATTCATATAATAACGCAGTTTTTTTCACAGGAACGTTTATATTTTTTAATTTTCCAAGTTCCAAATTTTCTAAAATAATTATTGTACTTTCAGAATTTGAGGTCTTAAATCCGTAGAGGCCATTGCAATTTTAAACTTACAGAATATTGATGCGAATCTGCAAAAAATAATAGAATTTGTTCATTGTTTATTCAATTAATTGCATTCAAACATATTATTAATTTGGTCGCTAGGAACCAATACAATAGCGCTTCTGTATCTTTTTTTCGCATGAAATGTATGGAAATTACAGGTGACTAACAGTCCATGGTCCATCTATATTATGTTAATGAAGCTGAAGCTTAAAACTGCGGCGTTTGGCTAAGCATTATTTATTCATGGTGATTAGAAACTGAACTTTCGATTTGTATAAGGTTCTCAGTTCTGTTTGCAAAAACTACCAACCGACGCCTAGTAAGTTCTTTTAAGATGCAAAGCAGCAGTTAAGTGTTATATCAATATGTCTGCTATTTGGGCTTATTATCTCCTAGTTCATGTTATACCCAAGTAGTAAATATTCGAAAAAATCAATTAATTAATTATACAGAACTTTAAGCGACTGTCATCTAAAACTCAAATCTTATTAAAACTAAAGTCGGCAATCACAAGAAAAACCGCATGCAATTATCATCATCACCAACTTCATTTCATTAATTCAAGATTTTTCTATTGTCGCTAAAGCGAGAAAAGTTTTAATTAGTAATAAAACAAAATCAATTACGACCATTCCCCCCAACGACAAAACAGAAAACAAAACTGAAAAACACAAATTAAGTGCGCTGATGTCCCAATAAACAAAACATTTCAAGAATCTTCTATGTTTTTTCATTAAATTCTACAAAAATCCAATTTCAAAACCCATTACTGTGACAATTAATGCAATACCCTCATCAAGATTTCGGTCCACCCGCCATCCATCCAAGTCGTCTTCATTTAGCCAGCACCAAGGAATGCAAAGCGAAGGGAACCCCTTTTTATTTAGAAGGGACAAGGATATTGGTTAAAACTTTTACAGCAATCGCACAAGTTTAGAATCAGCAACCAGAAAAGCTATATTGCAACAATAGTGTCCCATTATTACTCCATTGCGGGACTTGTTTTAGTGTTGTTTTATTTTTATTGGCATGAAACCGAAGACCAAGAAGCCTGCCGAGGAATTCAAATTTTCTCCAACTTGCCTTAAGATTATCTCATTTTGTGGGTTTCCTTTTTAAGCGATTACAGCGGCAGCACCGCGTGGCAACGCATGGCAGCGGTGGCGGCCGATGGGATTTCTTAATTCGGCAACAAGTACTTTAGAAAAGTTAGTTTGCCGAAAACAAAACAATTTTCATTAAAACGCCCTTCACTTGACTGTTCGACTTTGTTTGTTCTCTGAATAGAGGGGAAGAATATTTGCGGTGACAATTAATGAGGCGACACGCAAATAGACAAAGTTTGACAACTCATTTATTTGCGTCACAAATGACATCTAGTAAGTCCTTTTTTGTTCATCTTCTTTTCAATTTTCCAACGATTTTGTTTTGTTTCGTCGGCTTATGCATTTTTGGTCCTCTTTGTTTTTTTTTTTTTTTTTTTTGGAAAGTGCCTCGTAAATGTAACAGAAACTGTCATTATTGCTGTCATCAGCAGGAGCAAGTCAGGGCGGAGTATAAAGAAAGAAGATAAAAACGTGTGGCATCACTGATGTTGACATTAATGAAGATTGAGCGGATCACTTTGGGAAAAGTTGAATATGACGGATGCAAGGTAATTTTTTATTTGTCAGGCTTTTTGGTGTCAGGATGAACTTGGCTACTGTGGAAAGCAGTTTATTTAAACGATGTTTTTATACGGCATTGTATGTTTAAGTTTGGGGAAGTTAGTCAAAATGGGAGGTCCAGATAGCGAGGCATTATTTAAAGTTAGGAGCTATCAATCATTTATGAATCTGATAGCCAGTGGGCAGGACATGGAAAGTGAGCTCATTGTTCTGTAGGATTAGATGATTAAAGAACATTGTGCTAATCTATACTTGCACTATTTAGGACAAGTTTATTCAAAGCAAATAATAAATTATAAGAAAAAATATCATCTGATCTGCAAAACGAGAGAACAAAAAAAAACAAATTTCAAAATGCAAATTATATTTTCAAACAAATAGAAATTTTTAAAAAGGAAAAGTTGAAATTTAATGGCTTGATCTTGGAGACATAAGTCATTTTGACCAATTCCTGCACAGTTTCAATTTAATCCTTTCCAAAGAATTGAGCCTGGTATGAAAAGAAGTAGGTATCCTAAGCTTCGATAGCAATCACGATTTTTCGCTCTCCAATTCCTCCATCAATCAAATAAGCGTTTCCTAACTCATTATTGTTAAGAAGAATAATTTCGCCAGTACCATTGTCTGGATATCTAAGTATAGCTCTAACGACATTTGGTTTGCTAATTATGAATAAAGTGTCGGTTTTCTGAGCAACTAGACGGTCCCCTTTTATAAGAAAATAAAGATGATTATAGAAGTACAAACACAAAGTTCAAAGATTTTTAGTTAACCTTACCACCAACACGTCCTCCCAAACTAAAGCGTACCATTTGTGTAGGAACTTTGCTATTTTCCTTAGCTAACGGAGTGATCGTATATTTTGGATGGCTTTTGGTGAAGTTGTGGATGTCATCGACGATTTTGACATCGCTAAATTGAACACTTTTGGCACTGACAGCGACGGCCAATTAATGTTTTCGAAGTGCTTTAAACGTTGTCATTTCGATAACTATTTTGGCATTAATTTCCTTGCTTTTATTTATATTGTTAACGCTTATGGCTTATAACTTTTCTGCTACCATAACTTAAATTTTTTCACAAATACTGATAATGGATTCTGGTAATCAACTCAAGTTTCTTGGCAAGAAATGATTATAATTGAATCGAAAAAACTTCGGTTAAAATTTTCGATAACAGGAGATTGATTTTGTTATCGATTAAAGATTTATTTTCGATAACAGTTGATTGTACAAGCTGAAAGAATTCTAGAGAAGTGTTAAAGGCGACAAGACTTCCGCTTCCGCGTAATACTATTTGTCATATTTTTGTTGTTATCTTACCTCCAACGGCTTATGAGCTATAGATACGATAGAAAGGACATAACTCAATGTCTACAATACTTGCACAAGGAAAAAACAGCATAATTACTGATTTTATTTTAAAAAGAGAACTTTTTTTAGACTCAATTATTACTTAAGCATAGGGGTAATGATTTCGCGTTACCAAAATAGCGACATGATCACGATGAGCGCATGTAAATCAGATCTGCCGTTTAGTTTATTTCTTAATACTGGCCAAACTACTGAATAGATTTGAATGATATTTAATACAGAGATATTCAAGAGTCTGGGAAAGGGTATTATTTACTTTTTAACGCAAAATTAGGTCAAAATTTGTATGGATGCTACGTATTCTTGATAAGACTTGTAGCTTGAAACTTATGATAAAGGCATTTGATTATATAAAAATAAATGCCACATTCAAAGTCTGAAAAAATGTTACGCTGAAGAGGATGCAAATAATTGATGATAATATCTTTGCTATGGCATTGCTATTTTATGAACAACAAATCTTCACAAAAATCTTGGCAGCTCTAACTCCATAAAATAACTCAAAAAGACATGAGAACATTTTTAATAAAGTTTTCACTTATGTCGAAAGTACCCTTGAACCCTAGAACTCCTTATTTTTCGTCTACTTATGCTGTTTTGTCAGAACAGCGAAACAAAAAAAAATATGAGTTCCACCCCTGTGGTCTAAACTAGTGTTGGGCATAATCGAACAATTTCAATAATCATTCGGATCATTCGGATCTCAAATGATTTCCTGAATCGATTAAAATCGATTAAATCATTCGTATGCGCCCCACTAATAGTCCAAACGACTAACTTCCGATTAATGGTTAACATTAGGTTTGTTCTTTTATTCCCTTAAACACCTGAAAACTCCTGATAACTCCTAATTTCTCACACTTTTCTGTTCTTTTACTCAAGATTTTTATAAGTTCTGTCACTTTTGAAGGAGAAAAATATTTCGCCTATCTCCCGATCTTACACGCAAAAATTTCTTGCGGAAGAATTTGTAAATTCTGTCATAATGAAAACCATAAGAATTTCATTGAACTCCTTGAAATTTGACATTTTTCACAAAAACTCCCGAAAACGTAAAAGAACGGACCTATTGTAATCTAATAACCAATCGGTTGACTTCTGACAGACATCATGATAAAAAGGGTTGATTCTACTACTCGAAACATGGAGATATGCAAAAACTGGATATTCCAAAACGCATAAGTTCATAAATATTAGATATGTATATGCTCCCTTTTCCACAACTATAACATTTAATTTCGTGATCATAACCCAGCAAACATTTCCCTTCGAAAATGAATCATTAATAATTCTTAAAAGTGAAGAAAACATCCGAATATGAATTCATTTATGATTCGATTTGGATCAGAACATTGGGTAACGTGACACGGTTATGAATCTTTTTTACGACTCATTTATGATTCATATATTCAGTTGAGTGGAATATTATCCACTGAATTTGAATTTTTTCTGAATTATATAAGCGATTCAAATATGATTCATTTAAATGAAGGAATATAGGGTTTTAATTATTCGTTGAAGTTTTTCGTTTGATTCTTACTCTTTTTAGGTTTACACTTTACTGTGATTTTTTTTTTTTTGGTAAATGAAACATTGCACAATTGTATAGTAACTGACGTCCGCTCTTAACAAAATCTTTACTGAAGTGAAGAATTTTAAAATTCGTTAAACATTGTTCGATCTCTTGTCGCGACACGGCCCCGTTATAATTGCCCCTTCGCAAAAAGAAATAAGGAGAAAGAGATCATTCGCAATCATTTTCCTTTATTTTTATGTACAAATCCTAGTCTCAATATCCTTTTTGTGCTTGTGCACATTCATATTTAACTCACATACATGAATTAAAATCGAAAGTCAATATGCTCGTTTTGTTTTGCAAGTAAAATTTTGAAGTTTTTTTGTCCATCTTCAAAATATACTCAGAAAAATGAACGTTTATTCGAAAATATATTCTTCAGATTTACTGAAGGAAATCTGAACCTTCACCAAAATGTTTGCTGGGAAGTTTTCTTATGTTTTCTTTCCAAATGAGAGTTGAATGTATTACGAATGTATTACATACTCCGTTGTGTCTTATTCTGCTTACTTCATATAAACGTACTGTTCTGATAGGTTGTTGTGTCCAAAGTTGTAACGGAACCCGTATAACAACCTGGTGATTGTCTATTCTGCTTTCATTGGGATATATGTTTTATCGAATGCTTCTGAAAAAACATCGCCAATCGAAATTGATATTCGACAATGCTCAAAACGAATCTATTTCGGTAATTTATCGAGTTTTATCGGATACATTTTTTTATTTTTTATTATTTCGCATGCGGGTAGTAATTCCTGTGGAATACAGGGGACACACTTTTTTTCCAATTTCATCCGGTTCCCAACCGCAACACTTGTTTACTTGTGGACAAAGCACCAAACTTTATTGTTTACGAAATAAGGTACAAGTTTTTAGGTTAGAGTTAATATTTGACTAAACTTAATTTACGGCTTTTTGGCTTAATTATACTTTTTTTATTTGCAGGCATCTACAGCCTTAACTACTGGTCCGATTGACTTCAAATTTGAAAATTAGAGGTTTGAGCAAAAAGTCATATCCCAATTTTTTACTTGCGACATATAGAATATATGGCAAGTATTGAATTCGTAAAAAAAAAAAATTTGAGATGAGGATGAGATATGACATTACGATGATAGAGAAGTCGAAAAAAGTGGGTCCGGCGATTCCGTCTGTCTGTCTGTCGGAAAGTTTACAGGCATCTACAGCCTTAACTACTGGTCCGATTGACTTCAAATTTGAAAATTAGAGGTTTGAGCAAAAAGTCATATCCCAATTTTTTTATTTTTGTTTTAAGATCAAAATTTAGGGTAGCCACCATACGATTTTTTTGGCCAAAAACCAAAACAATTTTTTTTCTCCAAAACGGCCCGATCGATTTTTTTTAAACTTTCTCGAGTTTAATTTTTTTAAACATTCATGTATTTTATGTGAAAAAAAATTTTTGTATTGCTCCAAAACGGTACCTCCCATAGAACCGTTTTTTTGTTATTAGATTTTCTCGAAAACTGAAAGTCCGATCAGCGTAAGTTTTTTTTTGAAAGTACGTATATATTGTTCAAATAATATTTTGTTTTCAAAAAAATTTAAATTTTTTTTTTGGATTTTTAAAAAATATTTTTAACTTTTTTTTTCAAAATTCTGTATCTCAAAAACGGATCAATTTTAAAAATCCAAATTGGAGTATAATATGTATATTTACATAGTCTTAAAAACTGCATACCCAAATTAATTTTAAAACATTTTTGAAAAATTTTATATATAAAAAATTAATTTAAAAAAAAAACGGCTCCGACGATTTTCAAAAAAAAAATTCAATAAATCAAGAATAAGGTTTGAATTTGTTTGGAATTTAAATTTTTGGAATGAAATGTTTTTACGAGGTTCATTTTCAAATTTTAATTTTCTTAATGAATTCTAATTATTTTTATATATTGAGTTTTTTTTTTGAGTTAAGTGTAAGCTGTAAGTAAGAGTGTAATCAGAATTGCTTAAAGTATATCTCTTATTTTAACACTACTTTTTGCAATTTAAGTAATCATAAATATTTAGTTTTAGCATGCAGGAGCAAGTTCGTACGACCCAGTCGTGCACATTTTTTATTTTTGTTTTAAGATCAAAATTTAGGGTAGCCACCATACGATTTTTTTTGGCCAAAAACCAAAACTTTCTTTTTTCTCCAAAACGGCCCGAACGATTTTTTTAAACTTCCTCGAGTTTTATTTTTTTAAACATTCATGTGTTTTATGTAAAAAAAAATTTTTGTATTGCTCCAAAACGGTACCTCCCATAGAACCGTTTTTTTGTTATTAGATTTTCTCGAAAACTGAAAGTCCGATCAGCGTAAGTTTTTTTTCGAAAGTACGTATATATTGTTCAAATAATATTTTGTTTTCAAAAAAATTTCAAATTTTTTTTTGGATTTTTAAAAAATATTTTTAACTTTTTTTTTCAAAATTCTGTATCTCAAAAACGGATCAATTTTAAAAATCCAAATTGGAGTATAATATGTATATTTACATGGTCTTGAAAACTGCATACCCAAATTAATTTTAAAGACATTTTTGAAAAATTTTATATATAAAAATTAATTTAAAAAAAAACGGCTCCGACGATTTTCAAAAAAAAAATTCAATAAATCAAGAATAAGGTTTGAATTTGTTCGGCATTTAAATTTTTGGAATGAAATGTATATACGAGGTACATTTCCAAATTTTAATTTTTTAATAAATTCTAATTATTTTTTATATATTATTTTTTTTTTTGAGTTAAGTGTAAGCTGTAAGTAAGAGTGTAATCAGAATTGCTTAAAGTATATCTCTTATTTTAACACTACTTTTTGCAATTTAAGTAATCATAAATATTTAGTTTTAGCATGCAGGAGCAAGTTCGTACGACCCAGTCGTGCACTTAATGAATTGGAGATCTCATCATGACCTATGTACTATGTGTCAAGACATGTAACAAAACTTTACGTTGTCATCTATGAAAGCCTATTTAAAGTCCAATTGTCAAAAGCACCTACCAATGATCGTCAAAGTGAATATTTTTCCGTTGCACGATGCAGTGTTCAAAATTGGTATCAATTTTCATGATTAGCAACCTAGCCATTCGGCATAGGCATAATATTTTATGTATATCCATTTGTAAAAGTGTGTAAATAACTTAGAACTTGGTTCCTTGTAGCTGTCGAACGACTTTTTTCTTAATTAAATGAGACTTTTCAAATACTTACCAAACTTGCTATAACTACAGAAATTATTGAAATTTGATTTTCATTAAATAATACCATCGTGAATCTCAAAACAATGCAAAACAGGGAATTGATATTTCGTATTTTTTCCATCCTCCACTGAAGCATTGTTTGAAACAATATGAATTTTCGGCATCATAAATAATTGTTGTTAACATTATATATTCAGTTGAAGGATAATGTTAATAATGTGTTAAATACTTAACTATTGTTTTTGAATTGCGTCCTTGTTTCTTGCAAATATAAAAAAGCCTCAAATATATCATATTGTTTTTAATTTCATCATGAAACATTATTTATTATTTAGTGATTGTTTCTTAATCTTCTTAAACTATTAAATTTGCTTTGTTTTATTCAAAAAATATGAAATGCATTAAATTAACAAAACGTATAATTACCCAGAAAAATGCTATCTAAATACAATTTCCATTGGGATATAATCTTAAAATTCTCCAAAAATTAACACCAGCTTCATTATTAGTAATTCAAATTATACTCAACAAAACAATTTTGATTGTTTTAACATTTTTTCGTTTTTGTTTTGAAAATGAAAATTGAAAATTTAATTTCTCTTTATGGGAAAAACAATTCTCATAAAGCAGTTCCGGTCATTTAAAGGTTCAACCCAGAGAGATATTTAAACAAGCCGCAAGCATTTAAGGTTCTTTTGCTTAAAAGAGGGTGAAAATAGAGCGATGATGATGAGGGGTGGTGGATATTTTTGGTATTATCTGACACTTTGTTTTTATTACAAGAATTATTATTGTTTTTAATGCCAGTATCATTGCTGGTGGGTGAAAAATCTGAGAGGGGGAAGTTGAGTTGGGAGATTTAATTTGATAAAAGGTTTTTCTTCTTCTTTTTTTTTTATATGACAGAAAGAAAAGTCCTTGAAGGCAATAAATGTGCTCTGGAAGACAAGAGCTGATGTAGAATAATTGAAATAATGGAGTGATGATAAAACTGGTTGGAATTCTTGAATAAATCTCTTGGAATTTTGATGGCAAAAATTGGGCTTGAAATTGAAATTTGATTACAGTCGGATTGTCTTGGACTTCTTCTTAATGGATCTTTAGATGATCAGCCGTGTTACTGTGATCTACGCTCTGTATAAATTTCTTGATGCTTCCATTAACTTAAGTCTAATAATCGCTTGTTCCGTATTTTAAAGTTACTTCTAATGCCCTTAAATAATTCGTCATAATTCATAATTCCTTGCATAAGAAAAGCAAAAGGAACAACCAAAAAGCGCATTTACCAAATTGAATTTTCAAAACAAACTTATAAAAATTTGTTTTCCCTCTCTATGGCCCATGAATAAATAAAAAATTCTAACCCAACCACCACTGGCAAACAACAACGAACTGACTTTTTCAGTTTTCCTGCCAATTTGATTGATTTGATTGATTGTGCGACTACGACCGACAAAAACGACGACGCACGGCGGCGTTGTTCGACGTCCAACAGTATAAGGAACAACTTTTAAAGCAGTGTTAGTGCGGTTGAAAACTTTTACAATCATATAATTGAAGTCGAAGGCTTCACCTGCAAATTGGTTGCACAAGTTGTATTACACTTTACACTCCAACGACACAACCAACGTCGCCGTCGTCGTCGTGCAATTTCGTTTTCATAAAGTTTTTTTTCCTAGTCCTCCTTTATTTGCGCAATGGTTCCACGACATCAATCAATGGTGCTAAGTAAACATGTTCCACAATTTTGCATCAAATATTTGCATAAGAACTCCAACCGAATACTTGATAGCGTCGATTTTTCAATAAATTCCAGACCAAACGATGACTTTGAGTTAGACTCGAGGGGCGTCGACGATGACGACCGACGTTCGTCTGGCTATAAGCTTTCAAAATTATTGAAATCTTAAACTCCGATATTGGAGAAAACTTATGAAGATTGCAGTTGCGATTGAAAACTTTAAACGTTGAATGAGGCTACCTTACACATACTTAAGAAACTTAACCACCCCTTACGAGTTCGGTAAAGAAATTGGAACGAATGCCTCAAGACTTGTCACTCAATTTGAAATTGCCTCTTATCGAAACTTTTAACATAACGACCACATTTTGCAAATCCACATCCTTTTTTTTCGAATTATAGATCCTGCTATCGTCTCATTCTCACAAATAAAATAGTCATAAAACTTTCAGATTCATGACAATGAGTCCTTAATAAGAAAAATAAAAACCAACACAAATCACCAATAAAAACTAATACCAAAGCAATACCAAGGCACATTTAAGCAGAGTGATGTGTTCGAAGGATGGGTCGATGAATCAGGCACAAGTGCCTCAAGACATCTTCTCTCAAGATGACTAAACCCATCGATAAGATGAAAATCACCCTTTAAGGATAAACGAGTTGTAGAATACACAAAAACAGAAATATATCGAGAACAAAATTTACCACCATCAGGACTTACATTCGTCCTTTTGTTTAAGCAAAAACAAAAACCAACAAAACAAGAAAAAAAAACTATCCAAAATGACCACTAGGCGATACTTGAACGAGGACTAATATCATGCCGATCCATGGGTTTAAGGACTTTTTCTTACGTAATAAGCCACGCCCAGAGATTTCCTTTGGAAAATTGTTTTGCTCCGTCTTCATTGTGTATAAAGGGGTGCTATCGGTCCATATCGGTCGTCTTTTTGGCGAATTGTAGAATCATCTTATTCGAAAGGACTTGTTCGTCTAAATGCTTATCTTAAACTCATCATTCGAGTGTTTATTCTAACGGGAGGATTCAATCGCTTGTATCGCATGGCACTACATTTCTATTTGAAAACCAGCAATCTGTTTGGATTGAAGGCATGGAATGGACGGACGAGCGCACTCTTAATAATTGTCGTCCTTTTTCTCTCCCTTATATAAACGTATATGTATGTTATCGCAAACACACAATCGGATTTTTATTTGACTGGAAATTGTTGTCGCTGGACCAGAAGCAATCTGGTGAATCCTTCTTCGTGCTTAACTCGGTCGGTTGGTAGCAGTACTGGTAGCCCAATAATACTGACGATGGAATAGCAAATATTGCAACTGATCTGCCGCTTCAGCGTTCAGCTTTTGGGTTTTTGGTTTTTTTTTTTTTTGGTTTGCGGGGATGCGATAAAACAAACAGGCGATTTCAGTTTTACTTTGTTTTTGTTGTTTGCTGTTTCTTGGGCGATTGAATTATTTGAGATTGTCCTTTTTTTGTGTTTTTGGTGGATGTCCGTTTATTTGTTTGCCGATTGTCGGGGCTAAGCTGATTGAAGTGAACAGATATTTTGTTGGCATGGACGATTTTTGTCATCGTTGTAATTTTTTCTTTGATAGGAAGGGAAGCGATGGATAGTTGGCGATAAAGAAGGGTTGTGAAGTGCTTATCAAACACAATATGGCTACACACTAAGCCATAGTAAAGTCTTTTCTGGTCTATGTACAGATAACAGGAAATGCGATGAAGCTTAGGTTTCTAAGCTGCCAGAGCAAAATTGCATGTCTCAGGGCGAGATTTGTGATTCCACTTAGAAAAAAAACCACTTTATTCATCATGAGAGAAGATTTTGCTGATTTCGATAGAACGGAAAATTTTTTATTGAAATTAATTTTTAATGCTTTGTCTATAAGTTAAACACTACATAGATGTAAGATTCCTCAAACTGCTCCTTTTCCAATCTGCAAGGAAAATTACCTCCCTTCAAACCAAATTATATCCAGTACAGACTTCAGTCATAAATTTATTCACCAAAGAAACGAAACAAACAAGTTCCTCCCTGTACCAAAGCACATCCTTCAACATGCAATTACATTCACATTAAACAATTTTGAACGTTTACACATACAGCACAACGAAAGACTAGACCGTCATCATTCAAATTCACCACCTCTGCTCCTTCGACACCCCTGAGTCCTGATGATGATGATGGCGAAGCCCAATATTCCATCCATCAACTTGCTACACTTGTTCTATCCGAATCAGATCCGCAGATAGAAATTACAGGTTAAGTGAAACACCGAAAGCCCATTTGTACCACTCGTTGTTTTGATGAGAGATCTCTTCGTCTAGTTGTTGTCGTCATCGTTGAGGCCCCTTTGGTCGGTACACTGTATGAAGTCATGTAAGACACCTTCACCTGCTCTCTCATTCAAGGCCTCGAGGTCGGAGAAGGCAAAGGCCTCCTGTTAAACACACAAACCATCATGCATATAAGTGAGTTGTAAGTGTGGAAAATATGCGGCACAGGTAAACGGTTTATTTATGCAAATTGCTATTACCTTAGCCGTCGTTTTCGTCAGTCGGCTTAGCAGCAAAGAGGAATTTCGGCAGGAATTTTCAATTTTGGAGTCACTTTTTGCCTTTTCGATTGTCAAAGAACACTATCAAGTCGTCTGGACAAATTCTTATTCACACAAGTTCGTTGATGTTTACCAGCAAAACCCCATGTAAACGTTCAAATGCGAACATCCTGGCGTGTGCCTGCCTCAAAAGTTAGAGCCACACAATATGTTGGCATTTGTTATGCCGAGCGTAAGTGCCTAATTTTATTATTACTTTGCCAGAAATAGGTGAGTTTAAAAAAGTACCCACTGGCGCGGCGGGGAGAGGGTAGTAATCAGTCGATGAACCATCACATCCGTCCTGCCACTCAACATCATGAGGGCGTCCCCCCTCTGTCAGCAATCAATTAAATTAACATTTTATAGTATTATTCGAGTATATCGCTTGCCCCCACCTGCTGGGCGAGTTATATTCAAAATGAGAGAAATGTCCTTAACCCAATCGAAGTAAGAAAACCAACAAAATGCTGTTCTCTCGAAATTGGATTCTATAGAAATTTTAATGAAGGCACAATGATCCTGGTGCGCTTTAATCACGTGCGGTGATAATTGGATAAATGGGCGGCAAATTACTTTCAATTATTTTGTGTATTCAAAACCATTATGTTGGCGAGGTTGTTGCGGTCATAGTCCAGTTGAATTTGGACGGCTGGAGGCTTGGGATCTCTGTTTTCCTGTTTGTCTCGTTGATGTTATCGTGTTCAAAATTAACAAACAATGAAGGATTGTGTAGTGAACGTCTAATGATTGAATTAGTGCCAAATGATGCATTGCAGGGGTTCGGTTTTGTTTGGCAGACTATAATGAATTTGGTATTAGCTCTGTTATTTGTGTTGGCTTATTTGGAGATTTTGGGAAGTACAAACAAAGCGGAAACAAATGTTTGAAGTGAAGAGATTGCGACAGTGATAGACACATTTTTTGAGATTAAAATGTTAAAGTGAAATAACGAAATTGGCGCCCAACGCTACAAGATTTTCGTTTCAATGAAATTTTATTTTTTTCTTATATTGAAATTCGTCTTTTTGCTCGAACACGATCATTTGAAAGTTGGAAGTGAGTGCTTATCCTCCCCTGCTGCTGACGAGTTCAAGTCGTCCTTCAATTCCATACATGTTGTTGAAATACCTTTCCAGCTAAGACACATGATATCCTTAGATTTTTACAATTGACTGCCAAGATGACATTTCACTTCCATACCATTGCTGACACTCAAATAATTGAATACACTCGCATTTGTCCGCATTGCTTCGAAAAAGTTGTCCTTTCCTAACAGCTCAATTGAATCAAAATAAAATCCTAACACGACTCCGTTAAATGAACTCAGCACAAGAACGAGACCAAAAATAAAATCTCTATTCTATTTCCGACGTGATATTAACCCAATCGAGCAGCACACAGAGTGGGTAAACGACCCAACAACATCGGGCTTAAATGTCCCGTCCAGACGTGCAGTAGGTCCTTTATGGCGAGTAAATATTTTATGGACGCTTTTCAAGAATTTAATTGCACGGAAAACGATGGTCATGTCGATGATGTGCGGGTAGCATGATGGTTTCTATGCTTTTCGTATCCTTTTTCTATTTTGTTGTTCTGCAATGTTCGGGGCACTTGATACACAAGAAATATAAAAGGTGTCCATCGCAAAATCATAATAGTATTGTATTGTGTGCTCAAAGGATCGTAAATCGATGGTGTCACTTATAAGTGAATCTTTTCACAGCTTTTTCAATATTGACTCAAGTTAGCGTTATCGTTTTTGTTGTTTAGTATCGATGAGGCAAGTTGAACAGCAGTGTGATAAAGTAGAGGTTTGCTGGAGGTTTTAATAGCTACATTTGAGCTCTTGTGTTTGAAAAGGATAAAGAGTGTACTAAACGGGAAGCAGTTAAGTTGTCAAATATTAACGAAGATTAAAGTAGAATTTTATAATTATGTGGTGAGGAGGTGGAACTAAAGAGAGGAATTATATTGAATTTTCTATAATCCCGTAAGGTCTTACCCATAAAAAGAGTATTGTGCCTGATAGGGGGAGTTGGGGTACATTGATACACGGGCCACATAGATACATTCGATATTATTTGAAAATTAGTCGCAGTAGACCACACAAACATGCGTAAATTACATCTTATAGAACCATATACACCCCTGATTGTCCTTACTCTTCATTCAACCGTTTACCCAAAAGCAAACGTGTTTTTTAAGTGCGTAAGTAAATTTGTTTATATTTTTTAAAGTGATTTTTTGCTATATTCAATGTCTTACATTTCATTTTAAGTTAGATTGTAACATAACGTTATTGTTAATGTTTTTTGTATCTCAAAATAAATCGTTTAACTTCACTTTCCATAATTTGATTTTTACTTGTGATATATATAGAATTTGTATCGCAAGTTATGACATTAAGATGATAGAAAAGTCAAAAAAAAAAGCGGGTCCTGGATTCCGTCTTTCTGTCTGTCTGTCTGTAAACGCACCTATAGCCTTAACCACTTCAAACTTGAAAATTCCAAGTAACAATAATTTATCTTGTATAAGGTCCGATTCCTGAATATTCAGAAGCAATAGCTGCCATAGTGTTATTTTAAGGCTTATTCATGGATGATTGTTTTTATTTTGCTAGTATAAGATCTTTTGCAATTTACTTATAACAGCCTGTAATTTTATAACATGAATAAGACTTCCTTGCGCAAATTATAACAAACTGCTTGCTTGGGATTAGAAGTTTGAGCCAATTCGCGTCTGTGGTTTTTTGATTTCTTTTTAAGATCAAAATTTACGGTAGCCACCATACAATTTTTTTGGTCAAAAACGAAAAGTTTCATTTTCTCAAAAACGGCTACAATTTTTTTTTAAACTTTCTTGACAGTTTTTTAATAAAATTTATGTATTTTATTATCAGATTTTCAAAAAAAAAAAAAAAGTACGATCAGCCATAGTATTTTTTTTGGTATCTCGAAAACGGATCGATATTAAAAATCGAAATTGAAATGTAATGTGACATGTTCTTGAATACTGCATACCCAGATTATTTTTATGACATTTTTGAAAAATCTTGTATACCTACAAAAAATTAATTAAAAAAAAAAACGCTCCACAGGTTTTTTTCAAAAATATTTGGAAAATTAACAATATTTTAAGAAATTTTATGGCATTATTTTTTTCAGATAAATCTATTTTTGAGCTACATATTTCAATTTATATTTCTATTTACGAATTTTTGATTACATGTTTTTATTTTCAAATATTTTTTGTGAGTTCAGTTTTGGAATATAGGAGCATACGACCCAGTCGCGCACATTTTTTAATTCAGTGAAGACACTTGGAGCACATTGATACAAAAAACCAAAAGGTAGTTTGATGCCTATCAATGTGCCCCTTTAATGTTTTGTTTTTCTTGTTGGTATAAGAAAATAGTGCAAACATACAAGCAAATAATAGAAAGATACAATTTTATATTTAGTGACTGTGGCTACTGCAGTAAATACCTTTTTTTTCCATGAATCAAAGTTCCTTAATTGTACGATCAATGTGCCCCACATCTGGGGCGATTTGATACAAATTCAGGCTTTTATAAAAAAAGCTTTTAACATTTGTTGCAAGGGAAATTGTGAGTAATAAAAGTTTTATATAAGATTAAAGTTTAAAAAATGATGTAAAAAGTGTACTTTTTCTTATTAAGCTTAATATTTTGCAATTTTTTGGCGTTTAAGTGGAAATCGTATCAATGTGCCCCAACTCTCTCTACTCAAGCCAAAAGAACAGACAATCGATCAGTGGATAAGTTAGATTTTGGAAGAACATTTTACCAAAAATAAAATTTTATACTCCCCCCTTTTAAAAGTCTTTCCTTCCAAATCTCACGTTCAATATGGAATAGATTCTTAAAATTCACCATCTGCTAACAAAAATAAATTCAAACACTTAGAATTCATTTTAAGGAATGCAATTATATGTATAAGATTTTCGGTATGCTTTGTATTGCATTCTTCAAGAAGTTTTCTTGCTCATACTATCTGACCCGTTAAACGTTGTTCAAGCACATTCAGTAATGTGTTTAAATACATATTTTGATTGATTAATAAATTACGTCCGTAGCTTAGTGGTAAGGTGCGTTGGCTGTTAAGCAGAACGTCGTGGGTTCGAGTCCTACTCGTGCCCGTAGTTTTTATTTCATCTTTCACGGGCGAAGAACTGACAAAATTTCCAAGCGTATCATCTGTCGTGAAAAAGTGCTTCTCAACTTTTCCGTTTGGAATCGGCGTTAAATTGTAGGTCCCCTCGATTCTTCACACGCACCAAGAGACTTGTTGATGAGAGTAAGCCACTTGGGCCTTTTGGCTCTTCAACAGCTGTCGCGCCACTATATTTCAATTTTAATAATTTACTGCTTTCATGTTCATCAATTTTATGTGATAAAATGTGGTCGAAAAAATAACTACAATTCACTGACAAAAATTAGTGAATTAATTTATTTAATGAAAATTCAAAATTGATAATGTCCATTGACTGACATATTGCTCCAATATCAAAACGTGTAACCCAACAGCTTTTATCAAAAATACTTAGAGTTCAGTGGAGTTTTGTCAGTAGAAGAAGAACGGCCCTATTAGTATTTATGTGAGCATTTTATACAGTTTTTCATCACTGAGAATACGAAGTGTACAGTTTAATCACTTTTTGTTAGTTTTGAGCTTTGATTCGGGGAGAATGTTGCTATATTCCAACGTTCATTATCCAAAAAATCAACAACCAACAATCAAGTCGCGTCAAAAAGACAGTATTTCGAGTCTCTAACTCCACGTGAACTAGTTGCCACCGGCAATACGTTAGACAAAAAAAAATATCCATTAATTTACTAAATCATCTGAAAACTGAGCAATAAAATCAAATTGCAAGATGGAGAAAACTAAACTACTTAGCCGTCTACTCGTCCCTTCTGAATTTTGTTTTCCATTTGCAATATTATGAGTAATTTTTATCCTTTTCCGACGGAGTTGTTATTATTATTGTTCAAGGAGGGGACAAACACATTAAACCCTCAATATAGACAACAGTAAAAAATATTTTTATGTTGAAGACGGTTTTTCCTGTTAGTTTTTATATTGATTGGAAAAATTCACTTTCTTTTCTCCCCTTCCGGGGCAATATACAAACTAACAAATGTCAAAATGCTGGAAACGACGTTTTTGGAGACACCGATCCATAAAATTTGCGAAATTATATAACATCAATAATATAGTAGTTGAAGGCATGAGAGAAAAAGCTGTGTCGGATAAGAAAGTGTTGGGTTCTTTAAGAAGTATGCATAAATGTTTGAATTATCTGTTTTTTTTTTTTTATGAAGATAATCTGAAAAATGCATTTTCTTTGATATTTTTCAATTTTAATTTTTTATTGCAAGAAAAGCTTTCAATATTTTGACATGGAAGTAAAATATGTATGTGGAGAATTCTTCTCGAAAAAAATATTGTGTAATAGAAAGAGCAGTATCTTAAGAATGGTTTTCATATGTTTCCGTTTCCTTTCGACATTATACACGTTGTTTCATTTAACACACAAAACACACTACACAAAAACCAACAACTGGCTCTGAATCTGAATCTGGTAACTGGCAACTGGATCGTGGTTGTATGGTTTGTTAGACAAAGGCGAAGAAACTTTTTTTTTTGTCGAAATCAGCAGAAAATGTTTTCCCGTTCATCTATGTGTATCTTGTTATCCCTTTGGCAGGATTTGAAGGATTGATGTTCCCAGAGCGCACGGGGTCGTGTCGGGCGTCGTTATTTTTTTTAGTTCAACTCGTCCTCATTCGCTCCTTTTTTTCGTTTTCATTTTTTTATACAATTTATCGGATATGCTCTCTTCCAGTTGGTGGATAGAGGGCCAGAAAGAGGAACATTGAATGAAATGTTATTCCCGGAACATTTTCATTTCTCAAATTATAACCATGTAAGGGGATTTTTTTCTGAAAAGTTGGGAATCTTCTCAAAGATAAGATAATATTAATATTGTATTTCCTTTTCCTCAGGCTTTGCTTACCTCATCACACTTCATCTAACAGAGATACGTTCGTATCCTGCTTTGAATTCGACTTTAGAGGAGCACACACATGAATGCATTTATGTTAAAAATATTTTTTTTTATTTTTCAAAACATGAAGACATGAAGCGAAAGAAAAAATTGTTTTTAGTTTTGTGTTTTGTGGTTTGTCGATTTGAGTTATAATAATGTTTTCGAAACTTTTTTTTCTTGTATGACCTGTGTGCCTAACCCTTTTTTGAACAAGGAACAGAAAAAGGGAATCGGCTTGTAGATTTGCATG
Organism: Sphaerophoria rueppellii; assembly: GCA_920937365.1. Taxonomy (NCBI): domain Eukaryota; kingdom Metazoa; phylum Arthropoda; class Insecta; order Diptera; family Syrphidae; genus Sphaerophoria; species Sphaerophoria rueppellii. The sequence continues at coordinate 10,587,262 of CAKKXW010000001.1, forward strand.
TCTTTTTTTTACAATTTGGTTCCTTCAAAGACATTCAATATCGATACAATTATTTACAGCAAAAGGATTGATTCGAACATGCGGGGAAAATTTTTTAAAAATATACTGATTTGCATATTTTTGTGAGTTATTTTCTTTTGGATGTGTTTTTAGGAACGCTTAAATGCATCAATGAATTTGGATAACCTTTTGAAAAGCTAAGACAAATGGAGATGACAGTTTAATGATTGTTCAAATAATGTCTGTATTTGTTTTCAAAGGACACGTTTATTGTGACAGTAATGACTGCGTGACTGATTTGTGTTTTTCATGATAATCGAGGCAAAACTTCAGCTTTTTCTGTTAAGATTCAAATAATTTGAAACTCCAAATGGTTATAGAAAATCAAAAAGAGAAATCTTTAACCACAAGAAGTTTTTGGGCGGCGATAATCAGGCAAGGAATTTAGGTGGGCTTCCGCAGGTTGTTTTTCTTCTTCTAGAAAAGAAGTCATTGAAGGCTAGGTTTGCTAACACAGACCTTGAGTGCAGGTTAAAAATTAAACAGCCCTGTGAAGTTAACAGTTCTCATATAGTTTGACTGCCCTGTATGGCTTTACAGCCGTCATGAGCCTGTAAAGGATTAAGGTCTTTTTCAATTGAAAAATCCTGAAACATATTTTCACTAAGCTTCATACCATTTAATATCTCCAATCAATTGTTGGAATAGAAAAATATCAATTCTTTTTGTTCTTCAATTGAATCGGGAATTCTTAAACACCAAAAAACGAACTGATCGAAATTTTCACAGTTCCAATCCATTACAATAAATCCTCGCATCCATTAGATAAAATCCGTCGTAATAAACGATTGCACCATACAAGATTATCCTCGTTTGCTTCAAAATGTGCACACAGTCTCCCCCTTCCATTCATTCAAAAAAAAAAGAAAACTTTAGCATTTGAAGTGTCTTTCGTTCCAAGCGAGATGTGCAAGGACCAATTTTCAAGACCAGAATCACAAAAAGACGAAGCAAACTCAAGTCATAAAATGTATCCTGAAAAAACTCCAACAAATCTCCGAAAAAAGTATAGTTTCAGACAGCGTATCGCCTCGCCACCACTGCTGCCATTGAACGTCGTCATATCATCGCGTCGCTTTAAAGAAACTTTGTATTCGACAATCTGTGGGATCCTGTTTTGCAGCTTTACTCCTAATGTTATTAAATAAATCGAAAATGACATCCAGAAAATCCTTTTTAAATTCACATTTCACATCCTTTCCATCGGTTATATTCAGTTTTCTTTTTTCCTTTTGTAATTTCCGAATGTTGGGTTATGCGCTGCTTCAAGCGCTCCTGCTGCTGCTTGGAAAGTTTGATAAGTGGTAAGGCGTCATCATCATCGTCTGCAGGGCACTAAGAAAGCTCGGAATAGTTTCTTTTTGGTTCTGCGTTATCCATATTAGCGGAATGTTATTAAATTGAGCCACCTCAACAGAGGGTGGGAGACACCCCAAACTCTGACTGATTGACTATGAAGGATTATTTAGCAATTTTGCATTGAGAAAGTGTTTTTTTTTCGAAGGATAGAAACTTTCTCATTCGATAAACTAGATGGAGAAAAAGTACGATTTTTATGAGAATTTCTGGAATAAACTTTCACGAAAAGGGAAGATTTTTCTTATGCATTCGAGTTCGCGGCTTTTTTTTCCCTCCAGATGGGGTCTCCGCTCTCGATCTGGATGGTGTGTGTCTGTCTGAATGGTGATTACTTTTGTTTTGTTTCAAAAGTTGAAACGTGAGCGATTGAAAACGATTCTTTTTGGCAAAAGTTTTCGATTGGAATAATTCAATTGGAAGGAAGATAGGGATTTGGAAATAATTCTTACACTGCAAAAGGGGTTAGAATTTCCATAAGAGTGCCAAACACTTTTCAATTCAGGAACTAACAAATTTATAAGACTATACTCCACCCACTTGCAGCCTATATTTTCATTCAACCTAACCACATTTTCAGTTGAAACATTTTGCATAAAATGTTCCCAAATAAATACGAATTTCCTATTTCAAGCAAAAATAGACAAAACGACACGCCTTTAAATATTCACAAGGATCATAATGATAGTGTTGAAAAAAAAACCTTAAAATCCTTGTATCAAAGATCTACATTCTGGCCGTTGGTTCGGACGCGGTCGTTTATTTAAAATGTTCTTCCACCTAACGGATAATGAAATGCTGCCTCGACTATCATCATATCTGGCAGTGGTGAATTTGTAGTGCGGACGTGAGCACACTTTCGTTCTTTTCCTTTGAAATTTTTGTTTCAACACTTTTCTTTTATTTTCCTTTTTTGAAAGGTGCATATATGCAAAACAAGCCACCCAAAAGCCATATCGCAAGGTCTCTCTTCCAAGTGAAAAAGGATCCTTTACAAAAAAAAATATAGCCCTTAACTCTGTGTTTATAGCCTGGTCTATTACGTCAAGGAACGCCCTGCTCTGTATTCTCTTGTGTGTGATGGCAGCCGTTAAATTTGCGCTGAGCTGGACAAAGTGAAATTATTGCTGGTTTACATGATTTTTTTTGCTCGCCATTTTTTCGTGGTATAACTCGCCTTTTGGACAGGCAGCCGACTCTTACAAGAGCAAATTGTGAATTGCATTTTGCTTCAAAGAGAACGTCCGTCGGCGTCAGTCATATCTATGCTTTTTCTTGTGGATATCTTCGTTTGAGGCTTTTACGCGAATTAAATCATTCTCTATGGTAGCCTATCTTTCCAGGCTGTTTCCGTTTTCATTTAGGGTTTCATTTTGTTTTTTCTTCCTTTCTTGTGCTTTTAGAAGACTTTATTTGCTTTTTTGAGTGAAGGATTTTGTTAAAAGTTTGGATACAATTTTCTTTTTTTTTTGAATTTCATTGTTGCTTACCAACTGTAACTTAATAATTCCGGAATTGTCTAACTAGTATTGGAAATTTCAGTTAAGGAATTTTCGAGAAATTCTTAACTCAAGGCTTTGATTTAAGCTCCTTACAATATTATTTTCTTTAGATATTGACAGCTTTATAGGTTTTCTAAACCTATTTCCGGCTTTTTTTACTGAAACTTAAAATATGGGTTGAAATGTAATCTCTGGCTCATGCAGGGCAGTTTTACTACTGTGAATGGGCGTATTCATAAATTCAGTATTATGATAGTAAAACAAATTTGAATTTGTCAATTTTTCAGTCAATCACAAAATCCTCATTGATAGAACATTTTTAAGAAAAGCGAAAGCCAAAAGTACGTAGAACTATTTTTCGATGAAAATGAAATTGACGAAGAAAATTCTTTGGAGCAAGCAAAGATTCGAAAAAAAAATACAAGATTCTTCAAATCCGCTGTCAATTCATGACGAAATGGCACATCAAACTTAAGATAAGTCAGCTAACCCTGGGGTTGAGGGTTTAGGGATGAGGGCTTGTTTTCTTTCACAAACTTTTATATGTAAAGAAACAGTTAAAAGTAGGAAAATGACACTGCTGTCGAAAGTTCTATTATAATTTTGACAGTTTCGTCAATATGTCCAAACCACTAATAATTTAAAAATATTCTTCTCAAGTCTTAAACATTGCCAATAAGAGGGATTAAGAGAGCCAGAGAGAGAGTCAAAGGTGTTCCTGCACACGATGATATGTCGGCTGCGACGAACGTCGAGTCGAATATAGTGTTTGCTGTTACAATACAAGCGGCTAGCTTAAAAATAATCTCCAACTTGGTTGTATAGTCTTGAATTTATTCTTTATGGCCGCAATAGTAAATTTAGATGCTTCATTGGCTGCTAGTTGTTGTGACTTCTGCACACATCTAAGAATTTACACAATCCACAACACTACTACAGATTAAATCCTGGCAACAAAAGATCTCAAGATACAAGAGCCAGATTGACGTCTGGAAAATAATTGAAATTATTGAGTCAAACGTCGATTGGCAATTGGCACTATTCACTATATAGATCTTTGACCATGGTTCATAGTGAATCAAAAAAATTGTCAACTCGCATTCATAATACCAATTTATCAAATGATTGACAAAATGTTTCAATGTTTAATTTATCGACCTTTGACAGTCGTAATAAGGCAGTAAGACTGACAACAGTTTAAAATTTTAGTTATTTGCTTTTATCCAAAACCACAAAATTCGAACTTAACAAAATATTAACGCAAATAATAAGTATATGCCAGAATAACCCTAGTCGAATAATATCCAAACAGAATTTTTCAGGTCAATTTCAAGAAAACAGCTTATATAAGTCTTTTTGGACGTAATACATTCTATACATTTCCGTCTGGCACTCAGCACAGCCTTCTAAATTTCCATTCAACGTTAAACTGCTATCATTATTTTCGAGCTTCGCACAATACATGCAATTGTCAAGTCAGGACCACGTGTTTCGGAATAAAATTTCCTTTTATGAACCAGCAGCTGCGCATTTCATTCAGTTCAATTCTTCTCCATCGTTAGCTTCAATTCAAAATGAAACAAGAAGGATATTCTTCTGCTTCCGAATAAATTAACAACTAAGCAGATACTGGGTTTTTCGGAGTTACCAAACATGAATCCTGGGTCCGAATAATAAATCCTTACAATATCCTTTCGTACACTTCAGTCATACGTTGGATTTACATCGTACCGCAACACCCAAAAGAAGGACTAGTGTTAGCAAAAAAACAAAAAAAAAAAAAAAAACAATTTCAAAATTTTGCCCAAGGGATTTCAGAGTCAGAGTGCAAGTGCATTCAAATTCAATTACATATTTTTTCATTTTGCCAATACAATTTTAGAAGAATACAAATAAGTCCTCCATAGGGTCGGAATGTCTGTCGGAAGATGTGTTCTATTTTTGATTGTGAATGCATAAGTGAAGGACACTGAGATGTCCTTCAATCGGTCTAGTGCAAAGTGAATTATTAATATCCTCCTACCACGGGTCACCAATCCAATAACGTAGTCCTAGTTGTTGTCCCTATAGTGTTGCCCATTCCAAAGCAAAATCAGAAAATTGTAAAAAAAAATTTGATAAACCCAAAGAGGAAATCGAAGTCGAGTAACATCTGCTTCCGTGTTAATCCTTGATCAATATAGATAGAAGGGCTGCTTCCCGAATAGAGAGCAAAAACGACAAAATAGAAAAGCAAGCAAAAAAATTGCAAATAGTGCAGAATACTGTTCTCGTGTGTCCTTGTCCCGTTTTGCATGATTTGACAACACACCTGGCATTGCTCTCCCACGTTCGATCATCACCACCGTTGTCGCCGCCGCCACAGTGCCGTCGGTCGTCACCATCATCACTCGTAGTCGTCGCCAATATGCATTACGATGAATGAATGAATACGAGTTGGCAGCGGCGGCGTTTGTATTTCACCCATCATCATTGTCGACCATCACTATCATCCACAACCTACATCACACGACTAGAAGATTCAGCAGGTTGCTCTTGTTCTTCCATAGCTGTCAGTCATTTGAGTAGCATCAGATCCTGTTAGTGAGAACGACGAAAACCACCCCCCAATATGCATCAAAGGACAACACCTGGTCTGCTTACATGCACTGCAATTGTACTCCTTTGTAGTTCCGGTAAGTTTTTCGTTTAAGTTTATTTTTGTTGGGTTTCGTTTTTATCAGTTTTTTGATGTGCTGTTCGGGCAAATCCTGATTTTAATTGAAAGCGAGAAGATTGGGGTATTTCTTTTTTCTAGCTTGAGCTATTCAAGAGGTTTATAGCTGGTTTTGGTATAACTTGTAAAATGTGATATACTATTTTAGGGGAGGGACGGAGACTTGTTTGCAATGAAGTGCATATCCTTTTCTCAGATTTTTCATGTATTCAACTGACCGATCCTTAAGGAATATATCTCGGAATTGCTTTGCTTGAAAATTGCAAAAAGGGCAAAGAGGTTCTGTTGGGGGATATGAAATGTAGTAGGTCAGTTGGGTGTTTGTTGGCATCGGGTATAATTGCAATTTGTACTGAAAAGCACTGAAAAGCCTAAGGGTCAAAGGGTTCCGTTTCGTTTTTTTTTTTTAAGTTAGCACTTTTTTCGATTTTGAAAACTCTGGGAAACTGAGGGTTCAACTTCGATGCGAATGCTTCTTTTCATTGCTAAAGGCTAACATTCATCACTTCCGAAAACAAGTGATCAAAATACTTTTGAAGGGAAATGCTTATCCTTTCACACTTGAACTCTTGAAAAAAAAAAAACTAAAATGTGATTTGTTTCCGTGTGAATTCAACACGGAATCGTTTTAAAATAAAATCTAAATCCTAAATACTGTTTTTCAAGAGAGCTCTTAAAGCAGAATTCTGACTTTGATACCCAAATTAAACAGACTATGCCGTACATGTTTTCGAAACAAAAATTAACAAGAAAGGAATTTTGGGAAGTTTGAAGAATGGCAAGAAATTTTACGATATCAATTTTATGAATTAACTCAGGACACAATTGTACACATATATTCAAGATAAAAATAAGGATAGCTTGCACAGAATTTATTTCAGAACAGTTTCATGGTTACTTTTAAGAAAAATTATTCCTTGTCATAACAAACAAAATGGCCCTCTTTTAGAAACATTTGAAATGTTTCTCCCTTTTGTGTATTAATGAAGTACAAAAATTGCAATACACTGAAAATTATTGATATTTCGGAAGTACAATGTATCCTTGTAACTTGCCCCTGCATTACAAATTATAACTCACAAGCAACATTAAAACATAAAAACGTGTAACTAAAATTTAAATTGATCTATGAGCCTCAAAAACACTTTTGTCTAAGAGCCGATTTTTCAATCATCGAATAAAAATAAAAATAACAAACTGCCAAATAAACTTATCTGAGTATTCATTGGTCGAATAAATGAGAGCGTTTTTGTCAGATAATGTCTATCTGATGATTGAAAAATCCAATATTTGGTTATTTGTCGAATAAACACTATTTGCCTGTTTATCTGACGATTGAAAAATCGGCTCTTAAGCAAAAAAAAAATGTATGCCATGTGATTTCTTAAGAAATTGTTGATTTTTTTAAATTTTTGCTTAAGAAATGTTTATTTAAATTAATTTCTTATATATAAATTTTTTTTTCAAAAATGCCATAAAATTATTTTGGGTATTCACGAACATGTAAATACATATTTTATAACAGAATTTCGATTTTGAATATTGATACGTTTTTTATGTTTTTTACATTAAATAAATTAGTGTTTCTAAAAAAAATTAACAAGGATGTTTTTTTTTTTTTAATCGCAGGAGCCGTTTTTCGAGAAAATGTAAACTTTTGGGTTTTTGGCCAAACAAAATTTGATCTTTAATAAAAAATAAAAGAAAATTACTCACGCGAACCCTCCCAAACCTTTGATTTTCAAGTTTGAAGTCAATCGGACCTCTAGTTAAGGCTGCAGGTGCGTTTACAGATAGACAGACGAACGGAATCGTTATATTTGATCAAAAACAACTTTTTATGTACATATCGGAAGTAAAAATGAGCTGATAGATTTTGTTTCCTCCCAAAACACCTACGAGAACATATTTTAGCAACAATAAAATTTTTTGCTTATTTCGAACGCGTCAGTTCAACTTTCAGTTGAGCTTTCATTTTACTTGTGAGAAATTTAAATTCATTATGAAAACTGAGAACTGAACTGAGAACTGTTCGTTAAACAAGCATTTTCATATCAGTTTAACTGAAAGCTTAACTGATTGCTCAATAGAAATGATCATCGAAATGGGGCTTTAATCCTAGGAAAGAGATAAATTTCGAGCTATGCTCTTAAGAGTGTTTCGGACTGAAACTGAAAATTCTTACTGCTTCAAGCGCCACCCAAATGCAGACGACAAATTTTGAACTAAATGCATCTTACTAAGAGAGAGACAATCGCCTTCCTATATGAATCGTGACTTCTGCCAGCCGTTACTGATTTGAATTTTTAAATTTAGGCAGATTTTGCTATTACTTAATTTTGAAATAAAATGTGTTTGATCAAAGTTTTTTTCAAAATGTTTTGGTTGCTGTGTTGAGAAAAGTACGTGCTAAATAAATGAAGAGATTAAAAAAAAAAAATAAATTTGGCATCATAAGAAAAATTGCTCATCAAAAATACAAATTTTATCCATAGTTTTTTAATTCTTTTTTGTTCAAAAAGTTAATTTTTTCTCCAATAGTTATTAAGTTTAAATGTCGAAATTTTATGCTCATTAAGAAATGTTAGCGAAAAATGTTTTTATTTTGATGGAATTTTCTTTGAAAAAGTACGATTTTTGGCCATTTTGGAGATTTTTGGAGTAACGAAGTACTTAATTGAAATTATGCTTCAATAGGTTCTTAGAAACAGTTTTTGTCTACACAATGACACCTTAATCATTTCAATACGACATTTAATCGCTTCACAATATCATTTGAAAAAAACGTAGTTTTGGTCCAGAACACTCTTAAAATAGTCAACTTTGGACGTTCTTTAATTCTTCTCAAAGATGGATTTTAAGACTTTGCTGGGAATAACTGTTCGGCTGCATTTAGTTGTTCTGTAGCTTTTCGATTGTCCCAGTTTATGCCAACCCATTATTAATTGGCCCCTATTTTTTTTTTTTGGTTCATACTGAAATATGTCTGATAAAATAAAATCCTGAAATTTTAAACGAATACGCTCAAACCTCTAATTTTTAAGTCTGAAGTCAATCGGACCAGTCTTTGAGGCTGTAGGTGCGTTTGTAGACATGCAGACGGAATCGCTGGATCCATTTTTTTCGAATTCTCTTTCATTGTAGTTCCTTATTTGATCAAAATCTCAAGTTATTTTTTAACGAATTTAATACTTGCCATATTATATTTCTATATGTCGCAACAACAACAAAACAATTTTTTAACGAATTCAATACTTGCCATATTATATTTCTATATGTCGCAACTAAAAAACAATTCGAAATGTAAAATCACAGTTGTGTCAAACAGTAGTTGTGTGCAGGATTTTTTGGAGAAGAAATGTCAAACATGTTATTAAGAATAAGGTGGGTTCACGCATTGGTGTTCACTTTTTATCAATCCGTCAACACAACAGAAGTTGATAAGCAAGTTGAATGTGAACCTCTTTAAACCAAGATAAAATTACTCGAAATTTCGAGAGCTCGGTCGACTAGTATGAATTAACAAATAAGGCTTCAAATACTATATGTATTGTAGTTAGTTTTTTATTTGAGACCAAAACTCAGTTTATTCCACTTTTAAAATTATGTACAAATTTTTGTCTGTAATCTAATGTTTTTTCACACTGATAATCCAATGATACCACAGTTTGGTCAATGACCCACAGACACCTTTTCTCAAATAACATAATGATTTTATTAAGTGCTTACAACACTCCAGACACAACAATCATTAATCATAAGCTTCGTACAAACGGTTTATGTACAGCAAATGTGTATAAAAATGTCAAGCTAAAGCCAATGTCCAAAAATAATTCTCCATGAACGTCAACATACAACACACAGAATGGCTACTAAAGAAAAAAGGCCTCCTTGTTCAATTCGAGTATTATCCGTCCAGTATCCGGTGTTTGTCCCTCTTTCGTCCTAGTAAGTCAGTTTGCCAGCCGTTCTTGTTAGAAGAGATTATGTCGCCTATGGGACAGACCAAGGAAATGGGATATGCCACACCATAATGTCAAACCTAATGTAAATAATGAATAGGATTATGGGCATTACATAAGACCCGTAATAAGCAACATCAAGTGCGACTGTCTAGTACAACAGGACCCAAACAGGACCTGGGGATTTCTGACTGTTTTTTTTTTTTTCAAATTTTTTGTTCAATACGCTTTTACAGGATTAAAGTGGATTACTCACAGGATGTTGTTTTGAACTAAGCCAGATGAATCAATTGCGGATTGAACAATGATAAAGCACTGCAGCGGATACACAAAGTTAATATAAATTGTGTGGTCGTGTGCCGTGTACGAAAAATTACGCAGGGCAGCATGTTTGCAAGGATTACACTTTGCCGTGGCAGAAGTACCTGAATTGAATTGGATTTAATTTAATTTTGAGTGTGATTTGATTATGATCTTTGGCTTTATGGCTGATTTATTGATTCACATGAGTTTGATACCCTTTTGCTACTTTTGTGGCCGGATGGAAATATAGTCTATAAAAGGATAATGAAGAGACCATTAGATTCTATTTTATTCATCAGCATTGTCGGGTAGTTCAACTCAATTAGTTGGAGTGGTAATTGAATTGAAATAAGAAAATAATTGAATGCAAAATAGAGTTCTTTCTATCGTTCGTTTTTTTATCAAATAACAAAAAGTGAAAGAAAATATCAATGTTCGAAGGGTAAAGAATAAAAAACAGCAACTTTCAAGAGTCTCACTTTGTTGTTTGTTTTTAGAATAAGAAAGGAAGTGTAAGAACTCAAAAAAAAAAAAAAAAAATAGAAAACAAACAGGGGTTGATTGAATTGCTTTTCAAGCTGGAGATGTAGAAAGTAGAATTACATTTTTTAGGGAAATCACCTTTATTGATTGGAAAAATTTCACGAGAAATACATTTTCTCTAATCAAAGAAACGATCAGAAAAGTCGGGAAAAATTTAAATTTTTAATTTAGTTTGAAGAAAAATCTTGACTGATCAGTTTATCATTAAGTAATTATATATATATATAGAGTGGCGCGACAGCTCTTGAAGAGCCAAGGCCTAAGTGGCTTACTCTCATTCAACAATTCTCTAGGTGCGTGTGAAGAATTGAGGGGACCTACAATTTTACGCCGATTCCGAACGGCAAAGTTGAGAAGCACTTTTTCATGACAGATGATACTCTTGGAAGTTTTGTCAGCTCTCCGCAAGAGGCAGTGTCCGTGAAAGATGAAATAAAAACTTTGGGCCTGAGTAGGATTCGAACCCACGACGTTCTGCTTAGCAGCC
>CAKKXW010000001.1:10622157-10639679 GCA_920937365.1 Sphaerophoria rueppellii
ATAACCATTTTGGTGCGTATGAAAGTTTCTTTGATACCAGGTTTGACACTATCATAACCATTTTTGCGAACATCCGTAGACAGTAAAACTGTCGAATCAAAGGGTAGAGGAATGGAATATAGTAGAGACCAGCGGGGGAATTAGTTTAGGTTAAATGTTATAATTAATAAATAAGTAAGTGTCGCGCCCAACAGCTGACCCTCTTTCTCAAAGTGACAGCTGCACATTTAAATAAGTTTTCATTTCCTGAGGAATATTTGAATCTTCTCTTTCTTTTCTGGCCTTCGACTTCGACCGGCAGCAGCAGGGCAGCAGTGTTGTGAATGAATAAATAATTAATATTGTAAATTGGATTTGATATGGGAAACTAAGCTGTCAAAATGACAGATGCCTACAAGCGTTTTTACCAATACTATCACAGTTTGGACCATAGTTTCTTTGAAAGTATGCGTGGTTTTACCAATACTATCACAGTTTGGACCATAGTTTTTGTGAAAGTATGCGTGTTTTTAGTTTTTACACATTAAATATGGTCATACCATATTGTTTTTGTTTTTATATTATTCATGTACAAGGAAAGAAAATAAAATGAAAGAAAATGAAAATTGCGGGATCTAGGGAGTGAAACAAAGGTGAAAGGTAAGTCAGTTTCCCATCTTGTTACTTATTTAATCTTTATGGGCGACTTTCCTATACGGGCTCATTAGGGTTAGAATTTTGTTGTTTTTTTTTGTTTTTTCTTTGACTTATCTGTCAAATGGTGAGGAAACAACTTCAGGTTGAAGGATGTTAGTGTTGGCAGATGAGTAATATTTTACATAATGCAGCTGTTTGTAGCAAACAGCGAGTATATGCGGCGGCTTCGCCGCTCAAGGGGTTTTAAGCACTGATCAGTTATACCAAGATTGGAAACCTACCTACGTTTTACCCTCCAAATACCTCAAAACTTATTTTTTTTTTATTTTTTTCATACACACATACTCTTGCAGCAAACTTGCTTTTTATTATGTAGGCAATTGTATCATTATTACAATACAACGTATATACTTACAGCTAACCTGCTCCATTTAGTTTGCTAAAAAAAACTATTTAATACAACTTGCCATAACAATTTCGACACAAAACATGCCAGACGACGCACGAGGGAACGATAAAGAACACATAAACCCCGAACCCACTATCTCTGGACTTTCTGTGGCTGCGCGATTACCCCAATTTCGGCGTGAAAGACCATCCCCAATAAAGACACCGTTTGGGCTCTTCGAGTTCATGCGAATGATGTTCGAACTTCGCAACGCTGCTCAATCCCAGCAGCTTTTTTTGATTTCATATTTGAGGATTTGGACTTCGTTCTCACTTCAATAGATGACATGTTGATCGCGTCTACTTCACAAGAACCTTATGCACTTGGAGGAAATTTTCAAATGCCTTAGTTAAAACGGCATCAGCATAAACTTGTACAAGTGCGAATTTGGAACACCTTCCATCATATTTCTTGGATATCTATGGCATCGACCATAGGAATCCGACCTCCACAAGACTCAGTTAAATCAAAGGCCGAATTTCCTAAGCCAAGAACAACTACTGAGCTTCACCGTTTTCTTGGTTCTCTCAATATATTTAGGCTTATTCTGGCTCACGCCACATCAGATCAAGCATCGCTTTGCAAAATGCTCCACGGATCGAAGATAAAGGACAATACACCGCTAGTATGGACAACTCAACTATGCATCGTATGTCCTAAGCATAGGTCTCCTTAACATCAAGCCTACAAAATCTTGTCTGCCGTTTGAAGCCCGATAGGCCCTCATCATATCAGTACACATCAAATATTCACTCTACGGCAGGTCTTGAAAAACAACCAGAAAATTCAAATCGATATCTACCACCTTTTCAGCGTCCATAACGATAACGATGAAGAACTCACGCAGTTCCACCGCGGTCGGAATAAACCTAATGGAAGCGAAGTTAAAGACAAGACCAGAGTCACAATCTTTCAAAAGCATGACCAACTGCTAGGATGCGTTGAAGACATTGGCGTGTCCTAGCTACGTCATTAAAGTTATTCCGGCGATTTTTAGCGCAAAGCTGGGAAAAGAGGACATTTTTGGTGGAACTGTCGGAAAGCACAGCCTGCACGACACTATTTCCAACAACGGATTCAGGCTTTTGATTTTGCTGCGGGGTGAAATGTTGTGATAGCAAGCACGTGGTTCCCACATCTCAACATCCATAAAGGAACATGGAGAACTCCGATCAATCAACCGTTAACCAGATTGACCACAAAAGAGGACGCGCCGGCTTCTCAAGAGAAAAAAGAAGGACCATAAGAAGCGTCAGATCGAGGATGAGGGAACCAACAGCAGGAAAGTTCGGAGGTTTGACCGCAAGGTAAAACAGCTGGCTCAAGTTCATCGAGCAAGACCGATGCCTGCACAGGTAAAAAGGGAACATTATAGTAGAATCGCAGTCTTTGCTGTGTATTTGGAAAGACCACTTCTGTTGACTGTTTAACAGCGACGAGGGACATAATCCCGCTATCAGGCAGGAGTCGACTTAGACGAAGTGAAATCGATAATATCAAGGCTTACATCCAACAAAAAAGGAGCATGCACCAAATCATCTGTAAGATATGGTGGGAAGAATGCGTGCTTGATGAATGGAACATCAGCCACACTCATTCAATTTCCTTAACATCGTGCTTGAGAAGATAAAATCCACCGTCAGCACCAGTGGTACTGTCTCCCAAAAGTCTGTTCAACCGCTCGCGTACGCTTGTGATACCTATTGATGTAATGTGAAGAACACAGGGTTATGTCAGTGGTGCCTGAGAATTGAGACAGAAGCAGCAAAAATGGAGTGAGCAGTAAATGGAGGTAAAACGAGGAAGGACACCTAACACCGACGGCTCGGACAGAACGTCACAGAAGATATATATGTAGCTTCGAGGTAGTAGACGAGTTTATTTGTCTAGGCTCCGCTGTTAATACGGACAATAACACTAGAACCAGAAGAAATAGAGAGAGACTGCGAATCAGTGACACAACCAAGCTTGAAAGCTTGAAACCAAGATAGAGACTGTTGGTCAAGGCCCAGGTTCACAACGGAGGGTAATACCACTTTTAGTAAGTTAAAAAGGACATCCAACACCGACAACGACGCGACACCTTGAAATAAACGTCATTCAGGATAGATTTCACTTCAGGGAAGTTAAGGGCTGTATTCAGACAATTCTCGTATACGAAATTCCATCTCGAGTGGGTCTGACCATTCGAGATGAAGCATTCGATAATTTTCGTATACAAGAAGCGTTTGATAGCATTCGAAAAGCGTTCAAGATTACTTACAAATTTCTTTAATTCAAGAATTGGGGCCCTGGTCGCCAAAGCTCTGAAATCAAACGGAGAATCACTCTTGCTAATCTTTACTTCTTAGGACATAGTAGGCCAAAGGTTTTTCATCATCCGATGAAAACGCTACTCAGCATGAATGGAGGATGAAGGTGAAGATTCCACCAAGAATTGTACGGGGTTTATTGTGTACAGTAACGCGGCAAAATTCAAACGAGTTTGATTTTTGAAGCACACTACGTAACGGTTACTCGAAATTCTGCTTTCTATTGCTCGCTGCGCCATCTAACATAAGACCCACACAAAAACAAAAAGTACACTCTTAACAAAAAGTATGTGTCAACGCAAAACGTCAATTCTTCAGCTGTCACCGCCAAACCAACACGTGCGTGCATTTCTTCGCGTAATTCTTTTTCCGTGAGAATATTGTTTATTTCATAGTTAAATTTTATCAATTAAAAGAAAAATCTTGAAAAATGTCGCTGCGAGAAAAGCTTCTTATGAAGAAAATCAAAAAACGAGAAAAAATGAAGAAGGAGCTGGCAATCAAGAAAGGAAAACTACAAAACGGCGCGGAAGAAAATGGTTAGTTGCAAATCGAATGCAAATCCTTTTTAAGCAACGTGGGAATTTTTTAATAAAACAATTTTTAAAATTCCAGAAGCAGAAGATGATTTCGCAGAAACCCCACAAGTCAAAAAGGTCCCAAAAAAGAAAAAGAAACAAATCGCTCAAGAAGTTCAGGAGGAACAAGGTAAGATGGTGCCATTAATCTCAATGTTGATATCAATCGCATGATGATTCAAAGGCGAATTTGAAAGTGTTTCCCTAGTTAGTAAGGTCGAAGCCTCTTAATGAAATATAGAAAAAACTGATTTCCAATTATTACAATGTTCATTTTGACTTCCGAAAAACATTTATAACTATCAGCACTTTTCCAGATTCTGCCGACGAACAACCTCCGGCAGCTCCAGAACCGCCTAAGAACAAAAAGAAAAAGCTTCCTCAGAAATCCACAGAACAAGGAGAACCTACATCAATGGAAGTAGATGACAAACAGAATGGAGAAAGCGATGAAAGCAAACCCAACAGCCGTGATCCCAACGACATGAGTTTTGCTTCTTTCAAGGGCCTGATTTCTGAGGAAACCCTCAAAGGAATCGAAGGCATGGGCTTCACGACAATGACTGAAATCCAAGCAAAATCCATTCCACCGCTGTTGGAGGGTCGTGATCTTGTCGGTTCGGCTAAAACTGGATCCGGCAAGACATTGGCATTCCTAATTCCTGCTGTTGAGTTGATCTACAAACTCAGATTCATGCCAAGAAATGGAACCGGTGTCATCATAATCTCACCGACCCGTGAATTGTCCATGCAGACATTTGGTGTTCTGAAGGAATTGATGGAACACCATCATCATACTTTTGGCTTAGTGATGGGAGGTGCCAATCGGTCTGTGGAGAGTGAAAAACTTGGAAAAGGTAATGAACGTTCGTCCTTCTAAAGCATAACTGGCTTTAAGTGATTATGTGTTGTAGGTATCAACATTCTGGTGGCAACTCCTGGGCGTTTGCTGGATCATTTGCAGAACTCACCCGACTTTCTCTACAAGAATCTTCAATGTCTGATTATTGATGAAGTCGATCGTATTCTGGAAATTGGGTTCGAGGAGGAACTTCGAAAAATAGTCAATTTGCTTCCAAGTAAGTTCAATTCATAGTTGGTATCTGGAAATGAAATTTCAAAACGAATTCTCTCTTAGAACGCCGCCAAACAATGCTCTTTTCTGCCACACAAACGGACAAGATCGACGCCTTGTCCAAATTGGCTCTGAAAAAAGAACCCATCTACGTCGGTGTGGACGATCATCAAGAAACAGCAACTGTGAGTGGTCTCGAGCAAGGCTATATTGTGTGTCCATCTGATAAGCGTCTCTTGGTGCTCTTCACTTTCCTTAAAAAGAACCGCAACAAGAAGGTTATGGTATTCTTTTCGTCGTGCATGTCAGTCAAGTACCATCACGAGTTATTCAACTACATCGATCTGCCCGTCACGTCCATTCATGTAAGCTCACATCTACAGTTTCTGAGTTCGTCTTTTTATACAATTCGGTTTTTTAGGGAAAACAAAAGCAAACAAAACGAACAACAACTTTCTTCCAATTCTGCAATGCCGAGTCTGGTATTCTTCTGTGTACCGATGTGGCTGCTCGTGGTTTGGACATTCCGGCTGTCGATTGGATTGTTCAATATGATCCCCCAGATGATCCAAAAGAATATATTCATCGAGTTGGACGAACGGCTCGTGGACAAGGCAGTTCGGGGCATGCGTTGCTCATACTGAGACCCGAGGAACTGGGATTCTTGAGATATTTGAAGATGGCCAAGGTGCCATTGAATGAATTTGAGTTTTCATGGAGCAAAATTGCCGATATTCAACTGCAGGTGATTTTTTTAAAAATTAATTCTGCTTGTTTTTTAATAAAACAATTTGTTTCTTGTAATTCAGTTGGAGCGACTTATTTCAAAGAACTACTTCCTCAATCAGTCTGCCAAAGAAGCATTCAAGGGATACGTTCGAGCTTATGATTCACATCAGTTGAAACAGATATTCGACGTCAACACCCTGGATCTGCAGACAGTGGCGAAAAGTTTTGGTTTCCTAGTGCCTCCGGTGGTTGATTTGAAGATCGGCTTCAGGCGAAAACGTCCCGAAAAACGAGTTGGTGGTGGTGGCTTTGGCTATTATCGGGAATTAAATTCGGAAAAATCTAGCCAGAAGGTCTACAAGCAAGTCACACGGGATCAACTGAAAAAGAAGAAATTTACAAGATAGAAAAAGTAACACTTACCGTTAGTGTTTGATTTATAATTCAGATAGTTTAGATTAAATGGACATTTTATTTTGTTTACTTTCTCGAGAATTAATAAAAAGTATAAAATAGTAAATTGTAAGAAGTTTTTGTCTCGATTTTATTTATATTTCTCCGGAAACAACAATTTCTGACCATGTTCGCACAACACTTGTAAAATAAAATTTCCAACTGCGTTTGCAGCACAAAAAGTAATGACTACTGAGATTCCTAGTGTTAAAAACGGGAACGACAGAAGTGCGTTTTTGCGCTGACTATAGTTGACTATAGTTGACTATTTCTCGTTTTTGCACGCCAATAGTTACGTTTCGTAACCACAATTGTCGTTTTTGCGGTCAGTGTTAAAGTGTCAAATTGTAACTATTTCTAACTATTCCCAACTCTACTCAGGAGGTGAGTTGAAAATGGTTGATGTGTCAAAGTCTTTTTTTTCTGTTTAAAGGGCAAAACAGATGTGCAGAATTGCTGCGCAGCAAAATTAAAAATACACACGCTCTTATGGGAGCAAATTCTGCATGCAGAACAGCGCTGCGTGATGTCTCTATTTCTAAATTTTCTGCCTAGTTTCATTGCAGCCAAAATTGAAAAACAAAATTTTCCAAATAAATGCTTTCTGGCAATACTAAAAATGAAAGATTGTTGACACTGTTGACAATTTATCTTTATTTAAACTTGTCAGTTTAGAAAATATACGAACATAACGAATTGTTATCGAAAATCAGATTCTGTTTGATTGATTTTTAAAGGTAATTAATCCGTAAAATTACAAAATATTAGAATAACATGAAAATTCTCTTTAGTATTTTAGGATGAAGGCCGAACAAATGTTCGTTTCAAGCGGGATGGCCGCAAAGAAGAGATCCAGTTTGACAAAATCGCATTTCGCATCTAAAAGCTATGCTAAAATATGCAATGAACATGGATCAATTGCTGTAATGCATAATGCGGCACGATTGAATTCGGTAATTATTTAATTTCGTTTTCCATTGGTCGTTCAGAAGCATTCTGAAGACTCCAGAAGTCTTCTGAAACCATTCCATTGGACTGACTTTGACAAACGGAATGCTTCTGAGAAGATCAGAATTCTTCTGTTTTGAAAACAGAAATAACCAGTGTTATTTGCTGAAGATAAATGGAGAATGCCGAGCGGCCGCAACATGCTGATGCGGGTAGCTGTTTGAATTCATGATGAGGATATCGGTCCCGCAATTGAGATATAAAAT
This sequence comes from Sphaerophoria rueppellii, assembly GCA_920937365.1. Lineage (NCBI taxonomy): Eukaryota > Metazoa > Arthropoda > Insecta > Diptera > Syrphidae > Sphaerophoria > Sphaerophoria rueppellii. The sequence continues at coordinate 10,629,603 of CAKKXW010000001.1, forward strand.
CTGTTTTCCGAACAGTATTTTACCCATGCCTCGCCAGGTGCTCATGCAATAGCAATTTAATTCACCGTGGACGACACTAGTTTTAGAATTTAGTGTAATATTATTATTACATTACAAATAATTTATTATTTAAAAATGAAGAACAAAGAAATAAAGACAATTGCTTTAATCTGTACATCATGCATTTCTTGAATAACGGCTTTGTCCTCTTTGAAACCTAAATTTGAAAATGGTTCATGGCAGGTTCGATATTTTAAAATTTTAACAAACGCCGAGACCAGTGATCACTGGAGGGGAAATGTTTCGCTCTCTCGATTTCTCTTTTATTTTCAACTAATTCAACAGAAAATGCAAAAATGTTTTACTTTGTTGTCTTCGTTGCAGTTTGTTGCCGTAAACAAACAGACCTATTCACTGGTCTGAATTGTTTGCAAATCAACTTTGATATTAAAGATTTCAGAAAGTATCAAGAAGCTGAACACCCCTTGATTTACATTCAACAATCGTTGGTGAAATTGTTGCTTGTAAATAGAAAAATGACAGTTGCATCTTGCATATGATTTTTTTTAAGCATCGTTTCTTCCCCGGCGCGCGCTAATTTATTAAAAAAGAAACACCTGTGACTGCATAATTTATTTGCAAACTACTGAAGCAAGAAACATAAGATTAACCAACCTCATTTAGTTCAGATCGCCGTCATATTCTCTCCCAATCTAAATTCAAACTTTAACCATGACAAATTCGAACGAAAATACACTATCAGCCGCCAATCAACAGAAGGCCATCGAAAAAGCTGCTCGTTCCAAAAATCCACTTGAAAGTCTGCCCGATTCCTTCAAATATTCCAGCTCGAATCATGACTACACACTTTACTGCAAAACCAAATCGGACATGGACTCGAAAACACTCAAATGGGCCTTCAAACTGGCCGAAAAGAATGTCGGACCCTACTACAAGGAATCCAAAATGGGATGGCAACCGAAAATCAAACAAAACGATTTGAACAAAAACTGGGCCAGATATCTAGTGGCTCTGGACAAATCAAAGAACCCCGTTGCATATGCTATGTTCCGCTTCGATCTTGACTACGGCAATGCCGTGCTGTATTGGTAAGTCTGAAAGAAATCGATTGTCCACAAACGATTCTAATGCAAACAATCGTTCTAGTTATGAAATGCAAATCGAAACAGCATCTCAAAGGAAAGGTCTTGGCAAATTCATGATGACTGCTCTCGAAAACTGTGCCAAACACTGGGATATGGAGAAGCTTGTTCTCACGGTGCTTAAAAACAATCCAATTGCCTCGGAGTTCTTCCGTAAAATTGGCTACACACTTGACGAAACTTCTCCGGATGTGCTGGAGAAGGCTGAATATGAAATCTTAAGCAAACAACTGAGTTAGTTTAGAGAGAACATTGTTTTAATCGTTTATTATTTCTTAAATATACATTTATTGCGGGTGTAATGCCTTACAAGAACTTCTTTACATGCGAATCCATAAAAGTTGCGAGCTTGATGTCCTTTTCGCTCAGGCCTTGGCAATCGTGGGTGAACATTGTTACATTGAGCTTGTTGTAAACATTGAACCATTCGGGATGATGGTCGATTTTTTCTGCCACCACAGCAACGCCGGACATGAAACTGAATGCTTGGATGAAATCGGGAAAGCGGTATTCCTTGTAGATGCCATCGCGACCGGGAACCATGGTCCAGCCAGCATCGAGAAGGGGCTGCAGCTTTACTGCGCGTTCAGCTTCAGTTAGTTTTTCCTAAAACAAAACAAATTGGTTGTTTACTGAAAGAACTTGACTGAACAGACAAAGTGACTCATTTCTCTTAGGTACTTTTTCAGACATTGTTAAAAATAAATCGTTTGAAAGGTGTTTAATGTCTTTTTAACTGCAAAAAAATGAACTCATTAAAGGTTATCAACATACACTGATATAGACTTTGCGATTAGGGCGTGTATTCTTCCATTGAAAACAAAAAAATACTTCCTCAAACTTGAAAAGAACATTCAACAAGTATTTTTGCATCTGTACAATAAATCAATAAAACTACTTTGCACTTTCGATGAGAGGATTTATTATACTTACCATTTTTCTTCTCTTTTTGGGCTGGACGGACGGCTGAGCTGTTGATGTTTGAAGGTGACGTGTTGAACTGAAAGGAATTCAATTCAAAGCTTTGATTTTTAATAAATTCGGTTTCGTCGTGTGTACATTAACTTACCCCCTCTGTCCAAGAATCGGTGTTGTGGAAAAACCTGATTTTGGTAGTTTCTTTGAAATGATTATTGGGAGGGAGGGGAGGTCGATTATTGCATTGCGATTGTGCGTTGATAGTGAGGATAGATGATTCTTTTTACACAGTTGGGTATTGAGTGAATTCAACTTGGATAAATTTCTCAAGATGGATAAATTCATTTGGTTTTTGTTTTCAAATAATGTTGCAATAAATTTATTGATGTTGTAATTGTTTTTTTTTTTTAGCTGATTAATTTGATAATCGAACTGTCAGTTTTTGTTTACCCTTTTTTGAGCTTGTCCACTGACATTTGAATCTTGTGGATGGTGTTTGATGGATTGTGGAACTCAATGATAAGTTAGTGTGTGCAAAACGGAAGTAGGAAACTTTTTTTTTCCAATTGTTGAGAACCGTTGTGTCCGTTTAAATTTTAAAATATTCTCGCAGGTATCAACTTTTAAACACTATTCACATGAGCACGAACAATGATCAACGAATGAACAAACGATACGTGACCAATCGAATGCCATCATCCCAAAGCTGTTATTCGTTCGTTCGATCACTAATGAAATTCACTCACTCTCTCACTCAAGCGGTGATTCGTCCCTTATTTCTCTGATTTGCAATCACACTGAGAACTTGCAATAATGTCCCACAATCAATTGATATTGGGATCTCTGTGAGATTTTTGTCAGGTGAAAAGTGACTTGTTGAAACACACATCAGTTGAACTTTTCAAGAATATGCATCCAACAATTTTCTGCAGTACAGGTAGCATGTCTCATTGAAAGAGTTGGAAATCGATAGAAACATTAATGGCCCTTTCCATTGGTTTCACTCGGGGAACCACTCATTCTGAAAACCAATGGAACAGGCAAAACTGCTTCTACTCAATAATGACGTTTTATATTTGTGTGAGTGCGAATTGACACGATGATGAAGATGATGAAAAGAAACCATCTACAGTCGTAACTATATCCATATTTTATTTTGTCACTTATTAATGTATGCATTTTATTTTTACTATTTTAATTTCTTTTTCACTTTCGTTTTAATTAAATAATTTCTTTGAAACACAAAATCCTTCCAACAATTCTAAAAACAAAAAACAAATTAATTTGTTTTGACATTTGATTTATGCATGTATTTGTGCTTCTTGAGTGGATTCTGACTTCAAATCCAGAAGCAAAATTCTCTTCTCAGAATAGTCAGAAGTGTTATTTTCTTACCAATGGAACGTTTTCAGAAGATATCCGGATGCTTCTGGACGCTGCTTTTCGTCCCATGGAAAGTGCTATAAGTAATATTCGTTGTCCGGAATCATCGTTCTGTCGTAATTTGACAGAATTAGAACTGTGTTTACATATAAGAACGAAAAATTATTTAAATTAATTTTATAAAAATTATGAATTACGTGACAAAAATGATATGCAAAATCCTGGCTAATTTCCATAAATACGATATTAACAGTTGCTTGTTTGTATGCAAACCTACAATTTTGACAGATCAACAATCGTTCATTTTTTACGCATGAGCACTGAGTAGATCAGGGAACTATCAAAAAAAATCTACACATGACGATAAAATTGACAGACACTAGCCAAAATAGAGTAAAGTATGCGGCTGGCGGTAGCTTTTAAATGTGTGGCAACATTAAAGATATACCCATTCTAATGTTAATTATAATAAAAATAATTACAAAAACCACACATGATATAATTATTTAAATAAAAAAAATGACACTTCAATCATGATTTTTTCCACTACATCGAAAACTTTTGACTTTTAGGGGCCAGTTATAGCGATTATTGAAATCCATCAGGAGAAAGTGAAACATGAGGAATCTGACATTTTTTCCTAATGAACGCTTATAGCAATCAGGAAATTTTTCCTGTTTGAAATGTACCTGGATAATTTTTCCTGACAGAAATCTGTCTGGAAGCGAAACATAAACCATTCGAACGATTCGTTTCATTTTTTGACATTAACATTCATCAACTGTTCAGGACCCATGTTCTGTAACTTATCACTCGCAAGAAAAAAAATGATAAACGCGCGGAATCGAAACAAATTTCAAGTTATCACGTTGTAGGGTTTCTGTAACTTTGAAAATCGTTAATTTTATCACCCGGAACGAACTCAATAGAAACACTGGAAAATTATCGATAAATAACTGGTGTTCTGTATTTTTCAAGTTCGATAATTTTATCAGATGAAGAACAAAATATTATCACTTGCAATTTGGTTGGTGATAAGAAAAATCTTGTCGAAGATTTTTTGAGTTACTTGAGAGTAAAAATGTTCTAGGTAATTCCAATTATAGAATTTGCTGACAAAAGTAAATGAACTTTCCAATTTTGTTATTTTTTTTAAAGAACAAGAGTCAATTATGTTACACAAATGTTGCCTTCAATTTGCGTCTGATATCGGAGAGAATTTCAATCAAGAATCATGCAATTATCAAGCGTTTGGTTACACTCAAAATGAAAATACCCAAGAGGAGAAGAAAAGCGAAGCAGCAGAAGCCGAGGAGGAAGGTGAACGTCGTGGCATCACAGCAAATAGCAGCGAACAAAGGTCTCATGCTCATACAGGAACTTTGGAATTCTCGTTCATCCTTCGTAAGGGAGTTGTCCGTTGCAAAGAGAGTCAACGCTATGGCAAAGAAGTGTATCGTGTCAAGCCTACCAGCAAGAAGGGTATCAAAATCAAAGCATTAACAAAATATTTTATTTTATTTTGTTATTTTATTTTTAACGTTGTTTTAATAAAATAATCTTTAAAGAACAAGCAACAGCGAAGATGTTTTGACTATTCTGTATGAGTCTTCAGTCCTTTTTTGTATCTACATTCATTTTACAGTGAAGTTCTCCATGAAAAGTAGATACATGTTACTTACAAAATGAAAATGTTTAAAAATCAACTTTAAAATTCTTTGACAAAATGATAAAGTTAACAAATTTCTAGTTCCAAATTTACCACATTCCACTGGACTTACCATTGGAAGTTTTAAGTTATCACTCTCAATTACAGAAACCCTATTTTTAGCAAATGTGATAAAAGTGGAATTTTCTGTTTCATTTTTATCACTGCGATAAGTTATCGCCTAAGTTACAGAACATGGGTCCAGGACACATGCATTCGTTTATTTCTTTTAAGCCATGATAAAAAGTTACAAAAGTCCCCAATGGACTAGCAGTGAGAGTATATGTTCCTCTTGGAGTTGTAAAGGGCTGTATCCTGACCAAATACACATCAGAAGCAAATCATAGGTGGAATACTTTAACGAGTTGCATTATATCTAGGAAAATCTGGCCGCCTATAACAAACCACAATCAATTAATTTAATTTCCAAACCAATTACCATGACATAGCCAGGATTATTGCTACCTGCACAGTGCACAGGGCATTGGCCTATACGGGAGCATGTGGCAGCCGTAGCTGTGAGAACCAGGACGAACAAGAAACGGTCCCAGACTTTCTTTGCCATTGTCCGGCCTTGGCTAGGAAAAGAGCACTCTACTTAGGTAAAGATTTCTTCAACGGTATTGAGGAACTCTCAGAATTCAATAACACCTCAATAATACCTCAATAACAAAGTGGCTTTAGCGCCCCCCTCGTATCTCTCCCTCAATAAATTGCACTATGAGTTAATAGGCCGTAGGGTAGGAGAATAATACAACATTATATTAGTTTGTACGTGCGGAACATACATCATCCATAACCCATTTTTAAATCTATTAAGAATCTCACTAGGTATGCTATCAAAACGGCGCACTTAGCGCTAATTGTGTCCTACGCATATGCGTAAGTAGGATAGCCATTTCAACATACCTATACCTACCCCAATGGGATGGTATTTACATATGTGTTTTATTGTTTGGGAGTTTTCACTGTGGGTTAGAAATTGATGATAAAATGAAACTAATTTGGTCAGAAGCTTCTAAGATTTTGGTTAACAAAAACAATTTTTTGTATTGTCATTTTTCAAGGTGAGGTAAGGTTAAGGGGCTGACAGTTGATATCGTTACCCGGTTACCGTCAAACTTAGATCGGTACACTATCCAATGGGATATCCGTGAGTATTGCTTCTTAAGCTAATAAAAACATATGTTTTCAGTTTCATTGAATTGAGAATGTATATGAAAAACTTTAAAGTAGGCTCCAGGTCAATACAAAATTTTAATATAGGTATGGTTATTGCCGAATACAGCCATTTAGAGGCATTGACGAGTTCTTTTAAGTCCCCGAAGAAATAATTGCCTAGCGTGGCAGTGACAGAAAATGCGAAAGTGGCTCCTCGTCATCGTATCCTTTGCAAAGATTATATGATTCTCATCTTTTTCTTGTGACATCCTAATAGATTAGGTCCGGTAATTATGCTTACAAGAGATCGAAGTGACTTTGTTTGTTATCGAAAATGCGTGCCTTCGGAATCGATGAATCCCTACTTCGTTGGATTAGAAACTTTCTTTCGAATCGTTCAATACAAGTTGTATTGGACGGATTCAAGTCTGAAACCCACAATATAAATGCTGGTGTGCCCCAGGGCTCCGTTTTGTCTCCAACCCTCTTTATCATTTTTATTAATGATCTCTTGTCTGTTACTTCCAATAAATTGTTTCGCTGACGATAGTACCCTAAGCTTCTCATATTCGTTTCCAGACTCACATCCCTCCTCTTCGGATGTGGAACTGCAACGGCAAAATATGATAAGCTCATTAAACTCTGACTTAAACAGCATTGTCCAATGGGGAATTAAGAACCTTGTCGAGTTTAATGCTTCGAAAACTCAATGCTGTCTGGTATCGTTGAAGCGAGATATACCCCCCCTGCCACTGTCCATGAGTGGCACTTGCATCAATGAGACCGAACATCTCGAGATTCTCGGTATGTGCATCACTGACCACCTCTTGTGGTCCGAGCACATACGCGATGTCGCCAAAAATGCCGCAAGATGTTTGGGTTTCTTAAGACGGTGCAAGAAATTTTTCTCCCCGTCTGATCTGGCTATTATCTATAAAACCTATATCCGTCCAAAGCTTGAGTACAATTCACATCTCTGGGCTGGTGCTCCAGCTACTTACTTAAACCTCTTGGATGGAATTCAAAAAAGAGCTGTTAGAATGATTGGTGATAGAGAGATCACTGATGCATTCACTACTTTAGACCACCGTCGTAACGTTTCGTGTCTCTCTCTGTTTTATCGTTACTTCTACGGTAAGTGCTCTAGAGAAATAGCCAGTTGCATTCCACCCCTTAAGCAATTCAACAGTAATACCCGCGCTTCCAGGAATGCCCATCAGCTTACACTCGAGCCCAACTTCGGTCGTACGCTCAAGTATAGAGAATCGTTCTTTAGCCGTACTACGCGAATGTGGAACTCTCTTCCACACTCTGTTTTTCCCGATCATTGCAATGTTCAGGAATTTAAAACCAATGTACACCGGCACCTCCTCTCTAGCCCCTTCCTTCTTTCCTAAAGTACTCACTGTGTCTATGGCATAAATAGGGTATAAGAACCCCTTGAGTGTGTGCTCATTATATAAAAAAAAAAAAAAAACACAGGACCAGATCTTTCTTGTACTTTGATCGGCCTTAACAGTTATTCTTTTTGAGATTTCCTGCTTTAAATAACAGGATGGAGTGCTGACTAACTGAGCTTGGCTTACGTCAAGCGATGATCTTAAGTTTGCTAATTCATCGGCTTTTTCGTTGCCTCGTATATCGCTGTGGCTTGGGACCCAACACGGAATCTAATGTTATACTGTGAGCATAGAACCTTAAACTCTTTGCGGAAGCATGGAACAAACATTGTAAAAGGTGATATCAGCCCGTGGTATATAATACCTCTTAAGCAGCTGTTGTCATTGCCAGAATCTTCGTTTGGAAGACACTACAGTTGTACAGTTGTACAGTTGCACCTACATCCAGTATCTGGTGACGTGAAATAACGCTCGAAAAATAAGGCCCCATCTTAAAAGGGGCCTTATTTCCATGCTTAAATTGAAATAACACCCGACGGGCCTTATTTCAATTGCATTATGGAAATAAAGACGCATTTTACATTGAAATAAGGCCGCATTTACAAAACACATAAGAAAACTTGAAAAAGGGTCTGGTTTCCATGTCAACTTGGAAATAAGACCCCTTTTTACCGCTGTTCGCAAGCTCTTAAACAGAGATTTACTCTCAATTGCACCAATATGCTTAACTATAACTGTTGTTTAAATGTGAAGAACATCTCTTTCATGATTTGTGAATCAGTTGTTTATGAAAAAGTGCAGTGATAAGTGCTCCATTTAAAAGAAAAAAAAAAGTATTTTGAAGAGTAAATGATGGAGAACAATTTTTGGATTATTTGCAAAATTTCAAAGTTTCAAAAATTTTAACGCTGAAAAACTGAGCTTCAAAAGTGATTTACCTTTGAAAACTTTTTAGAATTGTATTTTGAAACGCAGTTTTTTGAGAGTTAAGATTTTTGAAAACTCGAAGGCTTTGCAACTAATCAACAAAATCGAGGCTTAACTAAAACAGAAAAACGAAATAAGGCCCGACGGGCTTTATTTCGTACTTGCAATGGAAATAAGACCGCAACCCTGGTAAAGGTCTTATTTCCATAAGAAATGGAATATTTTATTTCGTCGGGCGTTATTTCACGTCACCCCAGTATCTGTCCTGGCGCCATCAGTATAGATAGCTATTGATAACTAACTGGAGTATGATATGTTATCTACGCGTAAGTATCTATCTGTTTGGGATGGCAGCCTGGAATTGTTTGTGAAAATCAAGTTCGGGTATTTTTTAGTCTTTCGTAGTACTATGACCCATATCTTTATAAAGGATCTGATTCCAACGTTACTGCATTAAACGAATTTTTGGATTACCTAATAGCACCTTTAGTTACATGATTCATCTGGAGACAAGTTGCCCACCCCTTATCCTAGAAACGTTGAGGTTACACTTCAAATAAATACTTAAAGTGATGGAAATGGAAGAGCAACGCTTACCAAGGATCATTTTAAAGCACATGATAGCAAAAAACTCACACTGCATTCAGGAGTGGGAAGAACTTGCAGTTGGGGTGGATCTCATTGCTCCTGTTACGCTTGTGTACGCAGGTCCTTGTACTTTTGTGTTTTTCTATTCAATTCAACTTAAATCTACTTATATGCAAGAGAGAGACTAGCCTAATTAATTTGTCTTATAGATATATTACTTACTGGCCCTAATCGAGCGCTCCAAGTATTTTTTTTTTCTAAATCCTTTCACTTAACCAGATTACCATAGGTTAGTATTGGTCTAATTATTGCCGAATTCATGCATCGGATAATAATTAAAGGGTTTGGTTTCCAGGTTTTCTCGAAAATTCTGTTTCAGGAGTATAAGGCGAGCGAAGCTTTTTTATATGTCTTTGGTGTTCAGACCCCAGTTTAGTTTTTTATCTAAGATCACACCGTGAAACTTTGCATGATCAGAGATTTTAAGAGGACAGCCTTCAATTGAAGTTAAAGGTACTTTAAAATCGGGTATTTTACTTTGGTAGTAAATAGCCCTCCTCGACGGGTCTCCACCTTGCCGTTGGTGAGGAGGCTTACGCGAGAACTTTAAGTAGGTTAGTTGCAGACTCAAGCTCTTGAGCAGACTCTCAACCACCAACTTGAGTTTAAGCAAACTAAGAGAGGCCCACCCCTATGAATATGGAAGATTTAATTAAAAAGAACAAAACCATAGCGGGGATATACGCTATAAGGTCGATAGAGGTCACGGCTGTCGGCTTAGGCTTTGCCTCACGGTCTCAATACCGAGAGGAGAAGTCGCCAGTGACAA
>CAKKXW010000001.1:10644380-10822643 GCA_920937365.1 Sphaerophoria rueppellii
CTTAACCATCTAAATTCCTGGGTTATAATATTTTTTAATCTCGGATAAAAAATAGCAAGTATACGCCATAGTGTCTTGTTTCCATCTTCAACAGTTCAATTCTTAAATCATTTCATTTAGTATGACTGCAACAAAGTTTGATAAGAATGCTTCTTCAATACTTTTATTAAACCTCTGTGTCTATAGTTCAGACACATTAGTCAGATTTCATTTAGAGGTCTAGACTGTTTTTTCCTCTGTATCACATGAAACTGAATTCAGACACGTGTGCTTGCTTATTCAAAAAGTTTTCTTATCCAGTTCTTATAAAGTAAGATTAAAAGGTTATTTTTACTATACTCATATATATATAACTTTATCCCTGTTGTAACTTTGAAGTTTCTTTCAGCAAATTAATGAATATGGTCAGTTAAAGACTTTTTCGACCACAACAAAACCGATTTGTTGTCATCTGTCAAAACTAATAAGAGTAGATAGAATCTTTTTAATTCTTCAATGCCAATCAAGTGTCTTCATGCGTAGCCATATCCATCACTCAGAAGTCAGAATGCGTAAAAAAAAACAACAAACAAAAATCGCAGAACTTGTCACTGAAGGGGGCATGACAACGATTGCTGATGGGTTGAAAAGTTTTTGTCACATTTTTATCGCTTCGTGATTCATTTCATCTTCCCACATAGACATGAGGCGACGACGACGATGACGATGATGGCGATGACGACTCTGGCTTTACGTAAACAAAAGATTGACAAAAGGAAAATAACCGGGAACACTAAAGCCACATCAGCCATCAGCAGCCAGTCAGTCAGGCGCCATGAAATTGAATGCTTTTTTGTGTGTTTGTCTTGTTTTTTTGCTTTCAACCCCACTGCGAGCTGCCAACATTTTTAACGGAAGCACACTATAGACACTTGCTGCAAGGCCAACACAAAACTGACGGGAATTGCAATATTTTGAAAAGTCAAAATAGCAGACTAAAATAAATGAACACAGACTGAGTCCATTGGACAGTGGCAACAGAAAAGTAAGAACTTTCACATAAAACAGTCACAACATTGAACACAACTAGTGACAATTGTTTGACATTCGAGAAATAACGGGTATTTTGGGATTCGGAGTCGAAATGACTTGGACGCGATTTTCTGTGTGTGATAACATAGCATTGGGGCGGTCCGTACCGGCACTCGAAAATTTAGTGTTCTTAAAGCAAGATTTCCTTGGTATGAGGGAGCGTATGCACTTCCGTTTTAGGATTGCAAAAATAGAATAAAAATTAATAAATAGAGTGGCGCGACAGCTCTTGAAGAGCCAAGGCCTAAGTGGCTTACTCTCTTCAACAATTCTCTGGGCTGCGTGTGAAGAATTGAGGGGACCTACAATTTAACGCCGATTCCGAACGGCAAAGTTGAGAAGCACTTTTTTATGACAGATTGATACTCTTGGAAGTTTTGTCAGTTCTTCGCAAGAGGCAGTGCCCGTGAAAGATGAAATAAAAACTATTGGCACGAGTAGGACTCGAACCCACGACACTACCAAAAATAGAATGCTTAAGTTTTTATTCAGTCCCAAATTAAATAAAAGGAAACAGATTTTGACTTTAAACAAATTAAACAATTTTCAATTAATAACCATACGAAGCTTCATTTTCCAGAATCCATAAAAACAAAGTTCTTTAAGAATACTTAATGTGGAGTTGAAATTTTTTTTTCGGAGTTACAAAATTGTTCCAAATCAAAAATGTTTTCAAAATGTATACTTGCTTATAATATTTCGCAACATTTATGTCTTTCCGAATATGTTTATTTTTAACTCCAAAATTGTTTTGACTGCATTATGGATTTTTTTTGTATCATTAAATTTTTTAATTTTCGGAACACCTCAATTGACATTTATGGAAGTTTTTGACCTTTCAGCTTATGTCATTGTGGCATTATGCACACATATACAACACGCCACACACATAACCACAGAAGCCTGTTTCTTGTAGAATAGGGAATAGCCATAACGGAAGAATAATATTAATCGAGCAATGGGGGTAGAAATAACTGAAGGACGTTAGAACTGGCTCCGAATAGGAAGAAGTGTAGATTATGTTGTCAAACTTGCGGGATGACACAAACAAACACACATCCACATTCAGTTCAAGTAAACAATGCCAACGAACAGGAAAAAAAAATTGAGGACGAAAAACTTATTTTTGGGGCTGGATTTTCTACTGACATACCGACGGAAAAAAGCTCTGATGGCATTTTTGAAAAGTTTAAGCGCAGGAATCATGCTTGGTGAGATAGAAGGCAGATGGTCTTGAAAGATCGGGGAGGTTTGGATATTTGACAGGGGCTTGTGTGTGTGTTTTCTTTTTCGTTACTGTCTTTTGCTTGGCATGTTGAAATGAAGTCCGTGATGATATTGCTAAGAGATGTCAACTTGTTTATGGAAGTAATTAAAACAGAGCTTTGTAAAATTTTGACACAGAAAAATATTGTTTGTTCTGTAAATAGCTTTATAATTTGTGGTATTGGAAAGTTGATTCTCTTAAAGGGTGTTGATGATGAAAAATTCAGGTCCAACAAAATTGTAAAGGGTTTCCCTTGCAAGCATCACATTTTACAATGAAAATGAAAAATGGAAAAAATCTTTTCAAAACTTTTTTAAAAGAAATGAAAAAAATCACTAAAATATTATTTTTAAAATCAGATAGCTTATTTATTTTTTTTCGACTAAACCTTTCTCTTCTTTTCCCCAAAGAATAAATAACGAGAATAATTTATGAAAGCTTCAGCATCCAACATCAACAAGTTCCTTCTTTTTATTTCAAAAACGAAAAGGGTTCCTTCTAAACAAAGAAACTCATTTTCATAGGGCATCCCAGTAGCAGGAGCAATAAAATGAAAAAAAAAAGAAAAAGAATACTCAAAAGAAATGTTCATTTCCGTGGATTTAAGGACGTTAAAAAAAAGGGAAATCGAATCACTCATCCACGAGAAGCATCCTCCCCACAATTTCCAACCTAATCTCCTCGACCGTCTCGTCTCTCCGCTGTTCCCCATTCAACCAACACTATGGCACCTTTAACCAACAAAACCCAAAAACCACCGACGGAAATGTTAACACAAAAAAAAAAAACAAATTCTAACCTCACCTCGGCAAGGATCTTGTCCTTGTCCCCATCGTTTAAGGAAGTTTGAACAATGTAAATAAATTTTGATATCAATCTCACAGACGAAAACGGCACCATTGGCGCTTGCGATTGTTGTTTTTCTTTTTTTTTTAGATTTCTTTGTTTTTTTCTCTTTTATTTCATTTATTTGTGATTGTTTTATGTTTTGGTGGTTTTTTTTTTAAGTCAGCAGCAAGTCATTCATGAGTTCGAGAAAAAAAAGAACAAAATAATACAAAAAGGAAATGGGTAACATGGCACGGTTGATACCTTCTGGGAGTGTTTTCTAAAGAAAAAGGACAAATAAATAAGCAAATAAATTCTGGAATAAAGAGTTACTTTCTTTCAGATTTTTCAACGACTTGAAAAATAATGAATTTTACGTTTTTTATTCTGTTCTTTGTTAAATGTCTCTAGACTAAGACATAATGGAACTGAGTCAATTCTGAAGATACGAGTTTTCTGGTTTCAAATTGTTTTTTTTTTTTCTCAACTCAAAAATGTTTCATTTTTCATAGAATTAAATCGGATATTGTTTAACAAGAGTTGTTTCAACCTTAAGTAATGATTGGAAAAGCATTCGTTACTAAAAACAATATACCCAACAACTAAAATGATGTTAGGAGGACTCTGAACAGGTAGGTAAACACGATCTGTAAGAGTTTTATTAAAAAAAAGATAGGGTATTGCTGATGTCTGAAATATAAGAAAAATCACTAAAAGCCATGCTTTCAAAGATAGTTGAGAACTCTTGTTTCAAAAACGCTGTTTTTCAAAGATCTTTTGTTAAACTTTTAGATATAAATCGTTTTCAAAATTGTGACTTATTTTGAATAAAAGAAATTCTCAGGACCTGTACCGATCAAGTGTTGGAAGAAATTTGGTCTTCTAACACTGAAGGTGTCAAAGTGTTACGAGGAAACAGGAGTCTTCAAATTGACCGCTCAAAAAAAAAAGAAAAATGCTCAGAAGATTATTTCTCCAAAGTTTATTAACAATGCTTAAGTCCAGTTTCTTATAAAAGACGACGGAGTTCTTCACAAGTGGCGACAAAATTGTGACGTATTCTAATAGCTTCACTTAACTTCATATCCGATGTCATATTTTAAGAAGTTAGCCAGTCGGTTAAATCTATATCTATATCTATACTAATATATAAAGCTGAAGAGTTTGTTCGTTTGAACGTGGTGATCTCTGGATAGGCCATTAATCGGGGAAGGCTTAAGGTTACTTAATATTAAGCTGTGACCAATAGGAGCAAAGAATCAGTTGAAAAAGTGGAAAAAACTACAAAAAATGATAATTTTCCTGTGTGTTAACGCGCTTATCTCAGGAATTGCTTAATCAAATTGAACAATTCTTTTAATGTTGAATGGTCATTTATCGAAGAAGGCTTGAAGCTATATAATACTACGCTGCGACCAATAGGATGTGTAAAAACTGGTAAAAAACATCAATTTTTGAAGACTTCTGTCGCTTGCTTGAACGTGCTGATCTCAGGAACTACTATATCAAATCGAACAATTCTTTTTGTATTGAATTGTCCATTTATCGAGGAAGGGTTAAAGCTGTACATTATACAATGTAACGCTAGTAAGTTACGAATAACAAGAGCAAAGCACCAGTGAAACGTGAAGCTAAAACGGGGAAAATTATGCTTATATGAAGGTTTCGAGTTAAGAGTAATTTCGATTTAGAGAGAGTCGACTGTTTTAAAATAACCTTGCAACAAAATTTCCATGCGGGCATGATGCACAAGTCAAAGGTGCATCTCTGGCCGGTGGATGAGGTAGAGGCGGACGAAGACGCGGGCAACTGCTAGTACTAAAAAGAAAGGAGATATTGGGCCAGATGAAAGAGTTTTAAAAATGGTGGGAGACATCGGGTTCAGAATTCAGATAGTCCATTATTCTCGTCCACAGGCTAGTAAAAAGTGAACAATTATGGAACATTATGGACATAAATGATCGACCGGTTACTCGTAAAAGCACGAGTAACAGTTAATGAAGAATTCGACAACACAAGGGAACCGTCTTGAATCTTCTTCTTTTTATTACAGTCCTTAATTATTGTCAATTGACAGTCAGCTCGGTCCCTAGCTAAACTGTCTCCAGTTTTGCACTCCAAGTTGATTGAGGTTTAACT
This sequence comes from Sphaerophoria rueppellii, assembly GCA_920937365.1. Taxonomy (NCBI): domain Eukaryota; kingdom Metazoa; phylum Arthropoda; class Insecta; order Diptera; family Syrphidae; genus Sphaerophoria; species Sphaerophoria rueppellii. The sequence continues at coordinate 10,649,686 of CAKKXW010000001.1, forward strand.
TGAGTGCCGCTACCTGAGTCGCAGTTTTCCTTTGCTTCTTTGTCCCTCGAAAAAGGTGTTGAAATCTTTGCGTCCCAGAGCATTGGTAACCAAGCCATCTGAATTGCTGGACCTTGGACTTCGCTGGATAGGTCCATGTCGTCGTACAAACCATAAAGATCGCTGTTGAATGCTTTTCTCCATTCTCCATCAATGCACTTGGTGGTGGCGGGGCACGCGGGGCACGCGGGGCTTTCATTTTGACACAGTTTAAGGCTTAGTGGTTAGATGCTCGTGCCCATAATTTATTTCATCTTTCACCGGCACTGCCTCTTTCGAAGAACAGACAAAACTTCCAAGAGTATCGTCTGTCATGAAAAAGTGCTTCTCAACTTTTCCGTTCGAAATCGGTGGCGTTAAATTGTAGGTCCCCTCAATTCTTCACACGCACCCAGAGAATTGTTGATGATAGTAAGCCACTTAGGCCTTGGCTCTTCAAGACTTTTCGCGACACTTTTTTTTATCTAAGGCAATCTTATCCAATTTTTTCAATGTCACGGTTAGCAAGAGTAAATCTTCATCTGATATCAATTTGTACGCGAGAAGTTGAACAGACTTCTTTAAGATAGTACCTCTGATGTTCTCCAATGCGATGTTAAAGAAATCGCATGACAGTGCATCGCCTTGTCTAAATCCTTCTTGGAATCGAAAGATTTCATAGCTTGACATAGCATTTCATATTACAGTTCGTGCGGGTGGTGTCGAAGCCAATCAGGTTGTTGAAGAAAAGCTTCAGACGTTCGCATCTTACCGCAGTGAGGATCTTACAAGCAAGGCTGATTCCTCTGTAGTTGGCGCAGTTTGGATGATCTCCCTTCTCCAGCATTTCAAATCCGAAAAAAAAGGAAAAGGGAATTGACGAATAGAATTCTCGTCAATCTTTCCTTTGATGCACCTAACTTCGGAAGACTTCTTTTTAAATTTCTTGGATAGTCTTGGAAATCGATTTCTATAAATTCTATAAATTTGAAAGAGCTCAAAACAGGATTATTAATCATGCCTCGAAATATTATTTATTACAGTGGTCTAAGAAGGCGTTCAGTTGTTTATGGTAGACAAGGATTGTTAATTTGATTTTTCAATTTTAAAAATGAAGAAACATAAAAATAACTGGAAAATGATATTATCAATGTCATTCAATTCAAGCAATAGAAGCAATATCTATGAACATTTACCCATATCACAAAATGCGGAATATTTTTTCATGTACACTAAAACAAACCCACAACGTCAAATGTCAAAAAAAACCAAAGCACTTATGCTTAAAAATAATTTTTTTTATAGTTCAAAATAAAAATTTACGAGGGGTTTTCCCTACTGACTAAAAGAATAACTTAACATCTGCAGGGAGCGAAAGTGCATCCATGATTCCGGTTTCACAGGATCTAGTAACTACTAGTTTGTGCTACCAGCAATGAATATTTCCCCCAAAAAATGTTGCGCGATATGACTTCGTTGTCTACTTTTGCTATTCATAGAAATAAAAAACAAAAAACACACAAAAAAAAACAATACTTTATGGGAGCATCAAAACCAAACACTGAATCATGTATTGCGATGGTTCCGTTCTTCAATTTTTATTTTTAATTTAATAGCAAAACGAATACGCTGTTGAATATTTAAAAAAAAAATAGTGGCAGTTGAGGTCATCATTGCAAAATTGATATCTACATTGAGTGCCCAATAAACAAAGCCAATGGAATAAGTCAACATTTAAAATTCAATGTTCCCAAGAAGATTTTGCAAACGTGAGAGCTATCGGCGGCGTCGTATAAATCTTTTTAAAAGCTTAAAACATCAAAATTTAGCCTCTAAAAACCTCTTTTCAAAAATAAATAAATAATAACCAAACAAATGCCCAAAACTTTTGTTTGAAATTATCAACAAAAACAACTTTCAACTTAAAGAATCTCGTTTTTTTCTCAACTTTGGTAAATAAATTTGAATTTAGACAATCTCCTGCCATTCTGTGTGAGAATCTGACCTGATGCTGTTAAGGAAAAAGTTAACTTTCTGCTTTTTGTCAAAATTATTTTTCCATCAGAAACCCTGTCCATTAGCATTTCAATGAAAAAGTCATGAGGAAAAAAAAGGTTTCTTGCTGGTTTGTAAGAATCCACCAACTTGACCTTCATCAACAACCGAGTGAACCGATAAGATCCATAAGGTTTTCTTCAAGGTGAAATTCATTAAATTGAAAGCACCGCCCGCCATTTCCTGCAGAAATGGTAGAGAAAAAATCAATTTCAATGAAACTTAAATTGAAAATTTTCCACAATACAAAAAAAAACGAAAACATTGGCTACAGCCTTTTGACTTTTTGTGCGTCTTCTGTCTGAGGGTAAATTCATGAAGTCTCTTTTGGTCTACTAAAGTCAAATTAAAGTTCTTTATCATATCTCATTCGAACAGATGTTAAAAGTTCTTTTGTGGCCACAAATCATAGTCAAAATACTGTTCCGGAAGTTGAAACCAGGAATACCACATTCGACCAACCGACAAGCTTACCTCGACCGACCGGTTTATGTCTTACTGATGATTTATATTGATTGTAAGGAAGTATATATTCATCAATCCGGAACTCTGGATATTCGTTAAGCTCAAATCACCACACAAGAGAGAGGTCACAAACGGGCCGTGTTTTACGCAAAACTTGAAGTTATCAGATATAAAAATTGTGGAGGGTGCGGGTAGGGGAGCGCTATGGTCGTTTCATTTACCACTTTTGGAATTGAATTTTGATCGATTTACTGGTGGATGGCATCGAACAGTAAAACAATTTATGCGACTAGAGATGAAAAAGAAAACGAATGGCAGGTCTTAAAGATATTGATATCCTTGGAATAAAGTTTGATGGTTCCTTCGGTTGGTCTACTTTTTTGTTGGAATCGGTGAGTGGAGTAGATCGGGGTGCTTGTTCAATAGATGATGGAATTGATTGTGATATTGTTTCCTTGAGTAATCTATATCTACGTAGAAAGCATTATATTAAGAAAGTTCTAATTTATGGAACACTTTTATGTGACTGGAAAAAATAGAAATAATGATTGAAAACTTATTGTCGGAACAACTCTGTTTCGATTAAGAGAGTAAATCTCTTGTTAAATGTGCGAATAGATTTTCTTTTGCTTGTAAGCAAGCTTTCGCATTAAAGTTTATTTTTAGGTAGGCTAGAGACTCTTCTTCGCTTTCCGTGATCATTTCAGAAAAATCTTGTATTTCTTAACATCATTTCTCACTCACAATATGTATGTAGTTTTTCTAGTTGTCTTAACAAATGAACATAATTTAATTAATATCACGAGCTCCCCTTCTTCACCATAATGAAACTTATGGATTTATGAAGCTGTCAAACTATTTGGCAATCAATATATAAAAAGGTCTCAACATTCTTCTTCCCTATTAAGTCACATAACTTCCCACCATCTTCGCATCGAAATGCTTGTCGAAGGGTGGAATGACTTGAACATCACGCTCGAATAACAAACTTCCTAACTCTCTTTAACTTTAATAGCAACAACAAGGCAAGGCCAATGGACGCCTCACTTTCCATTAAGATATCACAGTCTCATCGATTTAATTGATTTTATTTTCTGTCAGTCAACCTCCCAACCCACTTACACACATGCCAAGCATTTTCAAGCATGTATGTTCAGTTCATATGCGTTACAATATCCTTCCCCAATAAGCAGAGTTTCTATTGTGTGCCGTTATTGGCTAGTAGAAGGGATTTATTGCTTCCGCTGTCAAAATGTTTGCGATTAATTTACTAATAGACGAATCACCCTTCAAAAATCAATATCCAATGTAAAATGAATCAAAAGGTCAATGCGCCCCATAGAAACGCGAAAAGCCACGAATATTAACACAAGCGAAAAACCTCAGGATATTTTTTTTACTTTCAATTATCAGCATTAATTGCTTAATTAAATTATAAACTGCCGTTGTCACTGTGAATTGCCAAAAGGAGGGGGAGTTTATATCCATCATTGGAGTTTGTGTAAACATGAAAAAGCAAAAGAAACTGACAGACAGGATTAAGAATGAAGAAAAGTTTGTCTTCTTTTTTTCTTTTGAAAAGCCAAACACAGACAAGTCTAGGAAAATAGTCTTCGTTTGTTTTCTTGTTCGTCGTTGTCGTGAGCAGAAGGATTAAAACATTTTATGTAATTACACATAATTGCTAGGAGGAAGGACTTCTTCATTAACTGGATTTGATTGTTGTTGTTTTTTTTTTTTTTTCAAAGTTTGTGTTGTTTGGAGGGATAAGTTCTAAGTTACAACTGATTTTTGGTTGAGAAAGCAACTCGTCTCGTTAATTTGAAATGTCGAGGGATGTAATTCATATCTGTAATTGGTTTGTGTTGGATGTTTTGTTTTCTGAATTTGATATTATTTTGTCACTCCAATGTTCATAGCCCTTGTAAATGATTTAAAGGTGTAACTGATGAAGTCTTTGAATTGTTTTGCATAAATGTGGCCTTGTAACGTTCCCTACGTAAAGAGCCAAATTTCAATCGCCTGACTGACAGACAGCAATAGCCGTGCACTAAAATCACAGACTGACACAGCAGCCGAACATTTTAATCAATGCAGCCGTACACTTTAATCACAGACTAAGAATGCAGAATGAGAAAGAGCCGTACACTATATTCGCAAACTGACAAAGCAGCCGTTCACTTTAACGACAGACTGAGAATCCAGTTGCGCACTTTAATCACAGACTGAGAATGCAGCCGTGAACTTTAATCACATACTGAGAAAGGAGCCGTACACTATTATCACAGACTTAAAGTAGAAGACGTACACTATAATCTAAGACTGACTAAGCGGCCGTACACTTTAATCACAGAGATAGCAGCCAAACACTTTAATCACAGACAGAGAATGCAGCCGAAAACTTTAGTCGCAGACTGAGAATGCAGCCATGCAGCTTTAATCATAGACTGGGAAAGGAATTGTACACTATTATCACAGATTGAAAGAACGTACACTATAATCTCAGACTGACAAAGTGGCCGTACCTACATTTTAATCACAGACAGAGAATGCAACCATTCACTTTCATCACGGAATGAGAAAGCAACCGTACAATATTATATCACAGAGTGATAAAAAAGCCGTTCACTTTAACCACAGACTGAGAATCTAGTAGTGCACTTTAATCACAGACCAATGGACCGATTAGATACATTATATAGTTTTGATTGCAAATTTCACATAGTTAATTTATCTGGGTTTAATCTTTCGGAATGTTATGATATTTCAAAATATATATATATAAATTTATATATTTTTAAAATAGAAAAATATACACTCATGAGCATCAGACCAGCCATTTATTTTTAGTTCGTCTAGGAACACAAATATAAAAACAGAGTTGTAAAAATTAAGAAAACAATCTGTGTAACATTACACGTCTATCAAAACCAAAACAAACTCACTCATAATTTCTTTTGCAAAGAAAAACTTTTCCCTACTTTTACTGACTCAAAAACACCAGCAATATTGTTCGAATATACAAGTTTGGTTTTAAACTTTGATATAGTCTCAGTTATAATCCCCCCCCCCTCAAAAAATAACTGTGAATAATTGTTATATTTCCAAGTGAGGAATTCTGATCACAAAAAAATGAATACATCAAAATCCAACAAACAATTGTCAGTATCAATATATGAAAGCGTAGATTTTGAAGAAAAAAAAATTGTTTATTCATTTTGTTAAAAAAAAAAGAAAAAAAACTTATTTTCTTATTTGTTTGTGTATTTCTTTTTTTTATTCTTTTGTGCAGGAATAAAAGCAAGCTGGGAGGAATGGTGGACGTATGATGGTATTTCCGGTGAGTAATTAAATGTGCCAGCCGCATTCGTTTTTTTTTCTTTTTACTTTATGTTCAATTTTTTTCGTTTAAATTCAAAATCCGTTCGTGCATCATTCATTGTATCTGGCTGGATAAACTATTTGTTTTGTTTTTTATTTCGATTTTTAAGATATTTTTACCATTGTAAACGTTTTATGTTAGTCCAAGAGTAGACACATTTTCCAGTTTGGCTATATATGTATGCAAATTGACAACAGTTCTTTATTCTATCTAGCGATTTCACGAATGATGAATTGCTATGGAGAGACTGTCGACTGTGTTTTATGTTTGTTCGATTTTAGGGTCAACGAATAAATGGGCCTGTAAATTTTAATGTGAACCAGGATGCTGTCTAGTTTTCATTGGTTTTGTTGATTGTCATGATATATTTTGTTTATGTATTTGTTTTTTTCTTTTAAACAATTTTGTGCACAAACATAAGTATTGAAATTCGATTAAAGACTAACCTTTAAAGTTTTCTAAAAAAAAACACATCATTTTATTTATTTTGATTTTTATTACCCTTAGGACCTAGTTTTTGGGGCCTTATAAATCCACAATGGAATATGTGTAATAAAGGACACCGTCAGTCGCCTATAGATGTAGTTCCAGATAAATTATTATTCGATCCGTATTTGCGGCCTTTGCACGTCGATAAGCACAAGGTAAGGGTATCGACAATTTATTGCTCTTTTTCGTTTTTGATTTGATATAGTAGACATTAAGCCTATGTTAGACTTTTGTCGATCGATGTGGAAATATACCTTTACCTATGTACGTAGAGTATTTTGTTAAAATTTATATTTATTTCGTAGGTTTCAGGTACACTACACAATACTGGGCAATCGTTGGTCTTCCGTGTCGATAAGGACACAAAACAGCATGTGAACATCTCTGGTGGGCCACTTGCTTATAAGTACCAATTTGAGGAGATTTATATTCATTATGGTACGGAGAATAGCAAAGGATCTGAACATTATATACAGGGCTACAGTTTTCCTGGTGAGGTGAGTTTAATGTGAACGTTCATCGTTCATTTTGTCAGTTTCAATATTGTTGTGAACTTATTTTTTTTTTTTTTTGAAGACGAGATTTACTTCTTTCTATTTACTACAAGAGAAAAATATGAAGTTTGGGGACTGAGTAAATTCACAAAGAATGGTTCAACTTTGCCATAATCTTAAAACATCTTTGACTGCAAATAACATTTTTGTCAGTCGTCAAAAATCTCTCTATTCTCAATGCAATATTTTCTTCAAACAGAAACTCAGTGAAAATGTATTTCTCAAACGAATCTCAAGCTCAACTGACACAAAATTCGAAAGTTTGAAATACAAAATGTTTTATTCGAAGAAAAAATGTTTTTTTTAATGAAATAATTGTCGATGAGTGTAAGCCACTTGGCTCTTGCGCTGCCTCGTCAGTCTATTTTTATTTTTTTCTATGTTTATGAGTTTCCCTTTTCGTCTAGCAATCACTCTGTCATCTATGTCCTTCCTTGAAAGTCAAAGAGACTGAAAACTTCTTTCTTTTTTGTTGCATAACTGCTTTGAAAAGGGGGCACTCGATATGATGAGAATCATGGAGAACGAAGTTTTGCAAAATTCAAGCAAGCCTTATTACATTGATAAGCCTTCTTCCGAAAGGGTTATTCTGCAATTTGAATTGATGTGTGAGAAATGAAAAAAAGATTATCGTTTCCGTTTGTGGGTGGTGACCGGTTTTGGTAATTACAAAATTGCTGTTGCCAGTGGACTGTATGTATTTTTGCAACCTAAATCATCATTTCCTTTTGATGAATAGGATACCTGGAATAAGACCTTAGTCTTCTATTATTTTGTCTATTAGCATCACAAATCTTTTGTACGTTTAGGTTTTGACTTGATGTTCATCTATACCTGAAACATACGAGCTCAAAAGTATTAATTTTCTCATATCAAATTCTAAGAAAAAAGAGAGAGATCATACTCTTGTCCGAACAAGTTTCATCAAAATTGAAAATTGATTGAAACACATTTTGACTGTTTTCCTTGATAAATACCAGTTTAATTAGCATTTTGTTTTCCCCAAAGCCAATTTACAAACCATCAGTTTTGCTGATTCATAATACAATTACGTGCCTTAAGGGCAGCTATATTGTCTTTGATACACAAATAATACTCAACCAACAATAGAACCAATTTGTTTCTTCCTTACCTCATCTTAAACTTTGTTCTTTGGTTACTCGATATTGATTTTCCAGTTTAAACTGCTTGCAGGCCTAACCAACTAAATTTAAATCACTTTGGTCAGACACAAGACCTATTAAAAGCAATCTCCCAAAGTATTTAAGAAAACTGTTGTCTCTATATTGTGTTGTATTCTATAAATCGAATATTTTCAGTCTAGCACTTATTGTCTCTTTGTTTTTGTGTGTGCGTGTGGCTTCCTAAGGCGATTATGCCCTTAAAACCTTTTTCACACAAAAGCAAATTTGTACTCACAATCGGGAACATAATATTTTATTACGTTGCCGATGAGGAAATCCGAGTTGTCTCTGATGGTCTTTGCTTTGAGAACCTGGCATCGAGGCGACAGGATGTGAGTTTTTGAATTTGTCGAAATGAAGAAGCAGATGATGCCAAATGCCAGCAAAAATAGTAGGAAAACAAACAAAATGAAGCCACTTCAAAGAGTTTTCGACTTAGATTTTTGAAAACTGTGTCATTCCTCTTCACCCTCTCTCTTAGAGATAAAACATTTTGAAACAATAATAATTTGGATGTGGTCATGTTAAACAAGACAACTTTTGCATATTCCTCTTTTTTGAAGACATAATTGAAGGAGAAGTGAAGAAAGAGGATGAAACAATATGGATTTAAGACTTGTCAAAGTTTTGAGACTTTAAGAAGCCGAACTCATTCCAAATTTTGCGGTCCAACAAAAAGTTGGTATACTTTCATTAAATCATACTTCACAGAAGATGATGATGAGTTTTGTGCCATAATAATGGGCTTTTCCACCCACAACAGTCATAAGCTCTTACGTCTGACGTGACAGCGAGGAAAAGGATTTGTCCTGATATTGTTTGAAGCAAGTTTGAAAGTTTGACAGTGTTTTTCTGAAAGCAAACTATTGTTCACAATATTTTACTAATTTTTGGAAAGAAGCTTAGGGGTTTTGGAGCAAAGTTATGTATGTTAAGGTTTTGTAAGAAATGGAAGATTAGGACCTTAGCTAATTAAAATGTTAACCTTTTCTTCATTTTGGAAAACCAATTTTACGAGCACTGAGTTAAATTTGTTTTATTTTCAGATCCAAATCTACGGCTTCAATAAAGAATTGTATCACAACATGTCCGAAGCACAACATAAATCACAAGGCATCGTTGGCCTGTCACTTATGGTGCAAATAGGCGAAACTCCAAATCCAGAGCTTAGAATTATAACAAGTACTTTCAACAAGGTGCTGTTCAGAGGTAAGTTGCTTAAGTCGTGTATACCACATTTCTGGGAAGAACCCACATCCTTCGGTCTTATTTTCCTTGGTTTATTTGTTTTTTATTTAAATTTTTATTGCCTTGTTCGTTCCACTCATCTTTCGTTTCAAAAACCTGCTGTTGCATAAATTGTCTATGTACAAGTGTATAGAGATATTTCAACGTCTCAAGCTACTTTGTGTAATAAGGTGAAAGTACTTCTTTTTTCCAAGGCATTCACCTTAGTTATTATGTAAAGCGGTTTGTATCTCCTCTTCTATATCGAAAAAAAAAAACAAAAAACCCAATTTGGGTAACAGTTGTATTAGATGGCTTTACTACACGTTTGTTGTCTGCTTCCGGTGGTTTTAACAAAAAAGAGAATGTAAGACTTCTTCTTCCTTCGGAATCTACATTTTTTTCTCTATAAAATGGTTATTCATCCTCCGATTAATCCTCAAGTGTATAATGAAAAATAGACCAAAGGTGCTTACGTTACCGGATAGACTTATCCCCTCATGTTTCGATGTCTGTTTGATTAAGAAGGAAAGTCAATCGTAAATGGCGTTACAAAAACTGTTTCTTCACTTCGTTCTTCTTAATTTTTCGTGTTCTAATCTTTGCACATATATTTAAATATTTTAAAATACATTACAAACTATGTAATTTCTAACTCATATATAACAAAAAGGGTCCTAAAGGACTGCCTTGAGGAACACCTGATAGGTACATAGGGTATATAGAGATCTTGAGAGAAAATTTTGAAATTTCTTTGAAAGGACTCTATTCAAGATTTTAACTTAGATAATCTTATGGCGTCTGGTGCAAAATTTTATTCGGAATATGATAAAAATACCACATGAACATCTCATGCATCGTTCAATTTTCCACCATTTTTTTTTCAGGATTTTCCACACCAATAAGACACATTTCAATACGCTCGCTGCTGCCAAACACAGATCATTTCATAACATATGAAGGGTCAACTACACATCCCGGCTGTTGGGAGAGCACAGTGTGGATAATTGTGAATAAACCAATTTACATAACAAAACAGGAGGTTAGTCTTAACAATAAAATTCAAACAAATTAAAATTGAAAATGAAAAAAGAATAAACAATATTGTTTGCTAGCGAATTAAAATTCCATTTATGAAACAATATTTTGTTTTCCACTGAGTAAACACAATTTTAATAAATAAATAATGTTAAATGATATTTTTACTCACCAAAACTCAAATCGTTTAATATTTAAATGATATTTGATTTAAGCCACACAAATCGTTCGTTGAAATTTAATAAATTTATAATTAATGGAGCGCTATAAGCCGATATGAAATGATAATTCCTCGTCCTCCCTTTTTCCACATTGCAGTTATACCAGCTGAGACGACTTATGCAAGGATCTGAAAATACTCCAAAAGCCCCATTAGGCAATAATGCGAGGCCTGTACAGGGGTTACACCATAGAACAATAAGAACAAATATAGATTTTAAGAAATCAAAGGTGAGTTCGTCTTAAAAACAAAATATTTTCAAAATGAAAATTTTAAATTTTCCAATTTTAAAGCAAAATCAAAATTCGTGCCCATCGATGTACAAGGATATGTATTACCGGGCGAATCGATGGTCGCCAGACAGTGGACTGATGATTCGTTGACCCAACGCTTACTTAAATTACAATGATTTTGGCTCTGTTCTCGGTGCAATTAATCTATAGATCCTATTTAAATTTTTAAATTTAAAATATTTTTATTTTCTTAATCTTAAATACAAAAATAAAATTACAAAAAGAAAAAACCAAACCTTATGTGTACGTGTAAACTATTAAATATTTTTGTTATAACGAAGTATATATATACATTAATAATTATAACAACCAAACAAATACTTAATAATCCGTTAATTGGAGGGTGGACAATAACTACACTATAAAAAAATAAACATAATTTATAGACACAAAAAGGATATAATTATAAATACCTGTATTAAGCATAAGTCAAAACAAAAGCAAAATTGGATAGCCGAAGAAAACAAAAGTATACCATAAAATCAACCTTAATTATTATAATCCAAATAGATGCTACCTACCGCTATAGCTATAAAATAAGTAGCAAAATCCATATACAACAAATTTAAAAGATCGAAAACCGCTATACAATAACAAATAATTATGATATACTTATATTATGGCAGCCATAACTTCCTATAAGATCGATAAAACAAACTGCAGGACTTCTAAGGTATTTTAACAGAAAAATAAGCAAATTAAACTACATTTTAAGCTTAACTAAGATGTTAAAATTAAAATTATGTGCAAGGAAAAAAAACTTTGTAATAGGTTCTGCTTTTTTTTAAGTGTATTTTGTCATTTGAGGAACTGAACAATTGAACTAGCATTAGTTAAGAACTACGAAATTGAAAAAAATAAAAAAACAAATTGTAAAAAGAATTATGTATTTATATTTAGAAACAATTATGAATTAAAAACATAGATTTAACATAACTTAGTTAAATGGGAAAAGTAGTGGAATATTGCTTACTTATGTTTTTTTTTTCTAAACTTTTGCAAATGGTGATGTGTATATAAAAGTAAAATTATTTTTTCTATTGTTTTATATAACTAACTTTATAATAACTAAGTTTTATATAACTAAGTTATTAAAATATTTAACCAAAGAAATTACCAGCGTTTAAATTAAATTTGTACTTTGATACTCATGACCTGATCATTGCTTAAGTTTTTGACTTCATCTTTCCTGCAACTTGAAATTAGGCAATTTGTTTGTTAACCATAACCATCTTGTTTCAAAAGTTATTTGTTCGAAAACCCGCCTAACAGCTTTTTGTTTCTCTAGAAAATTTTGGGTACCTTCCCGTAGATTTGATTCGCAAAATAATCAATATTTCTGTAGGAAATGGCTCAGTTCCCACAAGAAAAAACTTTAAATTTAATTTTAAAACATTAATTTTTAACTCTATTTGACTTTATTGATCAAACTAAACTTTCGTCTAAGCAAACGGTCGTTTTTAATGAAATGAGTTTAAAGACTAAAACTAATTTTACGTTACCGCAATACTGGCTGTCGGCTGATGAAACATGGAAGATAGAAGAACGCTATTCTCTGATTTTCTCTTCCCATGTCATTCGTTATAACTTTGTCAGTGTGCCTGTGTGTTTCGTGCTTTTGATCATTTTAGTTTGTTAAGTGTTTCCGTCTGTGTCCTTAGCCCACATTTTAGAAAGAATCTCTGCATTTCGTCCTTCGGTTTAATTTCTCAAAACTGAGAAATATTGTCAAAGGTGTGTTGATAGTGATAGTATGGGCCTTACTATCAGCACACATTTTACGATCTTCTCCCTAAGAAATACATTTCATAGTTTCTGATCTGACAGTCTTTAATCAAATACTTAATTTTAAATTATGGTCAATCCTGAGGCAGAATTAAAAACAAAAAAATGCAGAATGCAAATAAAAATTAAAAATGATAATTTTAAGTGATGATGAAAGTTAAACAACAATAAAACTTAACCATGTTTACAGCTTTCAATAAAATGTAAAAAAAAACCTCTTCATTATTCGTGAAAAGAAATCACACTGAAATAACACAGTTTTGCAGTCCTTCTGTTTTCCTTCTTTTTTATTTTAATTCAATCGACTCGCCTGTGTCCACATCATTTATTCCACAACCAAAAGGTGCAAATCGATTTTATTAATTTTTCATCTCATTTTACAGATAAACACCTCATAATATATTTTAATTAGCCAGGGCTTATGTAACAATGTAAGCGGAATTCCGAAAAAAATAGACATCATGAGTGAAGTGTATGCAAATTAATCTACGTAATTTTGTGTCTGTGTGCGACGACCAAGAGAACATGGCTCTTGTTTACGGTTTGTTGCCCAGGACGGGATATCGTGGTTGGCACGCATGAAAATATTTCGTCTACCTTCATTATTCCATGCAAAAAAAAGACACATGAGTTGTCGTTATTCGAAAACAATACCAAATAACATAAACTTTAAATAATAATGTGAAGCTGCTGTGGCTATAGCAGGAGGTTTTGTGAAAATATCCCTGCGCAACACATCCACACTATATTTTCAAAATATTGATTGCGAAAATTAATTTGCTGTGATTTTCAATTTAGTATTTAAGCTCAGCACAGTAAATTCAATAAACGAATTGTTTTAATCGCGATTATTTTACAATCGAACATTTTTCAATTGTTATTTAAATATTTTTTTGTTCCTACAGTAGTTTGAGGGCTTGTAAGTCTATAGAAATAATTATAAACGAACAATTTGATGCGATTTTTGGTTTGCTGTTGTTGTGCTAACAAAACACATTAATCTTTGTGTACTCGCATTCCAATTAGGAAATTAGTTTTTGGGGAATTTAAATGACCATTTTCACAGCTAATATAACTTAAGTGCGCTGAAATTATATTTATTTGGTTTTTTGGGAAGCGTAAATATTTGAAAAGCTTTTGTGTTTAATATCATCGAAATGTAGATTCATGTGGAATAATAGTTTTTCAAATGATATAAATATTATTTTAAATATTTTTGTTGTGTGTTTGGTATGGATATTAATTTAAACGCTGGCACTGTGGAGTTGATTTTATTTTTCTTGTTTTTGATTCAATGGAATTAAAAGGCTTTGGAAATTCAAAAAGCCCTTGTACATATTTTGAAAGTAAGTACTTAGTTAACATGATTTAAAGTTAAGCTTAGAAATATGAATAATATGTATATGTGTTATGGTAAAATTAAAAAATTAAATGAAAAATATAAATACCTTATACAATAGTATACAATGCTTGTTAAGGTGCGTAAGTCGCAAACAAAAAAATTAGGCGTAGGCTGTTTTTTGTTACCCAATTTAAAATGTCAATTGTTTTGGGTTTTAAGAAAGAAAAAATAATTATTAGTGTATTTATAATAATTTTAATTTTGTAATATGTGACTGAAAAAATTTTGTTTTTAGTAAAAAAAAATATTAATTTGCTTGATTTTTTATATATTTTATTTTAAAAACTTAACTGTATAAAAGTAAAAAAAATCAAATATAACCCATACGAACAAAAATAATTGGCAAAACTTAAAGCTTAAATAAAGAAATCAAATGTAATAGAAATTGTGAATAAAAAGAAAAAAACAGTTTTTTGACAAACCGGATAAATTTATTTGTTTAGACTTAAGTTTTTGATAAAAACATTGGTTTAAATACATACTCACTCAGCAGTTCTTTCGACTATTTTCTTTTGCCGTCTTCATTCCGAAATCGTTAAAAAAACATTGGTCTTAAAAGTTGAAGAGGAAGTTGTCGAAAACCTATTTGAAAAACAGCATGCGGCGATGTTGGAGGCAATTTTATACAGTTAAGAGTTTCAACACGACTCTGTAAAACCCGGTCTTGAAAACGATGAAGGTAGCTAGATTTTCTTTCTCCTTCAAGAGAACATCTGCCATCTTTCCTGGTGCGTAACCAAAGTGAAGGGGACATCAGACGTGCACAAAGTAACGAAGATAAGATATAGTGAAACATTGATTTTAAGACTAATGTATGTCAGTGCTATTCTAGTGCAGTGTGACGTCCAAGTCGTCGATTATGCTTTCTTCTAACCTGTTCTTGCAACCAATTTGTTCGCTGATCCGTCTTCTTTTACATGACACATCCTGACCCCAACAAGCCGAGGAGCATTCTGTTTTTTTTTTTTTTTTTAATTTGCTCATTCAAAAAAATTATATCCGCTTTGAACACCTCATTGAAATTTATTTTTGTTATTTTTTTTTTTTCTTTTTGGTTTAATTACCCCCGACAAACCGCTTTTAATTAAATGTTTGACTGTTTAATTACGATATTTTATTTGAGCTCAAAGGGAAATTCATGATGGCAAACGATAAAAAAAAACACATTGCCCGTAATGCTAATTGCCAATGCCAATTTTTTTTATTTTTTTTCCTTCGATATCATGGTTCATGGTTCATGGTTCATGGACCATTTAAAAATAATTTTTCCGCAATTTCTCTGGCGATTTTTTTGTTGATTTCCAGGAAATAATATTTTATGAAACAAAGGCTTAAAACAGATGAGAATTCCTATTTTCTTTTTAACATGTGAACCGGCAATAAAACAAACAACCATTTCCATCACCCGGAAATGCAAGAAATTCCTCATGCAACAAAATCTTAATTATTATTGCACTTTCTCACAATACGTCGTCGAATAACTCGAAACCTCTAATTTCATGATTTTAAATAAAAACCATATAAATCCTTATTAGTTCGCTCATTAGAAGAAAATGTAAGCCATGCTAAACTTCTACTACGAATACAAAAGACTAAAAACGTAGAATTGGCTTATATTATTTCACATCAAATTGCCGACTTGTAAAAGTTTAAAAATAGAAATAAAATTCACTTCCGCCAACTTAGCCACATGCAATGAAATAAAATGCCGACATTTTGTAACCAAAACTTTCTAAAACCAGAAAATATAGAAAGTTTTCCTTTCACTCATTCTGTCTACTTTACAGTTCACAGCAGCCGTCTGGTGGCTTGATGCAAGAAGCAAGATTATATCGTTCGAATTTTAACAGGAGCATGTGTCCTGTGGGCTTCATTTCTAACCCCAGCAGCTACCTCTTGAACAACTAAAGTATATAAATTCTAAACTTAACCGAAAATGCATTCGCTTCGTGGCTTTGCGTGCTTCTGGAATACTTTTAAGGACTTTTTGGATAACATGCGCTTTTTGGAAAACAGATATCATCTCGTCTACCACTACCACGATATACACGAATAAACTCAGGAGGCAATATTGTTGCCAAAAAATAAATACCATGTGTGCTTCAGAGAGAAAGAGTTCGTTTTTTTTTCTTGTCTTTAATTCATCGTTGTCGTCAGCTTATATTTATGAACTCCTATTTGAATGAGAATTAAGACTTCAGAGGTTCATGGGATTTTCTTTTTCTGACCAACAGGAACACCTCTAGTTTCTCGAATATGGTTGAGGATTAGGAAAACTATTTTGGTCGTAGTTTTCTATAAATCCTGAACATGGTTGTTGGGTTGGTTTCACTGTGCAAAAAAAAAAAAATTGTGCCATCGAGGTCGTCTGCTGCTGCTGCTGCAAAATATGGGCAACAGGAAGAAGATGTTCTAGTACGAGTACGATGCAATAATTGCATCATTGCATGTGAAGATTCGGTTGAATGGAATATGGTTGTAGAATCCATACCCCTAGATGGCTATAAATTCTGCCACTATAACTGTTACACTCGGAAGGTCGAGAAAGAAAAGAAACCCAAAACATTTGAGAGTGATCTTCTATGGAATGGCGGAATGTGTAATTTTATTCCTTTCAATTCATCTTGTTCCATTTTTAAGAAGCTATAAAATAAACATTTAACTTCTCAATTTATGACCCACTAACGTGGGAGAAGATTAAAAAAAACGACTCGATGACTACCTCTTTTTTGAATTGATTGATATAAAGTAACGATAAGAGCTTATCACATTATAGGAAGTGACTATTTTGACGATGATTTTATCAGTTCCCTAGAAGTGAATTCTTCTTAAACAGGTAAAATTAAAGCGTGTGATTCAGGAGTGACTACAATATTTGCATTTGTCAGGGTATGGTTTGTTTCACTTTTTTATTTGTTAGGTTCCTCATTCACTTGTTTCGTTGATTGTTTTTCGCTTTTTAATTTTTTTCGTTTTTTTTTTTTTGTTTATTTTGCATTCGTTTATTTCGCATGTATCAGTAATAAATCGACAAACAAAAAATGTCAAATCACAGTCGTGTCGAACAGCTGTTGTGGGCAGAGTGTGTTCACGAAGAAACATCATTAAAACTATGGTGGGCTCTGTTGAAGAAACATTCTGTATTCACTTGAATGTCTTATACATACTTCGTTTTGCATATTTAAGTTTTCTGATATTGTTCTGTTTTAGAAATAAGTTTTTTGAATTTTCATTCGTTTGAAATCAATAGAACAATAAAGAACATTATTACTTATTTCTAAAGACTAAGGATTTTTTATTAAATGCCATACGGATTTTCAATACGCTCTCATAACACAAATCTACCAACACGACAAGGTGATAAAGGCCCCGATTGCCGTTGTCGATCATTAATCGAATCGAAGAGTTTCGATTGCTTCGATTGGTTTTCATGTTTGGTATGGTATAACGTAATCGATGGACCAATTACGCTATTGTGAATTAACTCACAAAATATTGTCTTTATTGTGAATATTTTAAATTTGAAAGTTCTTTATTGTGTTTGTTCCTGAAATCATAATTTGTTTATTCTGTGTTTTATTAACTCGACGTTAATTTGAATAGTTATTTGCTTTTTAAAATGAGTGGAATAGAAGATTGGTTTAGCGATAGTGACACAGTCTGTGAAAATACAGATGAAAATGTAGAAATTCCGAGGATTGAAGAAAAATCAGAGACTCCTCTAATCCTCTCGGACCATTAGCTATAATGTGAACATTTATCACCTTCGCCTTTTGGATTTCGCCTCCATATGTTTCACCAGTTAACCATTTTTTTTTAATAACTTTTGGCTGTATAGAACAAACATTGTTTTTTTTTCTGTGAGAAATTAATAAATTATAAAATAAAAAACATCTTTTTCACGAGATTAAAATTTCAACTAGTTACCTCATGATTAGACTAGAAAAAGGCGAACGGAGAAAATCGACTGGGTATTCGAAGAGTTTCAATCACAATCGACCTTCGCAATATGAAATAATGTAATCGACGATCGAAAATCGAAATACTCGACCACCGATTACAAACATGTTGTTGGATGTGATAGTAAAGAATCGACGCGAGCCTCGAATTTCGAGAGCTGGGTGCACAAGTATTATTTATTACTCTTAAAACTTTTAGGAATGCAGCTTCAACATTTTTCATCTCCTTTTTTAGCTCGAACATTAATTATTTATATATTGCAATGTTTGATGATCCAATGGCAGCATTCATATGCCTATGGAAAAACTCGGCGTAATTTTGGGTTTTTGAAAGCTTCCTTTCAAACTGATCGAAAAAACTCCCTAAAACAGGAAGGTAGGTTATTGACTTCCCACCTTTTCTATTATTATGTTAATGTTCATCATGTGTTTGTCATAAGGTTATAACTATTATTTTTTATCTTCCTAATTCACGGAAGATAAAAAATAATAGTCATCAACAATAATCATTTCTTCTTCTGTATATTTAACTTCTTCGGGTTCAGTTAGTAAACCATTCATATTTTTCTCTGCCTCTTAATTTGCTGTTGAATGGACGACTTTGAAAGTAAGTTGACAGTAACTTCATGGCTGAAATTCGGAATGTTGTGCTAAATTATTTGTACGCTTTTATCCATCGTGCTTTTTACACGTTTTCTTATACTCGCCAAAACATCGACAACTGTCTTTTGGATTGAATCTGGCTTATGATTAGATATGTTGACCGATAATGGAATTTTCAATTGAAATATGGTTTATCGTATTCTTTGAATGTTCTTATACGCACTTTACAATTATAATTCTTGTATTTTCTTAATTCACACCTCCAGTTGTATCTTGTATGTACTTATATTAGCGAATTTTTCAAAATCAGAGGAAAATCCTTCGTAACCTAACTTGTCTTTTTCTCTTATTGATTTAAACGTATCTGTAGTAATATTTCCAGAGTTCCAGAAGTTCAAGAAAAAGACTTTTTAATATGTGAACAGCTTAAGGAATTTAATTAGAGTGAAAATAAAAAGTTTTCTACAAACAATATAATATACAAAAGTTACTTAGATATGAATTGATTAGAATAGGAAAGTATTTAAGAACAAAGTATTTCAACAGCCCCACTTAATCGATACATATCATTAATAAAATACTAAATCAAACAATAATTATAAATTAAACAATCAAAAAACAAAATTACATAATTAAAAACAAGAATACCTAATAGATTTAAAATGTATCTAGGATAAACCCATACTTTTGGCACAAAATAGGTGTTTCTCGTTGCCAACGGGCTTCGTCAAATTATCTGCAATCATTTTGTTGGTATTTAAATAAGTTACTTTGATGTCTCCTCTGTCTAATCGCTCACGAATAAAATGATGACGAATGTCAATATGTTTGGTTCTTGGACTATACATTTGATTCTTCGCCATATTGATAGCACTCTGATTATCACAGTGAATTTGGATTGGATCTTCATAGTCTTCCAGTAATTCTCTCAAAAGCTGTTGAATCCAAACTGCTTCTTGGGTGGCCACAGAAAGAGCCATATATTCAGCTTCAGCACTAGAGAGTGCCACGGTTGGCTGCTTTTTGCTTGCCCATGAGACCGCACAGTTTTCGAATTTGAAGATATATCCTGTGATGGATTTGCGATCATCTGCATCTGAGGCCCAATCAGCATCGCAAAAACCATGAAGCTTCAAACTGTCTACATCGGATTTCTTAAACGTTAGCTTGTAATCTTTCGTCTTCTTCAAATAGCGAAAAATTCTTTTCACACCATTCCAATGTGGACGTCCGGGGTTATTATTGAATCTGCTAAGATTTCCAATGGAATAAGTTAAGTCAGGTCGTGTACATTGAGATAAATATAGGATGCATCCGATTGCCTCTTGATAAGGGACATTGCTCATATTATCATCTTCTTCATCCTTAGTTTTCGCTAACATATTTTTGGTAAATTTTGTATTCGGATCAATAGGTGAATCAACGGGATTGCAATCTGTCATTCCAAATCTGTCAAGAATTTGTTCAATATACTTTGTTTGGTCCAAGGAAATCATTCCAGTTTTCTGATCTCTGGTAATTCGCATTCCAATGCAGCTCCCAGCCTTACCAAGATCTTTCATACTAAAGTTTTTTTGAAGATTTGCTTTGAGTTGATTTGTCCATGCATTATTATTTGAAAAAATCAGTAAGTCATCGACATAGACAGCTACGTAGACCATACTCTTCTTTTCACGTCTAAAATATATGCATGCATCTGCTTTCGAGCGAGTGTATCCAGAATCGATCAAAACATTGTTCAATTTCACATTCCATTGACGACTTGCTTGCTTTAGTCCATAAATGGCCTTTTTGAGTAAGCACACTTTTCCACTCCCATCATCGTAACCTTCTGGCTGTCGCATATAAACGCTTTCCTGGACATCACCTTGCAAAAAAGCTGTAATTGCATCCATTTGGTCGATAATAAGATTGAATTTTGAAGCAAGGGCCATCAAAAGTCGTATAGAGGAATACCTGACTACTGGTGAAAAGGTTTCTTCATAGTCAAATCCAGGACGTTGACTACAACCTTTGGCTACCAGTCTTGCCTTGTAACGGGCAATTTTTCCATTTGAATCTGTTTTTACCTTAAAAACCCATTTACAATTTATGGCCTTCCTGTCGTTTGGTAACTCCACCAAATCCCAAGTTCGGTTATCCATTAAAGATCGATATTCATCGTCCATAGCATTTTCCCATTGAACAGAACTTGAACCACCTAACGCTTCTTTAACAGTCGATGGCTCATCAAAGCTACTTCGTGCCAGATACGATGTGCAATCAGAAAATTGTTTCTTTTCTCGTAGCCTAGATGATCTTCTTAATTGGGGTTCTTCGTATTCTTCATCAGTATATGATTGAGTATCTACAAAGGTAGTATCACAATCAGAACTATCTTCAAGCGGACTAACTTCATGCTTAACCACTACATCATCGTTGATAGAAGTCTCTATCCCATCTTCAATGTTCTGATCATCAGTAGCGGTAGTATAACTTCCTTTTTCTTCATCAAGATCAAAACTAACAGGTAGAACGTTTGCATTGTCACTTAACTGAGAAGAATTATCTTTTTCAATAAAAATGACATCTCGACTAATAACAACTCTGTTGCGTGATGAATCATAAACACGATATCCTTTGGTGCCTTCACAGTATCCAATAAAAATTAGCTCTTCAGATTTTGCATCAAATTTTTTTCGCTTGACATCAGGAATATGCACCATGACACGGGATCCAAAGATACGTAAATGACTCAAATTTGGTTTCGACCCGGTCCATACTTCAACAGGAGATTTATTGTTTAAGACCCTAGACACAGAATGATTCTTCAAATATGCTGCCGTTAACATAGCTTCAGCCCAAAACTTCTTAGGCAAATCTGCATCTTGTAACATGCATCTTGAACGTTCAGTCAAAGTCCTAATTGTTCGCTCTGAGAGCCCATTTTGTTGCGGCGTATATGGTGTTGATGTCTGTCTTGCAATGCCACATGCTCTAAACAACTTGTCGAAATGTTGATTGCAAAATTCGGTACCGTTGTCTGATCTAAACTTCTTTATTTGTTTTCCAGTTTGCTTCTCAACGAACGCTTTAAACTCACAGAACTTTGAAAACGTTTCATCTTTTGACTTCAGAATATAAACGAATGTTCTTCGACTAAAATCATCAACTAGCACGAGTGCATATCTAGCTCCACCAATAGAAATATTTTCCATCGGTCCTGCTAAGTCTGCATGAATAGTTTCCAAAAGTTCAGAAGCTCTTGAATCAGATTTCTTGAAAGGAAATCTTGACTGCTTTCCTTTTAAACAAATGACACAGACATCTTCGCCCTTATCTTCAATAAACGACATACCATCAACAGCACCAGACATCATTTTCCTCAAATCTTGATAATTCAAATGTCCTAACCGACGATGCCAGGTTCCAAAACTTTCAGAACAAGCAGATGCAATATACCCAAACTGTTTAAAATTCTTCAATTTATACAAACCGTCAGTCAACAAAGCTATTGCCAATATATTATTTTGATGGTCTTTAATTTCACAACGGTCTGGAAAAAATTCAACCTGGTGTCCTCGTTTTGTAATTTGACTTACGGACAAAAGATTTGCAGCTAAGTCCGAAATGCACAGAACATTCTCGACATCAATCATCCTTGGTTGACCATGAACATCAGAAACTAATTTGACAGTACCACATGCTTCAACATTCATTTTTGTATTATTTGCTGCGGTAAGTTCAGTTATTACTGGCTTTCTTGCATTGCAAATCCAACTCCGATTCATAGTCAAATGTTGCGTTGCACCGGAATCGATATACCAGTCTTCACGGTTGAAATTTCCAGTTAAGAATACAGAACTAAAATACGCACCTGAATTTTTCTTAGCACTATTATGCTTCGATTTCTTCAAAGGACATTCAGGAGATTTGTGGCCGATTTTGTTACAACTATAGCATCGTATTTCCTTCTTTTTAAAATTCGATTTCTTATTTCCACTGAAGAATGCACCATTGTCACTTGTAGAAGGGATCTCTTGTAACAATTTTGTTTTCACTGCATCGCTGGAGAGCTTCGTGTCAACATTATCTAAAGCCATCACCATTGGTGTGAACTTTTCTGATAACCCACACAGCAAAAAAATAGCAAGCCATTCATCATCGACTTTAAAACCTATTGCATTCAATCTCTGAGCCGATTTGATTATTGTAGAAACATAATTTTCCATTGAGGTGCAGTTTTCAAGTTTGGTTCCGGATAACTGTTGAACCAATGTTATGCGGCGCGCACGACCTTTGTCTTCAAACGCGGACTCCAACTTTCCCCAAACTTCCTGAGCTGTTGATCCATCTTCAATGTGTACATAGTTGCTTGGATCCACGCTTAAAATTATTGCTGCTCTTGCCTTCGTTAATTTTGCTACATTTTCTTCTGTCCCAAGAACTGATTTCCATAAATCGTTAAACTCCAAATAAGTCTTCATGGCAAATTTCCATGTTACGTAATTTTCTCGTCCTTGAAGACGCTGAATCGATCCAAAAAATTGTGTTTCGGACATTTCTAAATTTATTCTTGAAACCAGACAGAAAAAAATCGTTTAAAATTATTCTAGAAAATTTTCTGGGCCCATAACCTGTAGTAATATTTCCAGAGTTCCAGAAGTTCAAGAAAAAGACTTTTTATTATGTGAACAGCTTAAGGAATTTAATTAGAGTGAAAATAAAAAGTTTTCTACAAACAATATAATATACAAAAGTTACTTAGATATGAATTGATTAGAATAGGAAAGTATTTAAGAACAAAGTATTTCAACAGTATCACATATAACTTTACTTTCCATTCGTTTTTAATTTATTGAAAAGAATATGTTAACCTGCAGTCATTACATTCCCTAAATAATTCAACAAAATTCCAAGTAACCGTTAGCGAGATGACTTGCGTATTCAAACAATTCTATTGCAATTTTGCAATGCAAGTTAACAGTTCTTGCGAGAGAATATGCATAAAAGCAAACAAAAGAAAGGAAAGCAATACTGGTCAAAGATTAAATAAGTAACAAGATAGGAAACAAGGCTGTCAAAATGACAATTGCCTACAAGCTTCGGACCATAGTTACTGTGAAAGTATACGTGTTTTTACCAATACTATCACAGTAAATATGGTCCAACCATCTGAAAATGCGAAAACAAACAAAAGAGAAATGTTGAAAATGCGAAAACAAACAAAAGAGAATAGAAAAATTTCAGCTCATCTCTGTGTTTTTGTCACTCACATGCATTTATGTAGACGAAAAGAATAAAGTAAATGAAGGAATATGAAAATTGCGTGATCTAGGGAGTGAAACTAAGTCAGTTTCCCATCTTGTTACATATTTAATCTTTGATACTGGTACTGGCACGAAATAATAAAAAAGCAAAACAAAGTTTTCGAAATAACAGAAAAGGGAATAGAGAAAATCGAAATAACAAAATGCGGTATTTGTCCGTCTATCTCTATACCTACTTCATACCTTTTTTTTTTAATTAGGAAGAACAGTTGCTAGAGGAAGAGTACCGATTATGGAATACCAAAATATTAACTCATTTTTAAACACAAAAAAATCAAATTTTATACAGTCTTTTGAGTTTAGGTTTATAAAAATACTTAATACTACTTAAAAAACGAAAGGAAAGCTTAAGAAACATATTACACTTCATTGAATAAATAAAAACTTTAAAAAAACACAAAATAAGCACTTTGAAAAAAGTGACTCTAATAAGGACCACTGTTTTTTTTTGTAAAAATTCAATTTGATATGCAGAAAAAAACTGTACAATTTCAAACAAAAGTTTTAGCTGGTTCCGAATATTGAAAACTATTCTATTCTATGTCAATTTTGCAGAGGTGCAAACGCAAGGCAATTCACTTTGACTTAGATATGCCATCCGGATATCCAAAGCCTAACAGAACAGCCATTAAAATTCGTAAGCAGTTGATTTTTGTAGGTACTCTCGTTTGCATATTTAATTATCCAAATTTAGCTATCGAACTCGTTCATGAAAAACAATTTGGATAGGCTTCCTTGAAAGCCTGTATAGTAAAAGTCCAGATAGTGGCATTGACAAGTTCAAAACCAGTCTAGTTACTAAGGAACTTAAACAAAGAGAATTAGTAGAGGAGCCGCTGTAACCGGATGAAACATATTTTCTATCAAACATAATTTATAAACAAATATGAATATGATTGTTTGCCAGGCTATATAAAATTTAACAATATTTTAACCGAACGGCACAACGTTTGTGAATCACCCCGTATACTTACCTATTTAACATCGGCTTACCTTGTAGCCTGACACAGATTTAAGGAGCCAAGCCGCATTCAGTTTACATAAGGGTGAAGGAGGAGTTAATTATTGATGAAAATATAATTAAATTTAATATAGCCTGGCACACTTTTGATAGGTAAGCTATCATATTCATATTTGTTTATAAATTATAGTTCAGTAGCAAAGTTGGGGAGTATAAGATCGGTTCTAAGCATTGTGAGGAGATGCATCTTATGCACTTCGACCTTTCAATAGCCTTCTTAAACGTTGATTTGGAAGAAGTCATTTATATGAAGCAGCCTATTGGATAAGAAGATGGATCTGATCAAGTGGGCAGGGTAACAAAACCTTATATGGACTTAAAGAGTCTTCAAGGTGTTGTGAAAACCGTTTCCGTAAATTCATTTCCAAACCAGGAATCAAAGTTACGGACGCTAATCCTTGTTTGTATATAAGGAGTAAACGGAAGGAAACATTGCCTGGTTAAATACGTAGACGATGGGATAGAAGTTCAACTGATCAATATGATTTGTAAAAATGTATGCAAGAGCTGAAAATAAAATAATTCAAGATCACCTCTTTTTTAACTGGAAATAGAACAAAATGAAGGAAACCTTAAGGTAAGCCAAAAAAAAACATGCAAGAAAAATTCTCGATCGCTTTGTAGACCGTCATTTTCCCTACAGACAAGCAGTTGGTGCACTGATATATTTCTTAATCGTAGGTACAAGACTAAATCTAGAATACAGCTTTGAATTTTTGTCAAGATCTTTAGGGAATCCATCGAAGGAAGATGTTCAAAAGATTTTTCCGATACATAGCTTGTACCTCCCGAATTTGACGATGTCAAGGGACTGGACGATCAACTTCTGGTGTTTTTTTAAAAAGGCAGGTGGGGATATTTCTTTACTTAGTCAAATTCAAGCAATGTAATGGTTGCAATATCTTCTACAGAAGCTTATTGTCACAGCAAATGAAGCAGAAAAAGAAGTTACTTGCCTTCCTAGATTATTGAAAGGTATAGTGAAATTGAAACAAGTTCCTGTTCTTGAAGTGGACAAACCTACTTTGCAGCTACCCGATTAGCTCAAAATCTGAAATTCCATAGAAGAACGAAACTCATTGCCACGAAACACTTTTTCATCCGTGAAAAAGTCACTGAAAGAAAAATTTAAATTCAGACAAAATCAATCGTAAACCAAGGGAAGTTAAAAGGGGAAGTGTTGAAGTAAGTTATCTTATTTGTAAATTTATACCTTAACATTTGTTTTCTTTGCTCATGAAAATAACTGAGAATGTTAAATAGTTTGTGAAAATGTCTGTACTTTATTCGATACATTGTTTTTAAATCTAAGATAATTCCGTTTAATATAAAAACAAGCAATCGAAAATAAATTCTATTGAAAATTATAAAACTAAGTAAAAAGAAAATACCCAATCCTGCAACTTATCGATCAAAATAATTACCGACATCATCCATCTTCTCGAGCAATTTCACTTAACTCCTTTCATCAATTTTGATTTACCAATCAATATTAATACTTCATATTATTTTCTGGAAAAATCCAAGTCCAAGAGCAATTTCCTTATCATTTTTTTTTCTCCTCGCTTATTAAAGTTATTCTTGTTTTTTCTCTCTCCACATCAATTGGAAGTTAGTATTTCAACAAAAATCCCATCCAACCAAAGTATCTATCTCGCCAGTGCTTATGAAACTTTCCTCTTAAATCAATGTTTTATCCGAATTCCTTTATTAACTCAATACCAGGTACACACAAAACCAAATTGCATGATACAAAAAGAAAAAAACGAACACTCAACTCGAATATCTACTTTCCAACTAAAAACTTAACCCTTAAAATCATCAAGAAGAAAATATTATTTTTAATATCTCCCCCATCCTTGGAGGTAATTTCTCGCCTCAAAAGTCTTATAGTTACTTTGTGGCAAGCCCTATCGTTTCAAATAACACCATCACTAGGCAGGTATTATGTAGAACCAGGACCAGGAACAGGACAACTTCTATAGAGGTCTTCGTTCAATAGTCGAAAACATCATCATTATCTCCCATCAACCGTGGCCAGGACAGCCAGAGAAATATAAAATTTCCAGGAGGATTCGTTGGATTTTAGAGAATGGATATAACAACATCCGGTGGTGGTGCGGTGGTCGGTGGTGGTGCTGTCGACTGAACCTCACCTTGGCTAAGGAAAACAATTAACCGACAGGAGTACCATCTGCCGAAATCTTAATAATTTATTTATTATGAATTTCTCATTATCCTTTGTGGGCGGCAGGAATTGTCAGATTGCGATGGCTTTTTTTTCGGCCCACCTCTTATAGTCTTCAATTTTGGCTTATGCCTTACATCCACTCCAGTTTCTCAACCAGAAAGCCAGATAGCAGGCGATGAGTTTTCTTTCCTGATTAAAGAGGAAAAGGACTTTTTGCTTTTTTATTCTTTGGTTTGCCAATCTGCCATCGTCAACCTGCAGCAGTTCAGAGGCAAAATACAATTTTCAACTGGAGGAGCTTCTTCAGGTTGATATTGCTCCGTTTTTGTAAAATGTTTGCGTTTTTGTTCTATTTTCGTCACAAAAAAAGGACAACAGCTTCAGTTGATATTTAAAAAGACATCCTGCAGTGTTTGTGTGGCTTCTTTTTGTGTGCCACAATATTGCAATTACAGTTTTAAGTTTTGCAACATTCTGTTTCGAATTTTGGGGACAGTTGCAGTTCCATTTAAATTTTGGTAAACCTAACTTCTTCGATTTATTTCTTGACTGGGTATTTCCATAATTAATTTGAAAAAGTGGTTTCGTGGGGTTTTTTTGTCGGTTTGGCTGAGGATTGTTTTGGATTCTGGAAACTTTTGAACACATCAATAAATTTAATGTACCTTTAGTTTCGGGAATAAAACAAATACATTAAAGTGGACATAAGCGTCCACCAAGTTGCGGTGATTTTCCGACCAGATAAAAACGAAAACGATTTGTTGGTTCTAACATTTTTTTGAATATGAAAGTATTTTAAATGAAAAAACAAAAAAACTGTTAATGGTGCCTCCTATAATTTTTCCAATTAATTCTCTTGATCGATCTCTGTCAAAGTCAAATAAACTTCCCAATTTCCGCCCAGAGAAACATCAGTAATCAAGAAATTGATATCAACAAGAAAAAGAACTCTCATCCTCCAAGCAAAAGTATCAAAATGCCCAATCCAGAAATAATCACAAGGTACCTCTAATTCTTACAAAATCTTCCATTCATGTCACATATTGTGGGTTCGGTAGGACGACTACAACTCAATGAAATTGTAATTTTCCACCAATAATCCGGAGCCACATTTCCATAACACCCAGCAGAGCTCATCGTCCTTATGTCTATATGCGCCATCATATAGATGCTAACATCCTGTCATCCGTCAATCCTTACAGTGTCGTCAGTAGGTACCTGCATATGTGTAGAGACTGAATCTCAATTGAGTGGGTGCAGACGAGGCGTGAGGAACTCTTCCAGAATCTCATGATACTGATGCCAGAGATTGCGAATCATGATGTCACCAGGTGTCGTTTGGCGTCAGCCAACAGCGTGTGCCCCTCCTCCATCGAGGAGCAAATTGAAAGGAAATTTTGTGGAAAATCAAATCTCACTTTGAAGTCAACATAACTGACTCTGTGTGTGTCTCAATGTCTCTCTGTACGACTTTCGACTAAATTGGGGGTTCAAATTGGGAAATAATGCGATTGACTTTTTGGTATGTTAACGGCCTGAACATGAATGTTAAACGTTTTGTCCTTTAACCCCCACAAACCAGACTAGTTTCTTTAATGTCGAACTCGCATACACTCATGAGAGAGCTCCCTTGGAGCGATGCTTAAAAATGTTTGTCAACAAAGGAAACCGAGAATAAATAATGGAATCCAAATCAGCAGGATAAAGGGAGCAATTCATTCAAAAGAAAATCCTAGTTGCTTGTTGTGTTTTTTTTTTCTGTCGAACTTGATTGGTTCCACATCCACACTGGGTATCCCTTTTCTATCCGCATTCGAGAGAAAATCCTAAACGGAAGTCGATGTGCTAGGTCACGAAGCTCAAATATAGGAAGTTAATAACGTGCGACATGCCCCTTGAAGTTGATTTTTTTTTTCGCTTTCTTTTAATCCATTTTTTGTCGACGTGTATGGAGTCGGAGTGACTCCATAAAAAAGGGAACAATGCAAGGCGGTGTATGTGCAATGTGCATTTTTGGCATGCAATGAATAATAATTTTGTGTGTGCAATTCATGTCCTTTTTAAGGGATATTTTATCGTGTTTCTTGTTTGGCTTATAATAGGGAAGACAATTTTTTTTTATTCTGCTTCAAAAATGTTCAGGCACGTTTCTAGTTTGCGGAAGATGGAAGTTTGATTCTGTATTCTTTCTTTTTTTTTTGGGTTTTTCATGAGTTAGCGTAACGGGTACAATGGTTGGCACCCCTAAGCATTTTTTCACTTTAAATTGCGAATTGCTCTCACATTTAAAGAGTGAGTTATATGTTTCTTATGTCAAATTAAAGCTTAGAGAATTTCTAACTTGAATATTATCATAAAAAAATGTTAAATAAACAAAAAATCTTATAAAAACTTCAAAATAGGAAAAGACTGCGAAAAGGTACAATCATTGGCACCAAGGTACAATTGTTGGCACCCAAGGGTACAATTGTTGGCACCCTTAAAAATGAGAGAAATACCATTGTTTTTCATGATAGCTAGCTATTTTGATCAAAATTTAGTTTAAAAAAAAAACCTTTTACTATAACAAAATCACTTCATTTAACGCAAAGAAAAAAATTAAAATTATATTTCATTAAAAAAATCTCTAACATATATTTTAAATTTTAAGATTTTTTTTTAATTGCTCTATAATTTATTTTAAGACATTTCAAAATGTGTTTCAGTCGGTGTAGTCTTATGAAACAGGAATACATACAACAAAAACCGGTACTCAAAAAATGGTTATTAACTTTAAAAACTTAAAAATCGATTTTACCTCATCTCAAATTTTGTTAGTAACGTATTTTTTTAGTTTTCACTCCTAAAAAACCGTAATCAAATGTAGTACCTGCGTAGGTATGCAGTAAATAAAGAGGGGTTGATTCGATTTTGGGGGGCATGGAAATATGCAAAAATTTTAAGTTCACATTAAAATACACCCTTCTGGGAAGTTAAAAATTAAAATAAATACAATATTATTTAATTATCAAAGGATGCTGATTGTTTTCTTCTCCATATTTGTGCCTTTTTTGTCCCATTTTTCAAACTGAAATTAACAACTGATACGGGGTACAATTATTGGCAGTCTCTAAAATACAATTATTGGCAGTGCCAATAACTGATGCCCCATAGCACGAATCATTGGCACCCCCCTGCCAATAATTAAACCACAACTTTATATTGGACCAATTATTGGCACCCCTGTTTTAACAATTAAAAAAAAGTTTTTTACAAAACAACAATTGAAAATATTTAATTTATTATATTTTCATATTTAAAAAAATAAATATTCATCCAAAAACTTTAAAAAAATTGAAAAACGGACAGTTACAAAATTTAGTCTCCTTAGCGGAAACACTGTATTTTTAGCGCTTTTTTTAAGAATTTAGAACGACTTTACTTTTTTACTGATAAAAATAAAATGAGATTGAAATAATTCTCAATAAAAATGCAGAATTGTAGAAAATTAATACATCTTATGTAAAAATATGATTTTAAGTTCCTAGGTATAGTAGTTTTTCGTAAATTCTTAATTCCATGAGGGGTGCCAATAATTAGTACAAAAATTGGGGGTGCCAACCATTGTACCCGTTACGCTAGTTGATTTATATTTTTTTTTTGCCATGGAATGTGTTTGAGGCAAGCTCATGCAAGAACATAATTTGACCAGACATGACGGCAGATTTGTGTGTTTTAAAAGAATGTGTGTTTAAGAAGCTTGAATCAAAAAACAATAAGTAATAATTGACTAAGTTTTGCATGTTACAACTTTTGGACATTGTCACTCTGGGACACCATATGTCTTTCCTTTCGACAGCCCAGCACGACCAAGGAAAGATAAAAAAAATGGTTGCAAGTGTGGAGAGAAGTAAGATAGATCTCTTACTGCTTATGCTTGGCACAGAGTGTGTGAAAGAACTAAGTAGATTCGCAAGCTTTCATATTAAGAAGCGCCGACATTCATGAAGGTTGGGAGGTAGGTTTTGGTGTATAACACTGAATCTATCATGTTGCCAAATCGATTGTTTTTGTAGGTACTAACAATCATATTACTTAACCAATTTTTAATTCGAAATCTATCTTATCTTTCAAAAATCACTAAGGCACTTAAACTCCTCTAATTATCTTCTCATTCGTAGAACAGGTGAATTGATTAACTTGAACTTGATTACTCTTTAATTTGACAAATGTTCAAGTGTTGTTGTTGTTGTTGTTCGTTCACTCCGATAGATATAATAATAAGTCTAAAGTCTACATAGGTACTTCTTAGATGAACATTTTACACATTTCATTAAATTTAGATAAGTTTGTTTGAACGATTCTTTCGACTGAGTGTTAAATGTTATTGATAAAATGACATTACTTTTAACTAACTTTTCCTAACTTATTCCATCGCGGAGGGTGGTTTAGCGGAGAAATAACACAAATTTCAGAACCTGCTTCTCTGTCAATTCATAAAAAGGTGCCATAACACCAACGACAACAACAAACCGGTTATCTTGTTAAGTATCAAAACAAAATTCCCAAAGGGTAAACGTCACTTTACTATTCCGGTAACAAATTATTTTTATTATTGAGAAATTTTAACCTATGGAATAACCCTTATTCTATGGGTTAGCTAACCTGTTGAAGGCATTTTTTTACTAACATGGCTGATGGTGATTAATTGATGGCTTTTTAGTGACAAAAATTATTATTTATTTTTTCCGGGGTTCTCCTAGCTTTTAAATGAGGTATTTGATTATTTTCAAATTTGTCAAGTGTTTATTTGATCCCTGCGATAGATATTCAAAGTTTGGCAAATCAATTATTTTAATAATTAATTAGATAGATTGACAAGAAGATTAGGTAATCAAATCGCAATATTTCTTATCTCAAGTCTGGAAACTGAAATTTACATACAATATAAATAGCCGTCCGTAAACATTTTAAATCAGTGAGCAATTGGAAGTTAAGTGTGTCTAAAAATTAAAATGCAGTCAGTTTTTGTATCCATTATTATCCTTATGGCAATTAGTATCTGCAATGCCAAAGGTGCCAAGTTTTCAGTTTCAAAATCATCCGACAACATCATGTTCATCAAGGAGGATATTGCAAGCTTTGCGAAAAATAACCCAGAATCGCATATTATTCCAATGGAAAAGGTTAACCAACAACAACAACAAAAGTGCATGGAAGTAGTACGATTTTCTGTTGGAAGTCGCGAAAATGGTAAACTGCCATCGAGCTTTTTTGACATTTATGTTGAAAAACTAATTTGAATTGTAATTTTTTTTTTAGATGACAACATTTTGAACGAATACAACAGCAACAATAATTATAACCCACCAAGGGATATCAGTCTTCGATTGGGATATCCCAATTATGATGGTTTGGCAGAGATTATCACATTAGTCGAAATCGATGCTTCTTATTTGAGTGATGAAGTCAAGGCTTATGTTGTCAATGGTGGAATTGGTCAAAGATTTATTCAAATCGTTATTGAGGCCAAAGACACTTCAGAGTTGTCGTATACAGCTCGGTTCTTTGGAAAGAATTGAGAGGAAAATTCATCCAACTCTAAAGACAAATAAATAAAGTCACGCTTATCATATTTCATTTTTATTTAATAGTTCTTATTTGTCATATTTTCCAAATATTTTATTTTTTGATCTCCGGATGCTGTTTATTAATCTGTATTTTCTTTTTCTCGAAGTAACCTCAAGAGTTTAAAAAATGTGAGTATATACAAAAAACCTATATTACATTCATTTCAATTGGTTTCAGAAGAAACAATAAACAAAAATATGTTTATTCCATTTGAACCATAAAACAGCAAATGAAATTCTATTTCCTTTAACTCTTTAAGATTCGCAATAACATTGCCCCAAACCAGTGGCCCTACTTTCTAAAATTCATGGAAAATAGAATGCAAAAGGTTCATGTGATATTTCCATAGAACGATTCCAAATAAATCAAATTCTCAAAACACTTGACATCTTTATTCATATAAATGGTACAAGACGTAGAAAAGTGTAAGACTTCTGGTATGTTTTCACCTTTTTTTCTTATTTCTTTTCGAGCATCCTGCTTTCACTTTCTGGCAGATTGTTTTGTTATATTCTTAAGGTTGACTTTGGGCTCCATAAAAATTTAAGTGACAAATGAATTGAACATTCATACAAGGAATCTTGGGTTGGAAGAAGAACCAAAGTGATTTCAATTGTTTGTTTAAAGAAATGTGTCGCGATAGATCATAGGTGTATTGAAGAAGCAAGAGCAAGTGTGTACA
The DNA here is from genome assembly GCA_920937365.1 of Sphaerophoria rueppellii. Lineage (NCBI taxonomy): Eukaryota > Metazoa > Arthropoda > Insecta > Diptera > Syrphidae > Sphaerophoria > Sphaerophoria rueppellii. Next base: position 10,683,173 of record CAKKXW010000001.1, read on the forward strand.
ACTCACGGCTGATTTATTAATACATTTTTCATGATGACAATATCCTCTCTTTGCTTGAAATATGGCTTCATTGTTCTTTTTTCATTACCTTCCAATATTTTTCAGGACCATGCAAGGGTACGGTATAAAAAAAGCATGTTCAGGAATACGAAAAAGAAATTAAACAAACAAGAAAAGTCAAATACTCAGGTCTATTTCCAACGTCGAAATTTCAAACTTTTTTAAGGATAAAATATGAAACAAAAAGGTAAATAATTTATTTATTTTCCAAGAATTGTGTTCGAAACGATTTGTTTTTTGTACAGATTTTTTCGAGAAATTTCGCTGAATTTTCATAGTAACTGCCTTGTTGATGATAGTGACATTGTCTCCAGTTCTGATCTGATCTTAAGTTCAATTCCCTTGGAATAAGAACATTTATCCCGATAAGGGTTAAAAGTATCAAACCCAAAGAGACCGAATGCTTTGATCGAGGTGAAGCCATTGAACTCCTACATCTACTGAAACAGCCTTGATCATCGAGCAATACACACGAAACGAAAAGAAAGCTTCATTTTGATATCAAATAAGCCGGTCACCGTACTGAATTGTGCTATTTAGATTAGGTACGCTTACACTTTACGAACAAATACTGGCGAGTCCATTTTGACCGAAAAACAAACACGCTTCGTCTTCGTCTACGTTACGATGCACCCGCTTCGTGTTTGCCTTGAATGATATTTCTCCGTCCATCATCTAGTGAATGTCTTTCGTTGACTTTTTTTAACAACTGTTGAGCTAGTGTTACCGTTTGGAGTCACATTACGTAACATTACGTACGAAACGCAAGCTCGAAGCTTCGTAATAGCATATTAGCATGCATTGAATTACCATGGCATATGGCTGAACTTGTAAACGTGAGGCAGAGCCAAAGCCTTAGCGTGTTTGTATTTCAGCCATCATCAAGCATCACCTGCCACTCTACCATTTTGAGAAGGTTTTCAACATTTCAATAAGTCCTTCTTTCATTCAAGCTGGTAGAGCTCCTAAAAGCGTTCTACATGAACTTATTAGTGTCAACTTGAAAAAAGAACGTACTCATTGAAAAGTAATTTGCTATTAAATGTTTGTTTTTTAAGAACATACTAATTTATGAAACAAAACAACATTTAAATGGCACTCATATTGTGCTTCAAAGAATACAACACATTCCAGGAATCATCACGAATGTTTCTCTCACAAAAGAGTTGTTTCAAAAAATTACCATATGCTCCCATTGTTCTGCTCGAATATGGACAAGAGAATTTTAAAATCATATTCACATCTCACAAAAAACGAATTTATGAATATTATATACTCCTCTCTGTCTAGTCTTCCCCTCTCTTTCTCCCTCTCTCTCTGATAGAAGTGCTCAAAAATTAATCAAAAGTTACTGAAAATTGGATGGGGATTCTTGATGAAATTATATGATTTGAATAATAATAGAATCATTCATTCATCTCTTTGCTCCACGTTGTGTGTATAAAAGTCATAGGAATCACAAAACTACAGCCAGCTACACCAAAGGCAAGAGAATATTCAACCATCATCAACCGAGAGCCGCCACATACTTATATGCAACACAATGGCAATGCCAGACAAGAATTATCCTTTCGTTCTGTGTGATGTTCTATCCAATTTCCAATGCGAAGGCTTCCCAAACCTTAAGCCCTAGTTCTAGTTTCAGTCACAGTCAACATGGCTTTATGCAAGAGGAGTGGAGTGGAGGGGATTTTTATTAATATATACTGTCAAGAGATGTCACAATACTGAGTAGAGTACAGTACAAAATACAATACGGTACTGTTGAATTTTGCAGGATGTGCCAACGTACGTGTAATTTTGTGTGCAACTGTGGTTGCGCCAGCTCTTCATTAAGCTCGAAGAACACTTTCATTTCTAGATGATGACCGTTTACTGGGTGTTTTCCTTAAAATATTCAAAGTCAGTTTTATTTGTTTGTTCCAGAAGACAGAGCACTGACTGATTTTCCTAAGCTTTGGCTTACTGACGGTTGCTGCTATTGCTTATTCCGGACACCCGGTAATAATCGATGAACATTCGATCAGATCGGTAATTGTATGAAGTTAATAACAATTCGCAACACCCTGTCACTCTTTTATAATTGTGTACGAGCCTTGATGGGTTCCGATGCTTTTTGGGCATCATGACCGAGCTCACGGACAACCAAATTGTAGACGTAGACGTGACGTAGTCGTGTTGTAATTTTGTAGGTCGAGACAATAAATTTTAGTGGACAGATGGTAATTTTGATTTGTGTGTCACTGTACCATCAGGCTTTTCAGGACAAGAGACGACCACAACTGGAAAACTGGAAGCATGCGTGTATGAACTAATATGCAACGATATAAGTCCTAAGCTGTATGCAATTAGCATAACAATGGACCATAAACTTCTTCCTTGGTGTGTTCCTGTTTCTGGACAAAATTAAACAGCATAAGGAAGACGACTTAGGAAATAGCAGAAATGACACATTTTTGATTTATTTCAAAAGGATTAAATGATTTAAAAATCGTCTTATTTTGAGAGCTGTTCTCTGTCAAAATTTTGAACAATTGAATTTTGCTTAAAATTTGTTGTTGAAAGAACTAAATATTAAAATTCTTAGAAATTGTGATTAAAATACAATAAGACTTCCTCCGCCTTGAACAGCAAACTAAATTATCCTCTAACAACACGTTCACTGCTCGTTTATTATCCTGCATCCTGGAAAGCAACTATGTATATGTTAAGAGCAAGGCCTTATGTAGTTGTAGCCAAGGACTTATATGCTTCAAAAACTTGACACCTATTTGCATTTAACAAGGATGCAAATTTATGTTCATCAACAACAGAAGAACGTGCGTTGCACTAATAACAATACCTATTTTATCTTCATAATAATTTTACTCGTTAAGGAAGGACTCCTCTATCGCGTCGTCGTTGTCGTCGCCATCGCCACCGCCGATCTGTTGACGGCTATAAGAACATCGTGAAGGTACATGTGAGCTTGAGCTTTGTCATGGACCAGCATGTGAGAGAAAGGCACGTGAGCATTCTTCGCTCATTTGTCTTAAAAAATAATCACCTAGAAGGAAGGATAAACAAGTTTATTGCATTAATTACGTTAAAATATGACGCTAGCTAAGATCTGATAACTACTAGCTCAAAAGACTATATAAGGACCATAAGAGAATTTTTATGATTTTCCTTTTCCCGAATACAGGATAAGCAACTGGAGTCAATAAACTCGCTCCTCCTACTCCAAAAATAAAAGAGTTATGCCATTTCCCCGTCCTCGACGAAGAATGACATAAATTTCAATGTTGTCACACCTTTCACATGCATGGCAATGGCAGTCAACTTTTTGACTCTTACCATTTTCTCCGTCGCCACCACCGCCTTATGGCGCTTCCTCATCCTCAGCGAAAAAAAAGGTGACAAAACGGCAGCACGATAGGTGACAGTGATGCACACCTCTTTGGTGTTTTCCAGCCATTTCCTGTTTTGTCAAACGGGCGCTTTTGATGGCATATTTTCGGGATCAGCGCAGAGAGGGGTTGTTTCGAAATTGTTCGCAAAGGAATTTGTGTCAAAGTGTCAAGTCTTTGAGGGAAATTATTCAACTACATCCGTTACACAAGATGCGATTTATGAGGACAATAATGTAAATACTGGTTGAGTAAATTGGATCTCTTTTTTCTTTGGAAAAGTTTGGGAGAGGGTTATTTGGAAGCATTTAAAGTGAAGTTTATGTGAATAATTGCATGTTTTTTTTTTATTTATGGGACTCGTACTTGGTCTTACTCTATCTGTACTTTTTATTTTGTATTTTGTTTGTTGAAGTGGAACTTTTAAAATCAAGTGTAATGTTACGACGTAACACTGTTTTATTTTCGGACAGAAGTAACGTTCAATCAAAAATTTCAAATTCCATAAAGGAACCTGAGATTGACGTTCCACATGCAGATTTTCATAAGTTAATAGTTTGGGAACGTGTGAAATCCAACCGTATCCGATGATACTTGCCGCTGTTGCTTCGTTACCTATTCATTCACAGTGTTTCCTTTCAAGATCTACAAAATAAATGCTTGTTTCTTGTTGTTGATCAAGTTCAATTTCTCACTCATACAATACTTGCCATGTTTTCCATTAATAGAATTAAAAATCCTGCATATTTGTCATTAATTACGATAAAAGCCGACTTAATTCAAAAGCTGTATTGTTATCAGTCAATTCATCAAATAAAATATGCCAGCAAAGTAATCTTAATTTTCTTCTTTTTGCATTTTCTCTTTTTCTTTTCAATATTTTCCGCATCATTTTTTTGTTTTATTTCAAACATTATGACGAAAGTCAAGAAGTGTCATTACTCATTAGTCATTACTCATTACATATTTTTTGTGAACAGCTCACAAGTGTTTGTTGTTGTCCTTGCAATCGTATGTATTCCTTCTTACTCGTTGGTCGCCGAAGAGACAGTAAAAATTAAAATCAACCTGGCATCACTGATGATGACATTAATGAAGATTGAGCACATCGTTTTAAGAGGATCTGAATGTGACGGATCTTATATGGTTGGTGCTTGTGCTCCTATAGTCCTATACTCTACTCCTAGCCTGAGTCCTGAGACTGACACTGCAGGAGCGTTATGGATGTTAATGGTGTTGTCTAGGCTCTGGATTAAACGATACAAAGGCGGTTATGTTTGAAGGATGCTTTAATTTTGCTGTGAGGATGAGAGAATAATTGTTGCCTCTTTTTTTTGCATACTTTGCCTTAAGAGTTAAGAAGCCGTAAAATTGTTTAACTTTGAAATGGCAATCAATCAAAAAGTCGTGATTAATTTCAGATTATCGGGCATTAAAGAGACCAATTTATACCTGAAAAGCTTTTTTGTGGGTAGGAATTTTAGTTTTTAAAGGAAGTTTAAACACACATTTACTCTTTCCTTGGATCCCTTAAGAATAATTATTTTTTCCACTCGTAGACGCATTCTGAACAAATTATAAATATTTGGAAGAAAGTTTTAGCTAAAGTTATTTTAATGGAATTGTTGTTAGGAGTTTCAGTTTACTTTGAAACAGAAGGTAAGGAAAGTTTGCAGAGTGGCAAAAATGTTAGTTCTGTCATTCTCAAATGTGGAAGGAAAACATTATAAGATTTTTGGAAGCTCTCTAGCAGTTGTTGCAACTTTTCACTAACACGCAATCTGCGGTTGAATTAATCAACAACACAAGAGAGGAATAATTGTTAAAAACTTGCTTACTTGGAAAAACAATTTTTGATGTTTGTAGTTACCACGAGAAAGCTTTGGGTTATTATATATAATTTTGGTTTTAATTTTTGAAATGAAAGGTGTTTGTGTTGTGATTTCTGACATGAAACATTGAGCAATAATAAAAGAAATATGTCATTTGTCAATAATAATTATTTGTAACAAACAATTCAAAATGAGTTTGAACAGATACGTTTTCGTATGGTTTCAGTCTATTTGATCAAGAATAAGTACTAGCAAGAACTCATGGAAATTGAACATTTTTATTAATGCAACTTTAAAGAATGTATAGGAATTTTTCGGAGACCATCACAAAAGGTGTATAGAGTACACATCAACCCTGAAATGTTAAGCCGCTATGGCCTGCTCCATTTTAGGCGATCATCAAGGACCCGAATTTATATGCCGCACCGCAAGTTCAGATGTGGTCTGTGAGGTTTTTAATAAAAGTTCAATTTCCCTGACTCTATAGACCATTCAATCTGTTTTCTTCGAAAAATCAAGTTGAACATGTAAAAGGAAACACACAAAAGGCCACAAATTTCACCTCACAACTTAAAACAGCTGTCAAACAAAGATGAGTCCATAGAATCCACTTGCCAGCCATGACTTTCGTATCTGTTTCGCGTTCATCAAAAACAAAAACAACAAGCCAAAAAAAGAAACTTGTTTTCGCATCAATATTCAGGTACTACCTATACCTGTCTATTATTTCCATCAACTGTGAAATCATATTGCGGGTTCACCAAACATAACCAACAAAACAACTGTATTCACTCTTCAGCTGGCATATCCTTTATAACCTGGACAAAAAGAAACTGTCGAAAAAAAGAACTATTTCACGTTCGGGCATTCAATTCAGTGAATCAACAAGCAAACGCTGCTGAAATCCTCCAGTTGCAGAACGTGATTGAAATGCTAATCAATTATTGTTGCAGCGTATAGCCTGGGAAGCCAGGAACTTTTGTTTTGTTTTTTTTTTTTTCCTCCGATTTCTTGCAACGGTGAGTGTTGTAAGCATCCATACTTCCATCGTGAGTTGTTTTTCTCTCACATCCTTCCGAACGGATGCAGCAGTGCCATATCAATCAAATAACAATTTTCACGTTCAATTGTTATAGACGGCAATAGCATACAGTGGTGTCGGCTGGGCGGCCAGCAGCGAGCGAGCGGTAGAAACAGCGACGGCATCCAAGTTTGATTTGGTCATTCTCATTCGATTCGTTCGTTTAAATTCAAAACGAAACTAGAAATAGGAAACGTGATAACATTGAGCATGAACATAATAATAATTGGATACGAGTTGTAGTTCTTCATGCGATGAAAAAAATATATTTAAAGCATTTCAATGGGTTGGAAAATCTATTAAAGTGCAAAATTTCCATGTTTTTTACAAGAAGCATAAATTATTGAGATAGTCGTTAACTTAAACAACTGACTCTGGATGCTCTGGATTGCTGCATTGTCACCTGGAATGGCTGAAGTAGTGTGTCAGTCATTTTTTAGGGTAGGACCAATTCAATGCTATCAAGAAAGGATACATATGATATCTTTGACAAAACGTCACAATTTAGGATTCCATTGAGGGGAACATTTTTCGAACGATTTTTGGTCACGTCGTCTGTGAGGCATTCAAATCTGGACATAATCCATCCTCAAATCCTCAACTATTCTGTCTATACAAGATAAACGTCGATCATGTTGTATAAAATGCCAAAGAGTCCTCGAGACAAATTCCATTACCCTATTCGTATATTAAATGACAACCACTATTACCGATCGTCTGTGAAGCACACGAAAAAAGAAAATCACAAATCATATCCCCAAAAATAACAACATTCAATCATTCTTCGAAAATTAAACTAAATATCATTGAAATGATTGAATGCTTGCTTACAACAAAATCTCTTGTGATTTTCCATATAATTTGGAAACACTTATCTTTTATGCCAAGTTGATATATTAGATACCTTCAAATATCAAATGGCTGAGTATTTTTTTTCCTTTTGACCAGTCGACATTGGTGAAATCGATTTGTACACTCATCTTACACACAGGAAGCGCACATTTGACCATACTTCACACATGTCCTTTCGGTCGGCATCGACGCAAAAAAGAAATTCCCTTAATACCAATAACCGTTTGAGAATATATTGAATAGATTCAAGGACCCTGGGCGAAATATGTATGTAAGAAAGAGGGAGACGTTTTTATGCATTCAGATACCTATAGGTTATGCCCAAAAAGAATATCATGAAAGATGGAATTCGATCTCAAGGGACACACAACAAATCGGATATAAAAGGAGCACACGACATAACTTAATAAAAATGTCAAATACAATTTTCCACTGGTAAACAAAAATTGACAGAAAGGCCAAAATTGTATCGTTAAGTATCAGTGGACACTAAGGAGTGGGCACAAACAAATTGAATAAATGTCAAAATTGGGGTTACCCAATAAAGTTAATTGAGCATATTAATTACTCAGAAAAATCGATTAACATGAATTGTGTTGATATTTGCGATTTTTATAAATAAATGATTCTGAAGAGGGGTGATATAACCCTTCTTGAAAAATTCAGGCAACTTTCAACTGTCTCAGTCGTATTCGTTATCCTTGTTGTCAATTCGTCATGCGGAAGCGTAAATATATGTAGATAGAAAATAGATAAAACTTTGTTATGAGAACCAATTTGTAGATTAGCTTCTTGGAAATGAAAAACTTTTAACCATTGTTTTGCAGACTTGTACACACGTTTTTCTTAATTAAGGCCGAACCTACAACAAAAGTTAGAAAATATGAAGTGGTGTTGTGTAAAAGTTTCACTCAAGAAAAAATAAAAGCCATTTACTCGGTTTGGAGAAAACAATCGGACGTAACACAAAAGACCTCTCAATTTCTAGCCACACATCGAAGACTCATGTACCAGTCACAAATGATGGCAATTTCAAAACTTATTCTTAAAAGTTTGCTGACATGTTTTTTGTTCAATTTTCTCACATAAAACAATAGACAACAAAATATTAAGTCTTGCAAAGTACCAATGTGTGAATGTCGAGTATGGATACGACTTTTATAGGAAAGGTTGTCTTTTTTCTTGTGTGAAAGGAAGTACATAGGTATAGATGAATAAAAAGTGCAGGAGTGATCTGAGAATAAAGGCCATTAAACCGTTTTGATTTAACTTTGAAAAAAATTTAAAAATACTGAATAGCGAAAAATGACCCTTCTTTTTTCTCAATCTTTTGGACCTTTGAATTATCATTTTTCAACATGAGTTCATCAGGTATTATATCCTTGCCATGAAATTCGAGTATCGCGGAGATAGGCTTAAAAAGCCTATAATAATTTAAGACCTCGGACCGAACCTATGCAAGATCAATAAGTTAAACGAGCTTAAGTCAATTTTTTTTTCAATTTTCAGGGTGAAGAAATGAAGTTTTGTGAAATGCGAAATATTAGAATTTTGAATCTGTCCAGTTTTTTTTTTTATTTTAAATAATGCATAACTCATTAAACTCATTAAACTTAATGTGTCGTTACTAAATGCAATTGATTTTTTATTCTTACTTATTATTGAACCTTTCTGTTATCAGAAGCAAGCCAAGGCTGTTCGCATCTTATTACCCACATTCTCAGTAAAAGGATAATTTCGCAGAACCAAAATCGATACTAGTCTCCGGACGATCAAAATAGAGTCACCGGACGATTTTGAACCTACTTCGTCATGCTTGATTGCTGCTTGGCTTACACCTAATTTCTTACTTGTTTCAAGGTTAACTAGTTCTTGTTTCTTTTTTCCAAACCCGTTTCAGGCACTTGAATCCTTCAACACTTAACTGATGCACATCACATTCAAAAAATTTCCCTTCGATAGGGGTGGTTTCGGTCAGAGTATATCTAATGACGAGTAGGGACACTCTTCCCACACAAACAACAGCTACTAATACAATAAATAATTTAGGAATACAACAAAACAAGTGACAGCACTATACAGCCCCATTCGTCATTGAAAATACGTACTTAAAAAAATTGCAATAAAAAACTTGTTCATTTCAACCCTCAATTAGTGTGACCATGGTTTTAAAATCAGAAGGGAATGCTCTTGTTTAAAGAATCAGAACTGTCACTTTTGCCCAATTGAACCCATTCAGAATGCTTTTTTATCTTCCAGATAGCCAATTAAAAACGCCATTAATCAACTAATCAGCTTGTGTGCAAAGTAGACATAAGCTCTTTTGTATTTTTAGAATTTAAAACGGTTTTTGCGTATGTCGACTAAAAACTATTTTTCAACTATTTGTGTTGACACCATATGCCATTCAGATAAACAATTCCGCTAAACCGAAAAGAACAAATTATAAAAAAACATTATTAGAACTCAAGTCGAAGAAAGACGCCCAAACTGTCTCACTGTTCAAGATATGGTTACAAAGGAGCATATCCAGTGAATGAATCCCCAGCATTATTGCCAACAACAGAGGCAGGAATGGTCAATATGGATCAGTTTTTCACTTCCCTCAGTTCTTGGAAAATAGAAAAAGAGCAGGAACTTCAAATCAATCCCTAACACGTCTTCTTCGTCAATTTCAAGACATTAATACTTGTCTACTCTTTAAAAACTCATAGCGTCGAAATCTCACGCTGCTTCATGTTCGGAAAAGTCGCAAACAATCTGATAAGCTGACTGCATTGACATAATTGTAAGAACACAGTGTGGAATTGATGTCAATGATACGCTTGTAACCCTAGATACCGAAGTAGACAAAATTGTACCTTACCAAGAGCCCAAAGCCCAAGGAAGACACTTTCAAAGACATTATGGTGTGAATACAATTCAACGACTTTCCAATTTCCTAATGTTTCCATACTTAATTTTTAATCATACATCCAATTTCTATTTGAATGACTGGAGTTATCGATGAAAAACTAATTAATAAGCATTACACAAATTACTTATTACTGTCGAACTTCCCTTATCAAAAAAGGAGCAATAAACTTTAGTCTTGACCACAATGTCCATTCTTCAAGTGTTAATTTCTTCTTTAATTCTGCTATCTGTTTCACACCTGCAAATATATGGCGAACTGATTCCCCCAACAGTTCCCACAGAGAAAGATCTTATTTTGGCAAAGTCTGCTACAGCAATTATTCATAAATTCTTCAGCCTACATTCGTCAACAATATCTGTCGTTGAAAAAAGTTTTCACCCCAATTTCAAAGTCTTTAACACACAGAATTTGGATTACATTCTACAGCATCTTAACGATTCAGTAACAGTGCTGATGTTCAATGGTGAATCGAAGGAACAACCTTGGGAAGTACATGTTTTCATTGTTGATAGTGAGGAAGCATTTCGGTTTGTTTCTGCACATTTGTTTTTTATCTAAAAGTTTTGAAATGTTTGCACTGTTTTCAGAGAAGTTGCTTGGAACCTACCAAGAAACGATTTCGATAACGAATATCGATTTCTCATCATCCTAACGAATCATCATCAATCCGAATACTATATAACCCTTCGCAATATTTTCACTACATGTCGAAGATTTAATATCATCAATGCGAATATACTCTTAACAGATGATTTGCTAGGGATCTGCATTTACTCTTACACAATTTTCACTGAAGCAAAGTGTGACGCTGTGCAGCCTTATTTATATTATCGATTGAGTGCTGAAGGTCTTGATAATCTCCGTGAAATGTTCCCTCAAAAGCTGATGAACTTCCACGGATGTACACTGAAAATCTGTGGTAGTCAAAATAGTCCGATGTTTTATTTTGAAGGAAATATGAGTGACCCGAAGCCAGTGAAGAAATGGAAGAACCTTCGGGGAATAGACGGACGACTGATAAGACTGTTGTCGGAAGTCCTCAATTTTACCATGGAGTTGATACCATTTCCAAAAGAAATTCAATATATAAAGAACAATACTGGAACTGGTTGTTTGGGAAAAGTAAGCTGTTATATTTACCAATGAAGTAAGAAATATTAATGAATTTGTTCGTTTCAGCTATCGTCAAAGGAGGCTGACATTGCAATTGGTGGTTTCAGTGGATCAGACCCAGGAAGGAAAATATTGACACCTTCGATTTTGTACTATCACTCACCCATAGTTTTTGTCGTCAAAGCCAAGAGAGAGCTTGATTCTATCAATCGACTTGGACGGCCTTTTAGTATTCCCGTTTGGAAATACATAGCTGGCATGATTATCGCAGGAGTTGTATTTATCAAACTTCTGACCGTCTCACAATATTCCAAAAGGGACCTCATATTCGGTAAACAAAACCGATTTCCCCTATTGAGCTTTTTAGCAATTTTCATGGGCTATCCGTTAGTTGCGAAAATTCCACGAACCATAATTGCCAGATACTTGCTCATTTTATGGCTAGTGATGACCCTAGTGCTTCGAAGTGCCTATCAGGGCTCTTTGTACGATTCCATTCGTATTGATAGACTTCAGAAAATTCCCCATAAATACGAGCACCTCTTTCGACATAACTTCAAATTCATTGTGACAAACATGTACCAACATGACGATTTATTCAACCCAAATCAAACAATTGTTGTAAATATGAATCACAATGATCGCATGAAATTGGTTGAGGAGATGGATGGCAAGTATGCGACACTTTGTCTTCGAGATCATGTTTTGAGCTATCTGGAGTGGAATTATCGAAATGGATCCGTTTTGAGAATTGTCGAGGATCCTGTGTATCAATTTCGATTGGCAATGTATTTTCAGAAACATTCGATAATTGTCACACCAATCAATGAATATTTGAAGCAGTTCAATTATGCTGGGATAATGAGCCATTTTTCTAGGAGAAGTTCTAAGGATCGCCGACTTTTTTGGATTAACAATTCAGATGAACCAATACAACCGATGAAAAATATTCGGATTTGGAGTTTGTATCGAATGTATTTGTGGCTGATGGCCTTGTCAATAGGGGTTTTTCTTTTGGAAATGCTTTCAAATCGATTTCATATAATAGGAAATATATTGGGTTGGTTTGATTGAAATGCTGTATGGCTTGTTTTAATTTTAATTTGCTATCTGATGCTTATGGAGATGATCAACACCATTCATTGGTTGAACAACAGCTTTCGCTGTCCATCACGGACTTAGCCTCCTATCGAAACTTTCTTATGCCAGAATTAAGCTTGGCAAAACCGAATTGAAGTTGAGTCAGCACTATAATCATACAATTCGTCATGATTTCGATTTCAATATCTACTCAAATAATTGCTGACTTCATATTTTTTTCATTCATATCACTCCAGAAGTCTTGTCGCCTTTAACATTTCTATTGAATTTTTTCAACTTGACTAGTGCTGCAGCTGTTACCGAAAATCTTTAATCGATAAAAAAATCAATTACCTGTAATCGACAATCTTAGTATAAGTTTAATCAATTTATTATTATAGAAATTCAAGTTGAATACCGTACCAGCCTTTGTCAAAAATAAAAATGGTTGTAGTATCTGTTTTTATATTAGCGTTAAGAAATTACTGGCCTTCGGTATAAATAAAAAGAACGTGATCGATACCAAAATAGTTATCGAAGACATCAATTTCTTAAAAAAAAAAAAAAAATAGAGTGGCGCGACAGCTCTTGAAGAGCCAAGGCCTAAGTGGCTTACTCTCATCAACAATTCTCTAGGTGCGTGTGAAGAATTGAGGGGACCTACAATTTAACGCCGATTCCGAACGGCAAAGTTGAGAAGCACTTTTGCATGACAGATGATACTCTTGGAAGTTTTGTCAGTTCTTCGCAAGAGGCAGTGTCCGTGAAAGATGAAATAAAAACTTTGGGCCCGAGTAGGATTCGAACCCACGACGTTCTGCTTAGCAGCCAACGCACCTTACCACTAAGCTACGGACACTACATCAATTTCTTAAACTGAATTAAAATGACTGCCACTATGCGTTTAAGTGTTGTTTGTGTAGTTCTGTTGGCCATAGCGGTCAATGCCGACGACATTCCGTTTGTTAAACAAAAATACGCCATTCCTTCAAATGTGATGCGCTATACTTTGGGAGAACGTATTCCTGGTAAGGTTTTACTAAGAAGCTTTGACATTTTTCTGTGTTTCAAATCGTCTTTGTTTTCTTGAAGGTGACAGTCTAGTAGCTCAGGAAACCCAAACTCCAAGCCAGTTATCTTCAGAGAACAACTTAATTATCCAAAAAGTGGCACCGGAGCAATTATTACATATGTTGAAATTATTGCCGTCGACCAAACGCAGAGCAATGTAAGACAAGTATATGTGGTTGATGGAGGAATTGGAGAGCGAAAAATTTCGTTTATTCTCGAAGATTTGGATACCTCCTACTTTTCGTACCAGATTAACTACTATGGATAAATTGAAACTCTTACATTAAACTTAAATTTGTACAATTTTTAAATTTCTTTTTGGAAAAATAAACAATAAACACATATACTTTGCATTTTAAAATTCGTTTTTTACTTGCGACATATAGAATATATGGCAAGTATTGAATTCGTAAAAAAAAAAAATTGAGATGAGGATGAGATATGACATTACGATGATAGAGAAGTCGAAAAAAGGGGGTCCGGCGATTCCGTCTGTCTATCTGTCGGAGTTCACTAAGAATTGAAAATGTTCAAAAACGTTTCATTCGATTTGCCCTGCGAGGTCTCCATTGGGAAGATTCTTCCAACTTACCTCCTTACACCGACCGACTAAAGTTGATAGGCTTGCAACCCTTGACTACTAGACGGAAAATCGCCGATTTATCGTTTGCTCACCAATTGTTATTGGGCAATATAGATTCCCCGACACTCCTGAGTAAAATCCAACTCAACACTAACCCTCGGAACGTGCGATCTGTCTCTCTTTTTTATATTCCTCAACACCGCACAAACTATGGATTCTTCGAACCAATGTTCAGAATTCTTCGTCACTGTAATGCTGCAAATTCGGTGTTCGATTTTAACATCTCTAAATCCACTCTAAAAAAATACCCTTTACTTCGACCTGCTTCCTTGAGACCCTTCTAAGAACGAAATGTTTGGGTTCTTGTTCAATAAAGAGCTTTTATGTGGACCTAAAGGAAGAAGAAGAAGAAAATTTCAAGCTGGATGAAGAGTTTGAAATATCTGAAGGTAAGCGGTTTCTTATACTATGGTTCCGTGTTTTTTTTATTTTTTGCTTATCGGCTCATTAACATTATGTTTATGTCAACAAAGGTCTCTTGCTGAAAATAACGGCTTCAACTTAGCAATGAACCGCGAACGAGGTTATACTGAGGAGTAAGAACATTTGTATGACCTTAGAACGGAAGATTTTAATTTATTGAAAATATAACAATGCCAGCCTGTTCAAATTAAACATATTCGTGCTTGACGCAAAAACAAACAAGATTATTGTTTGATTTTACCAAGGTTTTTTTTCGGTGTTGGGCAATATGAACGTACTCTCAGAAATAAATTCGCTGATCGGACTTTTATTTTCCGAGAAAATCTTATATCTTATGTTCTATGGGAGGTACCGTTTTGGAGCAATACAACAATTTTTTTTACATAAAATACATCAATGTCTTAAAAAAAAAATTCGAGGAAGTTTAAGGAAAATCATGGGAGCCGTTTTGAGAAAATTGAAACTTTTAGGTTATTGGCCAAAAAATTGTATGGTGGCTACCCTAATTTTTGATCTTAAAACATTTTTTTTTTAATTAGGTATGGTTTTCGCTCTAATTTTCAAGTTTGAAGTCAATCAATCAATGAAGTGGTTAAGGCGCTGTATAGGTGCGTTTGAAGACAGACAGACAGACGCACAGGATCGACGGACTCATTTTTTTTCGACTTCCTTATCATCGAAATGTCATATCTCATCAAAATCTCAACTTTGTTTCTTAAGAATTCAATACTTGCCATATATTCTATATGCCGCAAGCGTAAGACATACAATTCTGCTTTAGAAGGAGAATGCTATTAAGACTTATGACCGCGAGCATTATTGAACTTATGTTTCTGTCAACTGTTATGGCATAAGAACATAAGTAGAAAATAAAACCCCAAGAATGGTACTTATGCTTACATATACAATAACGTTGACTTATGTCGTTTTTCTCTAAAATATGTGCATCAGATATTTTGTTTTGACATACCTTAGGTTTTAAGCCTCATATCACAACTTTCGATTTCAGTTTGTGTTTCACAAAAGAAAGTCAAGTTTTTATAAATTATTTGAACGATAATATTTTTATTTGGCAGATAATCCGATGTGAACAATTGAGGCGATTATTCCAGAATGAACAAATATATTTTTGATTTTAAGAAAATTAGAGAAAATAAAAACTAAGAAACTAGATTTAAACAAGTGAGTATACAAACAAGTGAGATTCGTAAGGTTATGCTAAGATATGGGTTATTTTTGTAACATTCTCCCCGCGGTATTGGAGCCAGAATGGTCTTCACTACCATCACTATGGATACTTAAAACACATATCTTCACTAAGGGTCTCTTGAGAATGCCAGATGATGTTTGTACTTCTACGACGCGAACTTCTCCGTCTTCACCAGGAAATACTTTTGTTATTATGCCTCGGGTCCAGGATCCTCTAATGGCATTGTTGTCAATAACAAAAACCAAGTCTCCCACCTTTACTCGTCCATCTTTGGCCAGCCATTTGGTTCGACGGTTGAGTGATGGTAAATATTCTCTTCTCCATCGTTTCCAAAACTGGTCAGCTAGGTGTTGAGTTGCACGCCAATTTTTTCGAAGAATCAAATCGTTATTAGAAAATTTTCCCAAAGGCGCAGTGGCGGAAGAACGTCCAATTAAAAAATGGTTTGGTGTCAAGGCTTCTGGTTCATCTTTATCAGTCGGAACGTCTATCAGTGGTCTTGAATTTATAAGATGTTCAGCTTCTATCAGTAAGGTGTTCAGTGTTTCATCGGTCGGGTATTGTTGTTTGAGCACAGCTTTCAGTGAGGTTTTAATTGATCGTACTAATCGCTCCCAGCATCCGCCCATGTGAGGTGCTGCAGGTGGATTGAAATTCCATTTGATTCGTTGGGTCGTTAATTCGCATCTTATTTGGTCTTGGTCCAATTCAGATAAACTTTTTTCGAGTTCTCTTTCTGCTCCTCGGAAATTTGTTCCGTTGTCGGAAAAAATTTCTTGTGGGCTGCCTCGTCTTGCTACAAACCTTCTTAAAGCCATTATGAATGAATCTGTCGTTAAACTTGAAGCTATCTCTATATGAATAGCACGTACTGTTAAACATGTAAATAAAACGCCGTATCTCTTCTCATGTCGCCGTCCAATCTTTACAGTCATGGGTCCGAAATAGTCCACACCAGTAAAGCAAAATGGAAACATTCCAGCTGTAATTCGAGCTAGAGGCAATTGACCCATTATTGCCGTTGCTGGTTTCAAATTTCTCAACTTGCATGTGTTGCATTCTCGTCTAACCCTTTTTAATGTTGATTTCAACCCTGCACTCTAAGAAAAAATAGTAATTTTTTACTACAATAAGTGTTTAAAGTTTTTCAACCAAACCGGTATGGAATTTTGTCTTACAATTATTGTAGCATCAAAATGAAATCGTAGTAATTTTCAACATTTGCTGAAAAATAAGCATTTTTTTGTTGAAAATTAATCAAATTTAGAATTTTTGTTTAATTTTCAACATATTTAAACATTTTTCGATGAAAATTAAGCATCGCTGTTGAAAATTCATATCTTTTTGTTGGAAAAATCAATAGATTGCTTAAAATTAAGAGAGGTGATGAATTTTCAACACCGTATTTTCTTACGAGAAATCATTTTTTTCTCTTATTCAACAGATTTTTCTGAAAATTAAACATTTTTGCCTAAAAATCGTTAAAGTTTGTTCAATATTAATCAAATATCTGAAAAAAGGAAGAGAATAGAAAAATTCAACATCCCAGATCGTATTTTTACAGATATCGTTTTTCTCTCTTTCAACACTTCAACAGTTTTGGTTTAATTTAATGTGATCGTTTTCATAATCTCGTAATAATGTTGAATTTTCAGTGTGCATTTCA
Source organism: Sphaerophoria rueppellii (assembly GCA_920937365.1). Classification (NCBI taxonomy): domain Eukaryota; kingdom Metazoa; phylum Arthropoda; class Insecta; order Diptera; family Syrphidae; genus Sphaerophoria; species Sphaerophoria rueppellii. Next base: position 10,700,510 of record CAKKXW010000001.1, read on the forward strand.
ACAAACAATATCTATCAGTCGTGAATTAGTGTTATTAGAGCGCGGTTGTGCGATTATTAATAAAAAAAAAAAAAACAAAACAAAAAGTGAAAATAGTGAGGTGAGTGAAATATTATTATTATTATTATTATTATTACTAGGTATCTCATTTAGTTTTTTGTGTTTTTTCTTTTTTTCTTTTGCAATGTAAAATACAATAACAATACGGAATTAAACCAAGGCATTGTGGTATTTATCGTGGAAATATGCGACATTCAACATTTCTGTTGGAAAATAAACATTTCTGTTGGAAATTAAACATTTCTGTTGGAAATTAAACATTTGTGTTGGAAATTCAACATTTCTGTTGGAAATTAAACATTTCTGTTGGAAATTAAACATTTTTGTTGGAAATTCAACATTTCTGTTGGAAAATAAACATTTCTGTTGAAAATTCAACCTTTTTTAGAAAAAATCATAATTTTATGTTGAATTATCAACTATTAATTGTTTAAATTCAATTTTTTACAATAAATTGACATTTCTCTTTAAAATATATGTATGTATATTCTCTTGTGACAGCGAGAAAATTGCAACTGGATGATGGTCATGCTCTCTCATTTATATTTCGTTAAATTCAGTTAAGTATTAGATCTCCTCCTCAAAGTTTGTATCTTTATAAGTATCGGCTTAAAATTTTCATTATAACATAACTAAATAACCTTATATCTTATCCTAATGTAAATTTTATTTTAATTTTCATTGACATAAACCAATGCTTTTCTTTTTTCTTTTATTTACAGATATGAAGCTCATCATTTTTTTTTTTTTTTTATTAAATTACCTTTTTTTGTTAATAAAATAGTGTTTATATATTCTTAGTTTTTAAGGAACTATTGAAAAAAAAATAAAAAAATAAATATATATATTTTTTTAAAATACATATTTAATCTTTCTTTTTTGTATGATAGTTTTTAAGAGTGAAATTCAATTTTGTGGGATGATTGTTTCGAAGAATGAAGTTTAATTTTCCAGGATTTCTAATGGTTTGTATTCAAATTCAACGGAAAGAAGTTATTTAATTTCTTTAACTTGTTCTTTTTCTTTTTAATATAAGGATCAAGAAGTTTAAGAAGTTTGCTTATATGACAACAATCTGATTTTGATGAGAATCCAACCCGTATAAAATGGTAAGAACTCAACATATATTTTGAAAGATACTAGCAATTACTAGAATATGTTCCCAAAAAGGCTTATATTTAATTAACTGTAGCTATAGATTTCTCAATACAAATTCTATTTTCAAATATAAATGCTCAAAAAATATGAAAACCTGAATATTCCAACTAAATAAGCTTGCTTTTTACAAAAAAAGATATTGGAAATTCGGAAAAATAAAACAAATTTATAGCCATATTTAGTATTCAAAATAATCATTTAAATATGTAAAGAAAATTGTGAATTTCCAATAATATTAGCTAGATTTTGATAAAATATTATTCAAAAAAACAAATAACTATAGTAAATGCAGTTTTTTTTTCAATAAATTTTGTTTAAAATCGAAACAAATAATCGGAAATTCAATTTTTTTCACATGTTTTAAACGTTTATGTTGAATACTAAATGTGGCTGTGAATAAATTTGTTTAATTTTCCTAAATTTTAATTTTTTTGCTGAAAAAGCAGCTTTTTATGTTAAATATTCAGGTTTTTAATTTTAATTTTAAGCATTTGTGCTGAGAAATAGGGTTTATTTGTTGAAAAATCAACTACGGTTGATTAAATTTAAGCAAACTTTTGGGAATAAATCTTAGAATATGTTTATCTTTCAACAATTATGTTGAATTCTAATCATTTTATGTTGAATTTTTGATTTAATTTTGATTGGTATTAAACATTTCTGTATAATATTCAACAGATAAAGTTGAATTTTAATGAATTAAAAATTAGTTTTCAGCAAACTTCAATTAAAATTCAACAAGTATGCTTAAAAGCCAACAGTACTTCCTGCATTTGGTGCGCAATAATGTTGAAAATTAAGTAAAGTTGTTGAAAAGTCAGATTTTTATGTTGAATATTCAAGTTTTTTATTTTAATTTTAACCATTTGTGCTGAAAAATAGGGTTAATTTGTTGAAAAATCAACTACGGTTGATTAAATTTAAGCAAACTTTTGGGAATAAATTTAAGAACATGTTTATCTTTCAACAATTATGTTGAATTCTAATCATTTTATGTTGAATTTTTGATTCAATTTTGATTGGTATTAAACATTTCTGTTTAATATTCAACAGATAATGTTGAATTTTAATGAATTAAAAATTAGTTTTCAGCAAACTTCAATTAAAATTCAACAAGTATGCTTAAAAACCAACAATACTTCTGCATTTGGTGAACAATAATGTTGAAAATTAAGTAAAGTTGTTGAAGAGTCAGATTTTTTTGTTGAAATATCAGCAGAACGAGTTGAATATTAAAAATAAAAGCTTAATTTTCTACAGATATTGTTTATTTTTATATTTATTTGTTGAAAAAGGTACGATTTTTTCTTATTTTTGAAGAAAATTGAACATTATTTGTTGATTTTTCAACAAATCCGGAGTAAATTTTATATAAATGTGTTTAATATTTAGCAAATATTGCTTAAAAACTGACGATCTGGGATTTACGAGCTACGATATACGATCTATGAAAATGCTTACTTTTTAGTTTGTTGAAAATTAAACAATTGCTTTTTTCGACAAAATGTTGAATAAAAAACAACGAAAATTCGTGTTGAAAATTACTACAATTATTGTAACGGACCAGTTGCATACAATAATTGGAGTAATTTTCAACAAACATTTCTTAGAGTGTTTGATGATCCAATATCGTTGATGCAATTCGTTTAGAACACGTTCATGCCCAATGTGTTTAGACTCAACATGGTAGTGTCTTACAAGAAGCTTCACGTAATCATCATTGCCATGAAGAATTACTGGAAATTTGAACCAATCGTCACCATCAAGTTTACTAAGCCTTCCATGTAGTCGTATAACATTTTCGTCAGTCATCTTTGCAGATAGTTTGAATAAAGGGCTGTTTTTGTCGATCTCCTTGTTCTGCATAAGTTTTTGATATTCTTTCGAAAACATTCTTCTTTGGGATTGTCGAATCCATAAAACCTCTGCATATTGAGTTTCGTCAGCTGTGAGTTCACCATTTAAGCTTTCTTTGTGGACATACACACGTATGAATCGAACCATCCACGCGGTTGTGCGAATGAGTCTCAGCCATGAAGTGAATTTCTGGACATCGGGCAGAGCTAATGATTTCGTTTCAGTTATGATTCCAACAAACTCCAGAAGTTCTTCATCAACAGGAGATAACTTGTTTTGTGGCCATTTGTTTTCGTCGTCGTACAAAAAATCAGCTCCAGTAAACCAACGATTTGAAGGACTTAGATTTTTATATCCACTTCGTGTTGCATCATCAGCAACGTTGAGTTTAGAAGGTAGCCATCTCCATTCGTTTGCAGAAGATAGTTCAGATATTTCGCTTAGACGATTTGCAACAAATTGTTTGTGACGAGAACTTGTGGATTGAATCCAGTACCATACTGTAGCAGAATCAGTCCAATAAATAGTTCTAGTGAATTTTCGGTCCAGTTCTTCTTTTATGCCCCTTGTTAATCTGACTCCCAAAAGAGCAGCTTGCAGTTCCATTCTTGGGATCGTCATAACAGGTTTCAATGGCTTTACTTTTGCTCTAGCTTGAACGAAAGAAACAGATATTTGGTTTTCATTAATTGATCTTACGTAAACTATGGCGGAGTAAGCTTCGTCACTAGCATCCACGAAGCAGTGTAATTCAACCTTTGGTCCATCCAGGTAGGTTTTAGAGAAACATCTAGGAATCTTCACGCTTTCTATTTGCTGTAGATTTGTCAACCATTCTTTCCATATGGCATGAAGTTCAAGACTTAGGTCATCATCCCAATCAATTGACGTTTTCCAAATTTGTTGAAGTATTATTTTACCAACAATCACAAGATGGGCGACAAAACCAAGTGGGTCGAAAATTGACATCACAATTTTAAGTGCTTCACGTTTGGTCGGTGTCTTTTCTCCACTTAACAATGCTGGGTCTACTTTCGAAAAATTCGCATTGAAAGTGAAAATATCTTCAACGGGATCCCAGGCGATGCCAAGAACTCTACTTAGCTGCATGTTTTTGTCGAGGCTAATTTTATCATTTCTATTGGTTGCCTGGAGGTGCTGTGGAATACTTACATTTACATTATCTGAAGTAGAGTACCAGTTTCTAAGCTCGAAACCTCCAAAACTATGTATTTTTAAGATATCATGAATGATTAGTTTCGCTTCATTTTCATTTCTTGCGGTCCCAAGATAATCATCCATGTAAAAATTCTTCTTGATAGCACTCACTGCACTTGGGTAATCATTAACAAATTCTTCTGCGTTTTTGTCCTTCACATAAATTGCGCTGCAAGGAGAACATGTTGCTCCAAAAGTCATTGCAGTCATTTTATATATCTTAGGTTCACCTCGCCTTTTGTCACCGCGCCAAAGAATCAATTGACTGTAACAATCCTCATCTTGGATCTGTACGCGGTGGAACATTTCCTTGATATCGGCTGTGAACCCAATCGAGCCCTGACGGAATCGAAGTATAACTCCAGGTAGCGATTTTAGCATATCCGGTCCTTGTAAAAGCATGTCATTCAAGGATGTACCGTTACATTTTGCTGCAGCGTCAAAAACCATTCGGATTTTTCCTGGTTTATTAACGTTTATAACGGGAAAGTGCGGAAGATACCATTGTCTTTCTATAGAATTTTTCAACGCTGATATTTCTTGCAAGTATCCTTTTTGAATATATTCTTGTATGTTTTTATTGTATGCAGTTTTTAAAACGTCGTCCTTGTCTAGTCTTTTTTCTAACATAAACAGTCGTTTCATGGCCATCTGTTTGCTCCCAACAGGATGTGGGACGTTGTCGCATTTCCAGAGGAGTCCAGTCTCCCATCTGTGATCTGAAACTCGTTTGGTGGTTTTCTCTAAAATCTCCAAAGCTCTTTCGTCATCGCGGGATTTTTCGGTATCTATTTTCGTTGTTCCGATTCCATCTAAGGTCCAAAAAGATTTAACCATCTCATAAATGTCGTCATCCGTTGAATTTGAAATAAAATTTGAAACAAGAGATCTTTTGTCATGTTGGTAACTAGATCCATCATTACCACTAACTGTCCAGCCTAGCCATGTCTTGCTAGCTATTGGGGAATTCCATTTATCGTGAATTAACTGTCTGGTCGATGAAAGAAGTCCATTGTTTTCACCAATGAGAATCGTAGGTTGACCGTTTTCGAAGCTCTCAAAATCAATCTTGTTCAAATACGGATATTTTTCAACTATTTTCTTCTTATTAATTGTTTGTCGGATGAGAGGCAGTTCTTTTACGGTTCTGACATCTCGTAACTTGTAAAACTTGGCACCATTAAATGTCCCTTTGATGGAAATGGAAAAGCATTTTGAGTCTAATTCTTCAGCAGAATCTCCGTTGAACCATTTGACACTCAAGGGTGCATGTGTTCCCTTCACCTTTAACTTGTCTGCAATGTCGTTTCGCATTAAGGTAAGGGTTGCTCCGGGATCAAGCATTGCTAATGTCTTGAATTCGATTTCACCATTTTTAATGTAGACCGGAAGTATTCTTAAATTTGTAGGGACGTCATGTGAAGAGCTTTGATTACAAAGTTCCTCAGCTTTCAATGGAGCAGTTCGGTTAGAGTGTAACAAATAATGATGTTGTTTTTTGCAGTTGTTAACGTTACATGTAGTTTTCTTTCGACATGACTGCATTGAATGGTTTTCGTTGAGGCAAGAGAAACAAAGTGAAGCTTTTGAAACGAAATTCCACCTTTCATCAACAGACATCTCAAAAAATTTCTTACATCTTGCTATAGATTTACAATCAAGCGAACACAGTTTGCAGAGTTTGTTCTCATCTGTCTTGAAAGCTGTATTGACTCTAGGCATTCGTTTGGACTCACCCCTAGATGTAGACATATATGCTTCAGGTTGTGCGCGAAGCGAAGCAGCGTGTGACTTTCTGTCCAACCAATCAGAAAAGGTTCTCAGATTGTATGAATCCTTTTCGTATATGAAGTCTGACCACAGAATGTGTAGTGTTGGGGGAAGTTTCCTCTCCAATTCTTGCATCAGCTGTGGATTAGATAAATATTCTTTTTTATTAAGCAGTTCAATCATACCAGTAAGATTTTCAACGGCTGTAGCAAATTTGATGATGGTCATTGGTTTGTCTTCCTTTGGTAGTGGGATTTCCTTTGTCTTGATGATCAACGAATTGATTATGTAGTCTGGTCGTCCAAAACGTCTTTCCAGGATATTCATAATTCTGTCGGCACTATCGGGGGATATAAGGAGTGATCTAACAGCATCCAATGCCTCGTCTTTCAAGGCTACGCGAAGTCGGGTCACATTTTCGTTGCTTGTGAACTTGCACATCTCTGTCGTTCGAGTGTACTCGTTCTTGAAAAGCATCCAGTCTTCAGGGTTTCCCCCAAATTTCGGTAGGTCTACCTTTGTTTGCCTTGCCATAAAGGAAGTCATCATTTCCATATAAGGCATCTTATGTTCCTCTTCATTGACGTGAGGAATCCCATTCCTTGAGATCACAGCTTCCGTATTCTTCTTAACGGGCTTTACTTTTGATTTCAGCCTATGAAGTTCAGAAGATAATTGCTGTAACTCTTCAGATAGCTTCAAAATTGTCGCATTGGTGTTATCTTTCACCAAAAGTGTATCATCATAATCGTCGTCGTCTGGTTTGTCAGTATCGATGTGATTCTGAATCTCTTCATTCACAATTCGGTTATTGCTTCCAGAAATTTCATTTAATTCGACAGCATCTTCATATTCATCATCACCGCGATGAAATGATATGCAGGATACGCTTTTCGTGATTGGAAAACCAACAGACTCGTCGTAACGTTTCGTTGGAATTCCTTTAGTCTTTCTTGCGCTTGATCTTGTGGAAGGCATATCCAAATGCTTAATTCTTCAGGTTCGAAGGACCACGATGTTTCACAAAAGAAAGTCAAGTTTTTATAAATTATTTGAACGATAATATTTTTATTTGGCAGATAATCCGATGTGAACAATTGAGGCGATTATTCCAGAATGAACAAATATATTTTTGATTTTAAGAAAATTAGAGAAAATAAAAACTAAGAAACTAGATTTAAACAAGTGAGTATACAAACAAGTGAGATTCGTAAGGTTATGCTAAGATATGGGTTATTTTTGTAACAGTTTGACAAAAATGACGACAATTATACAATTATGCGTCATAATTTCGATTTCAATATCTAGCTACTCAAATAAAATTTATTTGCTGACTAAGTACTATTTTTTTTTTTCATTCATATCGCTCCAGAAGTCTTGCTGCCTTTAACATTTCTCTAGAATTCTTTCAACTTGGTACTAACACCTGTTATCGAAAAAAATCACTTAGCTCTAATCGAAAATCTTAACGGAAATTTAATTGATTCAATTATAATTTCTTGCTAAATAATTTAAGTGGATTACCTTAAATCCACTATCAGTGTTTGTCAACACAAATCAAGTCAAGATATCTCAAAATTCCAGTTCCATTACCGTTTAAGTTGACAAAAAATTCTATTTTTGCTCATTGATGCTCTTAATAGAAAACTTTTTTATGGTTTTCGTTTAAGCTTTTAAAGCTTATTGACGCTAATCAGAGCAGTCCGCTATTGTAAATCAAATTCCAGTTCAAGATTTTTTTCTGTCCTCTAAGTTAAAAGAGCTTAAGTCAGTTTTATGTCATTTTTCAATTTGCTTCTGTCAATTTCAGCTCTTTTAAGAGTTATAAGCAGAAATGCCAAGTTCTAAGATTCAGCAAGAACTCGTAGGTGCATTGCAAATATTTTAAGTGGACTTACATCGAATCAACTATTAGTTTTAAAAGAAACTTGGAAACTTATGTAAAGCATCAAGATCGTCGATGACATCCGAAGCTTCGCCAGAAGCAATCCAGTAGCCAACATCGTTGAGTTTGTTGAGCAAAAAAGCCAGATTCTTTCAAAAAAGATACTCTTTAGTTTGGGAGAACATGTTGATGGTACGTTGGTTGGATGGTTATACTAAGAAGCTTTGCAGTTTGTCTATATTTCTAATCATCTTTCTTTTCCTTAAGGTGACAATCTTGTTTTTGAAGTCTTAACTTTCTTTTTCCTCACTCAAAGTGACGTCAGAAAGCAATATGCTTATCCGAAAATTGGCACCGGAGCTGGAGCAATCTTAACATCGTGTCGAAATTACTACCGTTGACAATACTTTCAATGATTTAGGAAAGGTTTATATGGTTGATGGAGGAATTGGAGAGCGAAAGATGTCGTTTATTATAGAAGCCAAAGATACCGCTTACTTTTCTTACCATGCTCAATTCTTTGGAAAAGTATAAATGTAAACCTTGCTGGAATTTGTTAAGGTACCTAATTCATTTTAAATATGAAAAATGAGTGTGATCTCTTTGGTCCACGCTACTAATTTTTCAAAAGAGAAAAAATAAAAATAATTAATTTCACAAACAACCTAATAACATTCTATTCTTATCTGCATAAATGAAGAATTTAACCCACTTTTAGATTTTGTTAGTATGGTTTTTTTATTCCTATTAAATAACCACTAAACTGATTTTGCTATTTTGCTGAAAAGTTATTCAGTTCTCAATCAAGCGACTTTATATCGAATGAGTCCATTACTATGTCAATATCGTTAAAGGTTCGCAAGGCAATGGCAAGCGAAACACAACCCAATAAAAAGGGTTGTTCAGAGTTCCGCTGACTTTGAGGCATGAAGAAATGCATACTATGAGAATTCATAAAATCGACCCATTACACCCACTTTCTTTTAGAAGTTAAAAAAATAACATTATGACATTCTCTGTTTGTATTCAATTCGCAAAAACTTGAACTCAATAAGCCTGCAAGCCTTCAGAGCTTTTGGGAAACCACCAAATTCATTGATATTTTTAATATGAATCATAACCACTTCTTATCTCTGACCTATTCCATGTTTTTTTCAGTCCGTCTGAGTCTGAGTCATAATTTCGTTTTCAATATTTACTACAAAAGAAGTCTTCCCGCTTTAAACATTTCTATAGAATTCTTTCAACTTGTATAAAAACTCACCTGTTATCGAAAATCTTATCGGACGTTTAATCGATTCAATTAACAATTTCTTACTTCGAATTTTAAGTTGTTTACCAAGAATCCACTATCAATGTTTGTCAACAAAGTCAAGTCATGATATCTGACAATTCCATTAGCGGTTGAAATTATATTGGCGTTTGATATAAATACTCGAAACAAGATCAATGCCACAACAGTTATCGAATTGAAAACGTTTAAAGCGCTTCGAAGACATCGATTTTTCAAATTGTATTAAAATAACTGCCATTATGGATCTAAGTGTTGTTTGTTTAATTCTGTTAGCCGTCGCGGTCAGTGGCAAAAATGTTCCATCAACAATCGTTGGCAGGAAAATCAACGACATCACAATTGTCGACGACATTAGCAGCTACGCTAGAAGCCATCCGGGAGTCAAGATCATTCCGTTTGTTAAGGAACAAAACAAAGCTCGCACACAATCGGTACGCTATACTTTGGGAGGACGTATTTCTGGTAGGTATTTCCTTAGAAGTTTTGGAAAATCTTCTTTATTTCTAATCGTCTTTGTTCTCTTGAAGGTGACAGTCTTGTAGCTCAGGGAACCGATACTTTCTCTTACGCTACTCCAAATGACGTTAGTCTGCAACTAAACTATCCAGAAAATGGCACCGGAGCAATTCTTACACTCGTCGAAATTATTGCAATTCAAAATAATGACTCAGGAAACGCTTATGTGGTTGAGGGAGGAATTGGACAACGAAAAATGGCGATTGTTATCGAATGTAAGGGAACCGACTACTTTTCATATAAGGCTCAATTCTTTGGAACAGATTAAATTGAAACCTTACTCGAAGTTGCAGAATGACTCATGTAAAACGTGAAAAATAAAAAAATATTTGGGTTCAATTTGCTCAAATTTTGTGCCACTTTGATTCCATAAGCCTTAAAGGTTAAGGGTTTGTTCACATTTTGTTCAGAACATTCGAAGACACAAAACGCAAATGTGTCCATTTTTGTTAAACACTCTTCCTGTCTTCTTCTTAATTCTCTTGATATCGTTAATTACATGCAGTAGATAATATAAAAAAGTATAAAAATTGTCAGACAAAAATTTATTTCGTAACAGATTCACAATATTTCGAATCAACGAAAATCAAACAAAAATAACTCTCGATGTCTTGCAGTTTATTCGTCTTGCAACGAATTTAAATCGGTCTGCCATTGTGCATCTGTCAGTTCCATATCGTGACGGTCGGTCGTTCTCACTTTTCCGTCAAAGTTTCGTCCCGTTTCGGGAATAAATTGATTTTGTTTAATTACCACTTGAAACTTTTCGCAGCAACTGCAGTGCGAGTTAATGAGATGGAGATGAAAATTACCACTCGGTCTCGTCGTCGTCGTGTCGTCGCCCACCACCGCTGCTGCTGTGGCGCCTCCATGTCCGTTCACCATTGGCCATCATCATCGTCATAATTATGATCATCGTAAACGATGACGGCCATTGCAATCACATCATCACCAGCATTGTCGGTGTTTCCTGAATCAAACGTTATTTTCACCATCAAGTGTCTTTCATGTTATGGTTTCATGTTGCACTTTTCCCAAGCAGCAGATGAAGGAACAAGCAAAAAAGTGTCCAGTTCCGGTCTTTACATAAATATATAAATTGATTAAAACTTTCAATGATGGTAAATTGAGGAAAACCCAAAATTTAATTACATCCCGAATGAGTGCTTTTCATTTTCTTCTCTTTCAATTTTTCGTTCGCTACCCATCACAGAGTCCCTCAGATTCTCCTTGATTTACTTTTTTACAAGAAAATTTATTTAACGCTGGAAAGACTAAGAATAATTCGTTGCACCACCTTCGATTATACAGAAGCCGCGTGCTTTCACCGAAACTTGAAAGCGCAATTGTTGTTTTTGCACGTGGCAGTTTATGCAACGTCGCCAATTTGAGAGAACACTTTACCTTCGTTTCAATGGTATTGGTTTGGTACGCAGGAACGACTAGCTTTCAAACACTTCTCCCCCGCGTGCTCGTGATGCCTGATGCCCTTGCAAAGTAAGCGGAAAATCTATTAAAATTAATTATTTGCAAGTGGTTATGCAAGACTTTTCATTAAGGTTGAATTTTTTTTATAGGGTTATTGGTTACGAGACTCTTTTAAATCAAGAGAGTTCAATGAGAAGTAAAACTTTTGAGACGTTTAGATCTAGAGAAGCTAGTTGAAAATGTATGTGCATCTATAAGGGTGGATAAAGTTTTACTTTGCTTAAGTTGAGTGAATATTTTTCGATTAATCAGCCAAAGTTTAAAGGTTGATTTTTTTGTTGTAAGCTTGTTGCAAGTCAAAATGTGTATACGATTGGCCGCATGACTTAAATTTTATTTGGCTTTTGATTTTGTGGTCTCAGGTTTGACACTGGAAACCCCTAAACTCCATATTTCCAAATGTGATGTTAATCAACTAAGCTCTTAAGGCTGTAAACGTAGTAATTTGATGTTGCATATAAAAGTCACCATTGCCCAGTTTTTCAAAGGGTTATGGTTACCACAAGACCAACAGCCCCACATGTCTGGTTTTCATTTTACAAATTGAAAACGCTAATTGATTACTTTGTGTTGTTTCAATACAATTTTTGTATTTGCGATACAAATATCTACCTACCCAATAGCACCCTCCACCGCTTTGTATCTCCTTACAATCTCGCATTGAATTTCGAAACATTGTTTACACAACAAAAGCGACAAAAGACAAAGAGAGTGCGGTAACCGTTCCGCAACCGGTGTAGAAATTCATCCATTGCTTAATACAATTGGCGACAAAATACAAATATAATTCCCTCGAGGAAATAGCAGCGCCCGGATACCGGAAACGTGGTCTTTTTCATTGTCCATTTCATTGCTTCAAGCCCTAAGGCCCCCTGTCCGTCCCAGTTAACCAGGCCAAATCGACCAGCTAAAATACTGAAAATGAATGCACCAACTCACCGGGAATAAAATCAATAGTTTCAGTTGATGATAATGAATTGAAAGAGCATTGTCCTCGCCGTCGATATCGGTTGTTTGTACATATGTATCTATTTACAAAAGAGTATAGCAGTTAGAGAAAAGGACGAGTTTGGTAAATTGTTGATTTGTGAAATGAATGCCCTCACTGGGAAACACAATTAATGAGCATCAACAATTTCACTGATGCTATGGATATGCATCGGAATGTCGAACGAAAAGGATGATGCTATGGTATTTGATATTTGGAGGTAGATTTATCATAAATTAGATGTATTGTCTGTCAAATTGAGGAATTAATAGATGTTCCATCAATTTAATGCTTAATCAAAGGCAACGCGAACGTTTTCGCATGATCCATGACACGGGGAGAGGTGATAGGATTTCTGGTTTAATTAAATTACCACAGTTCTTTTATGGAACATTCTCTCATTTGTCATCCTCTCTAAAAAAAAAAAAAAAAAAAAAAAAACAAACCTGAAAGGCAATGAGACCACGATTCCAGACCTTAATCAATTTAACAGGATTTCAGTAAAAGGAAACATTCCAGACCGAATTTCAACAAGCCTATCTCTCAACATGTAATTACACCAACCACCACTGTACATAGGGGCAACCACATTTAAGTACCTTCTTCATTTTGAAATCCATTCATTTTCTATCCGTCAACAACTTTTCCAGATAACCAAATCCAGATATAAACTCGAATACTCTGCCGCCTACCGACAACCGTCAAATTCAAGTTAAAATAAAACACCGAAAATCCATTTGCAACACTTGAGCCTTGATGGTATCTTGTAGAGTAGTTCATGGCAGAAGCACCCTTTAATCTACTCCCAACTGCCGACGCATATGTATGTATTTCGTCCTTCTACGAAACGTTAAAATTGTTGGCAAATGTGAAAACATATGAACGCAAACGAAACAGGTAAAATGGTTTATTTATGCAAATTGGCGTTTTTCGGCCTATTTTCGTGTGCAGAAAACAGTTTACCAGAGGTTTCCGTTGATTTTTTATTTACCGTATACGACGTACACTTTTGCTTTCACTATCTGAATAAGGAGTTTTATTTTCGATATTAAATATTGTAATATTCGGCTTGGTCCGACAATTAAGACTTATTCACACTTTGTATATAAAACACAAATTTACTTTATTAAAATCACTCACAAAATTATTTATTTAACACTTTCAATTTTCACTTTTGAAACACAGAATAATTACTTTATAGCAGTTCACAATCAATTTTGCTTCACATTCGAGTGCCTATTTATAGATCTCAAATCACTTCCAGAAACCACTGGGTTTTTGTAGAAACTGAATGTTCTCGATACTTGACGAAAAGTTCTCCTCCTTACGACTAGATGCTGCCCCTATTCTATTCTGTTACAAAAGTAGGTGTTTTTTTGGCAAAGTTATCCGCATCCGCAGTAGAAGATTACATGTATAACAAAAACAACACCATACTGCTGATAAAAGTAGAAGTAGAATCATACTGCGGATAGAATTTTGACCTTATTCGACTCTCGAAAAAAGTTTTTTGTTGTTTGACTTATGATAGTTGGTACACCTTTGTTGTTTGTAGTTTTCCATTTTTCAATGAGAGTTTACTCTTTTTGTTTTTTTATATTTGTTGCTCTTTTTCAGATTGTAAACAACCAAACAGTCAATTCCGTTGCAACAGGAATTGAATTATTACTTAATATATTAAGAAAACATCAATAATCGTCTTTTAAGTGATGAAAATACTGTTATGAATGACGATGTATATTCTCTCTCCCACTTAGTTAACGGTAGCTTTAGTTATAAGAGAAGACCTGTACTTATTTTATAGAAAAGAATAAATTTAGTCTTAAGTGGAAACTCGGCATAGTTGTTTCTTTGGTATCTCGGCTTAAACCTTAAATAAAATCGACACGCTCCTCCGTGCCTATAAAACGGCAGTGGATCATAATAAACAGACGGGGGCAGCACCTTGTGTTGCCCCATTCATGAAAAAAATGGAGGAACTCTTCGGTAAGAAGCCTATCATAAGCAACACACATACCAAGACTTTGGGGGTGGTTGCAATAGCAGTTAGTTTAACATTTATTTTATTTTTTTTTACTTCATGTTTTGTTTGTAATTAGTTCACAGAATCATCCACCCACAAACCAACAAACAGCGACACTGATGTTTAGTCCACTTAGCATCGTTGCATTCAATGAACCGCCAGAGCCAACGGAACAACAGCCACCCGAACAACAGCCAACCGAACCATCGCCAAGGCCAGGTACATCGTCTTCGTCATCATCAACGGGAGCAAACAAAAGAAGAATGACGAAAAAACAAATTCATCTTCGCTGCTATTTGATTCTACAAGTTGACGCAAAAACTGTAATTCAGATTAAGATTAATAAAATTAACCTTTTTTGGTGTCTCTCACCATAATCTTCCTTGTTATTTTCCATTTTCATTAAATTTGATTATTTTCATTCGGCGAGGAAGAAATGTTTTTTGATGTTTTTATTTTTCAAATAATTATTTGACATATTTCATATATATTTTTGATACTGTAGTACCAACTTTTAAATACGAAAACTTAACAACTGCGGATCCGTTTTTTTGGTAAATCCTATTGCACTGCGGATAGATTTGCCAAAAAAACACACCTAGTGTATACAAAAGTGTTTACTACTACAAATAAAACTATTGCTACATACTTATTCTTCTATAACACGATATACACATTATAATATGTTTTCTTGTTTGTTTTTGACAAATATGAAGGCATGATAAAAACATTTTTACAAAGATGGAGACAGCGTTTGAAGCATAATTTTATTTTTTTAAATTATTTGGGCAAGAATTTTGGAAAACTTTGCCAATGTCTCTGCATGCGATTTTCAAAAACAAAAATTCTTTATGCTTATTTTAGTGTAACTCAAGTCCAATAACATAAGGATGTATACATAAACATTAACCGAACAATTTATATCGTTCTTTTTGCTAGGTTCATCAATTGCATAAGAAGTTTCATTCTTACATCATTTAAATCTGCCTGCAATACTCCCATTCAAAAAGGCAACTCAGAAAGCAACGCGTCAGATAGTCTAAGAAATCGTGTTTTCCTTGACTAAAATTACTTCATTTTGTATTCCTTCCGAATGTTAAATAATGTCAGAAAAATTGGTTAACAAACAGATTGAAACAAGGCTTTCTTATGTAAGAAAGGGCAAGTAGTCATTTTTTTAAAAAATTTTTCTTACTTATTTTTTTTTTTCTAACCTACCTAGCAGTTTTGTTTTCCGTTTTTCTTTTCCCTGAAAAATTTGTCATCTCGAGTCATACGTCAATTTTGTTCGTGTGAGATTTAAAAATGTAATCAATAAGTTAGCCTTTGAAGTGAAAAACATTAAGTGTATCAATCAATGGTAATTTTCGTGTGTGCCACAAGAATAAAAAAAAAATAATAATATTGTGAGTTAAATTATATTTTCTATTAAATATATTTTTCCACTGAGTTAAAAAGACTCGTTTTCGCGATAGATAATTATTATTTTTCTTATCTAATTTATTTCTTTTTGTGTGTTTCTACCACACCATCGTCGTACCGGACGTCAATCTATGACGATAGGGATGTGAACTTTAAAACACTCTTGATTATATTATTTTTTGCTTTCCTTAAGTAGAACTTATTTTCCTTTATTATTATTTTCGTTTGTTGTTGTTCAAGAACGTCCTTAAGTATTTTATTCTGACTTGCAACGAGATCGTGTTGGAGAGAGATTTTTGTTGTTATTACTCTTCGGTTTTTGTTTTTTTGTGTTTAATTATACTGGTACCGTGGTGGATTGAGAGTGATCAACCGTTGGGGAATCGGTTCGAGATGTGTGCGTGAATCCTACCTCGTTCGCATGCCAGCGAGTTGATCGGTGCCCCCCATGTATGGTGCTAGAATATTTTGTATAGTGGTTGCAACCTTCTATTGGGGGAACGGTTCAAGTTGTGCGTATTCCCTTCTCGTTCGCTGCCAATAGCTTGGTGTGTAGACGGGTGCGTGTTCTCCCTCCCGTTCGCATGCCAAAGTAATGATAGTTTGCGTCTGCAACCCATGTTGTTGTTTTGTCTTTGTACACGGAAGTGTGCATAGTTTTGTTTTCTTATTATGTATGGTTTACTGTAAGAAAAGCTCTCTAACTCTCTCTCGGTGTGAGCAACGGATTTGTTTATGCGCATCTTATGAGTACAAACGTTATTTATTTTTGTTTTTACAACGGGACTCGGAGTACTCATAAGTTTTTTTTTATTTACATTCATTACAGATCCCACCACGACTAGCAGCAATCAACAAACTGAATTCAATTATATTTTATTTTTATGTGTTTGTTTCTTTTTTTTTTCATGAATCAATTTTAATTTGACTTTGTTTTCTTTTCAAAATGAAATAAAATTAATTTTCAAAAAAAGTAATAATAATAATAAAAAAAAAAGAAAATTTGAATTACTCTAACTTAATTCTTTATTCAAAACTATTCCTATGTCTTTTACTTATGAACTTATACAGTAGGTACATACTATCTTGAGCTGATTTGTTTCTTCTTTTTTCCCCTTCTTCTTCACTCCCTTCCTTACTCCAAAAGACAGGTCCGGAGACCTCTATTTGAATTTACTTAGTGCCCACAAATCTTTATAGTCGTAATGATAGTACTTCTCATTCAAGCCGTTCAGAATCGGCATACAATTCAACTCCTTACAAATTACATGTACTCAAAAAATATTGAACTTAAGCTAATGTCAAAAAACTGGACAAAAATGTCCTTAAGTAAGCAAAAAAGGTAGACTTGGCTTTCTCTTCTTCAAATTGCCCAATTCACTTAAGCAACGAGTGAATGAAACCGCACAAGTAAAAGTTGAACGAAAATTTAACGAAAGTAGCTTAAGTGCATTATGATTTGCTCATAGGGTTCGTGTGTATTCGCTGTATCACTTAAGCGTGCTTGCGTGAGCAAAATTGCATTATAGTTCAGCCTTTAAGTTCACGTTAAAAATAATTACAGTAGTATAATTATATAGCCTTAGGGTCAGCAAAATGTTGCTATTCATTTTTTCTAAGGTTTTCGTTAAATGATAAACCTCCTTTTTTCCGTAAAAGAGGAAAAAGACAACAACAAAAAAAAAACAAAATAAATTGAACCAAATGAAAACAAGACATTCCATTCAATAAATAAATCGTTCATTATTAATGCCCATCACTCAGTTATCTATCATCGTTCAAGAACTCAACACCACCTAGAATAATCTAGAAGTGAGAAAAAAGGAGAAACTGTTTTCATGTTGATTTTTAAAGGCTATCGATTTTTATGTCGATAAAAAAGATGAGATAAGCGTAAGACAAGTCATTACTTAAAGAATGCTTCTCATTTAGTAAGAAGGTTCAATCCCAAATTGTTTTGGGTGCAAAAACTATATTTAATCACCCTTTTTTTGCATCGCAGTTGTTCAAGATTTTTTATTTGCCAAAAGACAGTAAAAACAAGCTTGTTTGCAATAAATCAAAATTATGATTGGATTTGATTTCGGACCACCTGCTACCTAGAAGAAATAACTCCACCATTGCAATGAATAATTCATCTTACTTTCGAATGCACTATTCGAACACACCTCATCAATATACTCTAAGCAAATTTTCCAATCTCATTCTCAGACGCGACAGCACAAAAAGAATCATAATCATAATTCTATTTAAATTCAAAATGAGCTCCTGCAGGGAATGTCTGCTCTCTGATGTCCTGATCCTGATGCTCTATAATAATTTCATGACACAGAAGAGTTCGATGTATGTCTGTTGATATTAGCTGGTATTTATTATTCAAAGACATTTTGTTTACCTGAGGCGAATATGGGGGTAGGTAATTGGAATTGATACGTCACCAAACCAGAAATCAGATGTATCAATCTTCATAACAAACAGATGTGTTCCTGTTATGAATGTAAATTAGTTTCAGCTTGCAGCATGGAATATTTTTTTTTTTACTTCCGGCTTGAAGTCAATGTTTAAACTTAAAAAAAAAAGAGGCAGTAACATGAACTCATGAGAGATAGACAAATAACAACAAATTAAGGAAAATGAGTTCTTCAAAAAGAGTAAAACACTTTTGTTATTTCATCCTATGTACATTAATTAAATTTTCTAAAACCGTCTCTTTATTTGCATTTAAAGTTCCTCAAGGACCAATTCAAAAAAATTAATGCAAACTTGAAATTTAGCTAGTGGGAATTTTGCATTTCGTACTGTCGTTAAATTTAACCCCAAAAGAACTCAGCATATTCGCACCCGAAACGCAACACGACACCACACAGCACACATCCCTTATAAAATGAGCATTTCCAGCCCGCAGTTGGTGTTTTCATTTCCCTACAATAAATATTGGTAAAACAACTATACAGGACGCAACGCGGCGGTGGCGGTGTGGCAGCGATGCCGGCGTGTCACATTATGAGCTTCACACTTAACAAGGATAATTAACGTCAAGTGCCGCCAGCAAAATAACCATCCTTTTGTGCCATTCTACTGCGCTCTGCCTCTGCTCCTCTTTGCCAAGAATATCATGCAATGCATCGTTTCGTTATTATATCGTTCCATCAAGGACGAAAGCAACTTTTGCTCAACCAGCACTTTTTGTTCTCGTGCAACGCGAGTGCAGTTCGATGAAGGGCGGGAGGGCAATGCAGAAGAGGAGTTCTCTTCTGACTCTGTGGAGTATGTGAACTAAGTCCTGCATTGTGTTTTTTTTTTTTTTTTGTCTTTTATGACGAGATCCTCTTTTTTATGGTTGGTGTGATTTTTTTTTTGCTTGCCTCGAAAAAATGAATTTTCAAAAATGTAGATTTCTTATCAGTTTTGTTGTGACTCTTTGAGGCTGTTTCCCTCCAGGGACAATGATGATACCAACTGCAAAAAAAGACATGTTAAAGGATAAAAATGAGCAAAGTATTCATAATAGGATTGCGAATAAAGCACTTAAGTGGCTATTCACAGTTTTAACTTGTCCCATTTTTTTTCCTCGTGAGATACATTTTTGGTAATTTTAGTAGAGTGGCAATTTTGAATAAGTAATGAGAAGGCTAATGAAAAAGTGAATTAACTTAAATATGAGTCAAGGGATTTTTCAACTGTAATTAAAACTTTTTAAAGTGCAATTCAGAATTTAAAAATTTTTAAATTTACCAAACAAATCAACTCCTTTATTTTTGGAATCTGTTTCTGGCAGAAAACAGTCTTTGCTTAAATTTCTCGAAAAAATTTAACTACATATAAGGTTTCTATTTAAACTAAACTTTATAGTAAAATATGTATTCCCAACTGATATTGCCAGCTTGCGTTTTTAAATGCGTCTTTGACTTAAATGGTTAGCAGAAAAATCAACAGGAAGTAAGAATAAATATATGTATCCTAGGTAATGCTAACCTCGAAATAAGTCATTATCTTAAAAGAAAAAAAAAAAAGTTAACCGCTCCCTCAATTTTACAAATGAATAGGTACTTGTATACCATAAGCCGGTTGTTTACAAATTTCACTCCGAATTCATAGTAACCCGAAACCCACGTGTTTCGGAATGAATCTGTATCTGCGCAGTAAGCGAGCTTAAATTTATCTGGAGAGGGTTTTTGGCTGTAGATTATTCTAACCAACACTCAGTTATGAGAATTTCAAGTTCTATTGCTCGAAGCTGAAAATTTCTCCCCGAAATATTGGGTTTTTCATGGTTTCATTCTTTTTCGGAGTATCGAGTATGATGGAACATTTCATTTGAATAAAAGAAAAAGTATCAGTCGTTTCTCATACTTACGGAAAACAACAACGTTAGAGATTAATCAGGCTTGTCACAAACTGGCAGTTATCTAATATCTATCGGAAAAAAAATGTTATTCTTGTGTCAGTTCTTCGTGGTCATTGAATAAGGAAATAGATAGTTGATATAAAGCAATTTCAGTTAGTTTATTTATTTATTTATTATTTAACTAGGTAAAAGAATAAATTTGGAAAAATTCACAGTTGAGATATTAACACACTCGAGAGCTAAATTTCAACTTTTTTTCGATTTTTTGAAATACCAAAAGGCCATAATTTATGGAAAGTGTGATAATTAACGAGGATAAGAAGAATTAACGATTCGAGCTGTTTGGTTCTTCTTTAACAATGAATATTTTGTTGTTCTTGTTGTCGTCTTTTCTGTAATGGCTGGAATACAAACACAATTTAGCTTTGTCTTCGTCTGCGTAACGATGCACCCGCTTCGAGCTTGCTTTGGACAGCATTTCTGATGATGGACCCCTCTATAAACAAATTAATTTTGTTTGTCGACTTTTTTACAGCTGTTGAGCTGCAGACAAATCAAATGTTCACCATACTTGAACTACACTGAACCAAAAACAGTAATCATATTGATAATTTTGTGTGTTAAATTGAATATTATGTATGATAATTTTAATTTCAATTTTCTTCTATATATATAAAAATGTTATGTTGGTTTGTGTACGCTCGAAAAACTCAACAACCGTTTAACCGATTTTCTTAATTTTATTTTAAACTAAAGAGGAATAAGGGTAGAAGGTTGTTAACAAACAAAAAGTAAACTTTCAATCACAAACGGTGCAAATGTTAAAAAATAATGCTTTTCTTACTTCAGCAAAATATATCAATATAGCTACGAATATTCGATTTCGTCAAATATTTTTATTTTCAGATTTCAGTCAAAAAAAAAAAATGTCAGTGAAGAAAAAATATTATTTGTCAAATATTAGGCGTGTTTTCGTGACAACCAAGTAAAGTAAAACAAAATTTAAAACAAAGAAAACAACAATACAAATTGACTGGATTTTACTTTAGCTTTTTATCGAGAGTAAAAACTTACTTGGAATGCCAATTCCTATTTTTTCAAACTCAGAGGGATGCTAAGTAAATTTTTTGAATAATTTAATATAGCAAATGCCAAAAATTTGTCAGTTTGTTTTATGAAAGCATTCAATTTAAATCAAATCGCCAGTAAAATCGAGTTGAATCTGGATCGTTTTCTGGATATTTTGTTTTCTTTACTTTACTTGCTAGTCACAAAAACACACCTATTGTTTTCATCGACAATAAAAAAAACTATACACTTGACATTTTTAGTTGTCGATTTTTTTCTTTTTTTTAGATTTGTTGCTGAGTTCGACTCACTACTTTTGTACCAGTGGAGCGTTTGTCTACGTATTTTGAGGGGCGTAAATGAGTTTTAAGTATTTTGTATAAAACCGACCAAGCCGTTTATGAGATATATCCAGGAAAGCTGGTAGTGGAGTAGCGAAATAGTGGGTAGCAGGTAGTGGGGTGACGGGTAGCGTGTAGAAGTAGCGGGTTTCGGGTAACGGGGTACCAAGTGGCAAGAACCAGGTAGCGGGTAGCGGATAATATAGGTAGAGGGTAGTAGGGCCGTGGATAGAGTTTAAAGTTAAGGTCTTATTTTTATCAAACGAGGAAGTACAAAGTCTGCTAGGTCTGATTTTTTAGATTTGTTGCTTTCGATTTGTTGAACTGCTTGCAGCAAGGAATGGACTGACTAATTTGTGAAATTCTCTGAAATTTTAAATTATTTTTATTGGAAAATGACTGAAAATGTTAAATTTTTTTGTACAACGTGTATGTGGTTTGATTCGTGTCATTATAATATATTGATTGTTTCTGTGGTATTAAGTTCGACTCACTTATTTTGTACCAGTGGAGTGTTCTGCACCGAATTTTGACAGAATGTTCGGGTAGTGGCGTGAATGTGTTTTTAAGTATTTTGTGAAAAATCGACCAAGTCGTTAATGACATATGAGCAGGGTAGTTGAGTAGCGGGGTACCAAAGGGGTAGCAGTTAGCGTGTAGGGTAGGATAGCGAGTAATGAGGTACCGGGGTAGCGGGAAACGGATAGCAGTTAAGGTCTTTAATTAATAGCATTCGCGATCACAATCAATAAAGCTCAAGGTCAATCTTTAGAATTGTGTGACTTAGATTTAGATGCGACGGAGAGTCTTTATATCTACACAGACAGAAAAACAAAAAATGCAAAATTCCATTAACAATGGCAAAATTAAATTTATATGACATGTAATCTTTGTTTTGTTTTTTTGTTTCTCATTTCTCACCATCCAAATCACATGTGCCACTGCAAAGTGTGGCAGGGTACAGCTAGTGATTCATAAAAACACAATAATTCAAAACCGTGTGTCACATTGTGATTTGCGTTGTCAAATGAAAACTATAGTTTCTATTGAAAACTATGTGGTCTCATTTAACATTGTATATCATCTTGAAACCGTAGTTATCAAAGAAAATCGACGACAATCAAATGAAAACTGCGGTTCAATTGTAAATAGTTATTTAAAAATGAAATCGTTGTTGTTAACTTGAAAACAAAGGTTGCCAATATGAAGACCATAGTTTCTATGGTTTTCATTAAAATTGCGTTTTTCGAGTGTATTTAAGTGATTTTTCAAATTCAAATGCCTCACCATACTTTGAAAATTGAGCTTTCCGTTACGGGGTCACATTACGTAACGTTACGTACGGAAACTGTACGTACTCATTGTAATGACATAATTATATTGACTTCCTTTGGCTGAACTACCTTAAGGCTAAATCACAAAGACGCTTCAGCTTCGCTTCGTCTGCGTTACAATGCACCCGCTGTGCATTTGATCTTTGAATGACAGTTCTCCCACCATCACATCATCATCCTGCAAACACAGCTTTGCCACTTTACTCTTTTTGATTTTTGAACAAACTTTGAAAATCTAACAAGGCACCTACTTTTGCGGGCACCATCAAGGGAATTTCTTAAAATCCTACTTCACTCCGAAAAAAATTAATTCGATTTTATCTTCAAATTTCTAATCCCGCATTGATTAAGTTATAAGACCTAATCGTATGCCATACAGTGAAAAATCGCAACGCCTGCATACATATTTCTCCTATTTTTCATCAGGAAAATATAATTATGTAAGTGACCATCGCAATTAAAGTTTCTATCGTTATATGCGAACAATAAGTGGACAACAGTTTACAAACCACGGAAATATTAACCCATAACCCAAATACGCAAACACACACACGCAGCGCACACACATATTGAATTGTTTAATACCTCAGCCACCACGTGGGGACTTCGCGTTAAATGTTTGGTTGAATTAAACCACTAGTTTCATATATTTTATCCACCATATAGTGTCAAAATTAAACTCGAACATTTTAACACAATTCGGACACAAATTCCAGATGAACTTTTAATAATAACTGTTTCTCTGAGACGACAATGTATCCAAGCCCCAGGGCCAATATATTATAAGTAAATGAAAGACGACTTCAGTCTTTGAATTTGAGTTTATAACTGGTGTTTTATTTTTTAACCAACTTATAACTAAACATTTTTGTTAATGACTTATAGTTGTAATACAACACTTCCTGCACATGCCAAAACCGTACACTTAAATAATATTCACAGTCAGCAACAATAGAATTACTTAAAGAACAACAGAATCATTTAAAACCAATAAACTGTAAAGCTAAGCAAATCATTCATTGCATTTTATTGTAATCTGAATATCTGTTTTGAATTGTCAATGCCCATAAAAATATTGTCGTATTAATTTGCTTGGCAAGCAAAGTTAAAGTCATTAACTCCTCCCCTCCTTAAATTTGAACGTCCTCGTTCATAATATTAAGAACACTCATTCTGATTGCCTCTTTATCCAACTTTGATTTCTCGGGTTCTGCATTGGTTGTTATTGTAATCTTTTTTGGTTTTATCTTTGCATACAATAGAACAAGAATGAGTATGGCAAGTATTCCCGTGATAGCGTACCACATCCACTTACTTGTTTCCAAGGTTGCTTTAAATTCGTTAATTTTTTGATTATTCAAGAAGTGCAACTTGTGCAAGTAAGGTAGAGATATCTTATGATTGTATGTGACTTCGTCCAACATTGTTTTCTTTGGTGCTGTTAGGTGAACCATGTCGAAGGACTGATTAGTGTAGTATTCCTTTCCGTTGACCTTTATCTTAGACCTAAATGTAATTAGGAAAGACCCATTCAGTACGATGTGTTGAGCATTGTCTTCAATTGTGATATTCTCGCCTCTGGCTATGATAATTCCATTCTGGATTGCTTCAATCATTGTTACTTCATCGGCATGGGTGGTTGGACATTTAGCTGTGTTATTATTAAGCAGTTGAGCAAGGCAAGAGTTCTCGGGGTCTTTTTTGCAATAGGAATAGAGGGGAGCTTTCTTGCACATACTTAGTGGATAATTAATTATTTTACAGTTTGCAGAACGGTTTGAACTTAAATCTAAAATTTTATTGTCATGAACAACTGGACTAATTTGGAAAAGTCTACATATTTCTTGGACTTTAGGAATTTTAATTAAGTATACAAGTGAATCGTTTTGGTAATACATTTTTACATCGGCAACGTTTAACAAATCGGTTATTTCGGTAGCAAAGTTTTCTCTTATTTCAATTAATTCTATTTCTTCTGAATTTAAAATTAAAGGATTCACAATATTATTTTTTGCTAATATTAGAGAGTAGATATTATTGCTTAAATGATTAATTACTATTCTATTTCTCCTAGACATTATAGAAATTAGTTGTCTGTAATCATCAGCCGGCTCTTGTTTGTCTATAGAGTTTTGGTTTATACTATTAATTGCATCTGTAATTTCATCTATTTTGTTCTGAATCTGAGTGTTTATGTCAATCTGCCTATTGTTGGATCTTGTTAGCTCGTCTTCCTGCATTTTTAACAGTTCCATATCTTGATGATCAGGTGTACCTGTAATAAACTTTATTGCAGAACCTATAAAATCTATGGATCGTATTTTTCTAATGGCAGGCCTAAGCATTCTTAATAAACGCTCTATTTCATCTATATCCTGCAGAAGAACTTCTTTGAGTTTTTCATCTTTAATTTGCTTCAATATGTTTTTGTTATCAGATAGAATAGTTACAATGGTGGAAAAATTTGTAAAATGCTTTAGGTACACATAGTCTTCATAGATGGCCACTTCACCTGTTGGTATAGGGATATATAGCGCTGAAGAGTAGTCGACAATATTGTTTTTTAAGTATACTTTATCGCCTGTCTTATATTCTTTCGGTTTGGTATTACTATTGTGAAATTCTAAGTCTTTTTGTTGTTTTTTCTTAAGTTTTGTAATTATTTCGATTTTTAATTTTTTGGAAATGTTGTGAAAAATATCTGAAGGCTTATAACCTGTAACTGAATGTATTGAGTTGTTATATTTGAAGGTTGAAAAAAGCATTATTTCAATAATATCTTGGGAACTTTCCTTAGTACACCTTGCTATTTCGGCAAGGGTCGAATGAAATCGTTCGACTTGTCCGTTGCTTTGACTATGTAGTGCTGGTACAGAATGTGTTGAGATATTGAATTCATTTTTTAATAGTGCTTGAGTTGAATTTGATGTAAAAGCACCTTCATTATCTATGACTATTAATTTCGGATTTCGAAATTGTGAAATAATTTCAATCAAGGGATTTCTTATGTCCACAGAATTTCTAGAGGGAATATGTTTTATGATGGCGAATTTTGAAAATTTATCAATACACGTTAAAAAATATTGTTTACCGGTGTTGTAAATATCTAAGTGGAGAATCTCTCCTACGTATGTTGGGATTGGTGTTGCACCGATGGGATGTTGCACTGGTCTACGCTGATACTTATTTTCCTTACAAATCTTACATTTAGATGCATATGCCTTACAAAGCTTCATCATATTCGGGAAATAGTATTCTGAGAGTATTTGTTTGAAGTTTTCTCTTGGACCTCTATGTGCTCTGTTATGCTCGGCAACGATGATTTCTTCTTGATCGTGTGTGTTAAACACGTCTTGAACAAGTGGTCTAGCATATTTAATTTTTACTTTGGGAAATGCGATAATGAGAACATTTTGTACTTTACCTAAGGTTTCTATGTCACAGTAGATTCCATTTACTACGTCCGTATGAAGGACATCACGCATTATATCTATAAGTTCTTCGGTGGATCGAAATGATATAATATGTCTAACCTGTTTTTTAAAAAGAATCTTAACTTTCTTGCTTTTCTCGGAACCTTGAGTAATAAAGATTTGATTCTTGAAGCAGTTTATGGGATTGTCTACTGAGGGAATAACTTTCGTAAGGGATTCCTCACTGTGAACGGTTTGATCTGAGGAAGACAGCGCGTTAATATACTGACGAGATAGTGCGTCTGCTACTTTATTTTCTTTACCGGGTTCGTAATGAAAGGTTGGAGAATATTCCTCAATGAAAGCTCTCCATCTCTTCAATTTAGTGTTAGGATTTTTTTCGGAAATGGCAAACGTGAGAGGTTGGTGATCTGTGTATAAAAAATTAATTTCATCTTCATGTTCGTTAGTCATGTTTTGATATTCGCCTTCGCATTTGTTTTCAAACACGTACTCGAAATTATTTTTTTCATATTCGTCTTCGTAGTCTTCGTATGTGTTTTTATTGTCGACGTCATATTCGTAGCTTTGGTTTGGGTCCTCGTTTATACCTTGAGACTGTGCGAAGTTTATTCGCTGATTTTTAGCTATAGGTACTCTATCTGATTCACGCAACCGTTTGAATGTTTTATTATTTTCGTAATTTTGGGGTTGAGGTCTAACAATTTGGTTGCTGTAAGACTCTTCACGTCTTTGACGGAATTTTGAGGAATTATCGATACTCATTTGGTCGTTTGGGTCAACCAATTGTTCATATCGAGGTTGTAATTGACGGATTCTAGATGAGTTTCTTACACTGATATGATTGTTTCGTTCACCTGGCTGTTGGTTTTGAAATGGGAGCGCCCTCGTTACGAGTTTGTAGTTAGGGTTGCTCCGAGGAGGGGCGTTACTTGAATTATTACCAATATTTGGGTTTTTATCAAAAGCTCTTGCGAAGTTGTACCTATGTTGGTTTGCTTCGAGCTCTTGGGCTTTGGCTAATGCGGTAGGCAAGTCTTCGCAACCGGCAGAAAACAGAATATTACAAAATGGCTTGTTAAGGCCTGATATAAATACACGCAATGCATCTGCTCGGAATTTTGTGGCTAATGAATTTATTAAATTGTTATTACCTGAATACTCCATTGAAATTTTGTTTGTAATAGCAGTGAGATGTTTTTCTATCCTGTCGTAAAAATCTGAAATGGACATTTGTCCTTGGCACAAAATGCTCAATTGATTTTCAAGTACATGAAGTGGGCGTTTGTCTGCGTATGAATGATCTAACCGTGCAATTATAGCATCGAAATTAAGGACCGTATTGAAAGAAGATAAGATTAAATCTGCTGATCCCACAATTTTATTTCTTATGATGGCAACAGCTTGGTAGTACCTTTCAGAACCTTCATAAGGGATAAAAAGTTGTATGGCTGTTTTTGCCGCTTGCCGCCACGAAATATATCTGGATCGATCACCAGAAAATTCTGGTATTGATTTTATCACATCAAGTGATATTTGACATTGAATGTCGGGTGTTGTTACGGTAATAGGCTCATATGCCACGGCCGTACTTGAAGGAATTTGGCAGGAATTTAATTTTTCCGTTAACTGCGTAATTTGCATGTTCACTTTTTCGTTAACCTCTCTGTTTTCTAAAGTTATTTCCTGCATTCTCCTAACCAATGTTTCGCATGCTGTTTCTACAGCTACCTGCACGGCTGATGAAATCACATTAGCTATTTCCGACATTATTTATAAATTACAAAATATTATATTTATAAAAATATGAAAAAAGGTTTTAATATTTTTTTTAAAAAAATTTTCTTACACTAGAATAATTACAAACAGCATCTCTTGTTGATTGTTGATGATAGATTATTTTTATTTTTGTTGTTGTTGCTTCTTTGTAAGCGGTTGTTGTTTTTCTTAAACGTTTAATGTTTTTTTGTTTATGTTTTTTCTCTCTATGGAGATTTTTCACACTTTAATGTTTTTTGTTTGTTTAATTGTTAATCTTTTTAAACAAAGTTCGCGTTTTTTGTGTTGGTCTTGCCTTGTTTCTCTTTTTATAAAGATTTTTATAGGCACACGGTACTAAGCGGGAAAGGAAAGAAAAAAAATGTTAGTGGGTTTCCGCGGTTTTGTGATTAATTGGCTTATCTCTTTATATAAAGATTTGTAAAAGCACACACGATACTACGCGGACAAAGTTGGGCGCCAGTAAATGAAAGACGACTTCAGTCTTTGAATTTGAGTTTATAACTGGTGTTTTATTTTTTAACCAACTTATAACTAAACATTTTTGTTAATGACTTATAGTTGTAATACAACACTTCCTGCACATGCCAAAACCGTACACTTAAATAATATTCACAGTCAGCAACAATAGAATTACTTAAAGAACAACAGAATCATTTAAAACCAATAAACTGTAAAGCTAAGCAAATCATTCATTGCATTTTATTGTAATCTGAATATCTGTTTTGAATTGTCAATGCCCATAAAAATATTGTCGTATTAATTTGCTTGGCAAGCAAAGTTAAAGTCATTACTTATACACTACACATTTTAAATTCTACTTCACTATTCTCAATCTCTTCGCTATTCCCAAAATCTACTTCGTTTACTTTTTGTGTAACGCTGCTCCAAAACAAATTAATTTCTGTGTTGTATTTATTTCTTAAAACACTGTTGAAGCTGTCAGACAAAGCAAAAGTTCAGCATATTTAACTAGAGCATCCGTTTGGAGTCACGTAACGTACGAAACTGAGGTCCGAAGTGTCTTGTGATAGCAAGCATTGAATTCCCTGTAGCAGAACTCGTTAACGTCAGGCGAGCTGAAGCTGAAACGCTTTGTGATCAGCCTTAAAAGACGAAGGCAAGGCTTAAGCGTGTTAATGTTTCAAGCCATAAGCCCCCTTATTGTCGACTGTATCAATAAGTTACAGCATATCGGAATAGATTTTAGGGACTGTTTATCGTTTCTGATGTAGGTAGTGATGAGATGTTGTTGTTTTGGGTGGTGTGTTGGCTTAGATGAGGTTTGTGAGGGAGTGAAGGTGTAGGTGTGGGGTTTGGGGTTAATTGTGTGAGCGTGGGTGGGGGGAAGTGTTCATAAAGAACCATTGATATAATTGGTGGTGTATCGCAATAGAAGACAATCAAGATGTGGCACAACTGAAACTTACATTGTTACCTAGGAATTGAGATGGTTGGTGTTGTGATGTTTTAGATGGTGTTTTAGTGTGTTATCGATTGTTACGTGTGATTTTGTTTTTTATTATGGTTTACTTAATCCGACGTTATTTTACTTCATGAACTAATAGTCATTGCGTCCACGATTTAGCTTACTGTTAAAATTTGGAAATTTGATTGAAGAAGTTAATTTATGGGGATCATTGAAACTTCAAATTCTTATTTGGTCTTTTATGAGTTTGTTCAGATTATCATTTTATAGCTTGATATATTTTTCTGAAATTTGTTTGTGTCTTTTCAATGTAACTATTATAATAATGCTGTCACTGAGTTTCAAATTTCTTTTTTATTTCCTTGACATTAATAAAATTTACATATTTAATCCGCAATACCAAAAGCCCAAAAGCCTTTGGTATAACTGTCTCTTATAAACCCCTGTCCAAAAGACTTGCTAGATTATAATATACACAAGTTCAGTGTTCGAGGGGGGTGTGGAGTTGAATTCGATGCTGAGTGAAATCTGAGTGGGGGAGGGGAGAGGTGCGGTATGATGTGGAAAGTTGGGGGGTGGGTGATGGATAATTGATAGTTGTCCACCCGCGCTCAAAATGCGGATCTAGAATTATCAATTTCAGTTCTGCTTGAATACAAATTTTAAAATAAAATCAAAATATCTCCCTTACACACACGTTTACAACCATAAAAACTCTTTTTTTTTAATACTTTTCATAACTCTGAGAGTAATAAGTTTAATTGGGAACCACTCAGAACTCGATCCGAAAGGATCTTTTTGCTACAAGCTCCCCAAAAAACCATGGACTAGACAACAGAGAGAAGCAGCAAAAAAAAAACAATTTCCCAATCATGATTTACCTCCATGTTAAATCTATAACATGGAGTTATAGATTTCGTCCATTCGACAACCAAAAAATTTGCCTCTGGCGGGCAAAAAGTTTTGCCTGCATTTTTTTTCGGTTTACTTAACTTAGTTCTGCACGACTGCAAAACATTCAATACTTCTTCAATCCATAAGAAGAAGGAGAAGAAACAGAAGAGGAAGGCATCAGCAAAAGGGATACCGAACATAGAGCCCCGGGCGGCCAAAGGATCCAAGTCAAAAAGGTGCACTTAAACGGATAGCTTTGAATCCACACCACTCCCTGTTGTATGAACTGGACGGGCATATATAACCAAAAGGCGTTCCTGTGGGACCTTCATCCCCTATTCTATTTTGCAGTCCTGGTGATGGTGATAATAGAGTTTTCATAGCCTCGATATCTCTTTTTGTATGTTGTTTGCCCATGTGAATTGCAAGGAGGCAAACGACAGACCTGCCGCCCGGCGAGGACAACGACGACGACCAACAACGCAACCATAATCGAAACGAGGAGCTTAAGAATGTCTGTAAGGGTCTCTATATAATGTTTCGTTAGACGGTTGGTTGGTTGGTTGTTGCACAACGTGTGTAATTAGTATTCCTGGCATGTAAATGAACAAATTTAATTTAAGCTTGCTATTTGATTTTCGTGCCGCATAGCACGTTAGGGTGGGTCAACGTCACACACTTTGCCGATGAAGTCGTTCTAGTCTTGCAGTGTATAGTTTGGAGGTTCAATGCTGAAGGGATAAGTTGTTGCTTTCTGTTTTAGGGATATAACCTTTTATGTGAAATAAATATCAAGAGGCACATTGTGTAAAGTGAAAGGAATCAATTGCGGAAGTTGTCCTTCAGCAGTGTAAGACCAAATCTACTCGTGGCAATGAGAAAGCGATTTGGTTGGAATTTTCAGATAGTTTCGTTGGAATGTGGGAGACATATTTTGAAGGGTAAAGTTGGTTCATTTATGCATTTATGGGACTTTGATATTTATTTTGTTTTCCAAGCATTTGAACGGAAGGCATTACGGTCCTAAGGCGGGGGACTCTATTTAAATAGTTTATTGAGGTTTTATTTAACTAGTCGCTTATTGTTCTGGAATTAAAGGAATTCTTTGAAGTTGTTTGGGTTGGAATACGGTTTATGATCTGATCTGTAATTGTTTTTGTCTTTTTGAAATTTAAAACAGACCTTATTTTATTTATCAGCTTTATGCAATCAATTATTCCACAGCCTCATATCACTATCTGGTTTTTATTGCTTGTTTTCTAGTTCAATTTTTTTGCTAACTGCTATATCAATTCCATGTCCTTAACATTCTAGCATTTTGTGTGGCAAACTTTGTTTTTCGAATACTGTTGCAGAAAAATTAAACCGCGTGCATTATACTGGAATGAACGTATAGACGAACGTCGAGTGAAAAGCCTGCAAAACAAAGTTTAATTGACGGTTTTTATGTTTTTCCCTCGTAACGAACGAAGTTTTATTTTTAGCTCTTTTTTTCCATTCCAACTCAACACACGACAGGTTATGTGGAATTTAATAAGAGTAGAACTCATGAGGAAATGTATTTCATTAAAATGTTTTCACCTACATACGATAAAAAAAAAAAACTAACGATAAAAATAAAATCCTTGTGTATTGTAGTCATTTTAATTGTTGAAAATTTAATGAAACGTTTTTATTTAGAAATGTTTTAATTTCTATTTTAACTTTTTTGGATTTTTAAATTGTTTGATTGAAAAAATCTCAGTTATTTGAAATAGATTTTTTTTATTTATTTCGAGGACGGAGAGGTGATTTAAAATAACTCACTTCATATGTACTTCATTTTTGCAGCTAGCAAATTTCTCTGAAATTTTTTTTAGTTGTTTTCGGATGGTTGGTAATTTTTTCACGCCTGGAAATAAATTCCTGTCATATTTATAGAATGTATTCTGTATTTTTGTCGGATTCCATGCAGGAATGTGATCATTTTCGTTAAAGAATAAATAAATATGAGTTTGAAGGTACTATTAAAAAGTTGTTTAAATATCATGATACATTTTCTAACACAATAAATATTTGGAATCATGCAAGTGTGTCATGATTTATAATGTTGTGAAACGTGCATACCTGGATCATCTCAATTTTATTACAATTGCTTTTCTTGATACAATTTCATTTCATCATGATATAAATGTCATGAGTGATAATCTGTATTGACACTTATCATGAAATGTACCATGTTTTAAACGCTGATTAATGTTATGATATAGTTTCATATGTATATCAAAATATTTTTTTACACAAACAAAAAAGAGTGAGTGAGAGTGGAGGAAACAATTAAAGATCTATCAAAGTTAGATAAAGTGGGCTGACAGTTAGTACTGTTACCGTCACACTTAGATTAATGTAGATCCATTGTGATACTCTGAAGTATTGTAACTTTCGTCTAGTTTCCTGGTATTAACACGGGTCTGTAGGAGATTCCATCTGACGTTGGATTTTTGAACGACAATATTACTGACGTGTCGCAGTGGAACTCCTATCTGATAGTATGGGGTCAAGTGCTGAGCCTTTCCTTGCAAGCTCATCCGCTTTTTCGTTACCTGGCAGATCACATGTGGCTAGGAACCCAGCATAGTCTTACGTTATGCTGTGTACCAAGAACCTTCAGCTCTTCGCGACAGCAAGAAACAAGCTTCGACTTGATTTGAGTTTCAGAGATCGCTTTTATCGCTATCAGTATGGTCGGGGAGCCTAACGAATTTGCTAGGTTGAGGCTTTCCTAGTAGAAACCTGCTCCTTCTCCCGTGTTCATTCTTGTAATAGTCGATTCATTAGTGGAAGGCACCTTTTTTCCCAATCTAAGTGTATTGGACAGTGGCCGTAGCTTAGTGGTTAGGTGCGTTGGCTGCTAAGCAGAACGTCGTGGGTTCGAAGTCCTACCTGGGCCCATAGTCTTTATTTCATCTTTCACGGGCACTGCCTCTTGCGAAGAACTGACAAAACTTCCAAGAGTATTATCTGTCATGAAAAAGTGCTTCTCAACTTTGCCGTTCGGAATCGGCGTTAAATTGTAGGTCCCCTCTATTCTTCACACGCACTTAGAGAATTGTTGATGAGAGTAAGCCACTAAGGCCTTGGCTCTTCAAGATCTGTCGCGCCACTCTATTTATTTATATTTTAAGTATATTGGGGAAGCTGGTATTAAAGGATTTGTTAAATTCTAAGTAAGGGTTCATAAAATCCGTGCAGATATTGTTACCTCCGTATTTTGTAAGGATAGCAACGTGGCCACTATGGCTAGTTTTCCAGATACTGATTCGACTGAGCCTAGGGGCGCTGTTCGTTGCTGATTCTTGAACAAAAAGACCTAATTGGTTGGGAGAGATCGCTTCAAAATATGCAAGCCATTCTTTGTACTTTGGTAAGGGTTTTCAATTCGTTGATTTCTCCAGAGCTTTCCACCAAACCAAACTACCATTGGTTAGTATTGGTCTGACAATGGCAGTGTACATCCACATGATTTTTGATTTTAGGATTTGGTCCCCAATTTCTACCCAGAATCTTGGATATCTGGACCCCAGTTTTTTGGTCCAATATAAATCCGAGTTATCTCACTCGGTCGGAAATTTTAAGTGAGGTGTCATCACTTTTTGGTATTTCAAACGCAGATAATTTCCTTCCGTTTGTGAAAAGACCCAGTTCTTTCTATCAAAGGATCGATATTGTTACAAAGCGCAATATATGTATTATTATCCTCCTCACAAAAGAAAACAATTCGTTGGATAACATGCAAAATTAGGCATCATAACCATACAATTCACATTCAACTCCTAATTTTTGATTTTGAAGACTTATTGTCCTTTTTGCTGCCTTCTTATGCCACCAGAGTTTAGATATGCCTTTATGATACTATCAGAGACGTTGTATACCTGTTAATTGAATGCCACCTGGGGCATAATACCTGCTACTCGATCAAAATATCGATTACTATCAATTACTATCAATGAAGATTGGTGTTTTCTTCAATAAGACCATGTAGAAATCAACGAGGAAAGCAAAAAGCACTATGTGTATAAAGTCACAGATTTGGCTAGTAAATTAAGGCTCCAATGACAGAACATCATTCAAATGGACAACAATACTCTATATACGGCAAAGTTGAGGAGCACTTTTTCATGATAGATTGATACTCTTGTAAGTTTTGTCAGTTTTTCGCAAGAGGCAGTGTCCGTGAAAAATGAAATAATAACTATGGCGACGAGTAGGACTCGGACGCACCACTTTCTGCACCTAACCACTAAGCCACGGAAACTACAATTATATGCTGGGGACCTTGTGGTGCACACATTTGATCAGCTAGCTAAGGCTTGAAGCAATGAAAGCAATGTCATCTGTCATCTATGTAATTTAAATATTTATGTCTTAACAAGAACTCAAATGTCCCCTCAACAAAATCCCCAAATTTGCCACAAAAATATTTCCCAAACCAATTTTAACCGAAAATCAATTAAGTCGATGACATTGCAAAATCTTAATGGGTTAACACCCTCTGTCAATCTTTAACAAACCGAACCTAATTTTATGAATATACGAGACACTAATATTCACACGCATAGAATAATATTTCCCTATTAATGGAAAAGCAAAACAAAAAAGACCAACCTTAAAACCAAAATGTGTGACGTAATGACAAGACCATAAAATCGCAAACTTTATTTTGATGAAGAAATTTTGTCGATAACCAACAACGATGGGAAACCAAACCAGAAATAACTTTTGCAACAAAAAAAAAAAAAGGATTCAGATAATGAAGAAATCATTATCGTTAATTTTGATCACATGAACCGATACCGAACGTATCGTCTATCGAACAAGCCTCCTCTTTTTGTGATTGGATATAATAGGGTATCCTTTCTATACCAAGAATAAAAAAACGACCAAGTAAGTATCCATTTGCTGGGAAATTATGCGGAACAACCTCAAAAAGGAGAATTTTCGATGTCAAAAAGTCCTCACAAGCGTTTTCCGTTCATATATTGATCTCCGAAATACTTGACTTGCGAAATTCAGCAAGTATATACCCGAAACCAGTCTAGTTTTCTTGAGGAGAAAAAGACCTAAATGCCAACATCGATACGAAATCAATAAATAAAGGTAAAGAAAAACTGAATGATTGGCATTGTTTTCGGGTTTTTCGTATGAAAGCTAGGAAAAGCTCAATACATCGATCAAAATTCAATTCTAAGAAAAGAAAATGGAATCAGATACGACTAGACTAGTATCATGTCACCGTACAAGTGTGTCCCTAATCACATTTTTTATAATAGTTGTTTTCTTATTTAGGAAACTAAAAGGGTTTAATTGTGATAAGAAGAATCATTAAATAAACGAAATTCAAATTGAAGGAAAAAATAGTACGTATACACCCCAGTTACCCAGAATATATGAAAGTGAGCATTGGAAAAAACTGCTTTTTTACTTTACCAATGATTCTTGTTTTTGTTATTAAACTGAATTCAAAGTGTTTAATGAACTTAAAATCAAAACATTAATTCACCAGCAAACGAAATGTTACCCAATACCCACAGTGAATTAGTGACAATTATTGGTGGTGTTTCACTGGTGATTGTGGTTAAGTGCAATCCGAATCAAGTTTAATTAAAGTGTTTTATTTTTTATTTTTTATTTGTACATTTGCTTTGCGAAATAACCTTTTTTTTGGACAATTTATTGATTTGAATTTAATATCATTGTGTCGCTTTTAACTTGTGGTGTAAAACTGTATTTGTTTTTCTTTTTTTTATTTTATTATTTCAATTCTGAAACAAATGAAAATTGCCATCGTGTCGATAATGACGATGAGGGTATTTAATTTCTCGCTCAAGTAACCATCAGGACGCAACACCTCTTTGTGAATTCTATTATTCCAGCAACTATATTTTTTTTTTGTATTATTTGATTGTGGTTTTTTTCACAATTCAATTTTCACATCGCTTAATGGTTGAGTGACCACATAATCGGTGTATTTTTATAATTATGTTAATGGAATAGCATTGTTAAACAATTATTGCAAGTTCATTGTACTTAAAAATAATTGATTTAATAATTTCTGTGAATGCATTAATGTTTTTAATTTGTTTCAAATATTTGAATGGAAAATATTTTAGTTCGTTTGTTTTATTTTTTTCTGAAACATTTGAATGCAGTAATAAAGGATTGTTATTGCTACTAGATACCTACTAGATCCAATTGCAAAGCATATCACATACGTAATAAAACGGCTAACATTATTTTACCATTCCGTGGCCTTCAAAAACCGAAATTAAATAAAGCAATAAACTAAAATTAAAAAAAGTTTTGTTATAAAAACAAATACAATTGGAAATATCAAAGCATTCAAATCCAAATATTTGTTCAGAGCAGAGATTAAAATTTTCCGTTCAGAGATCTCTGAACGCATGTTTGATCTTAAAGCGTGGTCGCTCGATCGAATTTGATTGAACTAAAAGAGATGTATTATTATACATCGGTTACAAAAGGGTTATAATAATACAATGCATATAATACAATACAATACAATATTTAATAAGAAATTAGTAAATTTAAATGCGAGATGCGACTCACTTCTCACAGACTTAGAAAGGCAGCCGTACACTATAATCACAGATTGAAATAGCAGTCGTACACTAAAGTCCTAAAGTGTGTCTGTACTCGTCAATGCTGAACTGCCCACTTGTCAAAAATACAAGAGCCTTTTGCACAATAAAGACCTCTGGTTTTGTGTATTTTGCTCCTGTCTTAAGGATTTTCTTACGGAAACACAATGTTAATTATAATTCCATAAAGTCAAATCCATATACGAAAAGTTAAAAATGGCAGTGTATGGATAAATACAATAATAACAAAAATAACTTTCTTGTGTCTAGACGAATTATATCAAGGACCAATTAATAACATAAGCCAAAAAATCATAAAAATAATGTATTCCAATTGGAATAAGTACTCAATTGGTTTGCCCTCGTTTACGTGCTAAGAAATAATTAATCATGGAAAAACAAAAAAAAAGTTTTCATTGGATTATCCACCTTTTCGTTTTTTTTTTTTTTTTAAGGTGAGAATTTACCACTCAAAGTGAATTAATTAGTTGTTAATGGTAATGACTTCGTTGAACAGCCAAATCGGTTTGTTTAACAGGTTCAGAACAATTTCTTACGATTTACATGTTGATTTATTACATTAATGTCGGCTAAGAGATTGTACTTATATAAAAATTAATTGCTTTAAAGAAAGGGCTAAAAATAAAACAATAAACAAATAAAAAAAAACTGATTTTAATTTCCTTTAAAACAATATGAATGCCAAACTCTCTATCACCGTAATTTCCCTGTCTGTCAATGCAGCACTTTTAAGCTCTCAAGCAATATCAATACGTCCATTTAAATCTGAACTGCACTTAGCAATTGATATTGCTCCATTTAGCAGCACTCAATAACCCATAAATAAATTACAACCATTAAAACAAAAACACAAATATTCTAATGCAAATACTTTGCTCTGCGTTCACTTTTGCGAAAGTCACTTCTCTTCTCAACTGGCAACCATTGAGATGGAAAAAAAAACTTGCCTTTAAATAATTGATAGATACAGAGACAGAGATAACATTTTTCAAAACATCATCATGTTGAAGAAGTGAATTTTCTACGGTATCATGTTTTCAAGAACAAATAAATTGAAGGATGAACCATAAAACATGATTTTCGCAGCCTCTTAACTTTAATACTGTGTTCAGGAAAGAATTGTGCTTTCGATAAAAACGCACACGCATACGCATCAACAACAGCAAGATAGTCTGATTTAAGGAATAATTTCAAGGTAGAGAGGGGATAATAAAATATTTATGTCATTAGGCTTGTAATTTGGATCATAAAAATCCTAGAATGACATTTTTATAAGGACTTTATGTTTTGAAAAACTTTTAAGACATCGAAAACATAAGTTGCTGTGGATTTATTTTATTGATCAAAAAAGCCAGACTGAGCGGAGGAATTGGTCGTAAATTTGTTTATCTCACAAGAAACAGCATGAGCTGTAATTTTTTTAATTTTCATAATCATTCTTGCGTTTACGAAAATTAAAGAAATGGTGTCCATGTGTCCAAAATAAAAGGAAGTTAATTTGAAGACCGAAGATACCTCAAGCTAATTGTCAAGTGAAACTCACTACGGCGTATGCGTGTTATTTTTGAAGCAATGCAATTAATTGACTTGTAGAGGTACATTTTATTCGATCTTTTACTCTAACAAAGCGATTGTAATTTTTAATTGAATTAAATCGATGATGGTTCCAAGAGTCCTATTCGAATTTAAGTAATTAAAGAATTTTAAACCAGTTATTGTTATAAATAGTTTTAAGGACCTGACCCAATTTTATGAATTTTCTTCCTGAATATTCTTTCTCTACAAATAAACTTATTTGATCTTATAAAACATCCCAAAGAGAACTCATCCTAAAACCTCAAAATATTCCTATTTGTTCAAAAGTTTTCAGAAATTAATATGCGCATTTTATTAACCAAATTATTACTTGCAGACCAAAACCAATGATAACTCACAATGACGCATCTGTTTACCGAACCATGAATGGATCTTAGACAATGGATGACAGGAGAAAAAACATACAAACACCAACAAGAGCCGAAGGTATCCCACTTCTCAAAGAGTCAAAGTGCCAAAAGAAAACACAGAAACCAAATTCCATAGCAACCATGAAAAGAATGAGTGAAGCCAAACATTACACCATCTATGCATTCAACTGTCCTTTCCTATCGTCATCCTTCGCTTCTTCGGTCCAATCGACTTTTAACTTCGACATTGACTTTCTGTTCAAAAGTATAGGTATGGGTAGGGTATATACTCAAAAACCAAACAATAGGTTTCAACTTTAGTGCTTCCTGTCGAAAAGTTTTATAAATTCGTCCCAATGTGTATTCAGATGTTTAGTGGGATGTTTTTGGTCTGTTCTGTTTCTGTTGTGATAGATTCGCCCAGCTATTCGATCTACCCAGGAGGTTTTCGTCGATAATTGGCAAAGTTTCGAGACGCAAGAACCAGAAGGCAAATTTAAATTTTTAATTCATTTTAATATTCGTTAAAATAAACGGCACACAAAAATTGTTTGTCGTCAGATAAGAGTTTTGTTGTTAGAGATGTTAGTGTCCGTTTTTTAAATGACATCCAACAACATCAACACTGTCTAAAGTAATTTATCCAAAAGAAAAAAAATCCGTATGGACCTTTTCTTGCCATCGCCATCATCATCGTTGTCAGACAGCAAGCTTCATTCGGTAGGACCTCTCTTGCATGTCCATCAACTGTGATGAAACGAAATAGCTTCTGGCATGTGATGTGAAAGAGCGAGTACTAGAGTTGAATTCTATTTCGAAATGTCAACGAGTTTCATAAATATTCCGCTACAAAACGAACCTAGTTTCTGAATATTGACTTACAAAAAAAAGCCAAAATGACATTACGAAGAGCAAGAGTGTAGTTTTATCCGAAAAATAAGGATATGAACACGTCACAGACAGGATATGGCTTCGATTGGCTTTCAATGAATTTTGTGAATAGTGAGTGAGAGTTCCGGGGGTTTTCCATGAACATTTGTATATTAAGTGTATTGGAATATGAGTGAGATGTTAGGAAATCGAACATGACATAGCAATGTGGTTGTTGATTTGTGAGGAAACAAATTTTAGAATAAATTAAAATTCGAATGGTTGGAGTATTTGGAAACAGATGAGCCTACAGCAGGATGTGGCAAAATTGGTAAGCTCAATCGGGTTTTGGGGAGGATACACACAGCTGGGTTGTGGGTATTTGAGTTTCGCATGTCATTTAGTTTGTAACCGAACAATTGAATATTTTATTTACCGATTTTTGTTTGATGTTTTTATTTACTTTTTTAAAGTAATTACAATTTCTTGACGTCTTACATATGTGTGCATTATTCTCTGAGATAATTTATTTTTGTTAAGTTGCCTTGAATTGTGATTGTCATGCACAAAAGATTCTTTGAACTGCACCATCAACGGAGGTAAGAGAGCTTTCCTTTTTGGTCGTACTTTGTCTAACAGTGACCCTGTTTGTTAAAAATTTGATATATCCTTATCGATGCAACCCAGTGACATCCTGCCTTTTCATCGATTTCGTTGCGTCTTTCCTAGAGATAAGCTTCAATGGATTATTTGACAAACCACAGCTCTGTGAATAGCACGTTTTTATTTAAATCCTTACACGGAAAAAGTTATAGAAGATCAGATTGATGCTATATCCCAGAAAAATTATTAACAGGGAATTTAAATTTATTTCGTAGTAAAATTAATATTCAAAAATTCCTTCACACAATCCCGCGAAACGATAAAATGAAGCACTAACATTAAAGGACATGAAGAATTATTTCCTTTCAACAGAACAAAAGACTTTTCACGCCAGAAAATTAAACAACACTCCTCAGGTCATAGTTGGAATGTCTTCAATGTCCTCATTTGTCTCTAAAGTAAGGCCCGCGTGTCGGCGGTCGTTTGGATAGTCAAAAGCAAGGATATTCTAATAATAATAATTAATTTCATACTCAAGTACCGAAACATGTTTTCTACTTCTTTTTTCTCTCAAGACGGTATATCCTGGCTCTTCCCTTCGATTTCCATTATCCCAATGTCAAGTATAATGAAATAAGTGTTGAAAATAAATGAAACTCATTATTCCTTTGTTCATTTGTTCTGAAGTGGTTGTCCTTTATGAAATATTAAGTAGCGCTTTTCTTTTAATTATTAAGAAATGAATTAGTGGCAGACTATGGTCCGGTCCTGGATGACAAATGACATCCTTTCAAATAAACAAAAGACACAAGGACCAAATGAAGAATGTTTAACTGCCAAATACAAGGAATGACCTCAGTTAAGTTGTTACTCAGTGTTCAAATATTAAAAACGCCGAAATTCCTTTTCTTATGGTCACTTCATTTGAGGAGATTTTCTTTTTAACCCTTAAGCTGTTTCTGTAAATTCGAATTATTTCGACAATTCCAACAGTGTTCAAACGTAAGCAAATATCAGTGAAAATATAGCGAATTTAAAGCTTCGAATTGAGAGATTGCTTATCAAACCAAATTCCCAAGAACCCCAAGATAATGCTGAACAACATATATCGTTTGGGGTTTCAAAATCTATCGTCCTTA
This sequence comes from Sphaerophoria rueppellii, assembly GCA_920937365.1. Lineage (NCBI taxonomy): Eukaryota > Metazoa > Arthropoda > Insecta > Diptera > Syrphidae > Sphaerophoria > Sphaerophoria rueppellii. The sequence goes on from CAKKXW010000001.1 coordinate 10,742,033, forward strand.
ATGGTCTTTTGAGCTGTATTCGATATAAGATTTTCATACAAATCCAAGAATGACGTGAAAAGACGACGAACGATTTTGTGAACGACAGTATCATTTAAAGACCCATCCCACGTTCTACTGTAAAACTATAAAGATAAGCAAATTGTTTCCTTTTTTTCTAAGGAAAGAGATAGAAAAGGAAAAAGAACCCGTAATACCGTAATATTAACGATTTTTTAAAGGAAGAGAAATGTGTAAACAGCAACCCTTTCGCATGCTTCCTGATATCTAAAGGACGCAATTTACAATCCCGCGTTCGATTTAATTGCAACAGAATCATCAGTTTGATTGATAATCACAATCAGCGTTCAAATCATATCCGCTGCTCGTAATGATTTTCATGGCAAAATTAATTGCGGTACCGAATCTCGTAACTTAAAATTGCACCCTTCGTATTACATACTGCTTGTCAAAATTAATATGATAACGAGTATTTGTATGTGTGTATGCTGCGACCGGAAACCAGTTGGCCATTAATCGTCCAGGGAATACTATCAAAGAGGATTCATTTGATTTGGAAAGGCTAAGGGATTGGTTTAAATGGCCAAATGGGTATTCTCCGAAAAGGAAGTGCTCTATCCTTAACAGAAATTGCTTTCAATTTCCGCATGTCATGGTATTCAAATTTAATTTCAATATCAAGCTTTATCTATGTCTGATATACCAACACTGCAATTAATTCATTTTAAATTGGAGACACCTAGATGATGGGATATATTTTAATTAAAATAAAAAAAAAAATCACGACCGGAAATGGAACTTGTTACAACTTGTAAGAATGTCGGGTACCTGGTCAGAATCAAGAGCACGAGTCTAGTTAAACCTTAAAGGTTTAGAGAGCAGAAAACAATAATTGTTTGATCTAAAACTGCCTCTGTCACATTTTCATTTAAAATAATTACTATGACGTGTAAAGTTCTTTGAGTGAAAATGAGGAAACTTTAATAACATGATATGAATTTTACTTTTCTTCACGCTCACTTTGACTTTCTCTCAATGTTTCGTTCACTGGGAAACAACACCTAATCGATATTCACATTTCAATTAGTTTCATCCGAGTGTGGGAAAGAAAAAATTTGAATTCAAACGGAAATCAACAAAACTAGCTGTTAGGCGTATTTATCAACATTCTCACGATTAAACTCTATTAAAGGCAGGAAATTCATATAACACGCACGTTCCTCATTTTTCTCTTGACTGTGATATCCTTTGAACTCTGACGGAGCAAAATCATTACATCCGTTTAACGTATGAATGTGTGTTTGTGTGTGTGTGACGGTAGTCTCAACAACAGCAAGGCAGAAAGCACAATCTGCCATTCATGTCACACATTATATTCTGATCAAGTCAATGCAAAGGTAATTTGCTGTCTATAATCTGAACTCAAACCGCATTATTACACCTCAGCTCTGGGTGGAAGCATAATGTGGGGTGCGTTGGTGGCATCGTAAACCAATAGAATGAGGTTTCTCATTTCTTAGATCATAATCTTTAGTCTCTTTGGTGGAATAGTGGTTTTGGAGCGGTGAAAGCGCAGACAAGCCTGTAATCCACACAGTTTAACCTGGAGCGTTGGGTAGAGGTTGGTAGGGCTTTGTCGTCGCGTCGTCATCGTTTCGAAGTAAACTTGTGATAACAGATGTGTCACCAGGTGTTGTCTCATTAAATATGCTGACTTGCAGTGAATCTGTTTGAATAGTGTTGCCAACGGTTCGCAATGCATTTAAGACAAAGACATTTGTGAAGAAAGATAAACATTATTGAAAATAGGCTTATTCGTGTGAGTTTCAAGAAGATCCCTGTGTTCATGTGAACTTAATCGAGAAATTATTGAGACATGGCATGACTGTTTATTTGCTCATCTATCCTTACTTTTCTCTATTGAAGCAAAACTATTGAAAAGGAAAGCTAATGGAGTTCCAATTTGTCTTTGACATTTATTGGTAAAGGTACTGAATAAATTCCCGAAGTTTAAGGACATATATGAGTTATGAAGAGAGGGTTTGGAATTTGGATTATATTTACTTTTCCTTATATTAAAATCCGAACGTTGATGCGCAAATAAAAATACATTCGACAGGATTAAGAGTAAGGACTTGAGACTCTTCCGCAGGATTTTGATTTGACGTTGATGTGCCATCAATCGGTAAAAGAGAGTCGAATAATTTATGCGAGGAATCAATTGAGCTCTTCAGCAGTGAAGTGTTTCATAAGAAAATGATTTTGCTATACATATTTACTTTGGTGACTTGACGTCTTGACTTCCGATCCAGTTCAATCTTTAAGATCTAACTCGTGGTAGATAAGACTAATGGCTCTTGAACTCGTAAAAATGGTAATAAAATAGTCTCCATGAGTCCGTTTCCAGACATCTCGCAGAGGCTTTTAAGAGCCTAGATGGAAGCTGAGAACAACTTATTGTGATATACAAAAATAGTTTCTCGCATTTACGTAATTTTATATTCCAAGTGAGATCCGTTTAATCCCTGATTAACAATATTCACGCTCCTTTTAATCGAACAAAAGAGTCAAAATCTGGTCAAAAGAGGAATCAATTGAATAACATACAATTGGCTGTCCTTGTGGCGCTGCTGTGGGATTGTGAATAATACCTTAATTCATTGCTTGCTTCTCCCACACTAACCAAATTGCATTTATTACCATTGATTCAGTGCCAGTGTATCAATTAACTTTCGCTCGATTTAGTTCAACAAGCGTGTGGCGTACACGGGACGAGTTCTCCACGGAATTATCCTTTTTTTCAAGCGTGCAGCGTATGTGTAACTCAGACAGTTCGCTGTTAAAATCAATTATTATTGATTTTTTGTTCTGTTGACTGCATTATTTCTGTAAGCTCTCTGGAAATCGAAAATCTGTTGCGAAAACAATGTGGCAAGCAGCATAAATGAATCCGGAAAAATTGTTGACAATCAAAATGATTGCAGTTAAACACGTTAATATATGATTAATCTTTGGGATCTTATAATTAATAATGATGAATGTTTTTATGAGACAAATTATATTTTTAATAACAATTAAATTCTGATTTTTGCATTGGGCTCAAATGTATGTATTTAACATTTTTATTTTAACACTAGCTTTTTTTGTTTATTTCAATAGAATGAATCAATTGTTGAAAAAGTTTTTAAAAACTTAACACGAATTGTTATAATAAGTGTGGATGCTCCAAATTGTTTCGAAAGCAGATAACTTCTTGTCCTTAGAATGAAAAATTAATCTGTTAACATTTTATTCATTGAAGCACACACAAGCATATCAAAAACACTCGACCTATACCTCTTCGTCACACATATATACGAATGCTCAGACATCAGTATCATGTCATCGATATCCTTGCTAGCTGTCAATAAAAACCGTCTGTGAAATAGTTCGTACATTTGATATTCATGGACGTTTAACACCAGATGTCTGAGTTGATGTTCTTCCTTATTTTTTCATTTCCCTTTTTCGAATTGAATATTTCACTCGACTCGATTAACACTCGAACCCAGAACGAGAATATATATTCATTGTTGATATTGGAAGTAAATTCAATCCATAGCAAAACGAAAATCCGAAATGCTAATTGAGATTTTGATGCATATATGGAAAAAGAAGAACAACATTTTGGAAACGAACATTTTAATAAGAGATTAAACAATTTACTTACTTACTTACTTACTTACTTAAGGTGGCGCTGCAGTCCGTTGTGGACTTGGGCTTCAATCAACAGTCTCCGCCAGCTAGCTCGGTCCTTAGCTAGTCGTCTCCAGTTTTGCACTCCAAGTTGATTGAGGTCCTCTTCCACTTGAGTGCGCCACCTGAGTCGCGGTCTTCCTCTCCTTCTACGTCCCTCGGGAATAGTGTCGAAGGCTTTCCGGGCCGAAGCATTGGTGTCTATCCGCTCTAAATGACCGAGCCATCTGAGTCTCTGGACCTTGACCCTTCTGGCTAGGTCCATGTCGTTGTACAACCCGTAAAGTTCGCTGTTGTATCTTCTTCGCCATTCCCCTTCAATGCACACGGGGCCAAAGATAACCTGAAGAACTTTCCTCTCGAAACAGCCTAAGGCACTTTCATCCGATTTTGTCAGGGTCCATGCTTCCGCACCATACAGCAGGACTTGGATGATGAGTGTGTTGTACAGCCTTACCCTAGTTCCTCGAGAGAGGGCTTTTCCACTCAAACGTTTCTTAGCCCAAAGAAACAGCGATTAGCAATAACTCTTGCTTCGTCTGATCTCGGCGCTGGTGTTATTGCCCGTGTTTATAGCGGAGCCTAGGTAGACAAAACTCCTCTACTACCTCGAAGTTATATATGTCTATTGTGACGTTCTGCCCGAGCCGTCGGTGTTGGGTGTCCTTCCTCGAAGACAGCATATACTTCGTTTTCCCCTCATTTACCGCTAAACCCATTTTTGCCGCTTCTGTCTCAATTCTCACAAAGGCGCCATTGACATCACGCTGTGTTCTTCCCATTATATCAATATCATCGGCGTACGCGAGAAGTTGAACAGATTTTTGGAAGGTAGTGCCTCTGGTGTTGACGTTGGAGTTCTGCACTATCTTCTCAAGAACGATGTTAAAGAAATCGCATGACAGTGCATCGCCTTGTCTGAATCCTTTTTTGACGTCGAAAGATTCCGTAAGCTCGTTGCCAACCTTGATGGAGTAGCGTGAGTTCTCCATCGTCATTTTGCACAAGCGAACGAGCTTGGCAGGGACGCCAAAACTAGACATAGCTTTGTACAGTTCGTCTCTGTAGATGCTGTCATACGCTGCCTTAAAATCGATGAAAAGGTGGTGGGTATCGATTTGGAGTTCATAGGTCTTTTCCAGGATCTGCCGCAACGTGAAAATTTGGTCGATGGTTGCTACATATTACGGCAGAGAGGATCTTGTAGGCGATGTTTAGTAGACTTATTCCTCTATAGTTGGCGCAGTTTAGAAGATCTCCCTTTTTCAGGATCGGGCAAACAATGCTGAGGTTCCATTCATCGGGCATGCATTCCTCTGACCATATCTTACAGATGATTTGGTGCATGCTCTTATCTAGCAATTTAGCACTAAATATATGAAAATTGGGATTATCGTTCTGTCGAATTTTGATGACATTTCAAAAAAATGTGTCTTCTTTGTCACCCTTTTTTCGAAAATAAAAAGAAATTATAGGGTACTCAAAAGGATGAGAATCAAGGAGAATCAAATTCTTTCAATTGCAATTCCTTTTTGTGGGTATTTAGTAGTTCAAGATTATTCCTGCCAGAACTAATGAGAGAAGAGATGCGTTCATCGCATCAATACATTAAAAAAGTTATAGTTTAAATCTCGCTTGTTAAGAGTGTTACGGACTGAAACTGAAAATTCATACTGCTTAAAGCGCCACCCAATTGCAGACGACAAATTTTGAACTAGATGCATATTACTAAGAGAGAGAGAATCGCCTTCCTATGAGAATCGTGACTTCCGCCAGCCGTTACTGATTTGAATTTTCAAATTTAGGCAGATTTTGCTTTGTCTTAATTTTGAAATAAAATGTATTTGATCAAAGTTTTTTTAAACATTTTTTGATTGCTGTGTTGAGAACAAGTACGTGCTAAATAAATGAAGAGATTTAAAAGAAAATAAATATCGCATCATAAGAAAAATTGCTTATCAAAAATTCAAATTTTATTCATAATTTTTTCTCCAATAGTTATACAGTTCAAATGTCGAATTTTATGCCCATTAAGAAATGATAGCGAAAAATTTGTTTATTTTGATGGAATTCTCTTTGAAAAAGTACGATTTTTGACTATTTTGGAGTTTTTGAGCCTTTACTACTGAGTAACAAAGTACTTAATTGAAATTGTGCTCCAACAGTTTTTTAGAAACTGTTTTTGTTTACAGAAGGACACCTCAATCATTTCAATACGACATTAAATCGCTTCTTAATACCATTTGAAAAAACGCAGTTTTGGTCCGGAACACTCTTAACTTAACTTTGTTTTATTTTTTTTTTTAATATTACTACTGTTTATCTATTTTTACTTATGGACTTAATTGAATGTAATGCAAAGTAAAGGACATCAATTTACTACTCCTACCTATTCAAAGGAATTTGATCAATTCAATAACTTTCAATTGGTTTGGAAAGTTTCAATTATTATTGTTTTGGATTCTGGCTTTGGGAATCAATGCAACATACATGTTTTCTTCTCTTTTACACAATATGTAATTGCTTTTAAATTGAAATTAGAAACCAAAAATTCAGGTCAGTTACAGTTTGCATTATTTGGTTGTTATTGGATGCTCCATATCCCATCAAATTCATACAATAAAAGACTATTGACAGAATAGAAAAAAAAACTTTTTTTCAAAAACTAAACATTTTCACATGACTGAAGGGACAATCGTCCTTTTTTGTTGGAATGTTCAACGTTAAATTGCATTCAATGTTGACGATGGCTTCATTCATTCAATTTCATTGTAATGTTTTTCCTTTCTCCTTTTTTGTTAGTTCTTAATTTCTATGTCATCTTTACAATTGTAATGTTTTCAATGCTTTTTTGTTATCTCAGTTTTAATGTAAATGCCGTTTGAATACTAAAAAGGAAATAGGAAGAAAACTAAACCTATTCATTTATCTTGCCCTTTTTTTAAAATAGGTTGAATCTTAAATCTAAGAAAATGTTGCAACTTGGCATAAAGGAACGTTTTTTTTAACAGAAATAATAAATAATAAATCGTTAAAATAGAAAAGATGTCTTGCAAAAGATATTTGACGAAAAAGAAATTGCTACAAGAACACAACATAATAATGAATGAATTCAATAAGTTCTCGTGATGCCGATATTGGTGCAACGCCTAGCTAAGTTTATTCTATATTCTTTTACAACAGGATATGTTCATACTAATTAAAGTTTCTATGCACCAACAATTTGAGAGGACATGCATCTCAATTAATTTTGAAACTTATAAAATGTCACGGGACCTGCTTAAGGCGATTATTGTTGGAGGAAGATTATCAAGCCAAACGAAAGTTTGTGCTAGAAAATATGCAACTAGGATTTGAATAGCAACATAAAATTAGTTTATTTGGACGGCACACGTTATTGTCTCTATCGGTGTTTGTTGGAATAATCCTTCGGTAGGAATATTTGTTTCAGAATAAAGTATGAAGCAGAGGGTGAAAATTTGTTTTGTTATCACAACTGTGCAGGAAAATATATTGCAACAAAAAAATCTTGGAATATAACAACGTTCAAGCTAGAGTTCCTACAGTCATGATCATGTAACGTACGGTCAGAAAAAATTTTTCTGGAGAGAGTCAACTCATGAAAAGAGTATGTTAAAAGTTTTTGTATGGTTTTTTAACTCTTACTTGTCCGTAGCTTAGTGGTAAGGTGCGTTGGCTGCTAAGCCGAACGTCGTGGGTTCGAGTCCTACTTGTGCCCATAGTTTTTATTTCATCTTTCACGGACACTGCCTCTTGCGAAGAACTGACAAAACTTCCAAGAGTATCATCTGTCATCAAAAAGTGTTTCTCAAATTTTCCGTTCGGAATCGGCCGGCGTCCTCAATTCTTCATACGAACCTGGAGAATTGTTGTTGAGAATAAGCCACTTAGGCCTTGTCTCTTCAAGAGCCTTCGTGCCACTCTATTTATTTATTTTTAAGCTATTGCACGATTTACCGGCTCACACTTTTTTTTATTCTTCTTTACTCCTTCTTAGTCAATCAAACTTGTTAAATGTTTGGCCATCTTTCAACTAAAACAGGCATTTCAGGTCACTCAAAAGGATGAGAATCATGGAGAACGAAGCATATTAAAAAATCCTTCAAATGAAATTGCCTTTTTGTGTATATTCAGTAGTTCCAGCTTAATCCTGAACGTGCTAATGAGAGAAGTTGTAGATTAACCGTGAAAGTGCTACTGAGATAAGAGAGTTGTTGGTCAAATAAATAAATTACAAAAAAGTTAGAGTTTACAATTTGCTTGTCTTCTCAACTTAGTTTTTTTTTTCTAAAAAAGAAAGTTGCCTTTTCATAAACGATGATCAAAAGCAAACAAAACTTTTTGTTGCAAGGACCAAGGAATGTAAAAATTTGCAAAACAATTACAAAATATATTTTGTAAAAAAAAACATTGTGTGCAGGAAAAAAGCTTGTTTCGAAGCCGCCTCAATGAGTTGGCCTAAGCAATGTTTAAAACACATTAATACACTTTTCTTTATAATAGATTCTTTTACCAAAAAGAATAGAAGCGACTTTCGAATTTGTATAATTGGATGAAATAGATCAACAGCAAAATTTATAAACCACACACACAAAATTCTATAATAGACAAAATCTACTGCTTAAATCAATTTCTTCCCACAAAGTTACAACTTCTTACATTGCTTTACCAAACCTAAAAATCTAATTTTAATTATGTATCGCTTTCGAACAATTCAAAATCTAGTATCCTCTCGAACTTTTTACATTGAAAACCAATGTCTTCAAATTAATTATCCGAAATGATTATGCAAATTTCATGCTGTAACACTTCTCAAGCGTTCATGACAGGCTGTAACGAGTGATGTAGCAGAGAGGAAATCAAACACTCAAGTTCCTTAGTTCAATGCACAAAGTATTTAGAAACATTTATGTACTTCCGTCGTTTTCAGAATCAAAAAGCTAAGAACCAAGTACCTATCGTATACCATTTTATGAATACTTGTTGAGAGTAGGAATTGAATTGTAATGCGTTTTTAATGATCCTTTTACAGTTTCAACTCCATGACTGGAGTAGAAGTTGTAAGAGGAGTGGTTTTCTTTCGCCTTTTGTTTCCTTTATCTTACTTTGGTGTGAGTGTTTGGATAAAGTAATTTCATAAAATCGATGAAAATGAACAAACACTGGTACGTTTTAGTCTTTAAGAAGAACGAACTTATGAAACGAACCACAGTAATATTTCTGACAAAGGAGATTTATGATTTTGACTCTCTTTCACTGACTTTCAGGATAAACTTGTGTATAAATAAATCATTTTTGAAAAAAACAGCGTCCTGACTCCACCAACAACAACCATATCAAATAACCAACTAAAAAGAGCAGAGAGCAACAAAAACAAGAAGAACAACAACAACACTCGCTCGCAATCTTTCCTTCCTGGACTGTGTTATCTTTTGCAAAGTTCGATCCGGTATTTCTTCGTTGGTAATGACTTTTTCTTCCTTGTTGAAAGTGTGTGTTTTTATTTTGTGGATATAATCGTTTTCAAAATGAGTTTTAAATGTTACCCTCTGATTTTAACAATTTTGTTTTATTATACTTTTTATGAAAAAGTGAATGAATTTGTAATGTGTGTTTGTTTTATTGGAGGAAAGCACATTGTCAATGAAAATTGGAGACAGTATTGTGTATGACGCTCAATGCACTCAAATTTGAAGTCCTGTAAACTGCTTGGTCTGTTAAAAACAGCCGCTCCTGACAAACTTCTGGACGCAGTACTATCCATGTTCAAACTACGATTAAGAACATGCCCATAAAAAATTAACTTTTCCCAGAGGTTGGGTATTGGGCCCCTTCAGTGGAAACATGGAAGTGAATGGCACAAACTCAATATGCAACACCTAATGAATTGAACACAAGTACACGTCAATATTATAGCAATAAATTATAATTGACTCACCCTGTGCATTCAAATAACTATGAGGACGACAACGATGATGAGGACGACATTAAGTGACTTTCAAGTTGCAATATTTTACCATAACCAACTGACATTTTACATCGATAAGACCTCTCATTCATCAGAGCTTGTGCCCCTGAGTGGCTTCCCCTATAACCGAGGCATGTTCTCATGATAAACGAGCATTACCCAAACCAACTCAAATCCAAAAGGATAAATTTCCTCCCTATCTTCTTCAAAATTGCATAGACCGTTTTCAGGATTCATGCACCACATGCATGATACTGTTAGTGAGGTAGATATAGGTACCATTTCGTTGTTTCACACACATAGCATCACATGGGTAGAGTCATATTTTGTAATGTTCGGTTCGAAACACAAAAAGCTAAAGAAACCCTCCTTAAACCGAAGAAAGTAGTAAAAAGTTGAATTTGTTAAAGCAAAAGCCTTATTTCTTTGTAATGGATTATGAATAATGATGAGACTTTCAAAGTGTATTTTTTTTTTTTCGTTTGTCCTTAGTCAACTTGAATTTCACCTCATCCCATTGGCACTGGCTTCGTATGCAAGCAAGCAGCAACGATGACGGTCTTGAGAAAAACTAACAAAAAAAGGGATCTCGAAACCTCTTAGAAAACGATTGAGAATTCAATTGGACGAGTTCGTCGTCGTAGACGTGATGATGATGCTGACAACAACAACACCAGCAAAGAGACAAGAGAGATGCCAGCAACAACGACGTCGACGACGACGACGACGCTCAATGAATTGAAAAACCATTGAAACCTAATGACACGAAAGAGAATAATGACAAGGATAACATCCATATCCGCCATGCCGCCAACGCAACGCCAATACTAGCGCCACGACAGCAGCGGAGCAATGCCTTCACAATCAACTTGCAGTTTGCTATGATGATAAAATGCCGAGCTTGTTCAGCAATCACTCGTGCTTGGCTGCACTCGATGATGATGTTGTCTCCCTTGTTCAGAACAACCCATGCGACTGCTAAGTGCTCTGCTTATGCCCACGAATATTTCTTCTAAGGCGGTATCCCGGTACTTTGTCACAAAAAAAAAACTCGCTTGTAATTAATAATGAAACGCATTCAATATTATAGTTTTAAGGACCTGACCTCTTTAATCAACTGTCTCATCACTTCGATTGGTTTGTCAACAATGCGGAAAAGAACAGCGTCAGCGAGAAAATTCAAGATCCATCAATGAGTTCCTTCCTATTACTTTAAATTAATATTCATTCAAAACTTCAAGCCCATCAGGAAGTTATATCCTGCAAGGCTAATTAAAAGAACATAATTTAAATATTGTAGCTATGCATCTTTTTGTTTAAAGGTGATGAGGGAGAAAATGAGCGTTTCTTCATTTTTGCGAGTTTCCGGCGGTTACCTTGTTTTGTCAGCTTTGTTGCAAAGTGTCTAGACATTCTTTTAAGTAAATTGAGTCATGATCCGGTGAAAAAGTGAAAAAAGGGTAAAACATTATTTCATTATTATTTTTCCTTAAAACACTTAAGGTAGTAAGAGGAATTTCGCCAACCATTCAAAGTGTAAGTAGCTGTCTACTACATGCATCCTGTAGGATGAACTATTTAGTTAACACCATGTAGCAGTAGCAGCAGAGTTTTACGACAAAAAATGCGATGTTGTTCAACTCTGCAATATCAAGGTCGACTCATGAGAGACCAATGAGCTAAAATACACATAAAGAAGAATGAAGAAATTTGCCTTAAAACAAAACGCACATTATAACTGAATAAATAGAAATTAAAATGCAAAGAGAAGTGAAAATCCCTCGGCGCCACCGACCGTTAAGCTAAATGAGTTGCAAAAAGCTCTAGACCCTTGTTGAAGCTTGAAAGTCTCTCTTTTTCGCTAAACGACCATCCAACCGAATTGTATTTCCTCTATTCTTATTTCTTTTGCCCTCATCCACCAACAATACTGCAATTATTTACATTTTTCGCTTCGTGTCATGTCCTAACATTTTCATGATGTCCTTAATTACGAGAAAGGACACTTTTTTTTGAAGTCATTGCATTTTAAACGGCAAAAGCGCGACATTTCCTTTTAACTTCCCAATGCGCTTCTTGGCTTTTTATTTATTTATTTATTTTTTTACTCTGAGAGTAAAAAACGTGCAGTTTTTCAAAAGAAAAAAATTGTTATAGCGTCCACAGCTGAAAGGATGCCAAACATAGGGAATCATATAGTGCACCATAGAGATATTGCCATGGAGCTTGGCGTTCGAATTGGGAGTGTTTGTGCATTCGTTCGTTAAGGGGAGTATTAGAGGGTTAATGTTGTTATGGGGAAGAAAAGAGGTATTCTATTATAAACTATACACAGTCATATGAACAAGGTAATCACTAAACACTGTAATGGGATTTGAGGATCTTTTGAAGTCGCTTAACTAATGTCGGGGTGCAGCAGGAATTTATTGCCATTAAGATGGTCACTTAATATTTGTGTGTATGTGGTAAGCATGGAAATTAAGTGAGCGCAGAATGCAAAATTCATTTCAAAAGGGAAATCAAGCAATGTTATGAGTTTCAATGAACAAAAATAATTTGTTGGAAAATGGTTATAAAATTCATTAACCAAGATTTTGTATTTTGCAAGCCATATGCCGTACATCACAAAGACAGTCATACAAAAACCCATATTAATTATACTCTTATTCTTCAGGTTTACTAGCTCATAGAATAGGCGTGTTTTATTATACATATTTATCGGAGTTGGGTTTATTTTTTGCACACAAGACAACAAGCGCCTGGGACCCCGATACCTATTGGTGTTTGTGTTTGATACTTTGACAATCGATTTGTTGTATTTGCTATGTATATTTGCTATGTATATGGCCATTTTTTTTTTTTTTGTGGCGCCATCTAATGAACTGCTTGAGAAGCAGTTTTTTTTACATTAGCCGTGTTTTTTTCACTACTCAGTAGCCAGCACAGCAAAATTTCCCTAGTCAAACAACAACAATTTGGATTGCATTCGATAAAAATAACAGTCAAAAATGACAGTTGTGCCGGCGATAGAACTTTCAGTTATTGAAATGAACTTCTTGGTTGAAGTATTTGCTAAGCAGAACCATCCGAGGCGCAACCCTCAAGTCCATTTTGAGATGTTATATGTAACAATTGCCATACAAATTGAATTTGACAGATAAAGTGAGTTGAAGTATTTTATTCACCCTTTATTACTGTGCTGGCTACTGAGTAGTGAAAAAACACGGCTTTAGTAGCCAGCACAGCAAAAAATGAAAGTTGTGCCGGCGATAGAACTTTCAATTATTGAAATGAAGATAGCGTTTATGGCGTTAAGAGGAATTATTTTGATATGCAAATCTAGTGATCTTAGTTATGAACTCCCTTAGGTTGAAGTATTTACTTACTTACTTATTTACTCAAGGTGGCGCTACAGTCCGGGAGGGACTTGGGCATCAACCAACAAATCTCTCCAGCTAGCTCGGTGCCTAGCTAGCTGTCTCCAGTTTCGCACGCCGAGTTGGTTGAGGTCATCTTCAACTTGCGGGAGCCACCTGAGCCTTGGTCTTCCCCTACTGCGTCGTCCCTCTGGGGTAGATTTGAACACTTTACGGGCCGGAGTATTGGTGTTCATCCTCGCCACGTGACCATCTGAGTCTTTGGACCTTCACTCTTTTAGTTCGTGGTTTAATCATCTCCTTCATTCAACGACCTAGGGTTCCCTCATCCGTTTTTGACAGGGTCCATGCTCCTGCACCATACAGCAGAACGTGCTGATGAGGGTCTTATAGAGCATCACCTTAGTTGTTCGAGACAGGCCTTTACTACTCAATTGCTTTCTTAGCCCGAAGAAACAGCGATTAGCAAGAGTAATTCTCCTTCTGATCTCGGCGCTGATGTCATTGTCCGTGTTGATAGCGGAGCCAAGGTATACAAAGTCCCTAACTACCTCGAAATTGTATGCGTCTATTGTGACGTTTTGTCCAAGACGTCCGTGTTGGGTGTCCCTTCTTGATGCCAGCATATAATTTGTTTTGCCCTCTTTGATCGCTAAATCCATTTTTTCGGCCTCTGTTTGTATACTCGCAAAAGCACTGTTGACATCACGCTGCGTTCTCGCAATGACATCAATGTCAACAGCGTACGCGATTAGCTGTACAGACTTCTAGAAGATAGTGCCTCTAGTGTTGACGTTCAAGTTCTGCACTATTCGTTCCAGTAATCACCTTGTCTACAGCCTTTTTTGACATCGAAGTCGTCGGTGAGGTCGTTACCGACTTTATAATGAAGTAGCGTGAGTTCTCCATTGTCATCCTGCTTAGACGAATGAGTTTTGTAGGTATACCAAAACTACAGTTCTTCTCTAAAGATGCAATCATATGCGGCCGTAAAATCGATAAAAAGATGGTAGGCGTCGATTTGGAGTTTTTCAGTTTTTTCCAGGATATGCCGAAATGTGAAGATTTGATCGATGGTGGACTTTCCAGGTCTAAAGCCACACTGATATGGACCTATCAGTTTGTTGACAAACGGCTTCAGACGTTCTTATAGGCGATGTTTAGGAGACTGATGCCTGTGTAGTTGCTGCAATATAGAGGGTCTCCTTTCTTCAGGATCTGGAAAACAATGCTGACGTCTCATTCATCGGGCATGCTCTTTTTTGACCATATATGAGTTAGTGCATGCTCCTTCCCAAGTCATCGCCAGCTGCTTTGAAGAGTTCGGCAGTGATACCGTCAACTCCCACGCCTTTATTGTTTTTAAGCTTGGATATTGATATCTTTACTTTTTCAAGATCAGGTAGACGGAAATCTTGGCTTGCGTCGACTTCATTGAATGGTTCATTCTGTCTGACAAAGGAATTTGATTCGTCATCGCCGTTGTACAGTCTGCAGAAGTGGTCCTTCATTCACTGTGACTCTACTCCTCTGGTAGACAGAGGTTGTTGAGGACGTTTGGGTTCTCATGAGAGCACTGATATCTACCATTTGGCACACCGGTTGAAGTATTTGCTATTTTTTTCATTTGAGACGCAACCCTCAGGTCAATTCTGCGACGTTATATGTAACTATTACCAAATCAGTTTAACTTTACAGATAGTGTGAGTTGGAGTTTTATTCGAACTTGAATACTGTGCGGGCTACTGAGCGGTGAAAAATGAGACTATTGTTTTTACTCTTTCGCTAAACCACCCTTCACGGTGGAATAAGATAATAAACGTCAGTGAGAAATTTTATTTTACTAGTAGAATTTTCCACTTAATCCACAGAATTAGGGTTAATCCTTCCTGTTTATTGATTTGACTGTTAATATTTGATTTTGATCGTATACTAACGATGCGTCGCGAAGAGTGATAAGGGACTACAAGCTGAAGTACAGTGAGTGGGATGTTATTCATATGGTAGTGCGGTGAGTCTCAGGTAAACTTTGGAATTCACTAGACATTTCCCTTGCTCGACGTTGCGAGAGAAGATGTTAAATAGCAACATCAACGAGAAGTTGGGAAGCTGCTCAGTATATGGACACGGTTTATTTTAAATTTTGGGAAACCACCTGAAATCCTTAAATCCACTTAAGTATATGTTAACAAGAGTCATAATCAAAACCAAATCAAAGCATTTCCATAACACCCGTCTAGCCTTGACTCTCATGATATATATTCAAATTTTATCATTTTCATGTCAATAAACTTATTGCTTCAATTTTTATTTCAATATAATGTCTCCCTTGAGTCCCATTTACACCGATCCAATCATCTTTACAATATTTTCTGTTTGAACCCTTTTCACTAGAAAAGGTCACCTATGCTCGCTTGGGCTATCTCTTCGCTCAATCGTAATAACCTCCACACCTTCCATTTAAGAGCCGGTGTGAACCACTTTATCAATCTGCAGACACAAAAACAAATATGTCAGATCTAAGCGCTATGTTTTTACGACATTTTGTTATTTGGGAGCAAAACAATTGACAAAATTTCTCACCTTAGACAAAATACAAAAAATAAGAAGGAAGACAAACAACACAAATAAAAATAAAAGTTTTTTATTTCTGTAATTTATAATGGTTGGTCCTCACTCCTCACACTCAATCATGACGCGACACTTTGTCCCTCTGTAAAACGGGGTCTCCATATAACTGTAAACAAATCAACAATAATACTCTCCGGATGGTGTGGGGCTGTCAAAAGCAATTTACTCCGGGATGCTGGGGTATAAAAGTTCCATTTATTGTTCGTGATTTATTTTATTTGATTTCTGAATTAAGAGGAATTCGACTCTTTTTTGCGATAGATAAAGGGGCAAGTGGAAGAGTGGTTGCGTCTCCGGAGGTATCAGCAATTAACCGGTATAAAAGCTTTCGTGTTGTAGCCATGGAAAGCGGAACAGGAAACCAAAAGTTAATCGCGTTCGAATACATTTTGAATTTTCAATTAAGCTGGGATTCAATTCAAATTTGCAATTGTAATTGTGTAAATCAAGAACGGAGTTGGAGGGGTTCTTTTGCTTTTGAATGATATTTCCTGTTTTCTCCCAATCCAGACTACGGACCTTGAGTAGTTCGTAATCAAGCCAAACACTGTTGTCCATCTCTTGTGGCTGAATTTCAAAGCACTACAATAACACAAACAAATCACTGCCGTCCATCGTGCGTCGGACATTATACAAAATCACCCTAAACTCTCGCTGGCTCTAATCTAATCTCAACGGAAATGAAAATAACAACCGAACCTAATCCATGTGGTAATAGTCATCATGTAGACGTAGTTTTTTATGTTATCTGTATTGTAATTGTATCCACTCGTAGTGTTGCCAGAAACAAGCAACCGGATGTAATGATGGCGTTTGGGATATCTGTTGTTCGACAGCAGTGCAGCGAACGGTGGCGTTAAATAATTTGCTTGTGTTTTCTATTTCCCAGAAAATTCTGCAGATAAACCACATCACCTCTGGACCTATCTTTTGTCTGTGCGCTCACTGAATAATTTGAAATTTTCCGATGATGACTTTCGGTGGGTGGACCGACAACAATAGGTCGGCAGAAAAGTGGTTGGGTTGTGGCTAATTCAAAAGTGGAACATTTAAACACTATTTAAAAAAAAAAAAAATCATTATTATAATTCAAATAAAACAATTTGATTCTGGCTGAACTGGGGTTTAAGTTTAAAGAGAAAAATGTTAAAAATAATTCTTGAATTCAGGACCGATTATGTTAAAACAGTTTTTTCCACGACGTCTTCAAATATGACTTATACAAACTACTTCTCACCCACGAATCCAAATGTCCTTGAATGAGTAATTTTACCCGATCAACCAAAAATGAGTGTTTTGAGAAATACATGCATACATTTTGCAAGATAAAAGGGTCAGAACACAAAGGCTTATGATTTGTGCCAACACTGTGCAATATTTACTCCAGGGATGTTATACTCATAAGCCTCTCATTTGGCTGTTCTTCCAGATAAGTGTATATGGGTTCTGTGCCATTGCTATGATCCTTTAACGCAGTCCAGTGTCGGTGAAAAGACAAGTTTTCTCGAGAGCGGTACTCCTGATTGCCAACTTCGCTTATTGTCGTCGGATTGTGTCTGAAGAGATTATTCCGCAAGAAGTGGAATATAATTACGGAGTACTAGGATCAGATGTTCGTCTTGAGTCCTGTTCGGGGAGATTGAGTGCTGGTAAGAACAACAACGACTGAGAGTAGTAGTCCGAAGCAGCTGGAAGCCGATTTCAGGCACTGTTGAATCAAATCGATTCAAGATTTTATCAGCAATTCTTCTGATGAGCTGATAAAGTTGCAAACTTACTAAAGGTGACAATTTTATTTTATGCACTATTGGAAACTCATCATATTATTTTCCCCTGTGGTGTAGTTGCCAACAATTTTCCCTCCTTCTTTTCTACATTCTGGCAGTATGATTTCATCATATGAGCCAAATAGTATTGTACCGCGGTCTTGGTAGAAACGAGCCATCACTATGGACTAAGAAGCTCTCTATTATATGTTATAGGAGGGAATATGAATGTTGTAGTAGATTTAAGAGCAACAAATATATACTCGGGCGAACACTTATGGGGTATAGTTAATCACGAAAGGGACATGATGTATTTTTTTTGGTTTGACTGGCGAGGTGTTTTTGCTGAACTTCATTTCTTCTGAATTTTAAATGTTTGAACTTTTGCCTTATATTTTGGGGAGCGGAAGTTGGTATACACATTTTTTTCGAAAACAGATCTCATGTGTGCTAAGCGGAGTGATACTGTTTTTTAACTCAAATAGGTTAAAGCGATTTCCTGTAGGTACAACATTTATTTGATATTTTCTAATAATAATGCTAGTCCTGTAAGACCACTTTGCTTTTACGAACATTTGACATTTTGAACTAAAAATAAAAACAAACACAGTTTATACACTCATTTATAAGAAGCAAAACGCATCCGTACAGAAGTCAGTTCGGGTTATTTCACTTATGCCCCTTCCCACAGAAAGTTGCCTGCTTCCGGTATTCTCAATGCGTTTTCGGAATTCGGTTTACACAGACAATTGCGGTAGGTAGGTAGATCTTCATTTACTTGATGTTTTACTGAAATCCCTCCAAATTCGCACATGTTCTATCGAGTTATCCCATATGTCCTGTCCCGTCCTTCAACCTGTAAAATAGTCAAAGAGGTACAGAGCACAGAAATACTCGTTTCAGTTTATTTAACAAAATTCTTGTGATACCACCGGATTACCATTGGGTTCAAAACAGGCTAATACCTCTCTAAAGCTTGACGATGTAGTATAGAGTTTGAAATGTCGATGAAGCGTCTATAGACGTACCTGGAAACCTTGAATGACTGCCTGCCTGCCTGCCAGTCTGTCTGACTGCCTATCTTTTTAATTGAAAATTCATGTTGCATTGCGATGACGCCATTTACGGATTTGTGGTTAGCACAAACTCACATTCGCATTGATAGCAGCAATGGCATTTGCATTGAGTTAAGTATCACGAAATTTTCGAATATCCCTAAACACAGCATAGTCTGGTTGGCATCACTCAATCATTTTGTAGTTGAGTGAGCACGCATGCCAAAGTTCAAATGGACTCGGAATTTATTTGACTGCGTGCGTTCGTGCTGAGAAACTGTTTGCAAAGTTTTTTTGCCATTTCGTAATATTTCAACATTCTTAAATGTACTTTTTCCGAATTAATTTAAAACTTCGATTTTCACTAATTTTTCTTTTCATTTGATATCTTATGGCAAATTTTCACATTTCGCTTGGGCTGTGGTTCAATTCCACATTTAGAACACCGAATTTTCTTGGAAACGCAATTTCCGCCTGATTTGCCATTTTGGCAATCAAAATTACAGCCGTCAATTTCATTATACCTTGAATACATTGAATCAAAATTTTCAATCAGTTGCAGTGAGCGCTTTGCTCTTCCGCCATTGAATGGGATTTACGAATGTTTTGCATCCTTTCATTTGACTCGGAGGCAATTTTCCAGCGGCTTTTAATTATAATTGCAAAGTCGAAAAACCAATTCGGAAATCGTATTCGTTTTTCGTCTGCAAAACATCCTGGGGGGATTCCCATCCGAATAACTGTGCCAGCACGCACAATTTGGTATTGCACCTTTGACTTTGTTATTAAATTGTTGGTAAATGGCTATAAAAGTGTGGAGTAGAGATTTGCAGGGTGTTGTTGGCTCTGATTGAACTTATAAATAACCGAAAACCTTAAATGAGAATCCCTTTAACGTAAACGATAGAAAGAAAAATGTTCTCGGACTATTTCATGAAAATAATCGACAGCTGGGGATTTTCTGTGTAAGTTTTGTGAAATTTTGTTTCCGTTGTTTTGTGACATTTAAATTGTTTAAATAAATAAATAGAGTGGCGCGACAGTTCTTGAAGAGCCAAGAAGAATTGAGGGGACCTACAATTTAACGCCGCCGATTCCGGACAGCAAAGTTGAGAAACATTTTTTTATGGCAGATTGATACTCTTAGAAGTCTTATCAGTTCTTCGCAAGAGGCAGTGCCCGTGAAAGATGACATAAAAATTTTATGGACACGAGTAGGACTCGAACCCACGATGTTCTGCTTAGAAGCCAACTCACCTAACCACTAAGCCACAGACACATTGTTTATGCCATTGTTTATCCACAAAAGTCAGCCTTTAAGTCAACACGATACGCGAATTGCTTCAATTCTTTATTAATTTAGATAGCCTCCTTGCGTTTGTATAAATGTCAACAACTAGTTCAATGACAATATTTATAAATTTATTCATTTTTTGCTCTGCATCCACATCTAGTGCCAGTGAGAGGTATTGAAGTTTGAAATGGAAATTAAACTGCAGACATTACCATCCGGCATAAGGGATCAATCGAATTTAAGAAGTCCTTACCTCTCTGCCTATTTATAATTGTGGTTATGATTAATGCGATTTGATGTCCGGCTGAATAAAGGTGTGTTAAACTGAGCAGTTCTAGTTTTTCGAATCAGTTGTTTTTTTGGGATATGTCGCAATACCATGATGATTAATTAACTAACTAAGTCAAGTCAAATACGTTGAATATGGGAAAATTTGATGCTCATAAAATTCTTTCTAGCTATTTGAAAGCTAGCTATCTATAAGATCTGTGAAGCCACGTTAAGGTCGTCGGTAGCGGTAATTTCTTTGAGCTATTCGTCAAAAAGAAATAAGGAGAAAAACAAGTTGGTTTAATTCCTTTTTTTTTAATTTTATTAAACTTAATTTATATTTTTCTTTTGACACATTTCTTTTCCCCCTGAAGCATAACAAACAATTTCATGACAAATTTATTTCGGTCTGGCAACTCTGAAGATCCTTCAAATCAAAAGGTTTCGCCTCAGAGCTTATTGACATCGGATTTAGGCTGTTCAAACCGATTATCAAGTTCTTCCAATGATACCACTTTCGATGAATTTATTAATGATTCTATCTAAAGGCTGGAGAACAAATGAATCTTTGGGATAGTAAAAATACAGCGGAAACAGGAATTAGCGTTTAGGTAGGTATGGGAGTATACCCATTTTCCGGTAGTTAATTGAGTTGAAGTATTCCACTTTGATGCTTGAGCGGATGACCATTCGTTTATCGTCGCCAGTTTGAATTTAGGATGGTTTTTGCAAAACTCAACGAAACATTTTTCGTAATTCTTCAAAAGAAGGTTTTCTGTGCTTTACTATAAACTAAACGAAAATAAATAGAGTAACGCGGCAGCTCTTGAAGAGCCAAGGCCAAGAATTGAGGGGACCTACAATTTAACGCCGATTTCGAAGCGCAAAATTGAGAAGCATTTTTTCATGACAGATTGATACTCTTGGAAATTTTGTCAGTTCTTCGCAGGAGGCAGTGCCTGTGAAAGATGGACAACAACAACAACTATACCCATATAAACAATAATCATTTCGAACACTGGGTCCTTTACCGAATCACCAAATACCAAATCTCTCCAAGGTTTTTTTTCCAAACACGATCGAAGTATTTGCAATTGCAATCCAAACGTCATGGTCAAGTGGTGAAAATTCTCACATAGGTGGAATTACCAATAACAACGATGTGTTAACGTTAAGGTATACAACGCTTGGTGAGAATTGTCTCATTTCTTTTCGCACTGAACTGAAACCACCTATAGCATGGGTTGGGCGTTTTTGAGCTAAAACAAAAAAATAGTTATAGTGCATTCATAGAAACGATATTCACCATAGCCAACCTTCCTGTCAGAGTTCCGTACGGCAGCAGTTTGCCAGGTTCATTACCATCGATGATATCAACGGTAAGGCTTATTTTATCGGTATTCAATACAATATTGACACATCAAGACCACGAACCTTTCCGTTTTCAGTAGACACGTTGTCAGGAATAGCGGACACCCGAAGAAGTTTTCCAATTTTCGAGGCCACTTAACTGCCGTTAACAACTTGTACCCATCGGAAGTATTATGCTTCGCAGGAAAAATTTCAAAGCCGAAAGTTTGATAGACCGGGAAGAATGTATAAAAATCAACCAGGTTGTTTTATTACCCACAATAAGCTTGACATTCACAATATATCGCGCAAATAACTTATCAAAGATATTTTGAAGTTTTTTCCGACGTTTTTGTTTTTCCTAGTGCGCTTGGAAAGCGAGGTCCAGATCAGATTTAAACAAGAATCCATTGATAATATCAGCTTGCTGATATGCTCTTTGATTCTTAATCGATGAAAAACTGACGAAGTGTTTGCAACGCCTTGATATTGATAGGTATGTTTGACAGCATAAACCAGTGTATCAACAATAATTTTGTTGGAATCGTCCTCCGACTCGAAGCCATCGAGTTTTTTTTTGTTTTTTTTTTTTTTTTTGAATAGCAGAATAGTTAGTTAGCTATTAACGTTTATATTTGCAAATCCATTTTAATTTTGCAAAAGTAACCCCCTACCGACGACGGACTACTATGGAGATGTGAGTCCTTCGACAGCTTTATTGTAGCAACAATATCCGGAAGCCACGTGGGGATACCTTAGCCCGTCACATGATTTGACACCCTCTACAGTGTAATAATTTAATATTATTCATGTCATAATGTTGTTAGAAATTTGTGATACGTTCTTTTTATAACGTAAATGCAACAGATGTGTTCAATTAGGACTAAATATTGCAATGGGTCCTAATAGGTTGTCGGTGCATTTGCATTTTTCGGTTTATGGATGTCTCTTTCCTCCTCTCCTTTAATGCACATATAGGATTGTGGTTTTTATTGATTTTGTAATGAAACACAATGTGTTTCGTTTTCAATTTAAGTGTTTCTATTATTTTTCAAACAACACTTCTCAACGAGCTTTGTAATTCTAATGAACAAATAATTATCCTCGAACTATATTTCTATAAATATTCTGATAAGAATTCTATATACATATCTAGTAATTTAATAACAAGTAACACAAACAATACATTTAACATAATTAAGTGTATGGTTATTTATAACAATTTCTGAACTTAAGGCTGACGAAATTGGTGACCGTTTGAAGGTGTGCAAATGTGGGAGAATTCTATTTCGAGGACATATTTTCAATTTTATCTTCCTCTTCTGATACTTTTCTTTTTCCCCTTAAGCATAAGAAACAACTTCATGACCGATTTATTTCGCGTTGACATAACCTCTAAGAGAAAAATTAAAATCGATAAACTCAACAAAATATCACAAATCGCTATGCAACTTTGAAGGTCCTTCAAATACAAAGGTTTTGCCTCGGAGCTCATTGGAATTGGATTGAGGCTGTTGACATTGATTAGCAAATTTTGCCAATAGTCAATGATACCACTTTCGATGAATGTATTTATGATTCTATCGAAAGGTTGGACGAGGTATGAATCCTTGCGATAGTAAATGTACATTGGAAATAGAAACAAACGTTGGGGTAGGTGTGACAAAATACCCATTTTCTTGTAGTTAATCGTGTTGAAATATGCCAATTGAATTCTGGTATCGATGACCATACGTTTCGCGTCACCAGTTTGAATTATTGCGTAATGAGTGTGGAGGCTGTGTTCTAGAAGGTGAAAGGCTCTGCAAGAAACATTACAAAAATTGTGTTCAATATGGATTCAAACTTTTTATACCAAAAAACAGAAACATTTCAATCCG
This sequence comes from Sphaerophoria rueppellii, assembly GCA_920937365.1. NCBI lineage: Eukaryota > Metazoa > Arthropoda > Insecta > Diptera > Syrphidae > Sphaerophoria > Sphaerophoria rueppellii. The sequence goes on from CAKKXW010000001.1 coordinate 10,765,380, forward strand.
TAATGTTGGTATCAAAACAAAAAATGAATTTTCCTGAAGCTAACCCTATTATATAATCAGATTTGATATTAAATACAGAGATTGGTTTGCGAACCGAACTCCACGGGCACGAAATGCTTGCTTAACTTAAATAAAACAAATTGGAGTACAAAAAAACTTACGACTCCCTTTTGCCTAGAGGTCCATCCTTCATATTCTGTAGTAACGGCAACGGAACATCAATCACGTAACCCAAATCCAACATTCCCTCAATTGTCGCTGGATACTTCTTCAAAAACCCCGTTTTTAACATTCCAAACAGTATAGCCTTGTAGCAACTGCTCAATATCAACGACGCTATCAACCACTGCAGGATCACATTCCGCGCCAATGAACCTTTTGGAAAACGCACAACAGCTCCACCCAAATAAACAATAATCATTTCGAACACTGGGTCCTTTACCGAATCGCCGAAAACTAAATTCCTCCAAGGTTTTTTCCAAATTTCCAACACAATCGAAGTAAGAAAAGTTATGCCAAAAGTTATTCCAATTGCAATCCAAACGTTTGGGTCAAAAGGTAAAATAAGTTTCTCAAGTGGTGAATATTCTCGCAGAGGTGGAATCGCAAATACCATCGATGTGCTGAGGTACGCAACGCTTGGTGTGAATTGTAACATTGCCTTGGATGTGGACCCAAAACCACCGAGAGTTATGTTGGCTTGGGCGTTTTTAAGCTAAGAAACAAAAAAATAGTAAGAAATGTAGGAGTGAGAATGTCACGGTTTCTTCATATAAGCAAATTCACCACAGATAAGCTTCCTGTCAGAGTTCCGTTCGGCAACATTATACCACGTGTTCCAGTATCGATGACATCAACAGTAAAGTTTAGTTTATCGGCTATTCCATACAATATTGACACATCAAGACCACGCACTTTAACTTTTCCATTCTCGCGAGACAAAAAAAACGTGTGGCGGAAAATCGAAGGTTGTCAGGACTAGTGGACATCCGAAAAAGTTTTCAAATTTTCGAGGAAATAAGTTTAGTGGCTTTAACGACTTGTACCCATCGAAAGTATTATGCTTCACAGGAACAATTTCGAAGCAAAAAGTTCGAGAGACTGGAAAGAATGCAAAAAACTCTACCAGGCCTGTTGTTTTATTCCTTACAAGGAGCTCTACATTCACAATATATCGCGCAAATAACTTATCGAAGACATTTCGTATTAAGATCCGTGCATCATCGTCTTCCAAAGATTGGCTAATGATAATCAAGTGTTTACCATCAGTGTGGTATTGGCGGGATGTAAGCAATGAGTCGATTGCTTGAAAGCTGTCAATTGAGTCAATCAATAACATGGTGAATTTTCGACGTTCCGTAGGGACATATTTAGTGCCACCGATATCATCCAAACGCACTACGAGGTCTAGATCGGATTTTAACAAGAAGCCATTGATTATATCGGCTTGCTGATATGCCCTTTGATTGTTAGTCGATGAAAAACTGACGTGAAGTGCTCGAAACGGATTGGTATTGATAAGTTTGACAGCATAGACCAAAGTATCAACAATAATTCTGTTAGAATCTTCCTCCGACTCGAAGCCATCGATAACTGACATTGACACACCGATTGTCAAGAGAAGAAGCAGCTTTATAGAAAACATGGTTTACCCAAACTCAAGTGTTAAACAACTCTCATATGAAAATTTAAAAAGCGTCCAGTTTTTATAGCCAGTTGAAAATTCACTTATGCACTTATCACTTATGTAAGTGTTAAGGCCCTATAATTTGGAAATTTATTATTTATATTAATTCGTCGACCTGGAGAAAGTTTATAGTAAGTTACGTTTACTGTGTCAGATAGCTGCGTGATGAAAAATGAACGATTGAATGAAATACACTCCAGGGTATCATCCATCTTCTAAAACAACCACTAGTTCGTTGGTAAAATACGTAATTGAGCTGTGACAAAGTGAAATCGAAAGGACATTATGTATATCAGATTTCTAGAAGAAAAAAGCTATTTACAAAATTGAATTGTTTCTATCGAGGATTGAGAATTGAATTCAGATGGTATAAAGTATAACTCAGAGTTTTGCAGAAGATTCATTTAGTCTGCATGTCAAATTTATTAGAGAAGTAGTTGATGTATGAAGCCCTGGTCCGACCCTGGACTTCAACACCACTTAAAGCCACATGTGGACACCTTTAGCCTTTACTTGACCTGACAGCCATGACACAGCATTGATTTGGTATTTTTCATGTTATTTGAAATGTTTGATAAGATCCCTTATACGTTGTGTTATTATTTTGTAATGGATTTGCCGCAATCACAATTTACAAATGTGAAATAGCTTGTGAGTCCATTTGGCTTGTTGTGCATAATGAGGACTGCATTTGCAGTTTGTCCTGTTTGTGGTTCATAAACCGAATTTTAATCAAAACATTTTTTTAGTATTGTTGTCTTCACAACATCGAGGACAATTGTCCCCAAAATCTTCGAGCCGATATGACTATGTAATGCGTGTAAAGAACTATTAGTCTTGCCCTTTTTAACTTCCAGATTGTTAAAATGCCAATTAAAAATGCCATAAGCTTAAGTGAACTTCACAAATGTCAAAGCTGAACTGACACTTACAATCCATAATTCCTCAGTTGCCCGACGGCAAAAATGACAACTGAAATTTGTATGGAAATGTCAAACTAGTCACGCGACAACTATCAGCTGTCATTTTCGTCGTTGGGCGATGTATTCTGTTCAACTCTTTAATCCAGAGTGATGTCTATCCTAGTCGAAGGAAAATAACACTACCGACAATTATTCTGAAGAATAGATACTTTCCGAAGCTTAGTGGTTAGGTGCGTTGGCTGCTAAGCAGAACGTCGTGGGTTCGAATCCTACTTGTGCCCAACGTTTTTATTTCATCTTTCACGGACACTGCCTCTTGCGAAGAACTGACAAAACTTCCAAGAGCATCACCTGTCATGAAAAAGTGCTTCTCAACTTTGCCGTTCGGAATCGGCGTAAAATTGTAGGTCCCCTCAATTCTTCACCCGCACCTAAGGAATTGTTGATGAGAGTAAGCCACTTAGGCATTGGCTCTTCAAGAGCTGTCGCGCCACTCTATTTATTTTATTTTTAGATACTTTATTATTATAATCAAAGAAAATACACTCCTTACAAGTTGAAAAAGTTCATAACACTCCGACAAATCGGTGACTGCTTTGACCACAACTCCAGTAAAAAAGTCAGAAACGAGAATCCTAAAAACAACAAATACGCACTAAATAAACCCAAAAGCAAATGCACCGACAAAACTGCCGGTTCCTTGTTTTCAATTTTCTCTTTGTTTCTAGACAAATAAAATTTATCCCACGCTTCAAGCATTCCAGCTTCGGCATACCTCAACAAGTGATAATTCACTATATCCAGAAGGTAGGAGTTTTTTCGAAAATACATTGTCAATGGTGCTGTAATAAATTTCGATGGTAGGGTTTGGATTGGCGGAATTGGATGAAAAACGCGATTGTAAATTTTGACATACGGCTTAAGTGTCACAATTCCAACTTTGGCATTGCTATCCTGAAGCTTAGCAAAATATTGAAATGGTGGTCCGCGTATAACTCTCAAACGACGCGTATTTGTTGATTTGATCACATATTCAATAGCATTGTCCGAACACCAAAATGTGAAATTATGATTGATCATTTCTTCGACTGTCTGAAAACTTGTTGTTGATGAAGAATCCTGAAGCATAATAAATAGTTCACCACTGTAAGCACTCCGCAGAATTAAAGTGTATATCAGCCAAACGAGGAGAATGTATCGAGCGAAATTTCGTCGCGGTAGCACCGTTACAGGACCACCGAGGAAGATACTCAGCAAATTAGTAAGAGGTATGGAGTTGAATGGTCCGAATACGAAATGTTTGACTGTTCTTTTCCTAAGGCATTGTATAACTAGAATTATGATAATTCCAGCTAAAACACTTGAGCTCAGACATGACCAAATTATGTATTTAAATGGCTTCGTGAGTCTTTGGAATGCGCTCAAGGGGAGACCTTTGGGAATAGCAACAACAATTTCGTAACTTGTGTAGGTATATGATGAGAACAAGGTCTTCTGAGCAAATTCTGTGTAAACAAAGCTATTGATGGATACATTTGCTGGACCATATAAGACCTGCAACAATTGTGAATTGTTTTGACAGTGAAATTATAAACAATTAGATTCCTTACTAATTTGAAAGCTCCATCGGCAGCTGTCAGATTGGGATAAATTCTTCCTCTCCTGTTTGTAAGCAGAAACTTGATTCTGAAATTCATACTCGTTGCTAGCATTTTGATAAGTTCCCCTTCGATTCCATAAACCTTAAACCCTTTCCTTTGGGTATTCCGGAAGTATATAAAAGGTGGGGAATTCCAAGTGGCCACCGTAAGGGGGCATCCGAAAAAGTTGCCAGATTTCTTCGGAAAAAATGATTTATCAAATATAAAACCATCTTTCGGGGTATATCTATTAAGCAAAACCGGATGCGATCCACGACAGTGAAACTTTGAAAAAGGAAAATACGTATACACCAATGTTTCACCAGGCATTTCAATAAAAATATTGACATTTAACATAAACAATCGAAAAAGTTCATCAATCATTCGGCGAATAACTTCAAAGTATCGTTGTTTCTCGCCTGTGTAGATGATTGTATAATAGCCTTGGATAATGTAGTTTTCCTTTGACAGCTCATTTCTAAACCTCCTGTCAATTATTATTATTGTACTTCTGTCAAAAATCAGAATTCAACCAAAATGAAAACTAACCTGAATGACTCAAAATTGTCGATCATCACAATCACATATTTATGCCTGGTACACTCATCCCCAATACTCATATCGTTATCTCTTAAATGAGGCGGTTCTGCACATCTCAAATTTTCACCAAGTTCAATGACATATGCCAGATTTGAATCATCAGCAAATGTTAAAATATCACTTAACAGGTGTATTTGATATTTACTGTCAGCTGTTCCTGATGACCACAGGGAGAACGTCAGAGTAGTTGTAATTCCAATGTACAGATTATTTATTGACCAAACTGTAGCCATGAGTAGAGTCGAATTTATGGAAAAGCTTCCGAAGCTATCTGACGAGTGAAAGTGTTGACTTGTCATGTTATGAACTATTTCTAACTTCGAAAACATAAAAACCTAAATTTATTGTAAACATTCAAGAAACTATGACGTTTGAGAGCGTGTTTGTTTTGGGAGATTTAACGATGCAACACATGCAATGTCATAATTTGATGTTTACTTTGATTTATTGTTTAATGGATGCAATTAGTTTTGTAACTTAATGATCCTTGCTTTTGTGGAGGCTCTAAATAGGTGAAAAACATTTACGAATTTGGTGAGTACAAATTTACTGCAAAAATCACTTTTATTTGATCTTAAGGAAACACTTTGTGCGCTTTACCAAAGTGACAGCGGTTTGATAGCGATTCATCGTCGGTTCATGAACTCATATTTTATAATTGCGAAAGCAAAGCCTTTCTTTTTATTATTTTTCTTTAATATAGAAACCGGTTCAACAGTAATTTAACGTGTTATTAGACGTAATAAAAATTCCGATGAGTGTATCCTGCGTGAACAGCATCTAGCACGACGTTACCGACCGACCGACGTTAGCTCGGAATGTTTTTTTTTTTCATAAAATCAGTTAAGTAATGTGAATAAGTCAAAAATAATAAAGTATTACTTTTAATTGAGAATTTGATCAAACCTATTTAACAAATATTGAACGATCACTTAATTCTAAACCTGCGTTTTAGTTTTCTTTGAAGCTTCCGTCGCCTCTTTGTGAATTTGAACACAATTACTTCGACAAGAAACACCACCGTTCCAAGAGTAATTCCACAAAAGAAAATATCAACTGCCCCATACACCTCCAAAAGAGTCATAACCTTAAATGGTGGCGTCTGCACTTTTTCATCTCTCCTATTTGTTGCAATAAAGGCACGCTCCCATTTCATTGTCAATCCGTTGCTATAATATTCCAAAATGAATTTATTGAACGGCAACACCAAATATGAATCTTTCCTCAAATACATGCTCAATTGCTGTGTAAAAAGATGCTCTTTCACAACATAAAATTCATTGCCCTCCTCCGAGTGCTCTTTTTTGTAGAAACCAAAATATTCATAAGGCACAAGCATGGTTATTTTTCCGGCAGCTGCATCCTTGAGCCTAGGAAAGTTGTCAACTTCCGAGCCATTGAGAAGTTGAGAAGCAGCCTGAAGTTTTGGTAATTTGTCCAAGGTTTTGTGTACTGGGCGTGTTAGAAAAATTTGATAGTTATCTTGCAAGATATCGTCAACGTTTTCAGGCGGTGGCAGAGATATGTCCATTCTTATAAAATTGAACAACGCCGATTGGTATCCAGAACGAAGTACTAACCAAAGTATCATCCAGGTGCAGAGAAGAAAACGAGCAAAATTTCTCGTCGGAGTTCGATAAACTCCACCTCCGAGGGCTGTGTAAAACATGTTCAATAGAGCTGTTCGATTCATCGAACCCAAAATGAAATCGCGTAATTGTTCCGTGAACCAAGTTGCCCCATAAGCAACTAATGCCCCCACTCCGAAATACAAGAGTACATAAAACCACACAGCGGCAGAAAACGGAAATAGTAGTTTAGAAATTGGTGGAAATTTGTCCCGCCGGGAACTTAAAATAAACGTGTAATCGCTCAAGTAGTACCCATTCGTGGGTTTAAAATAGTCTTCATAAAACGTTGGCTTGAAGTGCAATGATCCAATAACGAATTCCACTCCTCTCCAAAATAACTGAAAACATTTATTTATTCTAAGAAAATATGTAAATTGCTAATAAGATCGTTTGTCTACCTCATCGAAAACCAATCCGGAGTCTTCCAGAGTCCGTTCAATTTGTTGATCGTTCAAAAACAAAAATGTGATACTAAAATTCATTTGCGTTGAAATGAATTCCAAAAGCTTGCCGTCAATGCCGTTGTAAACCGCTACACCGTCATCGTCGGTAGTAATCCTGAAGTATGGATCGTTTTCCCATGTGGCGCAAAGCAACGGACATCCATGCAAATTATGAAGTTTCGCCGGAAACAATTCTTCATTTTGCCAAACTGAATTAATAAATCTATTGCACAAAACTGGCGTCACCAACGCACAAGACCTCTTCGTAAACGGAAAATAAGTGAACATTACGATAATACCTGGCATAGGTTCTACTAGCACATTGACATCCACAATTCCGATATCCCAAAAATAGTCGAAAATTTCTATCAATATATCATAAAAATGTCCATTAAATGTTTGAAGAACAACCAAAACATGTCCTTCGATATTGAAATGCATCACTTTGATTTCGTGAAACGTTTTCTCCATTGAAGTAAATGAATCGACCGCTATGATAATGTAGTGTCGTTCACTGTCGGTCGGTAATTCTTCGAGGAAACCGATTCGCACCGAGATAGTATCGAGTTTTTGCATAGTAAGTTCGATAATATCGTAGAAAAATTGAATTCGCCGCACATCGTTTTCGCAATAAATGAAAAAATTAAATACCGTTGTGTGTCCGACGAAGGTGTTTTCAATTAAATTGGCAATTGCATGATTGAGCGTTATGCCAGTCTGAGAGGATATCGCGGTTATGAAAATGCAAACTAATATGTTGACTGTGCAAAGTATGGTTTTTCGAATCGGCATATTGACGGCTTAAGGATTGATGGCCATCTGAACGTTTTTTGTGTTTTATAACTGTTGGGTCATGTGATGATTTGTTTTAATTTAACTAATGGTCGGTAGGGATAAATTACTTACTACACGATAGACATTTTTTAAATGGAAGCTATTTATCAAAAGATAAATAAGGTCGATTTGGTGAGGGCTTTAATTATACAACACTTACTTTTATTCAATTAAATGCAAAGTCTTCTATTTTATTGCACAAATTCATTGAAATAAATAATATTACATAGGATTTAGTTTAGTTGCCTGAGAAAGTACTTGTAAACAATCCATAAAAATCGCTTTCGATTTTGACTAATATATGTATATATAGATGTTTGCTCTTGTTAATAATTTGTTAATTATTCTTTGTATTTCCTTCACGAATGACAGATTGTTAAGTTCTTCACAATCATTTTCATCCGTCAAACATTAAAAAGGCAATCTGACAGATGAACTATTTTTTTCTTTTCTAAACGCTGCCATAATAAAATCTAGGCTTAAGCTCAACTCACACGAGACAACGTCACGTGTCGGTTAGCTTATTCGAATAGGCTTAGTCCAATGTTGTTGGTACTGTGCTTATATTTATCAAAAATATTTCGCTTTTTTACTTAAGGCTAAAAAGTGTTGTAAGAATACAATATCCAGTGCAAATATAATTTGTAATCATTAAACAGTCTCCTGCATTTACATTGAACTATATTTTCACATTAAGGCCGTGTGCGAATTGGATGAATTGTGGTTAAAAATGGATAAATTTTTAAACACTACTGCCATATTTTAATTCTTAACACATTTTATTCAATGCGAAGTGTCAAAATTTAATCAAACGTCAAGTTTTAACCAATTTTTAACCCGATTTGAACACGGCCTAATTTTTGAAAATTACAACTATAGTCACGTTTTCTCTTTATTCAAACCACTTTCTGAAAAATGTATACTTCATTGATAATATTTCAACAAAAAACACCAATAACGAAGTAGCCAAACAGATCGCAAGCAAAAGAAAAGCTCCATCAAGTTGATTCATAGTCAAGGATAACTCTCCTTTTGGTCCTTCGTGTCCACTTTCGATCAAATCATCTGCCAAGCTCTTCGATGACCAATAGTCAATCAAACCAAAACTTCGAAAATTCAATAAGATCTCATCAAATCGATCTGTCAAAAAGGAATGCTTCGAAAAATACACACAAATTTGATGAGTAAAGATGGCTTCTTTCAAAACATGAAACACGCCATATTTCCGAGTTTCCCTGACATAGTAGCTTACAAAATCCCTTGGCAGTGTAGATGCTACCTTATCGACAGAATGCTCCAATATTGGATAAGTTTCAATTTCGTTGATGTTCATAACGAGCAAACGCAAATGCCCAGCTCGAACAATTGGCAGCTGCGAGATTGTATCATTGCTCGAAGAGCTCACAACTACAACGTAGTTTTGCTGGGACAATTGCATGGCTGTATCTGGTGGAAGTTTGGCAAGATTAGAACTTAGGAAATTATAAAGTAGACCCTGATATGCGTTCCTTAAAATTAAGGCTGTAAACATCCAGAGTGTCAGAATGAATCTGGCGAAATTTCTCTTTGGTTCCGGTATTACGGGATAGCCCAACCAAGCCGAGATTATATTGAACACATTGCTGGATCCGAAAATAAACGTCAGACTCGTGGGTTGATATTTCTCTAGAAATAAACTTAGCACAATTGTAGTCGTGATTATGGTCAACATTATTGACCAAATATAAAAATCAAACGGATATGTCATTATCTCAAACGCTGTCCAGGGTTGACCATGTGCTCTGCTAAAGAAAACTTGTAAGGTCTGATAGAAACTGTAAGAAGCAGTGAGTATAGTTGCCCTTTCGGGAGTGCATCGGAAGCAGCCAAGACTCAAATGAGCTTCATTGTTCTTTAACTAAAATAAAGAAAAAAAAGGGAAATGAATGAAGGAACTGACAAACAAAAAACTACCTTACCATCTTGATAGCTCCTGTCACAGTGCCATTTTTAAAAATCAATCCCCGTCTCTGATCATGTTTCGGAGTGTCAATTTTCACAGTAAAGTTCATATTTTTTGCCAGTTCATTCAGAATTTGGCCCTCCAAACCAATAAATCTATCTTTATTGTTTGAAGAATTTGTCCAGCTGATGTATGGAGGATTCCACCAAATCGCTCCGATAAGTTCACATCCATGCAAGTTTGCAATTTTCGGGGGAAAAATCTCTGAGAACGTAGAACCTGTTAATTCGACAGGAGATGTTGAAAAACATGTTTTCGAATTAAAAGGAAAATAGGTAAAAATCCGAACTATTCCTTTGGAGTCTTCAAACATTACTGTCGCATCCATTATGTAATAGCTCCAACAATACTTAAATATGCCAGCAATGTCGTTTGACTCATTTGCAAAAGTCGTTGGTTGATAAATTATCAAGTAATATTCACTATAGTCCTGATTTTTAGTTTTTTGGCCAGGGTTTCTTCGTCTAAAAGTAGTAGAAAAGTTATATATCGTACTGGAAACTCTCCAAACATTTATTCCTACCTGAATGAACTCTCCGAATCCACAAAAATAACGTTGAATTTATCCCAAACCAGAGGATGATGGACGTCAGAACTTTCAACTTGAACTTTAAGATGAAAAAAGTCCTTAAGCAAAAGATAAGCGAAGTCATTGAACGCATACAACGTTTCAATTGTGTTATAGTCCACTGAAATTGTAATAGATGTAGACCGATTAAAGCGAGTACGAGCAATAACTGGAATAGCCTTATTGTACAGATTTATATGCGAACGATTATGCAGATTATCAAGGTCAATTTTATATGTCACGAACGATCGAAACCCCCAAAGGTACAATAGTAATAGAACTGTTCTAGACAACATGGCAGGTTGTTGACTTTACCTATTCTAAGTTTTCTGTATGTGAAATCAGTTTATAGACCTCATGGGATAAGCGAATGTCCAAAGTAGTTCATCATTTGTCTGGTCATATAATGGAAATATTATGTTAACAGGTGACGTGGAACTAGAATAGCAGACACTAATTGGTTGTAAAACGAAAGGTTATCAAAAGGTGCAATAAAACTCAACAACAAACAACCGCTAATGAGTAATGGAGAATGTATGTTACGCAATGACATTGTGCGTTTTCAAATAAACTTCAAAAAGTACATGACAGGGAGTAGGTTCTGCTTTTTATGACATGAATATGTAAGGAACATGCTATATTAAAATTAGTGTTATTAGATTCTGTATACGTCTTAATGGCTGTCTGTTTAGTTTGTCTATGTACTTTTTTTCTGTTTTCAATTCAAGTCGACAAGTCACACCCATAACAAACATATTTTAACTCCATGTGTAAACAAGTATCACTGATATGTCAAAAATATATACCTATAGATAGTCTGAACGTTGTATTTTTGTGTAACGCTGAAAAAACTCTTGCAGATGATCTTCATCCTCTTCTAATTGGAACAGTTTAGTCTGAACAGTAAAACGTTCAGTTTTGTGAATGAATTATAAATGTACAGAAAGATCCTTCACATTTTTACGGGGGACATGGTGAGAGATTTGATAAATAAGGGCAAACAAAAAAATCCTCATAAGGATACACAAAGATTCGAAAAATGAAACAAAACGAAAAAACAATATTCATTTTTCATTCTTTTTTCTTCACAAATATGAGTTGAGTGTATACAAGATCTTGTTGGTGGATCTTTCTATGCAAAAGTTTTTTTTTTGTCCTTTATTTATTCTTCTTACATAGGCAAACGTTTGTGCATTATCAGTTTTCGCTCATTTTCTTGAATCTTTGTGTATCCTTATGAGGATTGTTTTGTCAATCGGGTCATTGTCGCGACAAAAGTTTCGTTTATCGTTTTGAACCTGAAATCGTGAATTATTATTTGGCAAAAGTTTTTGATGTGGTGATGACGGTGCCGAAACAATTGTACGGGTTTTAAAATAAGCACAATAAAATATAAAAGTTTTATAAATTGATTTTTGTATTTTATGGTTGCAAGTATGTGACGTAAAGGTGTTAAGACCAAAAAATAAAAAAAAAAAAAAAATTTAAATGATTACTTCTTGAACCTTTTTTGAATCATAAAAATGATTCCAATATAATTCATTTAAGTGAGAGAATTCTGAGTATATACCTTCATTTTAATTAATCATATTGAAATCATTTTTATGATTCAGAAAAGGTTCATGAAGTAATCATTTAAATGAATATATAGAACATTATATACGTTCATTTAAATGAAGACTTTTAAAATCCTAAATGATTCCCTTTAATGATTCAAATCGGTGTCTAAGAGCCCAGGTAAAAGAACTCAAAATGATTCTTTTCTGTATTCTTTTTCGGTCGATTTGTTCACTTTTTTGATTTTATTGTGATTCATTTCTGAATAGGGACCAACTTTTCTAACCTGCAAAAAATATGAAAATGTCATTTATTCGGACTGACAGGTAGAATATATGAAAATTAAAACGCTAACATTATTACTTTTTAAACATTTATTGAGGTTGAGATCGTAACATCCTTTTAACAAATCTCAATCTAAATGAAACAACTTCCATTAAAAATACTACAAAGCTACACCAATACCATATAACCGTCAAAAGGCCCTTTCAATATTTTTTTTTATAACATATCTGTTATTATCATTCCGTTCACCATAATACGAACCATCAAGACTTTGTCTTGCCCACAAATCAGTCTTGCCGCAACTTCTCCATTTCATCAGGATCTTATTTAATCTTTCAATCAAATAAGAGTGTTTTGAAAAATACATAGTCGTATATGCTGGGTCGTAATTTTCTTTCGAACAATGTGAATCAAAATCCGACCGGAATATATCATCGCATAGTATTACAAGAAATTCAATAATTTATTGAAATTCTCGATCTTCCTCTTGAATATTCATCACGATAAATATTTGCACGCCTATTGAAATACAACCAACAAATAAACAACGTTGTTCGAAACACGATGGAAGAACTATTCAAAACAACAGTGCACACTAACGAGAACTCAACGAATTGCAGCGCCTTAACCATCACGAACAGAAATAATACACTCCTGAACTCGACTTACAACACAGTCAAAGTTTGACAGCACATACCTTAAAAATTGACAGCACATACCCTATAAATGGACATCATCAGACATTTTTTGTTGCTTCACTCATGTACACTGTACATGTAGCTAATAACAGCTTCCTGTACTTCTTATTCAATGGGTAGTATCAAGATTGGTTTTCTGCTTGGTTTGACGAATCTTCTGTCAAACCAGGCAGAGAATACACAATACAAACTTATGACGCGACGTACGAAGTGATTTTTTATATATTGTTTATGTTACGTCTTGTACTGTTAACTACTACTCATAACAAACTAAGTCCATTGTAATCACATATAACTTCAGGGAATTGGTTTCTTATACGAATACTTTTTAAGTCAGTCTAAGTCCAGCCAGCGAAACGATAGCGTCGGAAAGCGGTAAAGTTTTAATAATAAATGTTGGGTTTTTTACCTGAAAGTTTTTTTCCCCAACAATAAAAGGTCTCGTGTTTCATTTATTTTATTCAAATAATTTTATTTACGCCTTATGGCAATAAGAACGCGAAAATTATCCAAAATAACGGTACGAAATTTCCCTGAGAAAAATGAGCCACTGAAATTAACAAAAAAAAAAAAAACTCCAATGTCCTTTAAATTTTTAACCATTTAAACTCTGGACAGTTGAGGATGTTCCTTTGTGCGTCACGTATATAAGCCGTGTGCTGCATCACACATTTCTTCTATAGTATCTGATAGTTGTTGAAACGATTGCGATCTGAGCAGTTTAACAATCATGCCAGCATTAAGCAAGTAGGTAGGCAATAGGTCGATTAGGGAAGCGCGGAAAGTGATACAAATAACGTAGAAAATTTCCCTGTGAAAAAAGGCCACTGAAATTACAAAAAAAAAAACTCCAAAGCTTGAAATTAACTGCGAACTGCCGAAATATATAAAACATACAACAGATGGGAGTAAAATACATCCAGGTAGGACTTCGATAAGGTAAGAGGAAGAGTTTTCACGACCGGAGAAAAGGCAATGAGCCACTGAAGACACAAAAGAGCAGCTAAAACTCAACACGAAGAGCACGCAACCGTAACAGCAACTCTCGCGAAATCGAACAGAAACAGGGCCCGACCATCCGAAAGGACAGAGCCACGTTTCAATAAATTCGAAGCGAGAAGGCCAGCACATCGAAAGGCACCGACAAGAAATCTAGGGATGCAGGAAAGGGATATGCCGGGAGCCACACTGTACGCCGCCGCGGAGGCCTGGTGCGAACTCTGTGCTGGTACTCATCAGCTCTTCCAATGCGAAAAGTACATGGCTTTGAGCCAGTCAGCGAGACTCCGTTTGGTAATGAGACCAAAAACCTATGCCAAACTGTTAAACAGGGGCATGATACAACAACATTTTTCACCGCATGCCCGAGGTGTCCCAGGCGAACATGCACAACACCTTGTCCAGTATTACGAAGAGCAAGGGACAGTGAACACAGCCAGCGTCAAGCGAGCAGCATCCTGACTAGTTGAAGCAGCGACAGCGAAACGTTTCAAGAAGGAACGTAACGAAAGCGATAACGAAATAAAACATCACTTGAGCATATCCCAGGTCTTTTAATTCGCATTTATTAGTAAAGATCTGAAGTGCTTATGCCTACTATTCAAATAAGGGTTGTAGTTTCAAGGTTTTGACAAGCCGGTGCGTTCCCTTCTACGATTGCAGGGGCACACCCCAAACTCGGAGTACGAAGGATTGCTAGGTGCTTGATGTTCCAACAACACAGGCAAGACGAAAGGTTATCGGTATAGAGGACGAGGTATGCAATACGAAAGCAGGCGAGGGTTGTAATAGCGCCGTGGTTCGTAGCGAAGTCCGTATTGAGAGAACTTTTGGATTTTGCCAAGGGTACAGACTGGTCCGTTGGCATCTTCCCAAGCTACTGGACAGCCTTGATATAAAACCGGTAAGGCCATTACAATCCTATCTATTGGATGAAGGGCCGACATAGAGATTCTTTGGCTATAGCTTCTTCAGCAAGAATAATGAATAGCATCCATTTTCACGGAATCTGGCACAATAAGCTACATAATACGGTATTCGGGGGGTGTGTTTTCGGAACATTGTTAAGTACAGAAAGCGACAGTAGAACGAAATGCCAGCGATAGGTTGCCAATAGCTAGACAACCTGATCATTTAGTACGAGAATGTGGAAATGACCAGATAGCGATATATAGTTTCGAACACCCGAAGACAAGCGGTACGAAAAACCTTATAAACACGCAAAGCGTGCTTAATGAGGGCGCTTCCATGGTGACCATATCCTATAAAACCTTCGTACATGACTAGGGGATTCGAGAGCGATTGCATTAAGAAGATTCTTTTATTTGGAAAGGCGATTGGAAAGAGAACCAGCTATGAGAGAACAATATGTGAATTTATATGCGAGAGTACGAAAGCCTTGGCCATATGACCAAAAGTCAACGGCCACCAAAGAAGAACAGATGATATACTACATACCACACCACTGCGTCACAAAGAAATTTCGTGTGGTCTTTGATTGCAGTTGGTCGAACCGATAAGGGTATTTCTCTAAACGATGTACAACAATTAGGAGAAAAACAACAGCGTGATCTGTCAGAGATAGTCATGCGATTTCGACGACATAGGATAGCGTTTAGCGCCGACATCAAGATGATGTTCAGCAAGTCAGAATAGCGATGCACCAGTGGGATCTCCAAAGGATTTTTTTGGAGAGAATCGAAAAGGGACAAGTTGCAAGAGTACTGGTTGACAGTGGTGACATATGGAATGACGTCGTCAGCTTACAACTCCGTTCGTGCCCTATTGCAATGTGGCCGAGATAGCTAGCAATTCATTCCCCATATTGAGAGGGTCATTCAGAACGATTTCTACATGGATGAACTGTGTCTCAGGTTGCGATAGTGAGGAAGAGGCTCTGTATACAGCGAAGAGACTGGATTTCGTATTGAAGACAGCTGGGTTTGAACTCAGAAAATGGAAATCGAACAGCCAATGGCTAGCGAGCAAATGGATATGGAAAGGGATGGAGCTATGCTTTTCGACAAGGGTGAGCAAGCTACAGTATTAGGTCTACAATGGTTGATTGAAGCGATCAATTTACGTTTGTCGTTAAAACACCAGAGATAATTGGAAAGGTTACGAAAAGGAGTGTTTAAAGCTGCTTAGCTCAGTTATATATCCGAATGGGTATATAGCGCCGGTTGTAACATTAGGAAGGTTCTGATACAGGATATATGGCGGATAGGGATAGGATGGGATCAGGAAGTCCCAGTTGAAATCGAAGGCAAGTTAAAAAGGCTAATGGCAAGGGATTAAATCATTGGAAAGGATGAGGATCGATAGGTGGATAGGGACATGCAAGAATGCCAGAGTACAGATACACGGTTTTCGGATGCATCGATAACAGCGTATGAGCGGTTATATATCTAAGGTACAGCAAGCAAATGGAGAGGTGACAAGCAAGATGATAGTAAGCGAAAACGAGAGTGCTCCTTTAAAAACTATAACCATCCCACGATTAGAATTAGCAGCCGCAGAGCTACTAGGGCGACTTTTAAGAGAGCTTTGTACTGCAATGGAATGGGAAAGAGCTGAGTACACTCTATGGACAGACTCGATGGTAGTCCTACATTGGCTACGAAAGGTGCCAAGAGATATGAAGACATATGTCGCAAATCGGGTGTCTTCAATACAGACTAACACAGATGTAGTAATGGCGTCATGTAGGGACGAAAGAAAATCCCGCAGATTTACTAAGCAGAGGTTTATTTCCCGAAGAGCTAATAGACTGCAAGTTATGGCTGCAAGGTCCAACATGGTTGGTGAAGGCAGAGAGTGCTTGGCCAGCGAATCCGATAGAAGGTGAAATTCCACCAATAGCAGCTTCGGAGATGAGCGTATGTATAACCCTGAAGCCAATGAAGGCTTAGGTATTTGGTGTTCCGGAAAGGCAAGGGATCATTCCATTAGAGGAGTATGCCAGCAAACTGGAGAAGGTGTTGAACATATTAACATATGCCAAAAGGTTTGTTGGAAAGCTAAAGGAGAGCGTATCGAACAGTAGAATGCGAAAGAGAAAAAAGAGCGTTAGGCATTTAGTTACCGAAATTTCCATGTGCACCATCGCAGAAGAGAGGGCCTTTGGGCTTAGGTATTTGATAAAGAGGGCGCAACAAGAGGCTTATGGAAAGGATATAGCACAGCTTAATAAGAGCGGACAGTTGTCGGAAAGGAGTAATATTGAGGCACTCAAACCAATCTTTGACAGCGACCAAATTCTCCGAGTTGGGGCCGATTACATCGAGCAGAGGGGGTTATGAACATGCGGCATCCGGTTATAATACCACCAGGTTCGAGGTTAGCTTGGCTGCTCATTGATCAGGCGCACGTATGACAAAACACGGTGCGAGTCAAGTAATGATGCAGTATTTACGACAGCGATATTGGATACCAAGGTTACGAAGCGAACTACGCAATTACATACATAAATGTGTCATCTGTGTGCGTTACAACTATCGTCTCGAGCAGCAATTAATGGCAGAGCTACCAGCTGACAGGTACGAGCAGGGAAACCATTTATTCACACAGCGTGGACTATGCCGGTCCATTCACGATTAAGCTACTCGATAGAGAGGGAACCAAGATCAAATTCGGCAAGGCTTGGGTGGCTGTCTTTGTTTGTTTGCAAACAAGAGCGGTTCATCTGGACATCATAAGAGACCTAACGTCTCTCTCATTTCTGTCATGTTATGAGAGATTTATCAGCAGAAGAGGACACTGCCAGCGAATGTACAGCGACAATGCACTTCCTTTGTCGGAGCAGCGAGAGTGATGAAGCAAGCGTTCAGGAGGTGGAACAGGATGAGCTCTTCAACAACTTGAGTCTGAGAGGGACAGAATGGATATTCATGGTTCCAGCTGCCCCTCATCAGGGCGGGATATATGAGGCAGCAGTGAAATCGATGAAATATCATCTGAAGCGTATAGTCGGACAGCGAACCCTTGAATACGAACAGTTTTTGACTTTAGTGACAGAGATAGAGGGTATATTAAATTCCCGACCGATTCATCCGCTCAGTGATGATCCGTCAGATCTGCAAGCATTGACGCCAGGTCATTTTCTGATAGGAGAGCCTATAGTTCTACCACTCCCATTTTCTGTAATAGAGGGAGGAGAGGCAAGGGGAGCAAAGCTTTTTAGGCAGCGGCAAACTATGCTTGAACACTTCTGGAAAAGGTGGCGAGAGGAGTATCTTGTAACATTGCAAGAGCGAAAGAAATGGAGAAGGGAAAGGGAGGCGTTAAAGGTGGGACAGTTAGCGATAATCAAGAGTGAGAACTTCCCGCCGCCCAATGGTTGATGGGTCGGGTGTGTGAATTACTCAGGAGCAGGGATGGTATTGTCAGATCAGTTGTTCTGCAAACCGAAACCGGACAGCTTACTCGACCAGTGCAGAAAATATGTTTACTCCCAGTGGAACAAGATAACACACATTAGGGTTAGGTAGGGTGGACAGCTATCAAGACATATCGAAAGTGATTCCTTGGTCTCCAAGGTACTGCCAGCGCTAACATATTCGAAAGTTTATTTAATTACAGAAAGCCATGGGTGTTGCCCGCACATCAAAAGCGTTCCAAAATTTGTACAAGATGAGCAAGGGAAGGACACATAACGAAAGGAAACGGAAGTGGACTCTCACCGGAAAGGAACCTAGATGAAAAACGTTCGTTTTGGTGGGACTGTATCGTACGCGAGCGTACGAGTGGATTTTTTATATATTTTTATGTTACGCCATTGTTGTATTACTAATACTCATACAATCCTAAGTCCATATGTAATACTTATATACTATCAGGGAATTGGTTTCTTATACGAATAATTTTTAGTCAGTCTAAGTCCAGCCAGCGAAACGATAGGTCGGAAAGCGGTAAAGTGTTAATAATAAATGTTGGGTTTTTTACCGAAAGGTTTTTTCCAACAATAAAAGGTCTCGTGTTTCATTTATTTTTATTCAAATAATCGGGAATTTATTTCGGGTTTATACACAAAGCCCTGGTGTATCTGAAGCATCCGAGACTTAAGTCTGCAGTACGATCTGGCAGCTGAAAGAAAGAAAAAACTACATTACCGATACTATTCTTGATTTTACGACTTATGCCTTACCATTTTCATGGCTCCATTAGTGCTGCTATTTGGGAATCTTTTCCCACGCTCTTCATTATTCGGAGGGATAATGTATTCTAATCTAATGAAAAATTAATTTTTCAGCACAAGTTCTAATAGGAGAAGAACACGTTACATTTGGAAAATTTCGATAGAAGAGCGCAATACCATGATGCTGCAGCAACCAGACAGCCTGCAAATTTTCTACTTTTCTGGGAAAAACATTATCAATTGTGTTTGGAAAAGAAAAATATTTTATTATAACCGGATCCGGATCAATATTTTGACATTTGACATTGTAAACGGGAAATATGTTTAGAGATAGCTGGCATCGGGGAATATTCTACTACAATAGTAACATTGATAACAATGTAGTGTTTTTGACAGTAAGGCCGTGTGCGAATTGGATGAATTGTGGAAAAAAATGAATGAATTTTTAACCACTACTGTCATATTTTAAACTGCTCTGCAGCTAGTTAAATTTTTAACACATTTTATTCAATGCGAAGTGTTACTTCTAATCCAAAAAATTGTTCCGCTGACGATAGTACCCTTAGCATCTCAGATTCACATCCCTCCTCTTCGGATGCGGAACTGCAACGGCAAAATATGATAAGCTCATTAAACTCTGACTTAGGCCGTGTCCGAATTCGATGAATTGAGGTTAAAAATGGATGAATTTTTAACCACTACTGTCATATTTTAACCTGCTCCACAGCTAGTCTAATTTTTAACACATTTCATTCAATGCGAAATGTCAAAATTTAACCAAACGTCAAGTTTTAACCACTTTTTAACCCAATTCGGACACGGCCTTAAACAGCATTGTACAATGGGGAATTAAAAACCGCGTAGAGTTTAATGCTTCGAAAACTCAATGCTGTCTTGTATCGTTGAAGCGAGATATACCCCCCTTGCCACTGTCCATGAGTGGCACTTGCATCAATGAGACCGAACATCTCGAGATTCTCGGCATGTGCATCACTGACTACCTCTTGTGGTCCGAGCACATACGCGATGTCGCAAAAATTCCGCAGATGTTTGGGTTTCTTAAGACGGTGCAAGAAATTTTCCTTTTTTTTTTGAGTAGAACCTCAAAAAATCGGGTAGTTCTAGAATAATTGGTGACTTTTATAAAGATTAGGTGAAATTCATTTAAAACGTATTTGCTAGTTTTTTGGGCTGATATTATGGACCTTAAATAAAGAGAAAATTAATTTATTGACAGCTCAACCAAAGATACAGTTTTCAAACTCACTCAAAAGCCTTAAAACCATTCACAAAAAAAAAATGTAAAATTGCCTTATTCCAATCATCTTCGTACTTTCTTGATCAATCTGTACTTTGTACGGTGTAGAACTATAGAGATAATATAATAGAGCACGGAAGACGGAAACTAGCTTAAAACGTGCTACCTCAAATTTCGAGAAAGAAGATATTAAAGGCTCCCTTTCTCTCTCTGAGATTCTTTGTAAGACAACAACAATTTTGATTTTGACTTTTTCCATTCCACCTTACAGCCAATCAGTGGCAAGCTCAGAGAGAGAGAGAAAAGGAGCCCTTAATATATTCTACCTCTACCGCTCCCATGCTCTATTATATTAGGTTTGTTCGATGTGCGCTCTGGGTCGCTCTGTAGCGCTCTGATTTCGCACTGAGCTGTTAGATGTCGCTCTTTTTTCGCCCCGGTGCATTTCCACCGTGTTCGATGTGTATTCAGTGCTCGCACCGGGAGCGCTCTGAATCACCCCAAGATTTTTTCGGGGCGAGAATTTCGGAGCTGTTCGAATCAGCTGTTGCTATACAACAAAGAGAAGAGAAACAGAGCATTACTTACGCGTTCGATGTGAAACCAAACCCAGGGAAATTTTTCAGTTTTTTGACAACTCCGTTCACAGTATGACAAGCACCGGAGCGCCCCGGGGCTGGTTACATCGAACAAACCTTTTATCTCTATCCACCATTTCACCAAATTTCAAAAGCATTTTTTGATCGAAAACGTCAAAATCCGTTGCTGCTCTTTGAGACAAATTCGTATTATGTATTCAACTGTCAAAATGGCATTTTGAATAACATTATCCACCTCAAAGTGTGATAGAGACGAAAAAACCTCGTGAAGATGTGAGATGTTCACGAATAGAACACAAAATCGAATTTGTTGAACACATTATTTGGTACCAATACATTGCGAAAAGGCTTTAAAGGCTTTTTAAAACCTAACTGATGTCTTATCTTTTAAATCGTGTTTGACCATCTATGTAATGGAAAACAAAGTGCACTACTCATTAAGCCAGCAATCATTTTGTTTTCGTAATGCGTATGATTCTATTTAGTTGTAAAGTGCAACCGTGCCCTAAGTGAATATTGAATTTTCGTCAAACACATTTGTAAATTCTTAATTCAAATGTTGTACTGACTTTCAAATAAGACGTTTAAAGTTAAACTTTCAATTTACTCCTATCCAAATCCCCTAACGTCTTGAATTAAGCAACTTATTTCTAAAACGTCACTGGATTAATGAAAAGCTATTTTAACAAACAAAAATAAACTTGACATTTTCCAGAGATAGTAGTTTCATGTGTTTATTTGAAGTGTTCTTCGGTTTTAATTACGACCGAATACATCAACAACACGTTCATCTGTCAAAACTTCATTACGAACAAACGGTTTTCAAATGTCAAACCAGCCCAGCTGCAACCCAACGGACAACCAGCTTTCAACGTTGCTCTCTTATAGAGAAGTTGTGATTTTGTTGAATTGACTGTCCACTCGAAGCACCCGCTTTTGGATATTGGTGTACCACATTATTAATAGTTATAAATAAATACCTTCACAATACTAAACTATATGCCATGATATCCAAAGGCATGGCCGTATTAAGTACAGTATCATTTTGCCAGTTCAGTAATTAAATTTTTCATTGACAATCTGAAGGAAGTCGTTGCTTTGTTTTGTTGATAAGAACTGTTATCTATTTTATTACAATGGACCCTTCAGGTCTAAGTCAGTCAACAACATCTAGACAGCCACTATAACCTAACCTCCAAATTTGGACATAAGCGGCATTTATGCTCAATGCGAATAGCGCCCATTGCTCTTTGACAGCATTTCGACAATGAGAGGATATGGACATATTGTTGGAAGTGCCCTTCATATATGAAAGTTTTAATGTGTTACGACTGCAAACGTCTGACCTGCACAGTTATCTATAACGTTAGCACGTAGGTGTTGGTCGTTTAACTTTGTCACGTGTACATAGGAATTTCACTTGAAAGCCAATTAATAAAGCTTCAGGCATATTCTACATGATGGCCATAGGGTGACGAAAAGGGAATTTCATTAAGGACGTTTAACTTTAATTCTATCTTCCGAATGTCATCATGACCGTTGCTCATGGCGTCACAAATTTTCATTTGAAAGTGTTCTATGGTATTTTTCCTTTTCAAGAAAATAAAGATGTATGTATGAGCTGAAATGATGGAAATGAAAACCTTAACTTGGATCAAAATATCTATTCTAAGTTGGCTTGTGTTCGCTTGATGACAGAACAAATTCATAGCTGGCAGAAAATTTTAGGAGACGTATAATTATTATAATTAATGCAAGGACATCATCAGGTTGGTTGCTTGGTTTATAAGCAAATTTCGCCCAAAAATGTATCGTCATAGATGTGGGTGGTATTTAGTGTTGAACGTTAAGAATAAGCAGTTGTGACACAATTGATTTTTTTATGACATAATTATACATAACTGTTTGACCTTGTGTTGTGGTTGTCAGGCGTATCGAAGGGGGAGGAATTGAGTTTAAAGTTAGTGCAGCAATTGCAGGACATGGCCAATGACTTTATATGGAAGAGGGTTATAAATAATTTAGTCTGTGTGGGGATTGGATGTGTTGTGGTTTAAAATGGATGAATTTTTAACCATTTCTGTCATAAAGGGTTTTCTAATAAGAGGTGTTATTTTGAATAGCCCGCTATTTCGGTAGCTTTCACTTTTAAAGCTGTCATTTTCTAACATTTGACAAGAAGAAACTACGCCATTAATAAAAATGGAACGATACACGCTTCAACAACGCATTGAAATTATTAAAATTCACTATAAAAATGGTGAAAATTTGGCAGAGACGGTTCGTAAAACTAAAACATTTTTGAAGTGTTGAAGAAAACCCAGGTTTGTCCATCCCTCGTCGTTCTTTGGAATTAGGCATTCCACAAACGTCATTACACTGTATTTTGCATAAAGACTTGGGTCTTAAGGCTTATAAAGTTCAGTTAACACAAGAACTCAAGCTGGCTGATCATCAACAACGTCGTGTCTTTGCTAATTGGGTCCTTGAAATGCATGAAAATGATCCGGAATTTCATCGAAAAATTATCTTGACTGATGAGGCCCATTTCCACCACGGAGGCTACGTTAACAAGCAAAACTGTCGCATCTGGGGCTCGGAAAACCCAAGAGTTATTGTTGAAAAGCCTCTCCATCCTCAACGCGTGACTGTTTGGTGCGGTTTATGGTCCGGCGGGGTCATTGGACCTTACTTTTTCGAAAATGAGGCTGGAGCAACAGTTACGGTCAATAGATTGCGCTATCGAGAGATGATTAATGATTTTTTATGGCCGGTATTGGATGGTATTGATCTGGACAATCAACAGTCTCTGTCAGCCAGCTCGGTCCTAAGCTAGCTGTCTCCAGTTTTGCACTCCAAGTTGATTGATGTCCTCTTTCACTTGAGCGCGCCACCTGAGTCGCGGTCTTCCTCTCCTCCTACATCTCTCGGGAATAGCGTCAAAGGCTTTCCGGGCCGGAGCATTGGTGTCCATCCGCTCTAAATGACCGAGCCATCTGAGTATATGGACCTTGACCCTTCTGGCTAGGTCCATGTCGTTGTACAACCCGTAAAGCTCGCTGTTATATCTTCTTCGCCATTCCTCTTCAATGCACACGGGGCCAAAGATGATCCGAAGAACTTTCTTCTCGAAACAGCCTAAGGCATTTTCATCCTATTTTGTCAACCATTCTTCCCAATCGGTATCGTCCCATGTTATAATAGTCTCACGTATTGCCATTCGATAAATACGCCGTTCTTCCAGGAATTCGCACCGTACTCAAAGTCAACGTCGGTAGATAGGAATTCATCAAAAATTGTATCCATTATCGTATAATAAACCGAGTTTTAAGGCACTAGACCCTCGAATTGTTAATTGTATCAAAGTTCAAGGTAACTACAACAAAGTTCTAAAGAAAAGTTCTAGCACCTAAGAACTTGATGAAGAATTGACTTAGAACTCAAATGAGTTCTAAAATTACACTAAACCGAGTTTTAAGGGCTAGAACTTGTAACAGTTTTTAAGCATTTCCTATTCCACTATGTGCGATTGTATGCAAGCACACCATTATACCCTTGATCCACAGGATCTCAAGCATTTTGGTCTATGTTAAGTCGGGTTGCGCTGCCAGCAGGCACGATAGCATGGCCAATTGGGCTTGCTCGTAGAAGGGATGGGATCTTGCGGCTCGCCTTGGAATATAACGTGCCTTGAGTCTAATATCGCCAAACCACATTTTCATTGAGGTTCTCCTTAGTCGCTACATATATAGTGACTCCGTGGTCACTGCGCCACTCCTCCTAGTTTTAGTATAACGATACTCAATGTTTTTTTTACCAAACACCATCTCAATTCTCTCTTGTTTTTTCTAAGTGTAGGGTATGGTGAAAATAAAAATAAAAGAACATTTGGAAACAATGAAGGGAATAGTCGGCTATAACAACACAAGATGAAACTCATGTAATTTTTCGAGTTTCCTATAAATATTTTGATTTAGAGCTTGACAACCTCACAATTTGTCGATTGTTTGTTGCCTATGTTGAAGTTATGCTGGCTGACGTGGCGCCCCTGGATCGCGGCGCCCCAGGCGACCGCCTGGGTCACCATACCCTAAAGCCAGAAACAGAAACAGAAAAACTACATTTCAATTTGCATTCATAACGGGTCAAACATGTTGCCTAAGAATGGAAGTGTTTTTTAGCTTTTAAGACCCTGCTTACATTTATATTTATTTTGACAGGATGTACGTCAAAATGTATCATTTGTGGTTAAGACTTCAGACAAAAACAAAGTGTTTAAAATTAACAATTGTAACGGTAGCTTTTCAAAACCCTGACAAAACTGTATTAACTCTTGGTTGATTATGTCCAAATGTCAAAAAATGTCCGTGCCTCATAAACATCTAAAAGAGCACGGATGCAAACTGCCATCTCACTCTGCCTTAAATATAATGTATGTAAACAAAACATTTTCGAATAGTTAGTACCTAGTGATTCCAGTTTCCAGTGTGAAGGGGGTTTTTGTGTCAAAATTAAAATAATTGACGTTTTCAATTGATAACTCAATAGAATACTCATGCTCCTATGGAACACTTCCCATAAGCAACGCACGTCACGGAGGCGACGGATAGAGTTAGTCAACTTTCTAATATGTGTATCCGTTGATCCGTTGACTACTGAATTTATCCATGAGCATTTGTTGTATTCCCCTAGCAATAAAGAAAAGCAATGGATGATCGAAATTTCGTGCAAAAAATCATTTTGACACAATTTAAATATTTTCATTTTAAATTCTCTTGCAGTTTTGTGGTTAATTTTATCAACAAATTAAACTATCTAGTATACAATGCACCTATTCTATTGGACGGTTTAATCCGGCAAATACGTTGAAAGCAACGTATACGTTGACGCTGACGGATTGACGTATTCTTTGGGTAGCATAATTTAAGGAGTAATGGCGTTATGATTTGGTAATCTGGATTCTAAAAAGAAGCATTCTGGTTTGAAAATCAGAAGGGAATTCTCTTCTTTTCAGAATCAGAACTGTCACTTTTGCCCAATTGAATAACGCATTCAGAATGCAACAACAACAGTTTCTATAATGCAAGTTCTGTTCAGTATTGATTCCAATGAGAAAGCATCTTTCATCGAGTTGATGGTAATTTCAAATTTATTTTTGTTTATGTAACTCACAATTCCATCTCAAATAAGAGAAAGAAAAAAAAAATGTGTGGAAATGATCAAGTGCGCTGCTTGATTTATCAGAACCTTTTCGGTCCCATCCTGCTTCCTCTCTAATTTTAGATTAAAAAATACAAAAATAATTTCTTTTAAGATAAACATTTGCTTCCACTTAAGAGTATGAAATGAGCAAGTAATTGCAGCTGCACCATGGAATTTCAAATACTACATTCCACATGACGTCATCGCCCACCACAATTATATTTTATAAACAATAAGATCACTTGACTCTTTTATTGGCATCTCTGTCACTTTCACTCTGCTTACATGCCTGCGTGTGCCTCTGTTTGATTATTATGAAATTCCAGCCTCATCAAGTACACAAATCCAGTGGTGGTGTACTTAAAGTACCTTCTGATAGCTGCTGCTGACTTTCAGAGGGACGACCAAGACGACTGAGCAGAAAAGGGAGTCAGCCCTTGCGTGCGGGGTTAGGTGCACTGTACTTATGCCCTTATCTCAGTGCCTTACTGACCGCCCATTGATTCAAATCTTTTGTCTGGAGAAGGCAGTTTATTTTTTAACTCGTGTTCGGTGTTTTGAAGAACGAAAAGCAAAAAAAGTACACAAATTAATAAACCAGCTGAACATTTAATTTATTTTTCTGCGGATCTCACATCATTGTTCGACTGAAGCCTTCATTATTGTGGCAAAACGCAAAACCATCTCCGAGGGTCGCTTGAACAGAAAAAGTCACAACTGCGGCGCGTTGTTTGCTCCACTTTTTGCTTCTGTGTATAGTTGGGGGTGTTTATGGGTTATTTGTCGTCGCTAATGACTTAATTCATTTCCCAGACCGAAACTCTCGATATGAAAAATAATATCCAGTCTGACTCTGACTGAGTGAAGAATCGCGAACTAACACTCTGGTGATCGTATCGTATCGTTGGTCGATGACGAAGTCGACGTTGAACTGACCGAGCCGGCGCAAAGTGTATTAATTAAGTCGCCAGCGAGCTGCTAATAATATTTATTAAAAAATTAGAAATAACTGTTAATTGTTTTGACCCCAGCAGTGTCTGGATAAAAAACAAAAACAATAAACTAGAATTTTAAGAAGTGAGAGTAAGGCTGCATCATTGGATCCGAGAGGCGTGTAGGATCAGTTAATCTTTGAACTGCAGTTCGCATGCACATCGTCTTCAGCGTCTAACGATATACAAAATGGATTTCTATTCAAATTACCAAAATTTTGCCTATGACACCAATAGCAACAGCAACAGTCGAGTGAGTCCAAGTGAATCGGATTCATCGAATAGCCCTTTGAAGCCTCGACAAGAAGTAAACGCTCGCGAGAGATTTCGTACTCAAAGGTATGTGAATTTGTGTTCTTTTGCAAAGCGAAAACACTTCAGTGATGTGAAAAAGTCGTGTTTCCAGTGTTAATACAGCATTCAACACTTTGAGGACATTGATTCCCACCGAGCCATCTGACAGGAAGTTGTCAAAAATTGAAATTCTCCGATTGGCCAAGAGCTACATTGCACATTTGGATGCTATTGTTTTGACAGGTAGATATTGAAAAAAATGACATATTCGGTTCAAAGTGTTAATTGGTTGATTTGAAACTCATATTTATAGGAACAACAGAGACACCTTGTACTAGTCATAGTCTTCAGGGTCACAATTGTACAGTTGTGGAGGGAGATTCTGGAGCAAGGTCGAATATTTGTACTTTTTGTGCCAAGACAATCAATGCAAGGAGCTGATGAGTTATGCATAGCGATA
This sequence comes from Sphaerophoria rueppellii, assembly GCA_920937365.1. NCBI lineage: Eukaryota > Metazoa > Arthropoda > Insecta > Diptera > Syrphidae > Sphaerophoria > Sphaerophoria rueppellii. The sequence goes on from CAKKXW010000001.1 coordinate 10,793,189, forward strand.
AATAAAACTTGTACATAATTTAAGTATTGTTTTAAAATGTAGTTCATAACTTATAAATAAAAGCAAAATTCATTTAACTCCATATATTTGTAAGACCGTGTGCGAATCGGATGAATTGTGGTTAAAAATGGATGAACTTTTAACCACCACTGTGATATTTTAACCTGCTCCGCAGCTAGACTAATTTTTAACACATTTTATTCAATTCGAAGTGTCAAAATTTAACCAAACTTCAAGTTTTAACCACTTTTTCCGAAATCGCACTCGGTCTAAACGGTAATTTTAAGTAAACAGAATTTTGTCCGTATAGGTAATGATCACGTACAGCGATAATTGTAGCTAGCCGAGTATACACTACACATGTTTTAACTTGGTGCAACAAACGTCAGCTACAGGAATTCCATCTTACAAGCCGTTCAACATTTCATTGCCGATTAGATTACCATGTTAGGATTTCCAAATTTGAAAAGGAAATTGGTACATTACAATGATAACTATCAAAGCCTAGTTACTTGTTACTTGTAAACCATGTCATGCTTTTTCGTTCACCCGTGAACCTGCCCTTGAAGTCATATTGAAAAAAAAAAACCAACGAAGCAGGTCCCTTGAACTCTTTAAAAGGGCAACATGATTTATTTAAACTTCAAATGTTCACAACGCATTCACAAGTCTGTAACAATGATAAATATCAAAATTTCCAGGGATGTTGATTCACACCAGGAATAGGTATGTAATATAGGCTTAAAGCCTAGACTTTTCCGATCACAAATGTCATCCATACATTGATGTTAGTTCTCTTGTCAAGAAAATAATGCAATAGGGTTAAAGTCAATCATAGACTAGTATGAGTACACGAGGCATTGACATACTATACATACTATTACTATACATACATACATATTATATACCTATAGTAACTCAATGACACGCGGTCTCCCGAAGCTTTCTTGTACCGCATTATAGCATATAGTAGTTGCAGCCTCGTGAATCGACGACAGCGACGTCCGGAACGCGATACAGAACTAAAATTTTGTATATAGAAAAACTGACAGCGCCAAGACGGGACGACTCTCCAACCAAATATGCTCGAGGCTGAAAATACTATAGATTCCATATACAAAGATTATAGCTCTTTCGAACAAAGGCGAATCCAGTGGGACGTGTCTCTATTTACAACTAGTTGCAAAATGAGTAAGGGTCATTTGTTGATTTGAAGATCAACTCTGAACCACGGATCAACTTAACAAGAGTTTAATAAACACAAATATTTCCTTGCTTCTATTTTAGTATGGTTTTTGGCTGAAACTTCTGTTAGATCCGTTAAATCGATAACATTGGGCGCGTTCAGCTTTGTCTTGAGTGAATGCACCCATTAATTACTGGTGTGAAGACTTCGTTTTTTGCTGTCATTTATTCGAGTTGATCCTCGATTATAAAACTGGTAATAGGGCTAAACTCTAAACCGTGTATCAACGAAGCAAAAATTCTCTTATAACGAGAATTTTTCAGTTTATTAGTATGTTGGCTTAACAAGTATTTGCACTGTGAAATGGATAATTTTATAAGAAGTAATAGAAAGCCTCATTGATATCTTCAAGGCTCTAAAAAGAGCTGAGATTTTTTCACCTTGTTTGTATTCTGACAAACTTACCACGTTTACAAGCAGAATCGAGAACTCGAGTTGGATTAGGGTCGAATTTTTTACCCAGGTTTTTCGTCGTTTGAGTTAAGTACTCCACTTGGAGTTTAGTTGAAAAGATGTTGAGATGACACTCCTAGCGTCTCTCAAGTCACCGCAGTATTGATTTGTTGCACTTTTGTTTTTTATTCTGTTACAATATGCGTTACAATATGCACTAGACGGACGAAATGCGAGGGAAAAAATAACACCTAGCTAGCTTGTGCTCAAATAATTAACACTTACACAAATGTCAGATTTCACACATTTTGTTGTCAATGCCATCCTTACTCCTCAATTCGGGTTTTTCAGTACAAATTACGACTCGACTCTACTCCTGAAGCGGAGTCGAGTCGGTTGAAGCTCATTCCAACTCAACGTAGGTATACAAAGGAGTGATTTTTAGGTTATAAAACCTGACACTAGCGTGGTGGATAAAATGGGCTAAAAGTTATCCTGCTGTGAAGCAGTTTAAATGGGTTAAAATTTTGACGTGTATTTTTGTTTTTCTCATGAATGATAAAGAAGTTTGCTTCCGTTTTGTTGGTTTTTTCTGTTCTTCTCCGTTTTGTTAAGTTCCTTGTTATAATTAATTAATAATTGCATTGATATAAAATATCTTCATTTCTATTTTTAAATGGAAAACCAAATAATAGTTCTTTCTTTTGAGAATGATGAAAGATATCACCTGTGGAAACAAGTTTTGCAGTGTTGCAACAGGGAAGAACAAACCATCCAAAATGAAAATTTTCGTTTGAAGATTTTAATAAACTGTGTTTTTTCATTTATAGTCACTTTTCATAAAATTTATTGCTCAAAGTTTGGTCTTGTACACATAGGTAAGTATTTTACCTAGAAGAAGAAAAATATTTTTTGCTGAGGGAAATTTCTTTAATCATGAGGGAAATTTCTTATTTTTACGCAGAAAAAATCCCTTTTAACGCAATTCACACATCAAATGGTAAATTTGATCTCATCTTTAACCAAACGTCATGTTTTAATACACATTTTAACGCAATTTACACACGGCCTAAGAAGAGTCACAAAAACCATCCAAATTGTGATCTCTATCAAGTCACAACAAATACAATATTTTTAGTTTTCGCTTTCTAGACAAGTTATGGTGGATACTGGATTTACATGACTTACATGCATCTTCAACATTTTGGTCTGCAAATTTCAAGAAAAGTAAAGCGGGCGAGTGTAAGAGTACGTTGTACCCAATCTTTTTTATTTGCCATACTTTTTTAGAGTCCCGTGAGTGGTGACAGATTATTAAAAGTACGGAGTCGGTCACGGAAGAGTGTTTGAGTTTGACAGTTGAGTATCGTTTGTTTTTATAAACAACCTCCAACGGAAATTATTCGCAACATGTAAGACGCGCACCAGATTAAACCGCACTCAAGCCATCCCTGCCCAAAACAAAAACTACCTTACCCCAAGCATGCGTATTTCATCAACATGACGGCATTTCATTTGTATTTCCCAATGTTGTCATCACTGTTCAGCACTTTTCAGCATGTATCCAAATTATCGATTGTCAAAGACCAACACCGCCATTTTCAGTTTTTCGTTCGGGTGTTTTCCTTGTGCTGTGATCGTAAAGGCGAAAAATTCAACAAAAAATGGTAACATTTATTCATTTTCTAACTTAGAATATATTCTAATTAGTGTATTACTTATTGTTAAATAAAAATTGCTTTGAATTTCATTGAAAATCTCAGAAATTGTGATGAATATCAACAGTTTATTACGCCGGGTGTCTGGTCGGCTCGCTTGCTAGCCGACAATCGATTCCATTCAAGGAAAAAGCCAAAAAATGTGTCTTGTGCACGTGAGAAAATTTCTCGATTATTCTGCGTCGTAATTAGTTTAATTAAATTCCATTAAAAACTATCTAACTTATTGATGAATAAAGAACTAAATTTTTAGTTGTATTTAGTTTGGTGGATTAACGGGACAATGTTGAATGTTCTAGAAGAAAGTAGTTCAATGCTCTTTCTTTTAAAAAAGCGTGAATCATCGCAAATGTGAGGTTAGGTTTCTTGCTACGGCAGATGCACCCCACGCCCAAGTTCAAAACTGTTACAAAAATTTCAAATAAGTTCATTTTCGATTTTGTATTTGATTTTAAACATTCTGTTTTATTCAAATTATGTGTATCGATGGTTTTTCTAAGCAAATATGAGAACAAACTTGCACTTATTTGCGCAGATGGTCGCATTGTTAGAGAAGCAAAGAAAAAATCCCCAACTCTCGGATTTCGAACAAATTTAAAATAAAGTGGATACATAAGTAATTTATCCTGCAGGATTTAGGTTGGTTTTTTTTCATTAACTTTCCCCCTAAATTAATTTTGAAACTACCACCACTCGGCAAGCATTTTTCTTGAAACGATGCCAAACGTCCATTTTGTAAAAAAAAAAAAAAAAAATCCAAACTCGAAAACCGCTTGCTTAACGATTGTACTGTTAATTTGTTGAACTCGATGTGGTTACTTTTCGAATTGAAGATTAACCTTGAGCCAACTGAGTCATCGCAACTCCAAGCCACAACAGTCAACATGTGCTTTAAATTCGGAATTAATTATTCATGATTTCGCTGCTTGGCATTGACTAATGTTTTTTTGCGTTTCAATTTTCAGGAGATGTCACTTAATCCCGTTCGCATCCTTAAAAACGATGCACAAGAGGAAAAAGCCGAGATGGCGAGATTATCCTCGTTCATCGGAGCCATTGCCATTGGCGATTTAGTAAAAAGCACACTCGGTCCCAAGGGCATGGACAAGATCCTTGTCTCTCATGGCCGCAATGCCGGCCAAGTTGAAGTCACCAATGATGGTGCGACTATTTTGCGTGCCGTCGGCGTTGACAATGCCGCTGCCAAGATCTTGGTCGATATGTCGCGAGTACAAGATCAAGAAGTCGGCGATGGCACAACATCGGTTACAGTGCTTGCAGCCGAACTCATTCGTGAAGCTGAGAAGCTCGTCGAACAGAAACTCCATCCTCAGATTATCATTGCTGGATGGCGTATCGCGACGAAAGTTGCCCGCGAAGCATTGGCCGATGTGTCGCTGGACAATTCGGCCGATAACGAGAAATTCAAAGAGGATCTGTTGAACATTGCACGGACCACATTGAGTTCAAAGATTTTGTATCACAATAAGGAGTTCTTTTCTAAGCTGGCCGTAGACGCTGTGTTGCGTTTGAAGGGCTCGGGCGAATTGCATGCCATTCAGATCATCAAGAAGACTGGCGGAACACTGGAGGACTCATTCTTGGACGAGGGATTCCTCTTGGACAAGAAACCAGGTGTACATCAGCCACAAAAGGTGAGGCAACAGCTAACCCCAAGTGAGACTAATTATTTCTTTTGATTTGCAGCAAAGTCCGAACCTTTTACGAAACGCGTCAAAACGGTTGTGAATTATGTGCCTCTGCAAGTCATATCACAGCCATTTTGACGAGTTTTGTAAAGAGTAGTACAACAGTTGTTTTGATTCATTGAATTTTATGCAAAAAACCTTTCTATATTTACCATAATGACAGAGACAAACCAATTCCTAGGTAGAAAAAGCCAAGATCCTGATTGCCAACACTCCAATGGACACTGACAAAATCAAAGTCTTTGGCAGTTCGATTAAGGTCGATTCGCTGGCCAAAATCGCCGATCTTGAACTGGCTGAGAAGGAGAAGATGCGTGACAAGGTTAACAAAATCCTAACCCACAATTGCAATGTCTTCATCAATCGTCAGTTGATCTACAACTACCCGGAGCAGCTGTTTGCCGATGCTGGAGTCATGGCGATCGAACATGCCGACTTTGATGGTATCGAGCGATTGGCTCTGGTGACTGGTGGAGAAATTGTGTCGACCTTTGATCAGCCGTCGTTGGTTAAATTGGGTGAATGTGATTTGATCGAGCAGGTGATGATTGGCGAGGATACTTTGTTGCGTTTCAGTGGAGTGAAATTGGGCGAGGCGTGTACTATTGTGATTCGTGGTGCTACCCAGCAGATCATTGACGAGGCTGATCGCTCGTTGCATGACGCTCTGTGTGTGTTGGCAGCGACAGTCAAGGAGTCGAGGATTGTGTACGGTGGTGGAAGCTCGGAGGCGCTGATGGCGAATGCAGTATTAAAGAAAGCAGCCGAGACCGCTGGCAAGGAAGCCATTGCAATGGAAGCATTTGCACGTAAGAACTATCCCCAGCAACTTGTTTGATTTGTTTTTTATTTGTGTGTGTGTTTTTTTAGGAGCCCTCTTGTCTCTGCCAACGGCAATCGCCGACAATGCCGGTTACGATTCGGCTCAATTGTTGTCCGAATTGCGTGCAGCGCATGCCAAGGGCAACCACACAGCCGGTCTGGACATGGAGAAAGGCAAGATCGGTGATATGAAGGAATTGGGAATCACAGAATCGTTTGCCGTCAAGCGACAGGTTCTGCTTTCTGCTGCGGAAGCCGCAGAAATGATCCTAAGGGTCGACAACATCATTAGATGTGCTCCCCGCAGACGTGTTCCTGACCGTGGATACTGTTGAATCCTCTATTTTTCCAGCCTTACTGATCGTCGTCGTATGATTAAAAAAATAATTAAGTTTTCTTATTTCTAATTTTAATAAATTAATACTAATGCGCCTCGTTAACACACCACAACACATTTTTTTTTTGTTTCTTGTTCCCACACACTTGTATCATTTGCATTTAGTTCTTTTTAGTTTGCGAAAGAAAAGACGAGGTTTTCTTATAAAGAAGCTTTTGCGAGCTGAAGCAAACTCACTATTTTGTAACGAAGGTAGAATTCTACTCATATTAACACTTAAAACACGAAAGAAAATAAAAGAATGAAATGAATTTTATATTCAGACAACTCGTTTTTTTTTTTGTTATTAGGAAAGTGTGTGCTTGTCGTGCTTGATCGATTGCTGCCGTCTAGAGTTAAGCTCTACACAGCCTTTTAGACTTAAGGCCTTCATCGGAATATTTATATCAAGATCTTGGCTACGGAGACTTAGCGTCCAATGATCCCTCGATGTCGATAACAAATTATGAAGGAGTAAGGTAGCTGGGTTGTAGTTGACGAATCTGATGTAGGAAACGCGAATTTCTACGAATTAGAAACAGGCGCGAAATGCGTACCAATCCGTTCGAAACAGAAGCCGTATACAGCGCATTGAACACATTTTACTGTGCTTGCCATAGCCAAGGTTATAAACAAGTTTATGTCGACTTTTCTTGACCAATTTCAATATGTTAAATTAACTCCGGCAGTTGAATATATGTACTGACGTGACCCCTCTTTAACCTGACTTCGGGGAAAGCAATCCTCAATAGCTGTGGCACATCAACAAGAGTCCCACCAATTACTGGCTTAAGCAGGCGATCTTTAATCCTTCGAAGGAACACTACTACTTTCTTCGCATTTTCGTGTTATCAGTTATTTTGAAATAGCTTTAAAAGAATTTCAGAAACTTATTTTAAGCAGCTTTTCGTATAATGTAGAATGGCCCTTAAAAACTTTGCATTCAACGAACAATTACATCTTCATCACTTTTTGACACATATAGAACTCTGCTTAAAGCACCTGTCAAACTTGACAATTCAATTCGTGTGTTGTGTAACTTTTGATTTTTATGGTAAATTTTGTGCATTTCTTTTGCAATTTAATAAAAACTAAATTATAATTAAAACACATTTCAAAACTCAACAGAAACAACACTAAAAAATGTCTGCACCACCCGTTCGTCAAGGACTAACCGGCCTCATCAAGCGCGGCTGGGTCGAGTTGCCCGACATTGTATTCGGTTCAGTTCTGGCTATTATTGGACTTGGTCTTTCTGGAATTGGCATTGCCCAATATTATCGCAACGATGGAGACAATAGGAAATATAAAATTGGTTGGGTAATAATGAGGCCAGATGATCCAAGGGCTGCTAAAGTACACAAGGATTGAGGAGGTGTTGTAGGAGAAAATAGCCATTAAAATAATTCTTAAAAATTTCATATGAACTCTATTATTTTGACTGCCAGCGGATAAGCTTCAAGGAAAGATGTGCAAACCAATTGATTTCCTGATTTCAAGTGCAATTTAAGCTTCAAGTAAGCACATTGCAACCAAAATAAAGTTCTCTAAGAAAAAGCGGACGCTTAATTTGATCATGTGAATACACTCAACAGAGCAAAAGAAGTTAGTTTGCATTTGTGTATCTTTAGTCGTGAATGTTTTCTGGTGCCAGAATTGGTATAAAAATCGTGTTAGATACGGTCAGCTGGTAAAAGGCTGGGAAGGCGCTCGAATTCTAGGAGTAATCAAATTAAAATCAATTGAAGCAATGTCATTTGGTTGCTTTATCTTTTTGACCGTTGTCTCCCAGCTTGGGCTTTTTCCATGGTTTTCTAAGCACCCGGTCACATATTGTCACTTCTTTCGTCGTCACTGAATAGTTTCCGCTGTACTGGCCATTTAGTTTGTGGTTTGATATTCCCTATTCTTTCTTTGTTTAGACGAGACTTAAGATTAGTGCACATTTTCAAAGGAAACATCATCAAGAATCAAGCATTCTCAAGCTTGTCGGTTGCGGTGGACATGAAAGACGTGTCTATAATGCTGAATTGCCTCAATAGTGCAAAGAAGCATAGCCACAGGGAGAACCGGATAGGCCTGGACTGGCGAAGTTTTCTGCTGCTTCAAAACATTCTTTCCTTTCCGTTTTTGTACTTTTAACAAATTAGTTAATTCAATCTTCAATCAATGTTATTCGTATTTCGTTATAAAAACGACCCTTAAACCTAATCACTGAATGAATTCATTCTCCTTGTCAAAGTTTGACTTCCCATTCCCACCACTAGGAGTCCATCTAACATTCTTTTCAAACTCAGCGAAAAGAAAAGGGACAACCATACCAATGTCTACCCGCCATTTTTCTGACGCCATATTCTTTGACAGCTGCCGTAGTGAACAAACCTTTAAAAGAAACCGTGCAAGGCCGTGGTCGCTAATTTTTTTAATTTATATTTTTTGCTCCACACAAATCCAAGTATTATTAATCATAAACTAATTAAATTGTTTTCATAAGTACAATTAATTTAAAGTAAATCTTCCGCAACAGCTCGATTGCATGCGGTAGCTTCTCAACCGTACTGAAAGTTCAAATAAAATTCAACAAATTTTCACAAACGATATAAAAAAAGAAAAATGTCAGGCATTGCTGTAGCTCGACTTGGTGAAGAAAGGAAAGCGTGGCGTAAGGATCATCCATTCGTGAGTTTGAAATGACTTTTGATTTACTAAAATCCGTTTATTGATCTGAACAAATATTTTTATTTTACTTTTTTTGCTTTGAAAATTCCCAGGGCTTCGTTGCCAGACCGACAAAGAACCCCGATGGAACATTGAATCTTATGATCTGGGAATGTGCAATTCCCGGAAAGAAGGGGGTAAGTTTTTGTTTTTTTTTTCTCTTCTGCTTTTTGTGTTTGGCTGAATAATTGCAGTTCTTGTTTTGAGAAAAGGAACAAAATTTCAAGGTGAAATCGAAGTATTGGAAGTTTTGGTCGCAAGTTTACTTTTCGTTAACTGGTTTGTGAACTTGGATTTCTTTTTTTATTTTAGTTTTCTGTGGTTTGTTGTATTTCACAATGCATCCAGGGGTTACCTTGTTACTGCAGTCTAAATTGACTAGACGATTTTTTTTTTTAGAAAATGTCTTCGAGCAAGCGCGTGGCCGGCTTTTCGCGTTTTTGGTTCAACTTGACTATTTCCGTACACTCCAAACCCTTATCAGTGGTTAAATAGTTTAATTTCAGAGGAAAAATTAAATAAATTTGTGTATTGTCTAAGGCCATGGAAGTATTTTGTCGGTTCGGTTTCATAATCGACTTTTCGTAAAATTTAAGCAAGAGTGCTCATATTTTCTGTATACACTGAACTACCAGAAACTTGAGTGCATCCGTGGCTAAAGTTGAATAAAATTGAGTTTCTATTGAACAACATTGATTAATCTTAAATTGCATGAAATTTGCACAAGATTTGGCATAGAAATCGGAATCTATGAGTGAATGTGAGTAAGATCTAAGTTCAAAGTTCCTGTTGTTCTTTCCCATCTTGTATCAAAATTTCTATAGACAACTACTTTGCTTTAAGGAACAGGAAGAAAACGAAAAACTCCCCAATTCTGTGGAGAACTCTACAATTATGCTTGTATTCTACGCCTTCTATCAACAAGAGGTCAAGTTGAGCCAATATAGTGTTTCGTCATGCTGTCATCATGCGTCTGTTGTGGCGGAGATGACGAACGAAGTTGCGTTGATGTCTCGAAGATTACTTCTTCCTTGTTTTTATCTCGGAAAGAAGTGGAAGAGATTGATTTATTGCTTCCCAACTAAGCAGTACGGAATCAGCATGAAATCGAAGGCGTCCGTAGTACTTTAAAATCATTCAAAGCGACAGGTCGTGGAACTTTGGATCCGTCCTTTGCCCCACTACTTGCTCTGACGACGAATATCATTCCCAATATGCTTTCTCGCTTTTAGCTCTTTTGAATAAAGTTCCGTGCAGCAGGTAACGTTTCACTTGAAAAGCGTGACGTGGCGTGTTGCTGATGAAGCCATTAGTGCTGTGTTGAACTCATAATTCCCATTACTTACTTACTTAAGGTGGCGCTACAGTCCGCTGTGGACTTCGGCCTCAATCAACAGTCTCCGCCAGCTAGCTCATTCCTTAGCTAGTCGTCTCCAGTTTTGCACTCCAAGTTGATTGAGGTCCTCTTCCACTTGAGTGCGCCACCTGAGTGTCGAAGGCTTTCCGGGCCGGAGCATTGGTGTCCATTCGCTCTAAATGACCGAGCCATCTGAGTCTGGACCTTGACCCTTCTGGCTAGGTCCATGTCGTTGTACAACCCGTAAAGTTCGCTGTTGTATCTTCTTCGCCATTCCCCTACAATGCACACGGGGCCAAAGATGACCCGAAGAACTTTCCTCTCGAAACAGCCTAAGGCACTTTCATCCGATTTTGTCAGGGTCCATGCTTCCGCACCATACAGCAGGACTGGGATGATGAGTGTTTTGTACAGTTTTACCTTAGTTGCTCGAGAGAGGGCAGGGCTTTTCCACTTTCTAAGCCCAAAGAAACAGCGATTAGCAAGAGTTATTCTTCGTCTGATCTCGGCGCTGGTGTTATTGCCCGTGCTTATAGCGGAGCCTAGGGAGACAAACTCCTTTACTACCTCGAAGTTATACGTGTCTATTGTGACGTTCTTAGGATAATGCTATGTTTTCAAGGCTAGCAAAACCTCTGTGTGAGCTTTAAAATCTAACCTATTCTTCTGGTGTTGTTCTCAATGTTTCCAACAGCAATTGTCCAGATGAGTAGTTGGTTCTAGCCCCAGCTTCGACAGCAATCTTCTTCTACAAAAATTGCCAACTTCTCTGAGTCCACCTGCGCTGCAATATGAGACAATTAAAATCTATGCCTCGCTGTGCCACGTAGGTATTTGTTATGTGTGCTTTCTATGTGTCTCTCCCTCTCTCTGTTGTAGTAAAAGGTTTGATCGATGTGCGCTCTGGGCCGCTCTGTGGAGCTCTATTTTTTAACAGTTCCGTTCAGGGCATTGACAAGCACCGGAGCCCTCCAGGATTCAAAAAACTAACCTAATGTCTTGTTCTGTCCAGCGACTGATCAAGAGTTCTGACCGCCGTAGGCTATTTATGAGGACGCGCCCCCGCTAGGCGTGATACGGACGGCCTAAAAAGTAGTAACTGAGTAGAGTTGTAGTGTGAAAATTGTAACATGGTTCATAGTAGCTATAAAAGTTTTCAGATCGATCTACAATCGAAACTAAAGTTGTCCTTTAATCTGCATGACATTCGACCTTAGGGTGGCAAACCATTTAATAAGCTGACCGTACATAAGGGCAAAATACCTCACGCATAATAAGACCAAAATCATGACAAGTGACTGCAGACTACCAAGTAGAAAACCAAATCCATGCCATGTTTGGTCACATGACTTGTATTGGCTAAGTTTCTATAGACAACCTAGTTGCCATTGCCATTGAACGTGAGAGTGATCATCTAGAGCTTGAGTATTTTTTAAATATTTACCCTAGAGAAAAATATTTTGTTCTTTACATACAGTAAAAACATCGGGAAAACATTAATGTTTCGAAGATAGAACAAGCAAGCGGCAAGCTGCGCTGAATGCCTAGTGCGAGTTTTGTTTAATTCGCCTCTCAGAAACGCGTATATACGTGAAGATTATTTTGTATGGGACGATAAAAAATAGAAAACGATAGAATCGATACTGAGTCATCTAGCGGCAAACGCCAGAACTAGGTTGCATCCATACATTTCCATACAAAATGAAGTTAAAATTTAAGCGGGTTATTGCGAGGCGTATGAAACAAAACTTGCACTACTCACTCTGTTGCCAGCTTACCATCTCGCTCAACCACTGACCGATTCGAGTAACAGTGTTTGTTGTGCGCGCGCTTTTTAAAATTTCAAAATTTATTGTTTAAATAAGGGACTCTCAAGCGCATTTAGTTTTAATGTTTTGCCTCGGTCTAGTTGAAATAAAAAGGTGAGATACAATTATGCGCCCCTTCGATTTTCGCTCCCTAGGCTGCAGCCTAATTTGCCTAAGGGTTAATCAAGGCCTGGTTCTGTCCCAGCCTATGTCCTCAGCTGACAGTGCTATTATGTCTCTTTAGTTTGTCACATTCATGGGCGAAGTATCAAAGAAAAGGTCGAAGAGCAAACAATGACATGTAGAGCGATAAGATATCAAAAGGAGTTGATCTGATGCTTAAGTTCAAATCTGTTGGTTCTCAGACTCTATTTCTTTCCCTTCATCTACTGTCTTCAATTCCTCAACCATTATAGGACGTGTCGCTGTCGATAGTATTCCCAGGGGCCTGATTATGGGATTCGCGGCGAATCGTTTTGCTAGCGAGTTTGACATTTTTCAATTATTGCTTACGCTTCGCCTTCTTCGTTTCTAATTCGACCAATTAACGAATTCGAAGGCGAATTTGAAATGTTTGCTGGCGAGTTGAAATCCGACAGCTTTTTATTGGCGGATTCACAGGCGAAAGACTGTTTATTATTATTAACTGGAAAATTGGAAGAAATACTCAAACCAAAAGTGTTAAATCACTGGAATATTGGAAGATTTTTTTTCGCTCCGCCGCGAATTCGTTAATATGGAAAAACGAAGCGAGTCGAATTTGAAAGGTCGAATTGAAAACGATCCGCCACGAATCCCATAATCAGGCCCCAGTTTTTCGTATTTGCTTACAGACACACATCCCCTTCAAGGAACTTTTACGACAAAATTGCATTCAATTCTGGTTGTTCCATGAAACTGAATACCTCGAAAATCTCGTCCATCACTTGTGGAACGCTCAAGCTTGCATAATAAACTGTTCTCTAGTGTACTCCTATAGGTTTCTCTGGGAACCTATTAAAAAAAATGCTGCTTATACGATTGCTGATAGAAATATCCAAAAGGAATAGATCCAAGCTTATTGTTATTAGTATTTCGCTTTGTTTGTTGTAACGCAATTAAATCGATGATCTAATATGGAGCATGGGTTATCAAACGACATTCGCTTATTTCTTTGATATGATGGCAATAGGTTGTTCTTAATATTGAGGGATCTAGTCGAATTCAAATCACATGGTTCCGTAGACATTAGTTTTCAATTGTTATTTCATCAGATTTTAATAATTTTGTTTTCTCTTATATTTAAAGACTCCATGGGAAGGAGGCTTATACAAACTACGCATGATCTTCAAAGACGACTACCCAACAAGTCCACCAAAGTGCAAATTTGAGCCGCCACTATTCCATCCCAATGTCTATCCATCGGGAACAGTTTGCTTATCCCTTCTGGACGAAGAAAAGGATTGGCGTCCAGCAATTACTATCAAACAAATTCTTCTAGGAATTCAAGATCTACTCAATGAGCCCAACATTAAAGATCCCGCGCAGGCTGAAGCATATACAATCTATTGGTAAAGTTTTCATTCGAATTTTTCTCTTCAAAACAACCTTAAACCATATAATTTTATTTTACAGTCAAAATCGTTTGGAATATGAGAAACGTGTTCGAGCACAAGCCAGAGCCATGGCTGCTACAGAATAAACAAAAAATAAACTTATTAAATATTTTAAACATTTAAAATACATTTAATTTTTCAGGAGTATTCCTTTAATGTCAAAGCACTACTCTAAACCGAACATTAATTAAATTTATATATAAATAAAAACAAAAACAAATATTGATACCGTAAACTTAATTCTTGATGTTTAAATCGTACTGACAAAACATAAATAAAAACAACCACAAACACAAGCTGAAACAAACAAAAAGAAAGAAAGAAAAACATTAACCATTTTATTGAACCTTGCCAATTTTATTTATTTTTATCATTGATCAATCCTGAAAAATTGATCATTCTTTTAAAGTTTGGCTTATCGAATAATAATATAAGAAGTTCGACTTAAAAATGACACGAAAAAGAAAAAGAGAATGGAATGTACGCAAGGACAAAAGAAAATGATTTGTTTTATTGTTTCTTATTTTTTACTTTCCAATAAAACTTGAGATTCATTAATGTCATCTTAAACAACAAAATGGTTTTATTTTCTAAAGTCTTAAGACGTCCACGTGTAAATGAGAAGTTCGGAGTATCAACAGTTGGAATGTGCTGCTCTGATCAGTAATGTTGTTTTTTGGGAATCGATTTGGGTGACTGTGTCGTTTAATAACACTTTTATGAAAACTACAGCCATTTTTGTGACTATTTGCTGTGAAAGCTACTAAATTATCACCACAGTCATACTTACTTAGCCGGCTACCAATCCATGTAGGATTTCAGTCTGAGTAACAGCAGCTTTCCATTGGGAACGGTCCACGCATGCGTTCTCCAATCGTCGAAACCAAGCGCTCTGGCATCTGCAGTCGGTCTTCCTGGTCGTCTCGAACCTGGGGCTGCGAAGAAAAGTGACAGAAGATGTAGCTGAGCAAACGTAGTAGACTACTACGTAGTCCTTTCTTGGCTTTGTGGACTACATCCTCATATTGGTTTGGTACAGTTCGCGGCTAAAGAACCATCTTCTCCATTCGCCATCGTCGCATACAGGACTTAAAAGCCTTCGAAGAGTTTTCTTTCGAAAGCGCCCAGTATCATTTCCTCTTTTCAGCACCCGGCACCGGTCGCCGCCGTAGAGTAGGACGGGTAAAATCAAAGTTTTGTGAAGCAGACACTTTGTCTTTCTAGTGAGGAGTTTTGAACCCATTTTTTTTTGCCAAACCGAAGCAGCAGCGGTTCGCTAGGGTAATTCTTCTTCGGATCTCCACTAAGGTGTCGTTTGTGGGATTGATGTTTGTTCCAAGGTAGGTGAACTCTTTAACTACCTTGAAATTGCTGCTTCCAACATTGACATTTGGTCCTAGGAGGTGGACAGATGTTTGTTTTGTCCTCATTCACTTCAAGACCAGCGATTTTCGCCTGTGAAGGCCTCAAGCACAGCCCTCTTTGATCGACTGATAATGTCTATGTCGTCCGCATAGCCTATGAGCTGGATGGATTTGTTGATGATAGTGTTTTCCGGCTCACACGTAACAACTGCCTTGCGCACTATCTGCTCCAGGACTAAGTTGAAGAAATCACATGATAACGCATCTCCTTGTCTAAACCCTGCGTTTGTTTGGAGCAACTCGAATGAGTTAGTACCCATTTGCAGACTGCAATGCGTATTGCTTAGCGTCATGCGGTATCAGGAACAGTTTGTTCGGGATCCCGAATTCAGACATCGCTTTCATAAGCTCTTTGTGGTGGATGCTATCATAATCAGCTTTGAAGTCGATGAAAAGATGGTGGGTTCGAATTGAAATTCGTTGGTCTTTTCCAGCATTTGCCTCAGTGTGAATATATGCTCTATCGTTGTTCGCCCTGGCCTAAAGCCGTACTGGTACGTGTATTATGTTGTAGAAGAGTTGAAGACGCTTACACAGTTAATTTTTTATTTTTAGACCAGTCAATGGGCATGTATTCTTCCTCCCAGACTTGTTATTTTTATGTTTTTGGGTGGCCCATTTCTACCTCTTCTGTGCTGGGGGCTGGGGACTGGGGGGGGGGGGGGAATCTTCATTGACTCGCCTCGCTTCTCTTTCGTCATTGGCTTGCTCGACATTATGCGCATTCAGCAGCACTTCCATGTTTGAAAAACATTCTACAATTCCCTGTGCTTCGGTGCCTTGGTTTCCTTCACTGTTTCGAAGGGCCTGTGTCCCGGTTTTGAAAGCGGAAGCTAATTGCGTTTTACCTTTTAAAGAAACGTCGGGTTTTGTTCTTAGAACAGCAGGCAATCGGCTTTGGCTCAAACTTCTTTAACCCGTCAATGGTGACGTAGGTACTGGTCTGTGAGACCGGGCTTGCTAAAATATTTGGGTAACTTTTTTTATATTTTATGAGAAAACTGCGACCTTTATACGCATTTTTTTGGTATATCCGGAATTGGGCTACACAAAAAACTGTCCGATTCCGGATTACCAACCGAACATAGGCAAAACACATCTTTTTGCTACTAATGCAGAATCCTCTGATGGTAACGCCGAATTCCCCGGCAAGCGAAATGTTCCGAGTCGGAAGATTTTTGTATTCACGGTTACCCGAATTTGAGAAGAAAAATTGACGTCAAACAACGCACTCATTTGACATTAACTAGTTTGCAAAAATATATATTTTATATTTTTCGGACAATTTTTCACGTTTGATTTTCTATCGGGAAGAATCGGAAAGAAAAAAAAACGCAAAGCATAACGCGTCGCAAATATTTACACAGTTCACTGCATAGCATGCATGTATTTTAAATTCAACGAACTAATGGATTTTACATTGGGCCAAGAAATTGATTCTTCACGGACTCTGTGGCAATTTTTTTCCCCTTAAATGAATTACATTGGAAAAAAGTATTGAATTTTTTACTTGAAGAATTGATTTCTCTAAAATCTCTTTTTGGAGACACGATTTACACATATTCTCCACACGTATTTTAACACATACAGATGGACATGACACTGTTTATATTTTCTTTGTTTATAAAACATGGCGGCGAGATACGTATGTGCGAATGTTGGTGCAAGTATGCGTGATTCTGATTTGATCCGATTCCGACTTCAAAATTCGGAATGTTTTTCTGTTCTATCCAGAACAAGAAATGTCATCTTGTGCCAAGTGAACGAATTCAGAATCGTTCGGAACAGTTCCGGGTAACAAAAAAACGCTACATATAGTGATTGTTACCGAGAGCAACAACAACGACTCTTTGGATGCAGATTCGCAGTGGGAAGCAGACTCAGGCAAAAAGTCTTGAGCTTTAAATGTGTAAGCGGCGCACTCAAGTGTAAAAGGACCTCAATCAACTTGGGGTACAAAACTGGAGACAGCTAGCTAAGCTGTCTGGCGAGAGACTGTTAATTGAGAGCCCACGTCCACAACGGACTGTAGCGTCCCCTTAAGTAAGTAAGTAATATAGTTGATGTAGTAGCTCTGAAATAATGTCGTGTTCCATTGGACGTCCAGAAGCATTCGCAAGAGTTCAGAAACCATTCATTTGGAAACCATTCATTTGGACTGACTTTGACAGACGGAATGCTTGTGAGAAGAGAAGAACTCTTCCGTTTTGAAAACAGAATCGTCCAAAGAATATCACGCATGCATTAACACATACATACCTACAAAATGTTTTCACGCACACCAAAACCAGCTGCCAATGGGCATTAATTTTTGTGATATGGCACATGTAATAATACTTATGCATCTTGAGACTACTCCCCAAATGTATACAAAGGATGGATCACCTACCTCATTCACTTTTTTCAAGTTGTCAATAGTGCTAAGCTGAACAAATCCACTGTCGGGGTTAGCAAGTTAAATAAATAGGGTTTCGTTTTCCATTGGCAGTCCAGAAGCATCGGAAGAGTCCAGAAGCCTTTCTGGACACCATTCCATTGGACTGGACGTTTGACAGACGGAAATGCTTCGGAGAAGCGCAGAAGAATCTCTTCCGTTGTTGAAAAACAGAAGCGTCAGAACGAATGCAGTTTCATCATAAACCCGTTCCATTGGTGGTATAGAACAAGACACATCTAAAAAAGACCAATGGGAGGAAAACGACATAAATAAACATTTTCTACAATTGTCAGATTAAAATTTGTATTTCATTAAGAAGTCGGTTTTATAATTGAGACTAAATGTTAAATTAAAATTAATACAAATTTATTTGAAGCTCAGAAATGGAAAGTATAAATATTCTAAGAAAAATATAGGCTACATAACTAATTCAAGGATAAATTCTTTACATTGTCCACATTTTTTGTGTCACTATCTTCCTCACCATAATTACCACATGACGAGCATGGTTTTGTACACATATCGGATTTAATACATTTACCATTCTCCCTCATATGTTTCGGCAGACAGTAGCATCCTGGTCCACCAGGGCAACTTGATGTATTTAAACCCATGCAGTTCTTATCACAACCACTTTGCTTGTAACACTCATTTGCTCCATCACATTCACAGTCACTTTGAGCAACACATTTACGATTTTTCCCCTGTCGGAAAAAACCAGGTTTACAAAAGCATCCCGATGTCGGCGTACAACTACCAAGAATATATCCATTCAAATTGCACTTCTCTTCACATCCTAGCTTTTTGTAGACTTCATTTTCGCCAGGACATTTTGGATAGCATTCCTCGATAGCAACACACTTGCCAAATCTGTCTCTTGCCGAGAATTGGTCACATATGCATTTTCCCTCCTTAATCGGAGGTATGATAATTGTTTTTCCAACAACGGACTCACAAGTTCTGTCAAATCCACTTTGACTGTAAATTTCGTTGGGTCCATTCAACTTGCAGCAGCTCGCCGTGGGAATGCATGCATTTGATAAAGGATCGCGTTTGAAATTCGGCAGGCAAACGCACCCGAAATTTAAAAATGTCTTAGCTGTCCTAGGTACACAACCCTTTCCCAAGTCGGAGCATCGGTCGCTACATTTCAAAAATGACCAAATCTCATTTGGGGGGCAAAAGAAGAATGTTCCTGAAATTTAAAAAAGTTCAGCTATCGATGTTGAAACAAATATTAAAATCGATTATTGCTTACCACGTACGACTGTCAAAAGTCCAGCGAGAAGTAAGATCTTTGAAATCATCCTTACAGAAATTGTCAGAATTTCTTAGTTAGAGTTTGACTATTGGAAATGGTTTGTATGATTGCTTCAAGAAACCTTCATGTTTTATAGCAAAATTAAGGTTTAGTCATTTTTATCAGAGTACATCCCAATTATCGATAAATCGTTCCGATAATATTCATTATGATACCAGTACTGTTCAATGGATTGCAGAAATAGATTTATGAGTTTCAATGGTAGCATTGCTTTGTTGCAAAATAAAAACGGTCTTTTGATAGATGGGTGTCATAAAGATACTGGTAAACGGTCATTGTGGACTTAACGTCATTTGTAGGGTTCAAAGACTGTTACTGGTCTTGGCATGGCACACGCTACTGATATCTTTATCAAAACAATCTATGCAGAGAGATAGCATATTGAAAATTGAACTGCCTTAACCTTTCTCATAATTCACTTAATAATGACTTGTCAATATTTGATTTATGGCCCAAATTCCAGAGTTTTCGTTTTGCAATCCAATCGGTTATCTGTTGATCATAAATGATATGATGGAAATGTACTTCTCACTTCCTCAAAGAAATTGGTATAAGACACTACACGTTTTCGATGGAACCATACAAGCAACTTCCGACAGTCTCCAAGATGATTTCAAGGGTCTGTATTCTGACTGGACTTCTGGCACTTGTTCATGGTAACGATCCCTAACTAATTGCTTTGACATCAATAACTGATCCTTGATTAATTTTCAGCAAACTTAATATTCTGCCCACCAAATGAGATATGGTCACTTGCTTCTTGCAGCGACAAATGTTCCGACATGGGTAAGGGCCGTGACCCTAGAATACTCGGAATTTTCCGTTGCACTTGTCGACCAAATTTCAAACGCGACGATATATCAAATAAGTGCATCCGCAAGCAAGATTGCTGCAGAAAACCCAAGGAAGTTTACAGCGAAGTAAAATCGGACAGAACTTGCGAAGATGTCGTTGGAAAAACTATCGCAATCCTCCCTCCGATCAGGGAGGGAAGATGCATTTGCGATCCTAACTCTGCAAGAGATAGATTCGGAAACTGTGTCCCAGTTAGCGAGTGCTACCCGAAGTGTTTTCGCCCAAATGAAGTCTACAAAAATCTCGGATGTGATCAGACATGTAATCTGAATGGAGAAGCTGTTGGCGTTTGTAAGCTCTCTTGGGGATGTTTTTGTAGGGACGGTTTTGTGCGACAGAAGAAAGGTGGAAAGTGTATTTCTCGAAGTGAATGCCGATGTGATGATCCGAATGAGTGTTACAGAACAAGTGGTTGTGTTTGTGAGAAGGATTGCATGGGTAATTACAGTGACAAGTGTTCCGGTCCACCTAGATGCTATTGCAAGGAGGGATATAGGAGGAAGAATGGTAAATGTATCAAAGCCGATCAGTGCAAGAAAACCTGTTATCCAAAACGCAAAGATGTAAAAATCAAAGAAAAAGAAGAAGAAGTAGAAGAAGTTGCTGAAAAGTTCAACGATGAAATATGATGAACCTACTCGTAATCAACATCCTGTAAGGATCTTGAAGAATGTACTTAAATAAAATTAATAAAATTGTAACAAAATAAATTGCTAGCTGCAGTAATATCTTAAGTTGTTTGATATAGATGGGACAGTCGTCTCCTGAATTTGAAATGCAAAGTTTGCATATCATTATCAATGCACTTTCCTTCCTTAATAACTGCAAACTTAACTCAAGTTCAAACTTTAAACTTCCCTAGTCCCCATGAATAACCGATAGACCCACAAATGTAGATTTTAGAAACTTAACCTCAATTTAAACTTCCATAAATGCCAAAGGCGCACCAAAACTATACTTAACTGAAACGTGATTTCAGTTACAAAATTTTATCTCTTCAAATTCATTTATATTTCAAAAAAGAAGAAGACACACAAACACATCTCTCGATTAAATTGGAATCCTTATGCATTTACATTTCATCACATCCTTTAACATTGTTGTCATGCTTGTGGCCCTGAACTAACAAACTTTGATGCATTTGAGCCAACTTTCATTACACAGTCGCAGGCATACAAGAGTTTTTTTGTTTTATTATGCTGCAGTAAATTTTCTTGTCTTCAAATCAACCATATAGGAAGGATAGCCATTCATGGAAAACCTTGAAACTAGACAAGTCAGCATCATAAGCGCTGGAAACCTAAGGAATGTTTGAACGTTAGCCTCAGACGGATGGACCATTCAAACAGAAATTTCGAATTTCTTTCAGCACCTTTCAACATTGTGTGATGGTGTGGAAGTTGAGTTTCGAAATTAGAAACAGAAGCAGGGTGACCGTTTGTCCTGACACTCATTTTTGCTAGAGTTTCAGGGTGTACATTTTTACAGCACGACGAAGAGTCTTCCACAAGATTTGGAAACATTCACATTCAGTCTCCGTTCGATATAAAAAAGTACCCTCCCCCCTCATTAAAAAAAACTACGTTGTGAAAGATAATCACAAAACAGATGGTAACCGCATTTATCAGACAATCTCTCCATGTAGCCACAAATTTAATACCATCGTACGTTTCCGATCACACACATAATCCCAAGGAAAGAGCATGTTTCGACACTTCAATCTGTTTCCCGTCCATCCATCAGCATGTGCGTGTGCATATTCCATCGGGCTCCATCAGCCCGTTTTCCGGAGGAAGAATTAATGATTTTCACAGAATCGAACACATGTACGAACACATTTTGCACACTGTCTGACTCGGTATGTCCTGTCTCGATTCATATCCTTTTCAATGGAGATTACTATCAGTAGCCATTACCACGCATTTTCGATGTGTGTCTTTTTTTATCGCTCAGCTTTTCTATAGCATGAAAAGCTCTCGATGAAACTGTGTCTCTTTAATATCCATTGACGATTATGACAAGCGATGGATGGATGTCTGAAAAAAAAAAAGGATTCACCAAAAACACCCACAAAATCTCCGAGGGACTTTAGCGTTGCTATTGAATCGAATTCACGTCAGTCCACATCGTAGTGGCCGCCTTTTAGTGGAGATTCATTCCTCGAATTAATTAAACCCATGCAGGCCGGATGGGTTTTTAACACGAGTAGCCCTATTTGGCCATTGTCATCATGCTTATAGTCGGAAGGGGTAGTCATGGAATATGGGATGGAGCTTTAGTGAGTAGTTGGAAATCTGATGTTTTGCTTATAAATCTGGACGTTCAATGCGGCGAGTTTAACTTAACTAAAGTCACTTGTCTCTGCTGTGATTATTTGTGGCTTAGTTGGATAGAATGATTTCATTGGATTTGGGAGAAAATTAATTGTTTGGTTCGATAAGTGCACGTGCTTCAGTTGAAGGACTGAAATGGGGTTTTTACCTGCCGTCGATGGCGCAATAATTTAAGTAATATTCTATCGTACATCTTATATCAACGTACATATTTATCTATTCAATTACATCAAATTAATGAAGTTTCAATAGCATGATTAAAGGCCAGCAATATTTAATTGATATTAATTGAACCGATTTATGTTAAATTTTGCTTATTATATTTCAGTTGAAATTAGACCGAATTTAATCGTTTTCAATTCTGTTCAATTTTATCCAGTTATATTATATTTAGCGATATTATACATACAAGTGTTGTCAAATATACTGAAGTAATATTAAATTAGTTGAACTCAATCAAAATGAATTCAATTTAGTTCAATTTCAATCAACTTTGTCCTGTATAATAATAGTCAATAAAATTAAACTCACCCGGAGAGCCAAATGTAATTAATGAACTCATTTATTATATTAATTTGAATTCAACTTGTTTCAATATACATATTCAATTACATTCAGCTTCTTACAATCTAACCCTTTTTATTAAAGTCAAAGAATTTCTACTCAATTTGATGACATAGAGTACAACATTTTATTTTTTGGTTCAATTCCATTCAATTTATGTAATTCATATTATGTGCATTCAGTTTTTTATTATTTATTTGTTGTTTAAATTTTGGATTAAAAAAAACTTATTTTGCAAGCAGACGATTTTTGTTTGTGTTTTATAAATTCTACCAGGCAAACAAACAAGGAAAACTCTCGTTACTCTTGTGGAAGCTTAGTTCTACCTCAAATGCTATTTCCTGCCTCATACATTTTGATTTAAATGCCTCAGCAATAAATAAATTTATTCCTATCTCCGAGTTTTTGCCAACAGTTATTTATGGCTTTTAGTCGTAGATGCAAGAACTTGTTGACAAAATCGTAATGCATTCACTTACACAGTCCGACGACTACACACAGACGGCACCCAAAGCATTCAGGACATACATAAATAACATCCTCATCAAGCATTTAATGAAGAAATATCTACACTCTCAATCAACTCAATCCTATCTGCTTCAAATGCGATATACCAAATGAATACTCAAGCTGAAATGAGGACAAACGGCAACAAAAATCCGATTAAAAAACAAAACTGCAGGCGTTATATGCATACAATTTATCAGTTCAAAACAAGGATCAAAGACAAAATCATATTAGCAAATAATTGCTGTACTTGCGTTATTTAGCAGTGCGTATCATCGAAAATTACACACTGAAAGTTTGTCCTTAGGCACGGTCAAAGAAACTTTGGTCATTAATTGAATTGAAAGTGTAAGCATCGAATCGCCCAACACCCTTGAGGCCTTGAAATAATATCGAAATCTCTATTTCGAGGCCGAAAAGTTTTTGCCAGCTATTAAACCAACTCAACCATCTCGAAAGCTACGAAACGTGCTTGAAATGATAAGTTCCCAATACACGTGCGTTTCTGCGTACTGAAAATATTATTCGCTCGTAAAAGACAAAATCGATGGAAAAAAAAATAAGAGGAAACAAGAAAAATGGTTTATATTTTTATTTTCCTCTCTGCTACTATCGGAAGCCCAGGCGATAAAATTCAACTGAAGTCCGGAACAAATTACTCCTCTGATACGGTTGTTGTCGTCGTGTCGGTGTCGGTGTGTATGTTGTCCTCTCTTAACGGTTACGGAATTTCGATGCCGGATGCCTTTGGATAGGTGTAGTGCACAATTTTCCAATTCAATTTAGATAGCTGAGAACACATTCAAACACACCCATACCAAAAGAAGCTCTGGCAGAGATTAATGTAATCATTAGCAATTCATGAGGAAATTAACGATTGCGGAAGGAAACAACAAAAGTGATTAAAGTGGAATGTGAATATTATTTGGTATATCAGATGGTGGGTTTTTTTTGCTAAACAATCAGTATATCTTAATGGGATGAACGTACAGGAGAAGAAAAAGCAAACTGCTTAAGGATATCATAAAAATTAAGTTGTTTTGGTTGAACATCTTCTTCTTGCAGAAAAAGTGAAATGTTAGGTGAAGGATTCGCACACGCACTCATAATTTTTGAATTTAGGTTGGTTAGGGGACTCATCTGTTTTCAGGATGTTTGGCTATATAATGTGGCTACCTTTTAAGCAACGTATTATAACAGGTAAGTTGTTGGGTATTTGATGGGAATGTATGTGTTTTAAAAATTCTATAGAGGAGGATTGCACAACAACATATTTTTCTAGTAAGAAATCACTACCCCAAAAAAGTTATAAGAGTGTCCTTAATCGTATATTTTATCTCACATTCATTATGTACATATCCTAAGTATCCCTAAAATATCCCATTTTATCACATATCCCCCTTGAAATTGAGGAAGACTTCATTGAATATTCAATAATAGTGAATTATTAATAAGGGATTTTTGCGAACTTCTCAACTACCCTCCAAACACAAGGGTAATCCTCGAATATTGTCCCCAAAAGAAGGGTAGATTCACCAAATTAGGGTTGGTTAAAGTTTGACCTAATTTTGTTATTAAATCAGTGCTGATCAACTTTTAACAAAGGGGATTAAAACAAACATAAAAACTTTTATCGATTCAAGCAAGATTTTATTGAATATCCTTTTTACACAAGAAAGTCGGATAACATGAATAATTAAACATGCCATGGCTATTGAAAAATCTATTTTTAAGAATCCTCTTCAATTGTTTTTAAAAGAGCCAGAAATTCTGTTATCGATTTCGATTTCAAGAGAGAAAGTGAGAAATCCTTATCGAATCACTTTCTTCTGATTGTCTCGAAAGTGGAAACTCGTGACTGATTTTTGTTTTGGGTTAATAGAAAATGATCAGGCCTATGAAGGATAAACGATGGACGAAAGGTTTTAAATGGTTAATGAATTTTAACGTCGAGTGCTTTTGAAGGTAATTGGATTCTTAAATTCTTTAATTACATAGTTTAATCCTGTTGATGGATGATGAATTGATGAGCGAATCGGTTTCAGAACTGATGATGGTTTGAGAATAAAAAATACACTTAATAGTGGTTGAAAATTGATTTTTCCGATAAACAGAGAATATGGTAAGCCAAATGAGAGATTATTTTATGATTAATTATGATATGAAGTGAGTCCTAATGGATTGGTCGTTTTACGTGGATAAATATTACCAGAAGAAGAAGTATTACGGGGAGTCATTTTAAATATTTCAAGAGAAAATGGTATTCGTTTAGTGTAAATGTATAATTGAAGCGACTGGGATAAATTCTTAGTTCACAGTTTTGGACAGATGTTGTGTGTTTGCTTTTTCTACAACTGCAAGCTAGAACATGCAAAGAAAGAAAAGGCATACTATTTTTTTTTTTTATAATTCTTGACGGTTTATCTGCTTCGCGGGATGTGAAGATCATGCAAAAAATTTCACTGTGTCGTATACTTGTCTTTTTTTAAATTTTTGTCGTGGTATGTTGGGATCATGCAAAAGGTTCACTGTGTCGTATGCTTGCTTTTTTTTATTTTTATCGCGGTATGTTGAGATCATGCAAAAAAGGTTCACTGTGTCGTATACTTGTCTTTTTTTAAATTGTAGGCATTCAATAAGAAAAACATATTTTAACAGTGTCGTCTTTTGTCGACGCACCTTGTATGTTTAATTTTAACTTTAGATAGATTTTGTTATAAATATACCTGCCGTATTTTACGGATAATACTTAATGCTTAGCGCTTAATCGTTAATAAACTGTGTAAAAGATAGAACTACGTTTTTGACATTCTTTTTATTCTTTATTCTGTGCCAAAAAACCTCCACAAAATTTCAGGTTCTCTGCATACTTGTTTTTTAATTGTTGTCGTTGTATCTGCTTCGCGGTATGTTAAGGTTCGGTGTGTCGTATACTTGTTTTTTATTTTTGTCTTTATGCCTGCTTCTAAGTAAATGTAAAAACCATGCAAAAAGGTTCACTGTGTCGTATACTTGTTTTTTTTTGTCATTTCATCTTCTTAGCTGTAAGATCTTGCAAAATCAGTTCTCTCATATATCCTTGTAATGTTCTGGCTGTGCTGTAAAAGGTGATCAACCGTGCTTACTAGATTGCATCCAAAAAACAGTATGCAGAAAAATTCAATGCAAATAAGTGTTTAACATTTTCTTTTACTTCAATTTTCTCTTTAGAAATAAAATTCTTAGAATTTCCCTACACTATGTTTTCAACATGTAGTGCTTAGCTTAGTGGTTAGGTGCATTGGCTGCTAAGCAGAACGTCGTGGGTTCGAATCCTACTCGGGCCCAAAGTTTTTATTTCATCTTTCACGGACACTGCCTCTTGCGAAGAACTGACAAAACTTCCAGGAGTATCATCTGTCATGAAAAAGTGCTTCTCAACTTTGCCGTTCGGAATCGGCGTTAAATTGTAGGTCCCCTCAATTCTTTACACGCACCTAGAGACTTGATGATGAGAGTAAGCCACTTAGGCCTTGGCTTTTCAAGAGCTGTCGCGCCACTCTATTTATTTATTTTTTTATGTTTTCAACATTACTGTGGCAACCAAAATTCCGTTAAATTAATCAATATCATTCAAAGATTCTTCTTTGAATTGCATAAATTACATAAGTTTTGTACCAGCTGCGAATTTCTAATGAAAATGTAGACGAGATTTCCCATCGATTCAAATTCGAAGAATTTGTTGTTTGGCTTTAGCTTATTGGCTTCTTTCTCAAGCGAAGGTTTTGGCTTACTAATGTTATTAAATTTAAATAACTCAAAGCTATTTTGAGGCTGAATATGTCAACAATTACTATCAAAAATTGAAACAAACATTCATAGACGAATAAAAGCATGATACCCTTACTTTTCTTGCGTGTCATGTCACTCGATTTCATTAATTGTTTCACCCTAAAATCTTTGTTTGACTTGCTGTTTGTGTCACTAGCAAGCATCCTCTTGTTGAACAAGCCTGTTTCCGACCTTAAAATGAAATAAAAACTATCATCTCACAGCACAAACAATGTCACATTGTGTATCTTCATTCCAAAATGTTGACCCACAAACACGTTCATATTTTATTAAAAAAGAACAAATTCAAAACTGTGCCGACAGACATTCTCTTCTATAAATATACTTCTTTAAGCCCCAATTCCTAACCAACAACAATAAAAAAAAAGAAAAATAACAACAAAATTTAAACTTTGAATACTCCAGAATTGAGCTAAAAGTCTTTCATCTTGTTTTGTCTTACAACTAAATCAACAATCAAAAGCAATCTTACCAGCTCCCAAAAACCTCCTTTTCTTGCTTTACGTTCTCTCGAATGTTACCTTCTTTCTAGAGCTCCAGAGGAGTGCAAATTTTCCACGTTTTGTAGCAATTTCTTGGTAATTGCACTTTATCCACTTTATTTCGAGACAAACTCAGCTCTGGTGTTGTGAGTTTAGAATCCTTCCATCTGGATCAACACTCTTGCAGAGACGCAAACTGCAGACAGTGCAGAGTTTTGATAGGTGATGGTAGAAGATTGCCCTAGGGCTTGCATTAAACAAACATATGTGTTTGAGTGTGCCACATATGGACAAACATTCTATATTTTGTATCTTGTGTATTTTGAAGCTTTAACTGCATGTTGACGATGACGACGAGGAGTACACCGATACACATAAAATATATCCCTGCTATCTTCAGTTTTTTCGATAGTAAATTTTGCGACATTTTTACTATCCGAAAGCTAGAGTAATGTCTCAATCTTGTCTTGGATGTGTGCATGTCTACAAAGCGTGTGCTCTCAAAAATACAATCGTATAGTCAAAACGTCAACTGGTCAATGGACGATGCGAAAAAGAACGAGACCAGAGTCTTCTTATTTTCAACAAAAATGATGTGCAATCTGTATGAGTCCTTGGTGCTCGTCTGCTTGGTTGAGTGAAATATTATGTTGTTGTTTACTTTTGATGGAGCTTCAATTCGAATCCAAGTTGAATCCTTAAGAGTTCAATTTTATTTCCGTTTCTTTTTTCTGGTTCTTCTTCTTTTAAGTAGACATAAAAATTCTCCTTGTAGCGTGTCAACGGTTCATTAAGTTTAACCTGAATTTTTTTTTTGTGCATGGTCAATGTATGTTCAAGCAGCGTGGTGGCCAAGGATGTGATGTTTGGAAAAGAATTTGGTAATTATTTTAAAGGGTTTGAGGCGATGCAGTAAATTCTCTTGGGGATGAGCCACAACAAGTGATAATTACGTGTTAATTTGTTTTAATTAGATTCTGTTGAAATTGTTTCATTTTTCTTTTGAAGTTGAAATGTTAATTGAAAGTTGACAAGTTGCCTAAAAGCTACGACAAGTACATTTAGCGACTGCATGAAAAATGAAAAATGAGTTTAAAAAACGAATGACTTGTGACGTAAACAATTGTTTCTTAATTGCCGAAAACGTTTTTAAAAGAAGTTTTTGCTTGGTTTCTAAAATCCTGGGGAAATAATAGGGTACCTGTTTCGACTGTTTAATAAACAAAAATGTCCATTCGAAATTTAAAAATTGACCTTCATTGTGTTTTTCTGAATTTTCCTCAAAATGCAGATTCTCAGCTGTTCTTTTGACCCTTTGAAATATGTTGGTTATGTGCAATTTTAATGTTATTAATTTATATTTATGTTTATTTCTCTTCTGGGTTCGGGATAAGAGTTTTTTGTTTTTAACGTTGAATCCCCTTTCCCCAGAGTGTAATCAGCTTTTATATATGTTCATGGAAACGAGCTTCAAAAGTCGTTGTTACTTTGTGTGACCGTTCATGCACAACAATTAAGAAGAAGAACAATGATTTTCAAAAAAAATTCTTTTGTTCTGCAAAAGTTGCTGTTGTTGTTGTTTTTTTTTAGTATTTTGTTTGTTTTTTTTTTTTTATTTTTTGTTGGATTGCTTTATAAGAGAAAGAATTCGTGTGGAAAAAATTGACTATGTAAGGTTTCTTTCTCTTAGAAATAAAACATTACAATTGGCTTGAAATAAATAAACGTCCATTGTTATTTTTTTTGTTTTGCATTTAGAATTTTCGAAAGGACATTGAGAAGAATCAACTTGCACACGTGTCACTTCAAAAATAACATAAAAACCCAATCACGTGCCACAAAGTCGTGCAATTTATGTGTTGTTAATTTTTAATGAGCTTAAAAGTTAAATATTGAGAAAAGTCACATCAATTATTGCTGAGTTATTGAATCATGTGCTTGGTGGCGGAAAGTGACATG
>CAKKXW010000001.1:10834166-10853383 GCA_920937365.1 Sphaerophoria rueppellii
TTTATAAAAGTCACCAATTATTCTAGAACTACCCGATTTTTTGAGGTTCTACTCAAAAAAAAAAGGAAAATTTCTTGCACCGTCTTAAGAAACCCAAACATTTTGCGCAGCTTTTGGCGACATCGCGTATGTGCTTGGACCACAAGAGGTAGTCAGTTGTTGTTCGGTCTCATTGATGCAAGTGCCACTCATGGACAGTGGCAAGGGGGGTATATCTCGCTTCAACGATACAAGACAGCATTGAGTTTTCGAAGCATTAAACTCTACACGGTTTTTAATTCCCCATTGTAAAATGCTGTTTAAGTCAGAGTTTAATGAGCTTATCATATTTTGCCGTCCCAGTTCCGCATCCGAAGAGGAGGGATGTGAATCTGGAAACGAATATGAGATGCTAAGGGTACTATCGTCAGCGGAACAATTTATTGATTTAGAAGTAAGGCCGTGTCCGAATTGGGTTAAAAAGTGGTTAAAACTTGACGTTTGGTTAAATTTTGACATTTCGCATTGAATGAAATGTGTTAAAAATTAGACTAGCTGTGGAGCAGGTTAAAATATGACAGTAGTGGTTAAAAATTCATCCATTTTTAACCACAATTCATCGAATTCGGACACGGCCTAACACTTCGCATTGAATAAAATGTGTTAAAAATTTGACTTGCTGCAGAGCAGGTTATAATCTGACAGTAGTGGTTAAAAATTCATCCATTTTTTCCCACAATTCATCCAATTCGCACACAGCCTTACTGTCAAAAACACTACATTATTATCAATGTTACTATTGTAGTAGAATATTCCACCGATGCCAGCCATCTCTAAGCATATTTCCCGTTTACAAAGGTCAAAATATTGATCCGGATCCGGTTATAATAAAATATTTTTTTTTTCCAAACAGAATTGATAACGTTTTTCCCAGAAAAGTAGAAAATTTGCAGGGCTGTCTGGTAGCTGCAGCATCATAGTATCTTTGTAAATGGAATTTATAGTAGTTGCAGCCTCGTGAATCGACGACAGCGACGTCCGGAACGCGATACAGAACTAAGATCTTGTATATAGAAAAACTGACAGCGCCAAGACGGGACGACTGTCCAACCAAAAATTCTCGAGGGTGAAAATACTATAAATTCCATATACAAATATAGTATTGCGCTCTTTTATCTAAATTCTTCCAAATGTAACGGGTTCTTCTCCTAAGAACTTTTGCTGAAAAATTAATTTTTCATTAGATTAGAATACATTATCCCTCCGAATAATGAAGAGCGTGGGAAAAGATTCCCAAATAGCAGCACTAATGGAGCCATGAAAATGGTAAGGCATAAGTCGTAAAATCAAGAATAGTATCGGTAATGTAGTTTTTTCTTTCTTTCAGCTGCCAGATCGTACTGCAGACTTAAGTCTCGGATGCTTCAGATACACCAGGGCTTTGTATATAAATTTAACAGATATAATCGAAATAGAATTCGACTGAAGCGACAACTGGTTACAACCAGAGTCAGAGATAACCATTTTTTTTTACATAAGTTTGTATTGTGTATTCTCTGCCTGGTTTGACAGAAGATTCGTCAAACCAAGCAGAAAACCAATCTTGATACTACCCATTGAATAAGAAGTACAGGAAGCGGTATTAGCTACATGTACAGTGTACATGAGTGAAGCAACAAAAATGTCTGATGATGTCCATTTTTAGGGTATGTGCTGTCAATTTTTAAGGTATGTGCTGTCAAACTTTGACTGTGTTGTAAGTCGAGTTCAGGAGTGTATTATTTCTGTTCGTGATGGTAAGGCGCTGCAATTCGTTGAGTTCTCGTAGTGTGCACTGTTGTTTTGAATAGTTCTTCCATCGTGTTTCGAAACGTTTTTATTTGTTGGTTGTATTTCAATAGGCGTGCAAATATTTATCATGATGAATATTCAAGAGGAATGATCGAAGGAATTTCAATAAATTATTGAATTTCTTGAATACTATGCGATGATATATTCCGGTCGGATTTTGTTTCACATTGTTCGAAAGAAAATTACGATCCAGCATATACGACTTTGTATTTTTCAAAACACTCTTATTTGATTGAAAGATTCGATAAGATCCTGATGAAATGGAGAAGTTGCGGCAAGATTAATTTATGGGCAAGACAAAGTCTTGATGATTCGTATTTTGATGAATGGAATGATAAAAACAGATATGCTAAGGAACCCCTGAAATAAAAAAAAAAATATTGAAAGGGCCTTTTGACGTTTATATCGTATTGGTGTAGCTTTTGCAGTATTTTTAATGGAAGTTGTTTCAATTAGAGTTTTTGTTTTTTTTTTTTTTGTTAAAAGGATGTTACGATCTCAACCTCAATAAATGTTTAAAAAGTAATAATGTTAGTGTTTTAATTTTCATATGTTTTATCTGTCAGTCCGAATAAATGACCGTTTTATATTTTTTGACAGGTTAGAAAAGTTGGTCCCTGTTCAGACTAAACTGTTCCAATTAGAAGAGGATGAAGATCATCTGCAAACGTTTTTTCAGCTTTACACAAAAATACAACGTTAAGACTATCTATAGGTATAGATTTTTGACATATCAGTGATACTTGTTTACACATTGAGTTAAAATATGTTTGTTATGGGTGTGACTTATCGACTTAAATTGAAAACAGAAAAAAAGTACATAGACAAACTAAACAGACAGCCATTAAGACGTATACAGAATCTAATAACACTAATTTTAATATAGAATGTTCCTTACATATTCATGTCATAAAAAGCAGAACCTACTCCCTGTCATGTACTTTTTGAAGTTTGTTTGAAAACGCACAATGTCATTGCGTAACATACATTCTCCATTACTCATTAGCGGTTGTTTGTTGTTGAGTTTTATTGCACCTTTTGATAACCTTTCGTTTTACAACCAATTAGTGTCTGCTATTCTAGTTCCACGTCACCTGTTAACATAATATTTCCATTATATGACCAGACAAATGATGAACTACTTTGGACATTCGCTTATCCCATGAGGTCTATAAACTGATTTCACATACAGAAAACTTAGAATAGGTAAAGTCAACAACCTGCCATGTTGTCTAGAACAGTTCTATTACTATTGTACGTTTGGGGGTTTCGAACGTTCGTGACATATAAAATTGACCTTGATAATCTGCATAATCGTTCGCATATAAATCTCTACAATAAGGCTATTCCAGTTATTGCTCGTACTCGCTTTAATCGGTCTACATCTATTACAATTTCAGTGGACTATAACACAATTGAAACGTTGTATGCGTTCAATGACTTCGCTTATCTTTTGCTTAAGGACTTTTTTCATCTTAAAGTTCAAGTTGAAAGTTCTGACGTCCATCATCCTCTGGTTTGGGATAAATTCAACGTTATTTTTGTGGATTCGGAGAGTTCATTCAGGTAGGAATAAATGTGTGGAGAGTTTCCAGTACGATTTATAACTTTTCTACTACTTTTAGACGAAGAAACCCTGGTCAAAAAACTAAAAATCAGGACTATAGTGAATATTACTTGATAATTTATCAGCCACCGACTTTTGCAAATGAGTCAAACGACATTGCTGGCATATTTAAGTATTGTTGGAGCTATTACATAATGGATGCTACAATAATGCTTGAAGACTCCAAAGGAATAGTTCGGATTTTTACCTACTTTCCCTTTAATTCGAAAACGTGTTTTTCAACATCTCCTGTCGAATTAACAGTTTCTACGTTCTCAGAGATTTTTCCCCCGAAAATTGCAAACTTGCATGGATGTGAACTTATCGGAGCGATTTGGTGGAATCCTCCATACATCAGCTGGACAAATTCTTCAAACAATAAAGATAGATTTATTGGTTTGGAGGGCCAAATTCTGAATGAACTGGCGAAAAATATGAACTTTACTGTGAAAATTGACACTCCGAAACATGATCAGAGACGGGGATTGATTTTTAAAAATGGCACTGTGACAGGAGCTATCAAGATGGTAAGGTAGTTTTTTGTTTGACAGTTCCTTCATTCATTTCCCTTTTTTTCTTTATTTTAGTTAAAGAACAATGAAGCTCATTTGAGTCTTGGCTGCTTTAGATGCACCCCTGAAAGGGCAACTATACTCACTGCTTCTTACAGTTTCTATCAGACATTACAAGTTTTCTTTAGCAGAGCACATGGTCAACCCTGGACAGCGTTTGAGATAATGACATATCCGTTTGATTTTTATATTTGGTCAATAATGTTGACCATAATCACGACTACAATTGTGCTAAGTTTATTTCTAGAGAAATATCAACCCACGAGTCTGACGTTTATTTTCGGATCCGGCAATGTGTTCAATATAATCTCGGCTTGGTTGGGCTATCCCGTAATACCGGAACCAAAGAGAAATTTCGCCAGATTCATTCTGACACTCTGGATGTTTACAGCCTTAATTTTAAGGAACGCATATCAGGGTCTACTTTATAATTTCCTAAGTTCTAATCTTGCCAAACTTCCACCAGATACAGCCATGCAATTGTCCCAGCAAAACTACGTTGTAGTTGTGAGCTCTTCGAGCAATGATACAATCTCGCAGCTGCCAATTGTTCGAGCTGGGCATTTGCGTTTGCTCGTAATGAACATCAACGAAATTGAAACTTATCCAATATTGGAGCATTCTGTCGATAAGGTAGCATCTACACTGCCAAGGGATTTTGTAAGCTACTATGTCAGGGAAACACGGAAATATGGCGTGTTTCACGTTTTGAAAGAAGCCATCTTTACTCA
The DNA here is from genome assembly GCA_920937365.1 of Sphaerophoria rueppellii. NCBI lineage: Eukaryota > Metazoa > Arthropoda > Insecta > Diptera > Syrphidae > Sphaerophoria > Sphaerophoria rueppellii. The sequence goes on from CAKKXW010000001.1 coordinate 10,838,906, forward strand.
TCAAATTTGTGTGTATTTTTCGAAGCATTCCTTTTTGACAGATCGATTTGATGAGATCTTATTGAATTTTCGAAGTTTTGGTTTGATTGACTATTGGTCATCGAAGAGTTTGGCAGATGATTTGATCGAAAGTGGACACGAAGGACCAAAAGGAGAGTTATCCTTGACTATGAATCAACTTGATGGAGCTTTTCTTTTGCTTGCGATCTGTTTGGCTACTTCGTTATTGGTGTTTTTTGTTGAAATATTATCAATGAAGTACACATTTTTCAGAAAGTGTTTTGAATAAAGAGAAAAAGTGACGATAGTTGTAATTTTCAAAAATTAGGCCGTGCTCAAATCGGGTTAAAAATTGGTTGAAACTTGACGTTTGATTAAATTTTGACACTTCGCATTAAATAAAATGTGTTAAGAATTAGACTAGCTGCGGAGCAGGTTAAAATATGGCAGTAGTGTTTAAAAATGTATCCATTTTTAACCACAATCCAATTCGCACACGGCCTTAATGTGAAAATGTAGTTCAATGTAAATGCAGGAGACTGTTTAATGATTACAAATTATATTTGCACTCGATATTGTATTCTTACAACACTTTTTAGCCTTAAGTAAAAAAGTGAAATATTTTTGACAAATATAAGCACAGTACCAACAACATTGGACTAAGCCTATTCGAATAAGCTAACCGACACGCGACGTTGTCTCGTGTGAGCTGAGCTTAAGCCTAGGTTTTATTATGACAGCGTTTAGAAAAGAAAAAAATAGTTCATCTGTCAGATTGCCTTTTTAATGTTTGACGGATGAAAATGATTGTGAAGAACTTAACAATCTGTCATTCGTGAAGGAAATACAAAGAATAATTAACAAATTATTAACAAGAACAAACATCTACATATACATATATTAGTCGAAATCGAAAGCGATTTTTATGGATTGTTTATATTATTATAAATATATAATATTATATATTATTTATTTCAATGAATTTGTGCAATAAAATAGAAGACTTTGCATTTAATTGAATAAAAGTAAGTGTTGTATAATTAAAGCCCTCACCAAATCGACCTTATTTATCTTTTGATAAAAAGCTTCCATTTAAAAAACCTTTTAAAAAATGTCTATCGTGTAGTAAGTAATTTATCCCTACCGACCATTAGTTAAATTAAAACAAATCATCACATGACCCAACAGTTATAAAACACAAAAAACGTTCAGATGGCCATCAATCCTTAAGCCGTCAATATGCCGATTCGAAAAACCATACTTTGCACAGTCAACATATTAGTTTGCATTTTCATAACCGCGATATCCTCTCAGACTGGCATAACGCTCAATCATGCAATTGCCAATTTAATTGAAAACACCTTCGTCGGACACACAACGGTATTTAATTTTTTCATTTATTGCGAAAACGATGTGCGGCGAATTCAATTTTTCTACGATATTATCGAACTTACTATGCAAAAACTCGATACTATCTCGGTGCGAATCGGTTTCCTTGAAGAATTACCGACCGACAGTGAACGACACTACATTATCATAGCGGTCGATTCATTTACTTCAATGGAGAAAACGTTTCACGAAATCAAAGTGATGCATTTCAATATCGAAGGACATGTTTTGGTTGTTCTTCAAACATTTAATGGACATTTTTATGATGTATTGATAGAAATTTTCGAGTATTTTTGGGATATCGGAATTGTGGATGTCAATGTGCTAGTAGAACCTATGCCAGGTATTATCGTAATGTTCACTTATTTTCCGTTTACGAAGAGGTCTTGTGCGTTGGTGACGCCAGTTTTGTGCAATAGATTTATAAATTCAGTATGGCAAAATGAAGAATTGTTTCCGGCGAAACTTCATAATTTGCATGGATGTCCGTTGCTTTGCGCCACATGGGAAAACGATCCATACTTCAGGATTACTACCGACGATGACGGTGTAGCGGTTTACAACGGCATTGACGGCAAGCTTTTGGAATTCATTTCAAGGCAAATGAATTTTAGTATCACATTTTTGTTTTTGAATGATCAACAAACTGAACGGACTCTGATGGAAGACTCTGGATTGGTTTTCGATGAGGTAGACAAACGATCTTATTAGCAATACACATTTTCTTAGAATAAATAAATGTTTTCAGTTATTTTGGAGAGGAGTGGAATTCGTCATTGGATCATTGCACTTTAAGCCAACGTTTTATGAAGATTATTTTAAACCCACGAATGGGTACTACTTGAGCGATTACACGTTTATTTTAAGTTCCCGGCGGGACAAATTTCCACCAATTTCTAAACTACTATTTCCGTTTTCTGCCGCTGTGTGGTGTTATGTACTCTTGTATTTTGGAGTGGGGGCATTAATTGCTTATGGGGCAACTTGGTTCACGGAACAATTACGCGATTTCATTTTGGGTTCGATGAATCGAACAGCTCTATTGAACATGTTTTACACAGCCCTCGGAGGTGGAGTTTATCGAACTCCGACGAGAAATTTTGCTCGTTTTCTTCTCTGCACATGGATGATACTTTGGTTGGTACTTCGTTCTGGATACCAATCGGCGTTGTTCAATTTTATAAGAATGGACATATCTCTGCCACCGCCTGAAAACGTTGACGATGTCTTGCAAGATAACTATCAAATTTTTCTAACACGCCCAGTACACAAAACCTTGGACAAATTACCAAAACTTCAGGCTGCTTCTCAACTTCTCAATGGCTCGGAAGTTGACAACTTTCCTAGGCTCAAGGATGCAGCTGCCGGAAAAATAACCATGCTTGTGCCTTATGAATATTTTGGTTTCTACAAAAAAGAGCACTCGGAGGAGGGCAATGAATTTTATGTTGTGAAAGAGCATCTTTTTACACAGCAATTGAGCATGTATTTGAGGAAAGATTCATATTTGGTGTTGCCGTTCAATAAATTCATTTTGGAATATTATAGCAACGGATTGACAATGAAATGGGAGCGTGCCTTTATTGCAACAAATAGGAGAGATGAAAAAGTGCAGACGCCACCATTTAAGGTTATGACTCTTTTGGAGGTGTATGGGGCAGTTGATATTTTCTTTTGTGGAATTACTCTTGGAACGGTGGTGTTTCTTGTCGAAGTAATTGTGTTCAAATTCACAAAGAGGCGACGGAAGCTTCAAAGAAAACTAAAACGCAGGTTTAGAATTAAGTGATCGTTCAGTATTTGTTAAATAGGTTTGATCAAATTCTCAATTAAAAGTAATACTTTATTATTTTTAACTTATTTACAATACATAACTGATTTTATGGCAAAAAAAAAAAAAAACATTCCGAGCTAACGTCGGTCGGTAACGTCGGGCTAGATGCTGTTCTCGCAGGATACACTTATCCGATTTTTTTTTTACGTCTAACAACACGTTAAACTACCGTTGAACCGGTTTCTGTATTAAAGAAAAATAATAAAAAGAAAGGCTTTGCTTTCGCAATTATAAAATATGAGTTGATATGAACCGACGATGAATCGCTATCAAACCGCTGTCATTTTGGCAAAGCGCACAAATTGTTTCCTTAAGAAGAAATAATAAAAGTGACTTTTGCAGTAAATTTGTACTCACCAAATTCGTAAATGTTTTTCACCTATTTAGAGCCTCCACAAAAGCAAGGATCATTAAGTTACAAAACTAATTGCATCCATTAAACAATAAATCAAAGTAAACATCAAATTATAACATTGCATGTGTTGCATCATTAAATCTCCCAAAACAAACACGCTCTCAAACGTCATAGTTTCTTGAATGTTTACAATAAATTTAAGTTTTTATGTTTTCGAAGTTAGAAATAGTTCATAACATGACAGGTCAACACTTTCACTCGTCAGATAGCTTCGGAAGCTTTTCCATAAATTCGACTCTACTCATGGCTACGGTTTGGTCAATAAATAATCTGTACATTGGAATTACAACTACTCTGACGTTCTCCCTGTGGTCATCAGGAACAGCTGACAGTAAATATCAAATACACCTGTTAAGTGATATTTTAACATTTGCTGATGATTCAAATCTGGCATATGTCATTGAACTTGGTGAAAATTTGAGATGTGCAGAACCGCCTCATTTAAGAGATAACGATATGAGTATTGGGGATGAGTGTACCAGGCATAAATATGTGATTGTGATGATCGACAATTTTGAGTCATTCAGGTTAGTTTTCGTTTTGGTTGAATTCTGATTTTTGACAGAAGTACAATAATAATAATTGACAGGAGGTTTAGAAATGAGCTGTCAAAGGAGAACTACATTATCCAAGGCTATTATACAATCATCTACACAGGCGAGAAACAACGATACTTTGAAGTTTTTCGCCGAATGATTGATGAACTTTTTCGATTGTTTGTGTTAAATGTCAATATCTTTATTGAAATGCCTGGTGAAACATTGGTGTACACGTATTTTCCTTTTTCAAAGTTTCACTGTCGTGGATCGCATCCGGTTTTGCTGAATAGATATACCCCGAATGATGGTTTTATATTTGATAAATCATTTTTTCCGAAGAAATCTGGCAACTTTTTCGGATGCCCCCTTACGGTGGCCACTTGGAATTCCCCACCTTTTATATACTTCCGGAATACCCAAAGGAAAGGGTTAAAGGTTTATGGAATCGAAGGGGAACTTATCAAAATGCTAGCAACGAGTATGAATTTCAGAATCAAGTTTCTGCTTACAAACAGGAGAGGAAGAATTTATCCCAATCTGACAGCTGCCGATGGAGCTTTCAAATTAGTAAGGAATCTAATTGTTTATAATTTCACTGTCAAAACAATTCACAATTGTTGCAGGTCTTATATGGTCCAGCAAATGTATCCATCAATAGCTTTGTTTACACAGAATTTGCTCAGAAGACCTTGTTCTCATCATATACCTACACAAGTTACGAAATTGTTGTTGCTATTCCCAAAGGTCTCCCCTTGAGCGCATTCCAAAGACTCACGAAGCCATTTAAATACATAATTTGGTCATGTCTGAGCTCAAGTGTTTTAGCTGGAATTATCATAATTCTAGTTATACAATGCCTTAGGAAAAGAACAGTCAAACATTTCGTATTCGGACCATTCAACTCCATACCTCTTACTAATTTGCTGAGTATCTTCCTCGGTGGTCCTGTAACGGTGCTACCGCGACGAAATTTCGCTCGATACATTCTCCTCGTTTGGCTGATATACACTTTAATTCTGCGGAGTGCTTACAGTGGTGAACTATTTATTATGCTTCAGGATTCTTCATCAACAACAAGTTTTCAGACAGTCGAAGAAATGATCAATCATAATTTCACATTTTGGTGTTCGGACAATGCTATTGAATATGTGATCAAGTCAACAAATACGCGTCGTTTGAGAGTTATACGCGGACCACCATTTCAATATTTTGCTAAGCTTCAGGATAGCAATGCCAAAGTTGGAATTGTGACACTTAAGCCGTATGTCAAAATTTACAATCGCGTTTTTCATCCAATTCCGCCAATCCAAACCCTACCATCGAAATTTATTACAGCACCACTGACAATGTATTTTCGAAAAAACTCCTACCTTCTGGATATAGTGAATTATCACTTGTTGAGGTATGCCGAAGCTGGAATGCTTGAAGCGTGGGATAAATTTTATTTGTCTAGAAACAAAGAGAAAATTGAAAACAAGGAACCGGCAGTTTTGTCGGTGCATTTGCTTTTGGGTTTATTTAGTGCGTATTTGTTGTTTTTGGGATTCTCGTTTTTGACTTTTTTACTGGAGTTGTGGTCAAAGCAGTCACCGATTTGTCGGAGTGTTATGAACTTTTTCAACTTGTAAGGAGTGTATTTTCTTTGATTATAATAATAAAGTATCTAAAAATAAAATAAAAAGAGTGGCGCGACAGCTCTTGAAGAGCCAAGGCCTAAGTGACTTACTCTCATCAACAATTCCTTAGGTGCGGGTGAAGAATTGAGGGGACCTACAATTTTACGCCGATTCCGAACGGCAAAGTTGAGAAGCACTTTTTCATGACAGATGATGCTCTTGGAAGTTTTGTCAGTTCTTCGCAAGAGGCAGTGTCCGTGAAAGATGAAATAAAAACGTTGGGCACAAGTAGGATTCGAACCCACGACGTTCTGCTTAGCAGCCAACGCACCTAACCACTAAGCTTCGGAAAGTATCTATTCTTCAGAATAATTGTCGGTTGTGTTATTTTCCTTCGACTAGGATAGACATCACTCTGGATTAAAGAGTTGAACAGAATACATCGCCCAACGACGAAAATGACAGCTGATAGTTGTCGCGTGACGAGTTTGACATTTCCATACAAATTTCAGTTCTCATTTTTGCCGTCGGGCAACTGAGGAATTATGGATTGTAAGTGTGAGTTCGGCTTTGACATTTGTGAAGTTCACTTAAGCTTATGGCATTTTTAATTGGCATTTTAACAATCTGGAAGTTAAAAAGGGCAAGACTAATAGTTCTTTACACGCATTACATAGTCATATCGGCTCGAAGATTTTGGGGACAATTGTCCTCGATGTTGTGAAGACAACAATACTAAAAAAATGTTTTGATTAAAATTCGGTTTATGAACCACAAACAGGACAAACTGCAAATGCAGTCCTCATTATGCACAACAAGCCAAATGGACTCACAAGCTATTTCACATTTGTAAATTGTGATTGCGGCAAATCCATTGCAAAATAATAACACAACGTATAAGGGATCTTATCAAACATTTCAAATAACATAATGACATGAAAAATACCAAATCAATGCTGTGTCATGACTGTCAGGTGAAGTAAAGGCTAAAGGTATCCACATGTGGCTTTAAGTGGTGTTGAAGTCCAGGGTCGGACCAGGGCTTCATACATCAACTACTTCTCTAATAAATTTGACATGCAGACTAAATGAATCTTCGGCAAAACTCTGAGTTATACTTTATACCATCTGAATTCAATTCTCAATCCTCGATAGAAACAATTCAATTTTGTAAATAGCTTTTTTCTTCTAGAAATCTGATATACATAATGTCCTTTCGATTTCACTTTGTCAACAGCTCAATTACGTATTTTACCAACGAACTAGTGGTTGTTTTAGAAGATGGATGATACCCTGGAGTGTATTTCATTCAAACGTTCATTTTTCATCACACAGCTATCTGACACAGTAAATGCAACTTACTATAAACTCTCTCGAGGTCGACGAATTAATATAAATAATAAATTTCCAAATTATAGGGCTTCAACACTTACATAAGTGATAAGTGCATAAGTGAATTTTCAACTGGCTATAAAAACTGGACGCTATTTAAATTTTCATATGAGAGTTGTTTAACACTTGAGTTTGGGTAAACCATGTTTTCTACAAAGCTGATTCTTCTCTTGACAATCGGTGTGTCAATGTCAGTTATCGATGGCTTCGAGTCGGAAGAAGATTCTAACAGAATTATTGTTGATACTTTGGTATATGCTGTCAAACTTATCAATACCAATCCGTTTCGAGCACTTCACGTCAGTTTTTCATCGACTAACAATCAAAGGGCATATCAGCAAGCCGATATAATCAATGGCTTCTTGTTAAAATCCGATCTAGACCTCGTAGTGCGTTTGGATGATATCGGTGGCACTAAATATGTTCCTACGGAACGTCGAAAATTCACCATGTTATTGATTGACTCAATTGACAGCTTTCAAGCAATCGACTCATTGCTTACATCCCGCCAATACCACACTGATGGTAAACACTTGATTATCATTAGCCAATCTTTGGAAGACGATGATGCACGGATCTTAATACGAAATGTCTTAGATAAGTTATTTGCGCGATATATTGTGAATGTAGAGCTCCTTGTAAGGAATAAAACAACAGGCCTTGTAGAGTTTTTTACATTCTTTCCAGTCTCTCGAACTTTTTGCTTCGAAATTGTTCCTGTGAAGCATAATACTTTCGATGGGTACAAGTCGTTAAAGCCACTAAACTTATTTCCTCGAAAATTTGAAAACTTTTTCGGATGTCCACTAGTCCTGACAACCTTCGATTTTCCGCCACACGTTTTTTTGTCTCGCGAGAATGGAAAAGTTAAAGTGCGTGGTCTTGATGTGTCAATATTGTATGGAATAGCTGATAAACTAAACTTTACTGTTGATGTCATCGATACTGGAACACGTGGTATAATGTTGACGAACGGAACTCTGACAGGAAGCTTATCTGTGGTGAATTTGCTTATATGAAGAAACCGTGACATTCTCACTCCTACATTTCTTACTATTTTTTTGTTTCTTAGCTTAAAAACGCCCAAGCCAACATAACTCTCGGTGGTTTTGGGTCCACATCCAAGGCAATGTTACAATTCACACCAAGCGTTGCGTACCTCAGCACATCGATGGTGTTTGCGATTCCACCTCTGCGAGAATATTCACCACTTGAGAAACTTATTTTACCTTTTGACCCAAACGTTTGGATTGCAATTGGAATAACTTTTGGCATAACTTTTCTTACTTCGATTGTGTTGGAAATTTGGAAAAAACCTTGGAGGGATTTAGTTTTCGGCGATTCGGTAAAGGACCCAGTGTTCGAAATGATTATTGTTTATTTGGGTGGAGCCGTTGTGCGTTTTCCAAATGGTTCATTGGCGCGGAATGTGATCCTGCAGTGGTTGATAGCGTCGTTGATATTGAGCAGTTGTTACAAGGCTATACTGTTTGGAATGTTAAAAACGGGGTTTTTGAAGAAGTATCCAGCGACAATTGAGGGAATGTTGGATTTGGGTTACGTGATTGATGTTCCGTTGCCGTTGCTACAGAATATGAAGGATGGACCTCTAGGCAAGAGGGAGTCGTAAGTTTTTTTGTACTCCAATTTGTTTTATTTAAGTTAAGCAAGCATTTCGTGCCCGTGGAGTTCGGTTCGCAAGCGAATCTCTGTTTTTAATATCAAATCTGATTATATGATAGGGTTAGCTTAAGGAAAATTCATTTTTTGTTTTGATACCAACATTACGGATCGAAATGTTTCTGTTTTTTGGTATAAAAAGTTTGAATCCATATTGAACACAATTTTTGTAATGTTTCTTGCAGAGCCTTTCACCTTCTAGAACACAGCCTCCACACTCATTACGCAATAATTCAAACTGGTGACGCGAAACGTATGGTCATCGATACCAGAATTCAATTGGCATATTTCAACACGATTAACTACAAGAAAATGGGTATTTTGTCACACCTACCCCAACGTTTGTTTCTATTTCCAATGTACATTTACTATCGCAAGGATTCATACCTCGTCCAACCTTTCGATAGAATCATAAATACATTCATCGAAAGTGGTATCATTGACTATTGGCAGAATTTGCTAATCAATGTCAACAGCCTCAATCCAATTCCAATGAGCTCCGAGGCAAAACCTTTGTATTTGAAGGACCTTCAAAGTTGCATAGCGATTTGTGATATTTTGTTGAGTTTATCGATTTTAATTTTTCTCTTAGAGGTTATGTCAACGCGAAATAAATCGGCCATGAAGTTGTTTCTTAAGCTAAAAGGGAAAAAGAAAAGTATCAGAAGAGGAAGATAAAATTGAAAATATGTCCCCGAAATAGAATTCCCCCACATTTGCACACCTTCAAACGGTCATTAATTTCGTCAGCCTTAAGTTCAGAAATTGTTATAACTAACCATACACTTAATTAAGTTAAATGTATTGTTTGTGTTGCTTGTTATTAAATTACTATGTATATAGAATTCATATCAAAATATTTAGAGAAATATAGTTCGAGGATAATTATTTGTTCATTAGAATTACAAAGCTAGTTGAGAAGTGTTGTTTGAAAAATAATAGAAATACTTAAATTGAAAACGAAACACATTGTGTTTCATTACAAAATCAATAAAAACCACAATCCTATATGTGCATTAAGGGAGAGGAGAACAGAGGCATCCATAAATGCACCGACAACCTATTAAGACCCAGTGCAATTTAGTCCTAATTGAACACAGCTGTTGCATTTACGTTATAAAAAGAACGTATCACAAATTTCTAACAACATTATGACATGAATAATATTAAATTACTACACTGTAGAGGGTGTCAAATCATGTGACGGTCTAAGGCATCCCAATGTGGCTTAAGGATATTGTTGCTAAAAAATATGAAAGCTGTCGAAGGACTCACATCTATATAGTAGTCCGTCGTCGGTAGGGGGTTACTTTTGCAAAATTAAAATGGATTTGCAAATATAACCGTTAATAACTAACTAACTATTCTGCTATTCAAAAAAAAAAAAAAAAAAAAACAGCACTCATAAAAAACGATTTGCTTTTTAACAATCTGAGTCCAATACTCAACCCTTGTCAGAAAATATAGGTATTTACCCATGAATTGGTAGTAGGATTTAATTTTGTTTAAGAAGGTGCATAAGTGGCTTTTCATTCAACGTTAATTTTCCATCCCACGACACAAACATATTGCAACAACATATTTATTAGTCTGTGTAATGAGTAATATCTAATAAAATAATAGATTTCAAAATTGTATGCAACTCCTTTAAATTTGATTGGACGTTTTCAACTGGATAGCTAAAACAAATAAACGCGATTACAATTTTGATATAAGATTTGATTTTTTTCATATAAGAGCTTAGTTAAACCGTGTTAACCATAAAGTGGATTCATCTCTTATGACAACCGATGTGTCAATTTCAGTGGTCGATGGCTTCGAGTCGGAGGACGATTCCAACAAAATTATTGTTGATACACTGGTTTATGCTGTCAAACATACCTACCTATCAATACCAAGGCGTTGCAAACACTACGTCAGTTTTTCATCGATTAACAATCAAAGAGCATATCAGCAAGCTGATATTATCAATGGATTCTTGTTAAAATCCGATCTGGACCTCGTAGTGCGCTTGGAAGACATCGGTGGTACTAAATGTGTTCGTACGGAACGTCGGAAAAAATTTCAAAATATCTCTGATTAGTTATTTGCGCGATATATTGTGAATGTCAAGCTTATTGTGAGGAATAAAACAACGGGCCTGGTTTATTTTTATACATTCTTCCCGGTCTATCAAACTTTCGGCTTTGAAATTTTTCCTGCGAAGCATAATACTTCCGATGGGTACAAGTTGTTAAAGCCAGTTAAGTGGCCTCGAAAATTGAAAAACTTCTTCGGGTGTCCGCCATTCCTGACAAAATGTCTACTGAAAACGGAAAGGTTCGTGGTCTTGATGTGTCAATATTGTATTGAATAGCCGATAAAATAAACCTTACCGTTGATATCATCGATGGTAATGAACCTGGCAAATTGCTGCCGAACGGAACTCTGACAGGAAGGTTGGCTATGGTGAATATCGTTTCCATGAATGCACTGTAACTATTTTTTTTTTTTTTTTTTTTAGCTCAAAAACGCCCAACCCATACTATAGGTGGTTTCAGTTCAGTGCGAAAAGAAATGAGACAATTCTCACCAAGCGTTGTATACCTTAACGTTAATATATCGTTGTTATTGGTAATTCCACCTCTGTGAGAAGTTTCACCACTTGACCATGACGTTTGGATTGCAATTGCAATTACTTCGATCATGTTTTGAAAAAAAACCTTGGAGAGATTTGGTTTTTGGTGATTCGGTAAAGGACCCAGTGTTCGAAATTATTTTTGTTTATATGGGTATAGTTGTTGTTGTTGTCCATCTTTCACAGGCACTGCCTCCTGCGAAGATCTGACAACATTTCCAAGAGTATCAATCTGTCATGAAAAAGTGCTTCTCAATTTGGCGCTTCGGAATCGGCGTTAAATTGTAGGTCCCCTCAATTCTTGGCCTTGGCTCTTCAAGAGCTGTCGCGTTACTCTATTTTATTTTTATTGAGTTTATAAATAGTAAAGCACAGAAAAATAACGAAACATGTTTCGTTGAGTTTTGGAAAAACGATCCTAAATTCAAACTGGCGACGATAAACGAATGGTCATCCGCTCAAGCATCAAAGTGGAATACTTCAACACAATTAACTACCGGAAAAATGGGCATACTCCCATACCTACCTTAACCGTAATTCCTGTTTCCGTTGTATTTTTACTATCCCAAAGATTCATTTGTTCTCCAGCTTTTAGATAGAATCATTAATAAATTCATCGAAAGTGGTATCATTGGATGAACTTGATAATCGATTAGAACAGCCTAAATCCGATGTCAATAAGCTCGGAGGCGAAACCTTTTTATTTGAAGAATCTTCAGAGCTGTCAGTTTGTTTGTTATGCTTCAGGGGGAAAGAAATGTGTCAAAAGAAAAATATAAATTAAGTTTAATAAATTAAAAACAAAAAAGGAATTAAACCAACTTGTTTTTCTCCTTATTTCTTCTTGACGAATAGCTCAAAGAAATTACCGCTACCGACGACCTTAACGTGGCTTCACAGATCTAATAGATAGCTAGAAGCTAGCTTTCAAATAGCGAGAAAGAATTTTATGAGCATCAAATTTTCCCATGTCCAACATATTTGACTTGACTTGTTAGTTAATTAGTCATCATGGTATTGCCACATATCACAAAAAAAAAACTGATTCGAAAAACTAGAACTGCTTAGTTTTACACACCTTTATTCAGCCGGACATCAAATCGCTTTAATCATAACCACCATTATAAATCGGTAGAGAGGTAAGGACCTAAGGACTTCTTAAATTCGATTGATCCCTTATGCCGGATGGTAATGACTGCAGTTTAATTACTTTTTTAAATTTCAATACCTCTCACTGCCACTAGATGTGGATGCAGAGCAAAAAATGAATAAATTTATAAATATTGTCATTGAACTAGTTGTTGACATTTATACAATCGCAAGGAGGATATCTAAATTAATAAAGTATCGAAGCAATTCGCGTATCGTGTTGACTTAAGGCTGACTTTAGTGGATAAACAATGGCATAAACAATGTGTCTGTGGCTTAGTGGTTAGGTGCGTTGGCTTCTAAGCAGAACATCGTGGGTTCGAGTCCTACTCGTGTCCATAAAATGTTTATGTCATCTTTCACGGGCACTGCCTCTTGCGAAGAACTGATAAGACTTCTAAGAGTACCAATCTGCCATGAAAAAATGTTTCTCAACTTTGCTGTCCGGAATCGGCGGCGTTAAATTGTAGGTCCCCTCAACAGCGTTACCACTTCAAAAGTAATATTGCGCAGTGAAACAGTTGAAAAAATGCAGTAAATCAAACATTTTCGCAGTAGATTTCTTATTTCACAAAAAAATTAAAACATAAACATAAATATGCATACAAAATATACTAAATAGAATTTAATTTTTTTCACAAATTGCCCATTTGCAAGATTAAAATTTGGAATCGTTTGATATATCCAGGAGAATCTGATAGTTTCGAGCATTTGTCTGTAATATTTATCATAATATCCATGCAAAAAATGTTTATGTTTACAAGTGGAGTAAAATTCAATTTATTTCCTGTTTTTGCTATTATTTGGAGGGTCATTCCGGATCTTCATTGTCGTCAAACGATATCGTTTCGCTCGCTTCACGTTACTCTGAAAATCACTATCGTCTTGACGATGTTGTTTTTTCAGATCGAGATTTGCTTTCTGGAACACGATTAGCGTCAAAACGATATCGTCAAAATTATGGAAATTGAACGATAGTAAAATAGGTATCATATAGAATAAACATTTCAAAGCAATTTCTTTTTTAATTCAAAACACGGTTGAAACTTATGAAACATTTTATGCTATACCAGGGATGGCGAACCTTTTTTTGGCTGCGTGCCAGTAAATATTATTTTTATAAAATGAAAATACATGCGTGCCAATAAAAATTATTTTTATTAAATGAAAGTACATACATTTTAAAAATTATTCATAGATTCATTTCTATAAGATGCTGACATATTTTTTAATGGGATTTTTGTTGCTGAATATTTCTCGATAATGCATCAATATCCGGATCATACTTTGACAATTTTAATGAAATACAAGCCTCCTTACATTCATTGATAAGTCTGTTTCGTACATCAGATTTTATATTATTCATAATCGAAAAAAGACTTTCACAGCTATACGTTGATGAAAATATTGTTAAAATAGCTAAAGACAATTTTTTCATTGCATTAAATGTTTCTGGAAGCGAACACCATGTCTTCAACAACATGTTATTCATGTTTTCGTATTCTTCTTCATTTAATGTTTTTTTTTTCATTATTTTCTATTTCATGCCTCAACTCTATACATTTCTGCTTCCAAATAGAACTTGATTGAAACTCTGCCAACTGCATTTCTAAATTCACCAACTTTAACCATTCTAATTGATCCATTTTAGTAGTTTCCAAATCAAACTTGTCTGGATATCTGGAAATCTTGAAATCTCTTAACAAAATTGTCTTGTATGTTACTTATAACTTGGCTATAAAAATTTATATTAATTTCATAGACTCCATGAATAGAAAATTTTTGAAGGTGGTCTTTCAACAAAGGAAAATACTTAAAATTATTGTGAACTGGCAACGATAGACACA
>CAKKXW010000001.1:10853883-10871897 GCA_920937365.1 Sphaerophoria rueppellii
TTCTTTCTCTTAGAAATAAAACATTACAATTGGCTTGAAATAAATAAACGTCCATTGTTATTTTTTTTGTTTTGCATTTAGAATTTTCGAAAGGACATTGAGAAGAATCAACTTGCACACGTGTCACTTCAGAAATAACATAAAAACCCAATCACGTGCCACAAAGTCGTGCAATTTATGTGTTGTTAATTTTTAATGAGCTTAAAAGTTAAATATTGAGAAAAGTCACATCAATTATTGCTGAGTTATTGAATCATGTGCTTGGTGGCGGAAAGTGACATGCAAATTTGCCGAAATTAAGAAAGTTTTTTTTAATTGTATGATATGAATAATAAAAATATAAATTGAATGAACTCATCAGATAATCATTATGATTTACAATATTGATTTTGAATTACGATTTTAATGAGGTAATAAATACCAGGAGCTTCGGACTATATTTTTTCTTTTTTAATTAATGAGTGGTCAACTTGAAGGACGATATTTTTATTTATTGGAAATTGGAAAAGTTTTTTTTTTTCTTAATATCACTTTGCAAGGACGAGGATGACATGCTCACCGGTCATTTTTAATTACCATCAAAACACGAACAACGAAGCAATAACTGAATAACGAAAGACAGACAAAGTTTATCATTTTTTTTCTATAACTACTTTACTGTTTTTGAAGTATAAGATTGATCTTCACTCCCTTTGGCCATCACCACATTTCACATTTACATTCCGTTTGCGAATAAATTAACATATCTTGTCTCAAATTTTCAAAATGGCATGGAAAAACTAATAGTTCGGAAAAATTAGTATATCCATGGTGACGTGAAATAACGCCCGACGAAATAAGGCCCCATCTTAAAAGGGGCCTTATTTCCATGTTGAAATTGAAATAACACCCGGCGGGCCTTATTTCAATTGCATTATGGAAATAAAGCCGCATTTTACATGGAAATTAGGCCGCATTTACAAAACACATATGAAAACTTGAAATAGGGCCTGGTTTCCATGCCAAGTTGGAAATAAGACCCCTTTTTACCGCTGTTAGCAAGCTCTTAACTGAGATTTACTCTCAATTGCACCAATATGCTTAACAATATCTGTTGTTTAAATGTGAAGAACATCTCTTTCATGATCTGTGTATCAGTTGTTTATGAAATAGTGCAGTGATAAGTGCTCCACTTAAAAGAAAAAAAAAAGTAATTTTAACGGCGCAGTGTCATAAGTTCGTAAGTCATAAGTCCGTAAAGGACTTTTGACCCACTTAGGTGATTTTCTTTTGGGCAAAATTTTTTCCGCTCGCTTCGCATTCTTGTGCTTATAGGATGCCCTACTCCCACCGAGATTTGACATCCCATTGTGCAGAAGAACGTTTTATTTTTTCAAAATTAAATAGATTACTTTTACCAACTAAAATTGTCGATAACAGAAAGGTGTCGACATTTTTTGTTTGACCATTAAAAAGAAAAAAATTAATATTCAACGAGCAGTTCAAACAGCAATAAAAAAAAAAATAATTTTGTGCCATTCTTGCAAGCAAGTCCTATACGGACTTATGACCTACGGACTTATGACACTGCGCCAATTTTAACTCCCAAAAACTGAGCTTCAAAAGTGATTTATCTTTGAAAACTTTTTAGCATTGTATTTTGAAACTCAGTTTTTTGAGAGTTAACATTTTTGAAAACTCGACTATGAAGGCCTTGCAACTAATGAAAAAAATCGAAGCTTAACTTAACTAAAACAGAAAAACGAAATAAGGCCCCACGGGCTTTATTTCGTACTTGCAATGGAAATAAGACCCCAACCCTGGTAAGGGTCTTATTTCCATAAGAAATGGAAATAAGGCCCTATCGGGCCTTATTTCGTCGGGCGTTATTTCACGTCACCTATATCCATATCAGCCTTTTTAGCATAGTAGAAGAAGTAGAAATCAAATTTTCTCTAAATATTCCATTGAATAAGTATAAGTAAGTAAGTTGTGGTAGCAAGCACCTGGTTCCCACATCTCAACATACATAAAGGTACATGGAGATCTCCTGATCAATCAACCGTCAACCAGATTGATGACATTGCGATCGACGGAAGGCACTTGTCCAGCATTTTAGATATTCGAACTTTCCGAGGAGCTAACATCGACTCGGACCACTACCTCTTCGTAGCCAAGGTAGTGCTACGAATATCCCGACAAGAAATTATCATATCCTTCTCTGAACGAGTGTCAAGTAACCTCTTAAGGAGTCCTATGCCGCCAACATCAAGTATCGAAGACCATTGGCAACATTGCCAGAAAGCAGTTAGAGATGCCGCCTGTAATATGCTGGGTTTCACACAGCCACCAAAACGAAATCCCTGATTTGACGAAGAATGCCAGGCAGGTCCATGCAGCCAAGCAGGAGGCATACATAGCGGCGCTGCATAGAACGACAAGAGGAGGACAAGAGACGTGAGCTCTACGAGCGAAAGAGGAGAGAGGAACGCCGCCTTCTCAGAAGAAAAAAGAGAGAGCATGTGAAGCGTCAGATCGAGGATGTTGAGAGAGCCAACAGCAGGAATGAAGTTCGGAGGTTTTATCGAAAGGTTAAACAGCTGGCTCAAGGTCATCGAGCAAGAACCGATGCCTGCAGAGATAAACAAGGGAATATCATAGTAGAATCGCAGTCAATGCTGGGGATTTGGAAAGACCACTTCTGTAGACTGCATAACGGCAACGACAAACAAAACAACTCCGTCAGACAGGAGAGCCTTTCATAGGACACGATGATAGCCAATAATTCCGTGAACCTGACCTAGAAGAAGTGAAAACCGCAATATCATGGCTGAAATCCAACAAAGCCGCTGGAGCAGATGGACTAGCTGCTGAGTTGTTCAAAGCAGCAGTCGACGAGCTAGATAGGAGCATGCACCAAATTATCTGTAAGATATGGTCAGAGGAATGCATGCCCGATGAATGGAACCTCAGCATTGTTTGCCCGATCCTGAAAAAGGGAGATCCTCTAAACTGCGCCAACTACACAGGAATAAGTCTACTTAACATCGCCTACAAGATCCTCTCTGCCGTAATATGTGAACGTCTGAAGCCTTTCGTCAACAATCTGATTGGTCCTTATCCTTATCAATGTGGCTTCAGGCCAGGAAAGTCAACCATCGCCCAAATGTTCATGTTGCGGCAGATCCTGGAAAAGACCTATGAACTCCAAATCGATACCCACCACCTTTTCATCGATTTTAAGGCCGCATATGACAGCATCTACAGAGACGAACTGTACAAAGCTATGTCTAGTTTTGGCGTCCCTGCC
The DNA here is from genome assembly GCA_920937365.1 of Sphaerophoria rueppellii. Lineage (NCBI taxonomy): Eukaryota > Metazoa > Arthropoda > Insecta > Diptera > Syrphidae > Sphaerophoria > Sphaerophoria rueppellii. The sequence goes on from CAKKXW010000001.1 coordinate 10,857,173, forward strand.
AAGCTCGTTCGTTTGTGCAAAATGACGATGGACAACTCACGCTGCTCCATCAAGGTTGGCAACGAGATCACGGAATCTTTCGACGTCAAAAAAGGATTCAGACAAGGCGATGCACTGTCATGCGATTTCTTTAACATCGTTCTTGAGAAGATAGTGCAGAACTCCAACGTCAACACCAAGGGCACTATCTTCCAAAAATCTGTTCAACTTCTCGCGTACGCCGATGATATTGATATAATGGGAAGAACACAGCGTGATGTCAATGGCGCCTTTGCGAGAATTGAGACAGAAGCGGCAAAAATGGGTTTAGCGGTAAATGAGGGAAAAACGAAGTATATGCTGTCTTCGAGAAAGAACACCCAACACCGACGGCTCGGACAGAACGTCACAATAGACGCATACAACTTCGAGGTAGTAGAAAAGTTTGTCTACCTAGGCTCCGCCATAAACACGGGCAATAACATAAGCACCGAGATCAGACGAAGAATAACTCTTGCTAATCGCTGTTTCTTTGTGCTAAGAAAGCAATTGAGTGGAAAAGCCCTCTCTCGAGCAACTAAGGTAAATTGTACAACACACTCATCATCCCAGTCCTGATATATGATGCAGAAGCATGGACCGTGACAAAATGGGATGAAAGTGCCTTAGGCTGTTTCGAGAGGAAAGTTCTCCGGGTCATCTTTCTTTGTGTGCATTGAAGGGGAATGGCGAAGAAGATATAACATTGAACTTTATGGGTTGTACAACGACATGGACCTAGCCAGAAGGATCAAGGGCCAGACACTCAGATGGCTCGGTCATTTAGAGCGGATGAACACCAATGCTCCGAATTATTTATTTTCACAACCCAAAGAAAGTGTCATAAGGCCATATGCTCAAAATATGGCCTTATGACCTATGGCCTAATGACACGGCACTTCTGGCGGAGGCTGTTGATTGATGCCCAAGTCCACTGTAGCGCCACTGTCTCTTATCTACAATCATTAATTTATTATTATTAATAATTTAAGGCCGTATCTATTTTTGAGTTGATTGTCGTCCTGAAAAAGGGTTTTTTTTCGGGAGAGGAGACAAATTTACAGCGTTTATAATTCACGCGAATTGTATATTACTTTGTACTTTATTCAAATAAACTGACGGATTTCACAAAAACAAGAAAGCAATTGCTTATTTAATCATTTAAATGAAGAATTTTTGTTTAGTTTTTGAAAAAGGGGCCGTTTTCAATACAGGGCTGTTAGGAAAATCCAAAAAGGAAGCAGATTTCGATCTCCTTTATTCTCATAGCTTTGAGTGACGTGACAAAAAGGAGTAGATTGGCATGAAAAAAGGTACGACATTTTTCGGGCTGATATCGTGCGGGCAAAAGTAATGCCGTATTTTGTAATCCGGGATTTTGTTTTGAAGTTCATATGTTCATATTATTTGGTCATTATCATCTCATCGCATGTCTTGTGATTCGGCTTTGTTAGCCTTGCAATTGTTAAGGACTTTCTGTTTTTTCAGCTATACGTGGCTATATCTTAAGCCAAATGACATGATTTTATCCAACTATTTCTTGAAATTCTGTTAACAATTGATGCAATTAATTATTTGACCTCATTTATGTAGTTCATCAATCGAAAAGAAACAAACGAAAAAATTAATTTTTCGGAAATAATCTTCCGGATGTTCTGTTTTACTTCAAGCAACACAATTTTTAACTAACTTCAAATCGTTTGATTATTCCATAAAAAAAAAAAACTAAATAATTCACCTGCAATTCGTATTCGAGCGTAATAAGTCAATGAAGTCGACTCAAAAAGAATTGATGCTCGTCAAATTTCGAACGAATAAAAGAACGCCAATTTGAAACATTATTTTTTCAAATAGGCTATAATATTCTCACAAAATCTCCTCACACCTAGCAAAAAAAAAAGAACCCAGCATCTCGAAAACGCTTTGTTTACCTCATCACCAAACGATAAAAGTAAATATTTGTGAGGAGGAATTTCACTCGTTTTGTTGTGTTGTTTCTTTTTTTTTTTGTGGTGATTCTGTTGTTTTGTTCGAAAATAAAATTCTTTTGAGGCTGCACGCGGTGCGATGGACCAAAAGGCAGGCAGTCATTTTCAATACTCCCATCAGTGCCATGATGTGCAAATATTAGTTCGTGATTAGCGTCCAAACGGGAAAGTTTTGCAAATAAAACTATATTTTTGGCTTGTTGTCTGCGATTCCTTCCCCTCTTGACGTTTTCATGGGAACGCGACGCGACGCGACGGTAGGTACGTCAAAATCAGTCTCCTCGTGTCCTGGTGTTTTATTGACCAAGAGTCTCCTACATCAAGCGAAAAAATAATGCTCATGGCAGCGCGTGAAATTTATTGAACCATATTATTTGACTATTCGAGCGTAATTGTTGCTTAAGCAATTTTCTTTTGTTGGCAAAAATTCGTAATTTTTTTTTTTTTTTTATCGAAATCTGTTCGTCATTTAAGTCAGAATTTGTTTTGAATACTTCTAGTGGAACGAAATTTTATCGTGCGGTTGGAATATAGGGTGTCGGACGTTGGTCGTTCGTTCCTGGCGTCGCGTCCGTGTCGGTCGTCGTCGGTATCGGTATATCGGTTGTTTGAGTTGTGTTCAGTTTACATTTTATTTTACTTTGAATTTTAGGTACTCTTTTTATTTGTTTATACTCGTGTTGATTTTGACGATTCGGTGGTTTTGTAATAGAAATTTTGTTTTGAAAGAGAAAGTGTCAGATAATTTGGTAAAAATTGTAAATTCTTTGTAAACTTGGTTAAGGGAATTTCAAATTAACGCCGATTTTGTGTTAAAGTTTAAGTATTGAAGCTTTTAAATCTTCCGGTTTTGTTTTTGAGAGGATACACTTTGAGATTTTGCGTGTAAGTGCTTGTCGATAAAATGTTTACTAATATAATATAATGTCGTCCATGCCATTTGCTTAGACCACCTCCTCTACACTCTTTCAGGTTCCGACAGTATGTCGTACGAGCCGGTGGATTTGTTATTGTTCAACTTTCGGAGAGATTTTCGGGACTAGATGCCACTGGGAAGGGTTTTAATTGCATGGTGTTATTGTTAGCATTTATGGCTAGTCGAGATTTAAAAGCTGAAAAGCTTAATATTATTTTATTCCCCAACTTTCTTTCCGCTTAGCCAGTTTTATACATTTTTTACCTTGCAAAAAGGAAATTCATAGTATACCTAACCTTTTCAACTACCGATTCGTCATAACTCTGGGTATATCTTCTGTTTTAATTTCATTAGCCATTATGATAAGAGTCACTGTCCTCATTTTAAGTTTTATATACTGTTTTACTCATCCTTAGGACTTTTTCAATCATAAAGGATTTTGCTTCTTCCGACTGAAGATTTGCTCTCTATTGCAGATATACATAAATCAAATTCTATTCACACTTTGACTTCCAGACAAGGTTTTGAAAATCCCTGAGCTTTGTATGACAATTTTGGAATGTTTTATATGTTTTTTTTTTTGCTTCTTGGTGAGTGAATAATAGGTCTTATCTCTCAGACCAAAGAACTCTTCGTTTTTGCGCGGTTTTGACAGAACAACCTTTTGCATTTTATTTTAGTATTTTATTTTGTTCGTCGTTGTGTTCCTTTTCGTATTTTATGCAAATTAAATCTTCTTCACATAAATAGATTTGCACTTGCTGGTCTTCAGAGTTGCGGAGCAAAGTCGATGTCGACGACAACGTCGGTAGTAGTCGAGTCGTGTCGCCGCCAGTTACCATCATTTTTGTCCTGTTTAACATACAAACATACACAAAGTATACATGCACATAAGTATGTAGGTGTATAAGGAGTAAAAGGGTACCTTACTTATGCTTGTAAAAAGCCATTTTGATATGGAAAACCTCCAAGCTGTCATCATTGTTATCTCTCGGTGGAATATATATTTTTTCCTTATTATTTTTCTTGTTTTTGGTTTTCTTGCAGTCACGCGAAAAATACAGTTTCCCCTCTAAGCGTTTGATGGGTTGGCGGGTATAAGGTTTGCATAAGTTGAGTGTAAGGTGTTGTGTGAATTTCACCTAAGGGCGTGAATGATATCAATCTATGCACGAACACCGAACACAGTTTATTCACGTTTTCACTCTTATGGTGAGTAAATATCCTCGGGATTTGAGATTTGTAAAATTAATTTAAATATTGCGTTGAAAAAAAAAAAAAAAAATGAGTAAAAAATTTGTCTCTTTGATATTCTTGAGAAGATTGCCTAAAACATTGTTTCAAGTCATGATGGTTGGATTAATTGGTGTTTTCCACACATTAAGTGCTCATTTAACATTCTTATGGTAACCCTAATCACCGCAATGGATATACAAATCTTGTCTCAAAGACCTGACTAGCAAAATTTATGAATAAAACAGCAATTTAATTTTGGAACGGCAGTTGATTGAATAGAGCCAAGCATAACAGACATTTGCCATCCTCATTGACATTCATAAAAAGCACAGTCTCCAAGGAGCAGCTATTGACATCAAATATTACCTTCCGTCCTGGTAGCCTGATATTTTTTTATATTTATTTATTTATTTATTTATTTATTTATTTAGTCCTTTAGGCTTAAGACTACCAGGAAGACGCTAGAAAGTCTAAGCGCTTGATTTCAGCATTCTCGTAGAAGACTACAATGTTTCAAGCTGTGTGTTGACATCAGCCAAAGGGTTTCCACTAAAACTTCGATGAAGTTCACCTTGCACTAATCTATTTCTATGGTTATATTGGTCCCAAGGTGCATTCATTTCTTCTAACACTAACTATGGAAATTTACAGCAATTTCATGAATTTTCACATTGAAAGGTAAATACCCAGTTTTTATGTACGGCGATGGTATAAAATTTCCCAATCGTGTCGACAGCTCTACGTTCTATTACCATAGTCAGTGGATGGATTCCCCAAAGCAATTTCCATACTCGTTTACTTTCTCATTGGATGTGTGTTGAGACTTGAACCCCAGTGCAACGCTGATGGCGTTGGATGGCGTCAGATGCCTTCATAAGAATAGTAACCCGCCATCATTGCAGAATTCCACATCATAGCAACACACAAATGAAGGTACGTTCACTTCACTTCAGATTCGTAACTACTGAATATGCAACAACTTGTGATTTTATATGAACGCAAGGGAATGAGCTACCTTTCGAAAGCTATATCCTTCAGATTGACGTTCCCTATGTGTACATAAAATTTCACTTTTCGTACTTTTCGCTGAAACAGAATTCAAATTTTCGATTTAATATTATTTGTGGCGCGTCGCGTTTCACCGGTGTGCGGTGTAGTCGGTCGGGCGTTGAGTCAATGCAAACAAAACACTGCAGTTGACTGTGAAAGCCTCGCCAAACTTGATCTGTATAATTTGTGTTTTGACACAGTCGAGTTGTTGGGAGACAGATAACATTATTGAGATTAAAATCCCAGCAGAGTCCTTTGGAATAAAATGAAATGTATCCCTTTCGACGAAGGTAAGCGAACTACGAAATAGATTAATACAATTTCGAAGGTTTATTTGATTTGATTCATTTTCCAATTGAATCGATTTTCGACAAACACATTTTGCCTAGCATTTAAATCAGAACTATACGAAGCTCTTCTTGACAAGGAGCAAAAAGATACAATTTGAAATACCAGGAAGTGGAATACACAAAAGGCACAAATATTGAATTCAATTGAATAACAAGAGGGATGTAATTGATATAACTTCAGATAAATTAATACTCAAAGGAGACATTAGAACTTTCTGTTGAAGATTTTGCTCGTTTCCGTTTGAATATTGCATGTCAATTAATACACATTTAGAATCAACACACATAATGTTCCTAGGGTGGGTCATGGTTTTGGTAATAGTATGAATTTTCAATATTGACAGTCCATGTTACTCGTTGCATTCAGGATGGCAAAACGCATAACAATAAGAAATTGGAGACAGGAAAGTATAACAGTTTCAATTTCAAGAAAAAAAAGGAAAAGAAGGAAATCGATTCGTGTTTATGCTTACCATATTCGACATATACATATTCAAATTGCGCAAGAATTGAGTTTAGGCGACTTTTTAGTGAATCTCTGGTAAAACTCAGTGAAAATTTAGTGATATAGCCCTTATTTGGCATAATTGATACATTAATAAACAAATCGCTGTATATTTGGCTTGATAATTATCTCACTGTGCAAGTCTGACGGAGTTATGGTTGAAACAATAGTGATAATCGGTATAATCGAATGATTTCAATAGTCGAGAAAAATGTTTTCGAATGATTTGAATAATCGAATGATCATTCGAATTACGAAATCGTTTGAAAAATGAGTTTTTGTCTTTGCCATTCGAGTTCTTTTCATTTTAGTACTCATCATTCCATTCGAGGTCATTTCATTCGAATTGTTGTAATCGTCATTCTAGTTCTCGTCACCGTCATTTGAATTCTCTTCATCTTCATTCGAGTTCTCGTCATTGTCATTCGAATTCTCGTAATCGTCGTTCGAGTTCTCGTCATCGTCATTCGTGTTCTTGTCATCGTCATTCGAGTTCTTTTCATTCGAATTCTCGTAATCGTCATTCGAGTTCTCGTCATGATGGATTACCATGATCATTCGAGTTCTTTTCATTTGAGTTCTCGTAATCGTTGTTCTCGTCTTCGACATTTGAGTTCTGGAATTCTCATTCGAATACTTGTCATCGTCACTCGATTTCTCGTCATTCGAGTTCTCGTCATCGACATTTGAGTTCTCGAATTCTCATTCTCATACTTGTCATCGTCACTCGATTTCTCGTCATTCGAGTTCTTGTGATATTATAAAAGCAGTAGTAGAAGTAGTTGCAGTTGGTTTAAAAAATCAGTCGAATAATTTTATAGTGTATAATCGAGTGATCTCGAATAGTTGCCTGAACCGATTTTAATCAATTGAATCACTCGAATGCACCCATCACTCGTTAAACCAAGATGGGCGGTTACAAATCACTCAGAAGTGCGTTTTTGCGCTGACTATAGTTGACTATAGTTGACTATTTCTCGTTTTTGCACGCCAATAGTTACGTTTTGTAACCACAATTGTCGTTTTTGCGGTCAGTGTTAAAGTGTCAAATCGTAACTATTTCTAACTATTCCCAACTCTACTCAGGAGGTGAGTTGAAAATAGTTGATGTGTCAAAGTCTTTTTTTTCTGTGTAATGGTGTTTTTAATGACTATCAATCTGGAATTAAAAAAAAAAACATTCTGTTCGTGCATTTTTTACCGTCGTAGTTGTCCGTATCCGTGCCGCCGCAAATTTAATTCCAATCAATGGATTTCTGTTAGTCTTGAATTAAAAATATTCCATTACAAAAATATAAAGAAAATAAGGTTCCCCTTACAAATTTTAAAGCTTCACGAGTCAAACTAAAAATCCTCAGTCACTACGAGGAGATACACACCAAGGAAATTATAGCATTTCCAAGTGACTTAAAATTCAGCGCCAATTTCAAGAATCTCATTCTATCACTGGTCACAAGCTCTTCCAATCGAATTGGCTATATTGCAATCCGCAAACACCCCTATTTCAACTGCAACTGTGTGATGACTTGCAGGCCGCCAAAGATGGCCAAAACAGTCAGCGTCTACGTGCGGTTAATTTGCAAAAAGTCATCGAAAAACTCGAGGACATGGACATAGTTTTGGAGGACAAGTTGGCCACTGCTCATGAGCATAATGATTTTCGAATGTCAGTCAGCACGAACGGCAAATGGAAGTTGCTCTGCATGAGAAGAAATTGACGCAGCGATGAATGGAACTGACTGAGGAGGACATTACGAAAATCACGAAGATTATTGGAGAGGAAACTCAATTACGCTCTCACAGAAGTCAAGCATAAGGAAACCCAAATCAATGAATGAAGGACGAAATCGGCATACATGTTTGAATTCATTGTTTTTATGTTTGTCTGTCAGCAATAAAAAAAGTTGAATTAGTTGCGGAGAATAAAGACTTTTTTCGTTTATTTATATAAAATCACAAACTAGATATTGGTTTTGATAGTTTTTCACTGAATCTGGGAGCCGCAATTAGGAGAATATCATGAGCTGGCTTACTTGGAACAGCTTGAAGATTTCTTTATGGAGGGTGGTCTTCAGTCTCTTTCACTTTTCTTTTCTTGCTGTGGGTTGTTCAAAAATAAATAAATATGTTCTCATCACAATTGTCTTTAAAATCTTACCATATCAAGATCATTCTTGATTTTTTGCAATAAATATAGAGCAACGAAAATTGTTGTCTCTTTATCCATTTCAATTTTATTATGATCAAAAGAAAGAAAAAGAAAATTTTAATCTAAAAGATTTGTGTTTTTTTTCTGGTTTGACCGATCAACCAAACCTAACTAAAAAGCGTTCTTAAATGATTGCAACTATTTCTAACTATTTCAACTATGACACATCAACCATTTTCCTTTTGACATATAAACTATAGTCAACTATCGTCAGCGCAAAAACGCACTTCAGAGCTTTAAATAATGGACTTTTTATAAATAATTTTTACGAGCGCTTAATTCAACGTTATGTAAAGTGGGTCCTCATATATCGGTAGATATCATACAAGAGCTATTGACTTTTTGGGGGAAGCTGGCATTACTCGTGTTATTCGCGGGATACCAGCATGTATGCTCAAATAAGTCACTCAAAATATGTTAATGGAACAGGTGAGACGGAGTTGTTTCAAACATTTGCATGATATCATTTTTAAAAAGTAGATGCATTTATCTTCAAGGATAGTTCGCATTTACATTTAACATCAAACCTCACGATGAATCACCCTTGAGTACTTTCTTTTCTCAGGTTTTCTTGTAAAGCAGATCTTAACGAAATTCTTGTAACAAAGGCTACTTTTTAAGAACTCAACAACTAATTAAAGAGACGTTTTATACTTCTTCTTGTATTGCTATGAATGCCAATGAGAAAATCCAATCAGATCTATCAGCATATTGAAATTTGCACTTTGCTACTCTACTTTGCAACTCGGTGCTGCCATTAGAATGTATGTTCATAAAAGCTTAAGCAAACGAAATAAAAACTAATTAAACACTTTTATGCGTTTACTGCTCATTCCTTCGCATTGAACTAGACGCACCCCTTTTCTGCCCACAGATTAACCAAAATGTTTGTTATTGAAAATAATAAAGCATTGTTTCACCGATCTAATTTGCTAGCTCTGTACTCCATCAAACACTTCTCACTTCAGCGATGCTTAAACAGTAAACAATTACTCACCTATCTATAAGAGAACCTATAAGTATTCCATGTATTTATAGGTTTATTTTACTCAAAGTACATACAACTCTGTATTTTTATCAAATTGTTTCACCCCCACGCATTGCGAGAATTTTTGCAGCTGAGTCATGATCTCCTTTGGTTGAGTTGATTTAAGTTTGTTTTTCTATGCTGTTGGAGTTTAATAATATTCCCACAAGCCATTTCTTTTTGTAGATTTTGTAAAATAAGAAAAATGACACCCTTACACGCGAACAAGCCAAAAATGACGTCTAGCTGAAAATAGAAGCAATTAATCATAGAATGAAGGAAAAACCTAGATATAACCTCTCCACCCTTTGAAGGGTTGTTTTTTTTTTTTTCTATTATTTTCAATAAAAAGCCATTGACTTCCGTTGCATAGGATCCGGTTGGCTAACAACAGGTGCCTGCCCGGGGACTCGAGGAATTATTCAGTTCCTTTTTTCTATCGATTAGTTGAATGCACAGTGGAGCTTTTTATGAATGTGCAGGGGACTTGTTTGACTGTTTTCAATAGGTCTGAGAAAGGGCTCACAAACTTTTCTTTCTCTTCTTTCAATCAAGGAATGTTCACAAAATGTATCAGTGAACACACTCATTCGTCCCACTGTTTTAGTAATTACCACCAGTAACTACCATGTCTGTGTTCATTGTTTATATACCAAACAAATTAGCATAAATAAATTATCCTCAAAGTCGTAATTGACATACAAATACCCCGAGTAGTAATAGGCACCTTCGTTTAGCTTGAAACCAACGAACAGCGACCCGTCCGTCGCAGAGCGGAAGCGGGCGGCAATACGACTCCCATCTATGTATTATGATTTTATGCCAACCGAAAAAGTCAACATAAAATATTATCTTCAGTCAAATAGTTTCAAATCAAGGAAAAGGACCAAATGGAAATAATTTACTGCTTTTTTTCATACAAATTGTTGCTTTGATAAGATTTATATTGTTCATTTGGGAGAAACGAAGAGAAGAGAAGCGATCTGTGTTTCCGTTTTCATTAGGGAAAGTATTTATTTGTGTTTGAACCTGGCGTTTCCTCCTTGAAGTGAAATAATCTGTTCGATTTTTGCCAGTTTTTGGATGGATATAGCTTTGCTTGAGACGCAAACATTTTTTTTCAACTTTTCCTCCTGAAAAGTTGTTGAAAACACAAAAAAAACCTGAGCATTCATTCACACTTATACAATTTAATACAGAAAAAAGGTTTTGGAGTGGCAATTAATGTCGACACTAAAACTGCTTCTTTAGATCTTATCCTCATTTTTAGCTAATTAAGAAATAAGAGCTTTTCGGTGTGTTGTGTCATTTTCTCAAAGTTGAAATGTGAGAAGCATGATTGTGTTAAATTAAAAATGGTTGTTGTAAATGTTGTCTTGTTCTCAGAAAAAAAGTGACGCGACGCCTTCAATTTTGTCATGTTGGTAACATTTTGAGACAATCCTCTAATTGGGATGGTTATCTACTAATTGGCAGTGTTCATTAAGTAGCTACAATGCTTAAAGAATTACAGATGGCAATTGTCTCTAGGCAAGTCAATCCGGAAAAGCAAGTCGTTTAAAAAGGATTTGTCTAATATATTATTTTAGAGGAAAGAAATTTGTTGTTGGCATTCAAGGCATTTAAACGGACTTAAATAGTGACACTGTATGTCACTATTTGTATGTTGCATGTCTTAAAAATCATTACCATTATATTTGGTAGTTGAAATTTGCTATTAGGTCTAATTGAGTATTTTTTTGTATTTAATTGATTGCCTTCACGTCTCATGAATCGTGTTTGATTAACAGAATTTTATATTTACGTGTTTACTACGAGCAGGCATCATATGCGATTCATAATAAGAAAACAATGAAAGAAGTGTCCCACGTATATCTTATTCCGTAAATATAATTTATATTTTAGACATACAAAAATATGTTATTCTAAACAAATTAAATTCATGTTCAAATATGATTCATGCAAATGAAAAAAGATGATATCATTGTCGATCATGTAAAAACAACTTACGCACTTAATTTCTCATAATAATTCATCTATGCTGTTAAATTCACAAAAAAATATTCATGCTTCAAATGTGATTCAAGAAATGCATTTAAGGTGATTTGATTACACTTCTAAGAAAGAATTATAAAAATCTGAATGTTTTTAAAAGTTTGCTTGTGGACATTGAACATTTTGAATTTAAAATTATTTTGAATCATATGTAATTCATGGGCTTTTGGTAAAATAACTTAGGTTTAGGATTGTGTCCGAATCGTATTTCTTTTCTTATTAATTTTTCTAAGAAAATATAAAGCGAAAACTGTTAGCATAAATATTGCACATAAAACAAGTGAATTGATTTCGATGGTCCCGGGAAATCTATTTGCTTGTTTATTTTCCATCACTTTATTAGAAAAAGGATCCTTGAGTTTTGTTTTTATTAACCATTATGACGTATGTGAGTTCGAGGTCACCCCTACGTCAAAAATCGATTGGATTTATTCCAATAATTGAGAGTTGTCTTTTGATTTATTTGTCTGGAAATGGAAAGACTTGGCAGTAAGAATTTATGTACACGTTGTTTGTTCACGTTCATTGCTGTTATAGTCAAAGGCAGAATGAAGGATTGTAGAAGGAGTTCACATTTATTCTTTGTCTTGAACTTTGACTAGAAAAATTGCTAAACATAAAAAAGACGATAATAATACATAAAAAAGACGATAATAATTAAGAAATAGTTTAATTCCTTTAAGAAATTAATACTTAAACTTCAAAAGGCGTGTTTTCAAATATGCTGACCCAAGCCAATGGAAGGCAAACATGCATTTGACTATGAGATCGAAGAAACAACCAAATCAAGTTAGATGACTTCGTTATCTTAACCATTTTCGAATTGCACTATAAAAATACACAAACAACCGATACGTTACCATGACAAGAATGCGGCGCGGCGGCGGACGCGGTTGTGTGGCGTTATTTGTTTGCTTTCGAATATTGCTTTCGATCTAAAATGGCATTGGTTATGTGACGAGACGAATGTCGTTCTATATATTCTATAAAATATGGAGATAGAGAGACCAACATCAAGGACTTATTGTGATCCCACACAGAGAGTAACTCTGTATATCTTGCATTTATAAAAATCCTGATGTGCACCGATTGTTTGTTTTTACAGTACATCGAGCATGAAGTAAAATCCACTGCTCAGTTTTATTTGTACTTTCGTTTATTTTTTTCCATCTCATGCTCTATTATTTCACTTGAAAGCCATCTCCTAATGCGTACTACCCACCATACTTCTGCGTCTGATGGATTAATTTAATCAGGATTATTTGAATTGTTGGCAAATACCAAACCGTGGTTGCCTGTTTGCGAATGAACGCATGCGATATAGTAAATATGTTTTTTGAAAAATATGAAATGGGATTATCTTAAAAAATTATATATATTTTGCAAAAATATGTAAAATAATAATCGCGTCTCTAAGCCCATTAAATAATGGTTAGTTTTAAGAGATGGTTTATGATGGTGAATTTTTTAAACAAGATTATCAGCAAAAAAAAAAAAAAAATAACTTAGCTAAATATTGCTTTTGTTTTGCAACACTTTTTTAAATTATATGCCCTTGAGTCAATCTTGATGACATTCATTGTAGGGTATTGCTGTTTATTTCTTTTATTTGTTTTCAAATAACTGAAAGTTAAAGTACCTACATGAAACAAAACTGTCCTCTGGCTTAATTCTATTAGTAGCTGATGTGTTTAGTATGTCATAATAATTTGCGTGGCTTGAGGATATTGCATTCGATTACACTAGAGACTGTAATCAAGTTATAACAAAAGCTATTGTCATTGTATTATTCCAAGCTCTCAGCAATAGAAGGTTAGTTTGAAGCACTCAATAATTTGATTGAGCTAAAATTAATTAGAGATGGCTAATAATTTGAACAATTCTAAAGTAACTCAATTAAGTGGCGGAAAATCTATTCGTTATTAAAACAGAATTTAAATAATTACACTATACCCTGTTGCTTGTTCCGACTGTATGTTACTCAAGGTATGGTTGTTACCGGCACGAACAGAACAGCTTGGATGCTTATGGATACTTACTTACTTACTTAAGGTGGCGCTACAGTCCGTTGTGGACTTGGACCTCAATCAACAGTCTCCGCCAGCTAGCTCGATCCTTAGCTAGTTGTCTCCAGTTTTGCACTCCAAGTTGATTGAGGTCCTCTTCCAATTGAGTGCGCCACCTGAGTCGCGGTCTTCCTCTCCTCCTACGTCCCTCGGGAATAGTGTCGAAGGCTTTCCGGGCCGGAGCATTGGTGTTCATTCGCTCTAAATGACCGAGCCATCTGAGTCTCTGGACCTTGACCCTTCTGGCTAGGTCCATGTCGTTGTACAACCCGTAAAGTTGTTCTTCGCCATTCCCCTTCGATGCACACGGTGCCAAAGATGACCCGAAGAACTTTCCTCTCGAAACAGCCTAAAGCACTTTCATCCGATTTTGTCAGGGTCCATGCTTCTGCACCATACAGCAAGACTGGGATGATGAGTGTGTTGTACAGTTTTACCTTAGTAAAATTGCTTTCTAAGACCAAAGAAACAGCGATTAGCAAGAGTTATTCTTCGTCTGATCACGGCGCTGGTGTTATTGCCAGATGCTTATGGATAACTTGCTTCAAAACTTCCACTTCACATAAGTAATCTTCTTACTCATACTATATCTTGATCCTAGTGTATTTTCACTTTAATTCTTCGTTCAATAACACGAAAACCAAAATGGCCTTAATATAGAGAATGAAGAAACAAATATACGAAGTAGAAACAATATAGCCCAAAACTTTTCGTTTTATTAATAAATTTATTCAGCATATAAATTGTCTAGTAATACATATCGTGCCAACGACCACCATTGCCATCATGATAAACTCGCGGGAGTTGGAATAGGGAGACATACTTTCTTATGGTAGAGATGTGCAAATCAAAATAACGACTGGACGCTGGACAGGACAGTCTTGTATTGTTTGTTTAATGATTATGATATTCTGGAATTACAAAAACCAAAGAAAAAAGGGGCTCACACCACAACAAATTTCTTGTTTTCCTTTTTTGCCGAAACGAAAGATTTTGATGATAAAAAAGGAAAACTTTCACTTCTGGACAGAACAAACAAAGTATTGTCTATGAACTTCTGTCCACTCCACGTCTACATCGGACATTGATATCCCCCCTTATTTTCATTTAGATAATCTTTTGTTGTTCTTTGTTCTTAAAGCCCAATGGATTAAATTCTTGAATGTTTGCGAGGGATATGTACTTCAGATTAATTTTTCTGATTGCTTCAAAGGACGAACCAAATCTTTACAGATGCTTATTATTTAAAATATCGTAGATTTCAATTTGCAATAACTCACCGATTTTATCTTGTCCGTTTCGTAG
>CAKKXW010000001.1:10890841-10909063 GCA_920937365.1 Sphaerophoria rueppellii
TTGTTGTTAGTAATAAGCTGATTTTCATCTCGGCACATATGAAACACGCGTATCCGTTTCGTGGAAGACAGTTGCGTGGGTTGTGATGGGATTTATTTCCTTGATCGAATAACTTTGAGAGGGAGGATTGTTTTGAAGGCTATATGTCTGTTTTAATTTTGTATGTCAATATTTTTCTGGGCGAAAGAATTGAAATTGTGGATTAGTTAATTGTTTATTCGCATTTTCGAACTGATTTTTAGGGGAAACAGGAGCGCATTGTTGACGGCTTTGAGAAGTTTTATTGAAAAACTGCTGCTTTAAGACGATATTAAAATAGAATGTTTTACAAGGAAACCAAAAATTTGTCATCCTTAATTTTGTACAATTTTGTACAATTAAATAATGTGTACACTGTGGCGTATATGTACTTTTTTCTAAATTTTTTACTTGTTCCACTAGAACTAGAACTTACTTACTTATTTAAGGTGGCGCTACAGTCCGTTGTGGACTTGGGCCTCAATCAACAGTCTCTGCCAGCTAGTTCGGTCCTTAGCTAGTCGTCTCCAGTTTTGCACTCCAAGTTGATTGAGGTCCTTTTCCACTTGAGTGCGCCACCTGATTCGCGGTCTTCCTCTCCTCCTACGTCCCTCGAAGAGTGTCAAAGGCTTTCCGGCCGGAGCATTGGTGTCCATTCGCTCACTATGACCGAGCCATCTGAGTCTCTGGACCTTGACTCTTCTGGCTAGGTCCATGTCGTTGTACAACCCGTAAAGTTCGCTATTGTATCTTCTTTGCCATTCCCCTTCAATGCACACGGGGCCAAAGATGACCCGAAGAACTTTCCTCTTGAAACAGCCTAAAGCACTTTCATCCGATTTTGTCTTTTTCGTCTGCATTATACAACAGGATTGGGATGATGAGTGTGTTGTACAGTTTTACCTTAGTTGCTCGAGAGAGGGCTTTTACACTCAATTGCTTTCTTTATGAAACAGCGATTAGCAAGAGTTATTCTTCGTCTGATCTCGGCGCTTATGTTATTGCCCGTGTTTATGGCGGAGCCTAGGTAGACAAACTCCTCTACTACCTCGAAGTTATATGTGTCTATTGTGACATTCTGCCCGAGCCGTCGGTGTTGGGTGTCCTTCCTCGAAGACAGCATATATGTACTTCGTTTTCCCCTCATTTACCGTTAAACCCATTTTTACCGTTTCTGTCTCAATTCTCACAAAGGCGCCATTGACATCACGCTGTGTTCAAAACAACTCAAAACATTTTGGGAATATGTTTACAAAACTTTAAATTAGAACTGAATCATAACTTTTCCCGCAAAAATGCGGAGACAAAGAGTTTCCATTTCTGATGAAATACTTTCGGCGTAATTTCGATGAAAAAACTCATTCTGTTTAAAATACTGAGGCTACTAAATGAAATGAATAGATTGGGGCGACAACTCTTGAAGAGCCAAGGCCTAAGTGGCTTACTCTCATGAACAATTCTCTAGGTGCGTGTGAAGAATTGAGGGGACCTACAATTTAACGCCGATTCCGAACGGCAATGTTGAGAAGCACTTTTTCATGACAGATGATACTCTTGGAAGTTTTGTCAGTTCTTCGCAAGAGGCAGTGTCCGTGAAAGATGAAATAAAAACTTTGGACCCGAGTAGGATTCGAACCCACGACGTTCTGCTTAGCAGCGAACGCACCTAACCACTAAGCTACGGACACTACTGAGTCTACTGTTAAGACTCATTTCAGTTCAACTTTACAGTTGGTACAATTTTCTAGAACAGCAATTTGTTAGACTCAGGGAGTTCCAATAGAAACTTGACAACTTTTAATTTAATTTGAAACCGATCCCTTGGCTAATCTTCAAACTCTCATCATCAATTTATTCAGTAAACTTAATGTTTTCATCATAATAAAGTTCTTGAATGGCAAATTATAAAAATTTTCTACAGAAATTTGAAGCCAATGACTGCAATTTTAAGAGCGTAAACACCAGTTTTCTGTCGTGATTCCCACCCTAATAGACAGGCAATAATAAGTTTGGTGCAAACATTTGAGTCTACATATTTGTTGTGTCACGCTGACTGTGTCAATGCGACAACAGGTTAGTAAAAGTGTAGAAAATATCATTACCATTCAGGCAACCGCCCAAATCAGTCGCATCCACTGCATTCTTAAGAATTTGGCATCGCCCAAACCACTCAGTGGGGTATTTTGCGTAGGACTCTTGGTTTACACCAATACCAGATCAAGCAGACTCAAGAATTGAAGCCGATGTTCCATTTGAAGCGACCGCCGTGCGTTCTCCGATTGGGCTTTGGAGAAGATGCGCCAAAATAATAAATTTCATTGCAAAATCATTTGATTCATTGATTACCAATTCATCCATTTGTATGTCGGTGGTATTTTTTCATCGTAGTTAATTGTCACGTTGTTCTGAATGACCAGAAGCGTTATTTTTGGACCGAATTGAAAGATTTGGATGACATTTTCATGACTTCAACAGGCTGGTGCCACACAGCAAACCCAATCGATTTATTGAAGAGAGTAAAGTTGCTGAGAGTGTATCTCAAGAAATGGGCCAGTCGATCGACCGCGACCGCCTCGTGCGTGCTATTTAACGCCTTTTGACTATTTGGGTCTTAGTAAATCCAACGATGTTGGAAGCCATCATTGAAAATAGAAATAGCGGCCGTTTAAGCCGAAATGTGTGACCGAGTCATCGAAAATTGGGTACAACGAATCAACTGTTTGGTTTGAAAATTTTAAACAGATTTTTACAAAACTTATTTGTTTTCATAATTTTTCAACCATTAATATTTACCCAGCATGTTGAGCTTGAGCATTTATATTCTTCAATAACAACAGGACGCACAAAGGTATGCAAAAATTGTCAGCCAACTTGAAACCAAATTTAACTATTTATAAACATTAAAAGCAAGACACCATCATCGTCATTTGAAAAAAAAAAATACCCCACTTGCCCCTAATAAATTGTCAAAACAAAATATTTCTCCATTCAGACGATAAAAAAAAAAAAAATGGGGACAAGTTCTTGTAGTTGCCCTTGGATGTGACTGAGTAGCTATGTTCTATCGTCATAGAATAAGACGAAACAGAAAAAATAAACGATGAGTGAAAAGGGTTAGAGCATTTACATTATATCCAGCATCAGGTCGACTTATTACAGGTACAATTCATAGACATCAACTGTGAATGAATGTGCAGCCTCTGGCAGGATGCCTTTTATAAGGACAAGAATCTATGAATACGTATACACAGAAAGAGTTAAATGATGTTTACCTACATTGTCTCTTTTAATAGTTGTTGCTAGTTTGCTTCTTTTTTATTTCTTCTAAATTTAGAAAGAGAAGGATGACATTTTCTAGTTCTTTTATACGAAACGCTTTGTTTTGAGTAGCTTTGTTCGGTCGTTTTTCTTCTTTAGGACAATGTGTTGGTATTAAAATGTTTGTCTAGGAAAACATAATATTAACATGAGTTGACATTTTGACAGGGTTGAATAAGTATTAAGGTTAATGAGGCTATTTTGTTTGTAGGTTAAAAACGGCTTGACTTTGTATTAAGACATTTCAACCTTACGTATACACATTTTTGTGTTGCATCATTGTGAGATGGGTTTTTATTGTTTTTTTTTGAGGACGTTTTTAATAAATGATACTGTTCTTATTCTCTTTCAGCTCAAATTGTATACAAAACAAACATTCTGAGAATTTGTATCATTGCAAGTTTGTTAAATATGAATTTCAATCTTCGCATAACAAATAGAAGGAAATGTTATTGCACTCCAACAACTCCACGGAATTCATCTCATGAAAAAATAAATCAAATAACCAAAAGTCAAACTTTCTGCCAAGCTCAGCGGATTTGTTTTGTATAAAAGAAAACGAACAAATAAAAAATACGAAAATGTAGAACAAAATGCCACACTTCAAGACTATCCTTTAGCTGGTATTTTTCATGTCTTAAATTTCAATTTCAAAACTCTTCTTCTTAGATATCTTTGCGAGCTAAAGCAACAAATACTTCTGACACGACATGCGAAATTGAGGAAAGTGCAAAAAGCAAAGGATGCTCTGCAGTTCCATCAACTATTCATGCACATAGCTAAGATTATAGTCTTAGGAGTTTGAGTGGGGTAAATAATACTTTAGTTGAATCCATGGGGGTTGTTGTTCGGGAGTTGGTTAAAATATCACTGGAGAATGATGTGCGGTTCTTGTTAGAGAATAATTTAGGTACTTCATAATTTTGTTTTAGTGAAAATGTGTGCCAAAAGTTTCATGAAATGTTATCGCAGAAGATGAAACCAAAAAAGATAAATGGAAATGTCGTTGCTTGAATTCTGATTTATTTTTGTTTATCTTCTAGAAAGTTCTTTCATCATGCATGAAAATACTTCTTTAAAGACAAACATATTTGGTGGCAATTAGTTGGTCCATTTTGTTTGTCCAGCAGAAGTGGATAAAGCCTCTGGAAGAGTTTCGTGTCTTTTTGATGATATTGCCATTTAATGGACTTTGATGACCATTATCCAGATTAGGTTGCTTAATTTTATGTA
This sequence comes from Sphaerophoria rueppellii, assembly GCA_920937365.1. Classification (NCBI taxonomy): domain Eukaryota; kingdom Metazoa; phylum Arthropoda; class Insecta; order Diptera; family Syrphidae; genus Sphaerophoria; species Sphaerophoria rueppellii. Next base: position 10,895,411 of record CAKKXW010000001.1, read on the forward strand.
TTTTGGATAGAAATGTGTATACAGCCGAATTTAATGACAATTTTTGAGCATAAAATGTTTCTGAGAATTTTCACAAAAGTTGTTTGTTTCACAGGATAATTGAATTTGTTCGAGTTAAGTAGGGTTTTGTGAACATTTGTCTTTGAGAATATTTTGTTTGTTATGTTTTGACAATTCAGGATCCAGCAATTTCATATTTCGTGTTTATTTGCATGCCGAAACGAGTAAGGACTTAGGATTATGCCGATTCTGAACGGCTTAGTTGAGAAGCATCTTCTCGTCATATATCATCATTCATCAATATAAATAATAATAAAACAGCAGAAATCGAAAACTGAGTTTATCCTCTTCAGGGTTAAAAAAAATTCTTAAGGACTCTACTAAGCAAGTGTTTTTCAAACATAAATCATTCTTTTCAATCTTAAATTCACAAAAGCATAAATAAAACTCATTCAAAAAGATTAAAACCATTTTGAATGGCATAGTTACGAGTCTTCATAGTCCCGTCAACACAAAAGGACGAATAAAAAAATCAAATCAAGGAAAAAACACAAAAATCCTCACCATCATTCATAACGTTTTCTTTTTTTCGACGTCATGCGCCTATTTGACGTATGTTTCCATCATCAAATAAGCAAGATTCCTTCGGCATTGTAACGCCCAACAAATCATATTGTGTGTGCAGATCTTCAACCTTGAACCGTGTACAACATCCCTCAGAGTCATGTCGCTCCAGGAAACATCTATACAACACGTAAAGTAACACCCCAGCTATATTCACACCAAAGGTATTCTAGCAGAAGATGTTCTTTATAAATGTATATATTTTTGGTTCACTTCAACACCAGCTAAATGCTTTTACAACAGTGTTCTCTCGCATTGTCAAAAAAATAAAAGCTTCTGTTGAAAAAAGATGCTAGAGCATTTCCTTCAATTATAATTTATCCTTGCCAGAAGGCGAAAAATGTTAAACATTTCATGTAATCACACCCAAGCTGGGAACTATTGGTGTCTTGACTTGGGGGGCTTGCGGGGATCGTTATGCTTAAAAATTAGAAGATCCTGTGAGTTTATCATTCTGAAGGAATTTGTTTTAAGCTTTGGCTAAACATATACGACCATCAGCCCATGGAAAAGTTTTGTGTTTTCGTTCTATCGTCGTCGTCTGTGACGTCCAAATACAGAAAACACCACTGAAAAATCGGCCTGCTGCTGTCTGCCGCATAACAATGGGAAAACGATTTAGCGCTATCTCTCACTACTAAAACACCCTCTCTCCGAAATAGAAGGGAAAAAAGAGACGAAGGAAGAAAATGACAAAACGTCTTCGAAATGATAAAAAAAAAAAATAAAAAGAAAACACAAAGAAGAAATAAGAATTTTTAACAAGTTTCGAATGACTTGTATTTCGTGTTTTATCCGCAAAAAGTCCTTCGAAAGGGAAGAGGATAGGGCGTTTAAATGACTGAGTCTAAAATTGAAACGTGTTGGTGCAAGTTTTTGGATTGTTTGTCCTTTTGTTTAGTTGTTTCTGCTTTTTTTTTTAGATTTACGTGACCATTCCAGTTTTATTTAAGAGAAGAAGAATTCGAAATTCTTACCTCGTTAGGATTTCTTCATCCTATAGTGTCGACTTCCGTTTCCGAATAGACATACAAGTTTTGTTCAAATTGAAATTAGGACATGTCTTGTAAGAAAAGTTTTAAACTTGTCTTATTTTTTATTTTTTCTTCGGTTTGGTTTTGAGTCTTACTATTTCTATTCAAACTAAGGAAGTTTTCGAAAAATATGTGCAATTCTTTTTTGTTGGTTTGTAAAGGAAGACAATATTAATGAAGTCGTTTAGTTTCTTGGTAGGGGAATGTGTAAGTTCAGATCTTACACTTCGAAGTTCCTGACTTCTGAAAGTTAAGTGTATCCATACTATCGGCATTTCAGGAATTATGTTTCAGAAAATTCGAAAATGTACAGGTTTTTTGGGTGAAACAGTTTTTTTGTTGAACATCATATTTTGACGATTGAAAATATTGACAATAATGAAGAATTCGAAGATTAAAATATTTACCATCAAGGAGAAACACACAGTTTTTGGTTTCACACATTTGTGTTAGCCTTGTTATTGATATTACTTGCGTTTGTTTATGTTAACGCAGGCCAGTAGCGAGAGTTAAATTTAAGGTAGGGAAACAGACGTGATACGTGGTAGGTTCAAAACGATAAAGTGCAAAACACAATAATTGAATTTTTCGATTGCTCAATTTATAAAACGATCGAAGGACTTCTGTGAGTTTTACTGACTTATTTATCTTTTTTTTTCAAAACCAGAATTACAAGGCCGGCCATTCTTTCATGTCCTGTTGATATCCGTTGAGGCCTATTGGTGGCAGTTAAAGTTGAAAATGCTGATTCCACATACTACTGTGCTTAATCCTCAAGTTGCTACAGATACAAAATGTCAATACGCCTTTACAATACCTAAATTTGTTTTTTTGTTTAGTTTCCGCCACTCCTCGTGGTGGAAACGTTTGTTATTTTATTTGTTTTTCTCATACTGTATTGAAGAATCAGTACCTTTCTCATGAAACATTGATTTTACGTTTTCTCGCACTTGGTAGCTTATGGAAGATGTTTTTACAGTCCAAATCTGAAACCGAGTACATCAATTTTCTTCTTGCTTACATTTTTTTCTCCAAATTAAGCGAATGTCTTTATAACCCATACCTTAACTTAATAAAAATATTGTTTTTTGTGATGCAAATTCAAAAAAGTCTTACTAAAATCTGATGGGTTTCGAACCTCTAAGTTTCTGAAAAATAACTTCCTCAGATATAACAACAATAACAAATCTTTTTCTACCTATACCTCAGCTAATCTTATGCCGGACCTAAAGTTATTTAGATGTGAAAATGCTTTCACTCATACCTTTCTTTACTCCTTTAAAGCAAAAGCCAAAATGATACTTGTCAAAATCGAAAGCGTCAAAGAAAGCCTGAGACATGGTACCGCCGCGGCGCGCCGCTGCCGCCCCATAGTTATCCTAAAAAAATAAAGGGAAGCAGATTCTATCGAAGCCCCGGTTCTTTTTCGACTCTCTCTTTTTTCAAGTTATCATTCTCCATGGATATATGGAAAGATTCTTTTATATTTTTTATTCATAAACAAGGGTATAAGACAGTAATTGATAACTTGATCAATTGCCAACAACGAATGCATCCCAAAACGATTTCAATGCATAGTTTATGATTGAGTTTATTTTTTTGGCAAGCTCATATTTTCTTTCGCTTAATATGGTTTTCTTAATGGAAGATCCACAACCACTTAATTAACTTAATTTTTATCAAACATTTTTTCAGCCCTCGAAAATGGCTGCAAAGTTGATATTTACATACACTGATTAAAGCTTTCAGAGCTCTAAGTTTTCCATCAATTTATATATACTTGAAAAGCTTGTACATTGATAACAGAAACTTAAACTGTCCTGGTCTATGTCTCAGTCTCCAATCTAAAACATACCACTTCTGAGGTTTTACAAAGTAGTCACCTTGGCTCCGTGGTCTTTTCTTATCTGTTAACGATGTCTGTCTTATTTTTTAAAACTGTCTCAACTCCATCAGATCTCAATATTTTCTTTGCTTGATGTGTGCATGACTTCGTTGACTTAAATGTAATTATGTAAATGCAAGAAAATAACTTACTCGCGGGAGCAAAACCCATCTCATAGTCGTTATAGACGCCATTAATCTAGGTAGTCTATTCTATTAGAAATGTCTGTGCTACGCGTGGTAAGCATCACTTCAGTTTCCATTCCCAGTTTCCCCATCAACAAAATCTTACTATGTTTTCTTAGTCCAATTCCATCTTGAACGTGCCTATTTTTCCCTCATTAACTTTGAATTGGAAATGTTCAAAAACATTTCATTTGAGGACTTAAAAAATTAAGTGTTACGAAAAACATGTTCAAACACATTTGAGAAGCATTTTTTATAAGTCATTCATGATTCGTTTTATCAAACAGTCATAATCTAAATTCGATATTGTATTACCTATGAATCGAATAGTTTTAAGTGGAACAACTAAATACTCTAGTAAGTAAGTTAAATTAGTTGAGATATCTGTCAGCTCTTTAAGAGTTTGTTTTCCGTAGAAAGGTTGTGTTTGTATTGTTTAATTGGCCCAACAATTTTTCTAATCTCCATCACTGGTAACTGTATTGCAACTCACGCTTTGCGGTTCATATCAACTTAAATAAAGGTGTAAGAGTTTTCAGTAAACAGCGAAAAACGACGAGGCAAATTTAAGTTGACTACGAAGGATCTGGTTCCCCAATGATATTTCGCAAGGTGGAGCCGTTCTGAAGGTAGGATATTTTCGAAAGTAGCGCTTTTATGAAAGAAGGACTTTCTTGAAGCAGGAAACAGCTTTTTGAAGGTAGGGCATTTAAAATTTAAGGTAGGGCGTTGCCCCTAAATGCCCCGCCTGACTACGGCTATGTGTTAAAGTAATGTCAAACGTTGTGGTAAGCAAAATTCTAAATAAATACATAGATTAAAATGTTATTCCAATGATTTGAATGCCTATTTGCAGTATTCAATGGATGTGTAAAGCTTGTATGATGATTGTTAGCGGTTTGGATTCCATGTAGGTAATTTGGTGAAAATCTACCACAAACGGCTCTACTGTTTGGATAAGTTTTTGTGTTGTTACAAAATGCATTGACTATATGGCTCATGCTAGATTAAGCCTCACTTGATGGGCTTGTAACCTATAATAATTTTGAGGCATGGGCTCAAGGCTGTGCAACCCAATTAACAATTATTAAATTTACCATACAACTCATATATAATTAAATAGGAAAGGGAGCGCAATAGCTCTTGTATGGACAAGGTCTATGTGGCTTTCATTCATCCCTGAGTGCGTTTGAAGATTCAAAGGAACCTACGACTTATCCCAATTCCGAGCAGCCGACTATTGAAAATTTTTATTACTTCAAAGGCGTTACCCGTAAAAGATTAAAAAAGTCGTATTCGACAAAAACTTTATGGGTCGGAAGTCTGCAAATTAAAATCCTGCATAACGAAATCCCGCAAAATACTTTCCGGCACTACTTTTGCCCGCATATCATTTATCCGCCATAAATTTTGTTTTCTTCATTACAATTAACTCATTTTTGTCACTCAAAATTATGAAAATTGGGGCAATAGAAATTTGGTACCTTTTTCGATATTTCTAAAAGCCTTAACTTAGGCGAAGCCCTCTTTGAAAACAACATAAAAAATGCCGAGAATTATGGTGAACGAAGCATTAAAATTCTTCGTTCAAATAATTCCATATTTAAGTTTTTGCTCACCACATTAAATTGAAAGTCAATGTTAGCTTTGGTATTAAAAAAGAAAATGCAAATTATAGAAGGTGGTATAGCTTTATGTTTTGCATGCTGGAGTTATGTAACAACTTCAACTTTATGAGTCGTTATTTTTTTTTTCTAAGAATTTGAGTATTGCGATATCTGGTAAAAGTTCTTTTTATGGTATACCTACCGTGTTTTGGTTTTCATACAAATGATTTCCATGTCCGACCACTAAGGCAGCAGAATTAAACATTTAATCATCAAATAAAAAATGAAAAGCTTAAGCATCATGTGAAATTTGAATGCATATTTGAAAACCCGCATATTAAAAACACAAATAATTACACATTCATTGACCACAACTGAATCGAGAAATTACGTCATTCACAGATTCAATATTCTTAAGACTCTAACCTCAAGAAACAGGTAATAAACTAAGACGTAGTTTCATGTTTTCTTCAAACCGTGCCCAGTTAAAAACTGCAATAACTCATGAAAAATTATTCCTCATTCAAATAAAAATTATAGCATTTCAACACGCACCAGATTCAGAACTCGAAAATACACAAGCCATACACCCATTCGAGATCGTTTCAAGAGAAAAATTAAGCCCGCAAAAGCGTATGATAAGGATTTTCGATGAAACCTATATGTGTTAACAAATTTTTATTTATCTCAACAAGATTTTGGTTTTAAAAACTATTAAAATTAAAACCTGCGACTCAATATTTCATAAAAAAAAACAATCATCACATCAGTGCGTGAGAAATTAAAATTCAAGTTTATTTGCGCTTAATTGCTTTTAATTACAAACCTTTTGCTTTGTGAAAGCTTTTAAACAAAAAGTCAAACCGCAACCATATGCAAATGTAAAACGAGATCCTTACTTTAAAACTCAAAAAAACTCAATCGTTCAAGGATGTTGTTGGCGGCAAACAAAAATAGAACAAAAAACGAACATTTTTAAATGAGGTCATCTGGCTTTTGATAAATAACTAAAAAAATTTCGTTTTGTTGCTGTGAAAGAAACGTTAGTATTGAAAAGTTTTTCAAAGCAGCTTCAAGGTGTGTTTTGTTTGTGCAAATCTAACGTAATAAAAATTTTATGACTCTTTTCTTTTTCGAAATAATAGCTTCGAAAGTGAGTTAAAATATTGAACTTTGATTTTCTCTTTGATGAGCATTTCACCGTAAAAATTGTTTTATATTTATTTTTTTTTTTATTTTGGAAAACTAATTAAGCAAGGTTGAACAATTCTCGAACAAAAAATATTTTTTTTGTTTGACTGGATTAAACAAATACATTTATTTGCTCGACAATTAACATTTGATCTCAGGTTTGTTAGCTGAAATAAATTAATTATAATTTCCGGAAAATGTCAAAATTTGTTTTCTTCACACCGCCGCCGACTGTTGGCCCGCTCGCTGAAACTGTTACGATTTGACCAACTTACTTATAGGTTTTTTTTATTACCTTTTTCGTTTTCGTAAGGTCGGGAAAGAATAAAATCAAAGTCAATTTCGAAATCAATTTTCCGGTCTTTGGGTATTTTTGTTCTTATTGAATGAAAGCCATAATAAAATTTGAACATAAACTGCACAGAGTTTTTCAAAATCGTTATTAACCTCTTCGTGTTTAAATGATTCACTTAGCGTTAGCCCCCATGTATAAATTCAAAGGACTCCGTGCTTCCGAATATTTTATAGCCCATTAAAATCGTCTATTAATTCCTCCAAATGCGTCATTACGCATGCAAATTTCTTTCGCAAAGGAAACTAAAGTGAAATCACACAAAAAAGGGTATAATTTTCATGTACTGCCAAGGATATAATCAATGGCATAATAGGACGAACATATCCTGCTCACAAAATAGCCCCTGCAAAGAGCACAATTTTACTTTTTTCCAGACTCAAAAATGTTACGCAACATGTTGCCTTATTGGGCTTGCATGCACGGGTAACCATTTGCCTGCATCAAAAAGGGTCATGCAGGTTTATGTGCTCCCTCCCTTTTTGTGAGTGTGAGTGTGTATAGCGGAAGTCTTAAAAAAAAAGTAATTTCCAAACTGTGCACGTAGTTACAGAACGGAATGCGAAAAAAGGTGCATTTATAACGCGCTCGAAAGCAGCAGGTGGACAGGGTGGAATAAATCGTAAAGAAAGCAACGTGGAAATAACCATCTGGGCTTTGTGTGGAATTCACACGACGATTCTTTTTGTCACCTGAATAGATGGTAGTTCATAGAGTTGCCAGGAATAAATATTCATTTCGGACGTAATAGGCAGTTAAAAGGAATGTTCTTTGTGTCTTTAAGCTTCCCTAGAATTTTATTTTTTCAATAATATCTTGAATGTGGCAACTCTAATGCGAACCTATTGCTGAACAGTTGACATTATCCTTTTTGCTGCTACTGCCGCTCTACATTGGTCAGGCTATTATTGCTCACCACATGCGATTTTATTATGAAACATTTGTGTGATACCTATAAATCTTGCTCCTTGGACCCAAAGCGCATTTATATTCAATATGTATGTAAAGGCTGGAACATCCGTTGAATATGATTATCAGGTCGAAGTGTTGGAAATATGATAATCAACACAATTATCCATGAGCTCGATGTCCAAAATTAAATTTTCTGGCTTGAATATCAATCGTCGGGTTTAACCTGAGTCACGGAAAGGGCTTTTTCTTTATTTTATTTTTTTTTTTCTGTAAAAAACTTTCAGACTTATTTAATATTTGAACATTTTTTTCTCAGAATCTTGTAACTTATTACTGAATTTTCTAAATTCACCTTCAATTTATATTTTATGTAAATTTTATCAAAGCAAAAGTTGCAAATTATGCACTGAAAGTGTCCTTTGAGAAATCTTCTCGTGCTTGCAGTAAAATGTAAATTTTATAGAATTGGAATTTTAAAGCATTTGTCCAAAGGCAATTCACACTCAAAAATGTCCCCAAAATAGGCTAAGATCCCAAAATCATGTTGCTCCAGCAAAGTTTTCCATTTACTTCTACCCCCAACCAACATCCTTAAAAGGATTCTTTGGGTCTTTCCTTAATGCAAACGAAAAGGAAAGAATCTCGCTCTCTGCAATTTGCAAATCAACTCAATGGAATAATACATCCTCCATTGAATAAAATAGAAAAACTTGAAAAAAGAAGACGAAACACAAAATTGCTCTCAAGTTGAAATTACAATCAAAATGGCACACACAGGCGCCAACATTTTGCTATTCTTTTTATCACTTTTTCTTACAAGCAAAATCAGCATAATCAAAAACTCTTTTGGTAGAGTACTTTGACAATTTCAGCAAGTGTTGAAGTTGAACCAGCTTGTCAAAACATTTATGTGCAAACGTGTGCGTCTGATTCAGTTAAGAAATTTGAGGCAAATTCGAGTTATCGGAGGTACATGCTTTGTACACTTAACTTTATTAGAAGGGACTTTTTAAGATGTTTTGGTTTTGTTTTGTTTTGTTTTTTTCTTTTTTAGTTAATTGGTTAAAAGGATGTTTTTTTTTTTTCAAAATAAAGAAGTTAATATTTGATTACTGCTACATTTTATTTTTTCGTCCTTCTCTGTTAGATTTATAATAAAAATTTGTCAAATAAGGCTTGAATATAAACAAAGTACTATTTCCGTAAACAGCCTTCAAAATCATTCATTTTCTTGGTGGTAGATATATGTTGTAACTCAATAGACGTAAGAATTAAAAGACATAATTTACGACTTGATCAGAATCTTGAGGACAACTATTTATTACAAAATACAGTGCTTGACATTAGAGATTCTTCCTCGCGCAAACAAGTTTAAAATTGTTTATATATTTTATTTCCAACGAATGTTCTGAATGAATTTGCTTGTGAGCAACTGGTAAATGAACATATTCAAGCTTTTTTTACTAAAAAAAATGTTTTCAACTTTCTTTATCTTATCTTTCCAGATCACCAATAAATAGAAAAGTATTCTTGTGGTAAAGTGATTCTTAGTGCAAAATATTGAAATCTCTTACTTCTAATATCAATCAAGAAAGAGTGCCTATAGAAGAGTGCTTCTCTTACCTGAAGAAAAAGCCCTCAAATAGCAAGATACTCATTACAATTGGCAGCATCATCACCCACCTATAAATATGGGCAAGAAAAACTCGAAATTGAAGCAGGATACCATCGATCGGCTTACCACAGATACTTACTGTAAGTATTACTAAACATATTGATTTACAAGGAAAAAAAAAACAACAAACAAACCTCAAGCCTTATGTATACTACCCCTATACTCTGCCAAACAAACTACACAAATTTATCGTAGCACTTGTGGGTGGTAACGGGCAAAAACAAAAAGGCAATCATGTCATGGAGAGGATAGAATAACATGTTGTTCCTAATTTCAGAAGCAAGCATCATAATCGTTTGGTAATATATTTTCTGTGTGTCTGTGTGGGTGAACTACGATTGGATTTATAGTTCCATTTTCTTGGCAATGTTTTGTCAGTTTCAGGTACATAAAACAATAAAGCAGGTAAACAGGGTGTTTCTATGTTATTTTTGGAATCAAAAAGTGAACCGAAGTTATTAAAATAAGCAACACCCTGCTCAGAAATAGATAAATAAATTTACCAACCCTGAAGTTAGTCGACGATATCGTCCGTAAAACACCGGCAAATACATTGCTGTGCATATAATTCTTTTATCCACCAACACACACACAAATTCTGTTCGTCCTTTCTGATATGCAGGTGAATTTTATCCTTGAACTTTTGTGGTTGGTGATTTTAATTTTGTCGTCCTTACATTCTTTATCGTCTTCTCTCTAAATGTATATTTTTCTTCTTCCTGTTGTCGCCTTTACCAAATGTTGTGCCTTTGCCGACAGACATTCGAATTTATTGATATAACACTGGTAGGAAGGACTTCTCTATATTCTATTTCCCTTGGTTCAGGTGTCTGCAGTGTCATTCGACTTGTCGCGACCACGTCTGACCCTTCCCCGCTGTCGTTTTTTCAGTCGTCCAGCAATCGATGAAATTTGGTCGATTTAATTTTTCGGTCCTTAAGTAGCTCAGAGCAGGTTGAAAGTCTGCTCCTTCGATATTATTCTATTTTTCTTCTTCTGTGGGCCATGCGAAAGAAAGCCTTGTGGAAATGCCAACACGTCCTCGGTTCTTAAGAGAGTGGAATTCCTGGTTAATGTTCTTCGATTTCTTTGAATTGTTTTTTTTTGCTCGATCATTTTGGTTTTGTTTTTGCTTTTTTTTCAAAGTAAGTAATTTTGAGTCTTGGGTAAAGTGCTTGCCTTTTTCTTTATGGCTTTGTTGATATTGGCCCAAAGCCATTCATGATCTTATTTCGATAAAATTGCCTCAGCTTTTTATGCTGGTGTGTGTGTGTGTTTTTTTTTTTGTCCACCCCAATATACCAACAAAATTTAATACTTTTCGGTGTGGGCGCAAAGTAAGAAGTAATGTACATAGCTGCGAAGAAAAGGACACTTAAAGTTTATGCTCCTTTGGGCTTATTGTTTTTTTTCTTGTCATCGTTTCTTATAAATTGAATGAATGGCAATAAAAATAAAATTTTCATATTGATTTGCTTCGGAAAAATGTTAAATGGTTTGAACATTGTTCAGCATCTTCGTCGTCGTTGTCGTCATTTTCGTTGTTCACGTTTTCGTCGTCGTGTTGGTTTGCGAATGCTAGTTGGGATCGAAAATTAGGTTCCTTATGACTTCGGGGGCAGAAATCGTAAAAAAGGATTGACAACAGATATAATTTACGGAGAGGCAAGAAATTGATATTATGTATTTGTTTTGATGGTTCATTTTATTTAAGGCGCAATTGCGTTTTTGAGTTTTTGAGGACGTTTTGATTTGAGTTATGGCGTCTCATAGAAAACTTTTCCAATTATGTTTTCATCGTCGATAGAGTTAAGGGTTTGATGAATTAAGATTAAAATAAACAACAATAAAAGAAATCATCGCAATTCATTTTTGCCCAATTACGACATTTTTGGTGGAAGCAGTCTTGTCAAATCTACAAACAACCTTTTGTTTGCTCCTTCTTCTTGAAAATATTTGACAAAAGGATAGAACAGTGGTTATAAATCATTTTTAAGGTCTTCCAAAACCTTTTAAACGACATTATTTGCCTATGAATCATATTTGATTCAGTCAATCTGTTTTATCGTTTGTTTCTCTCAGTCAGAAATCACATCTTATTTTCAAAAGCTATTAACATCAACATATTGGCCAATGAATAATACTTAGTAGGTACCTACATTTGTTTCAAATTTATAATTTCCATGAATCATATTTGATTCAAAAATTCATGTATCTTGAAAAACTGTCGTATATCGGCTCTCAATGTGAATATCGTAAAGGGAACACACGTGCTCAGTGAAGACGAACAAAACAATTTCGTCATATCTGGATCACGGAATTCCTAAGCCCAATGCTTCTTTAACCCTTTAATTCAATTGGCTTGAAAACGGTCTAAATAAGTAGTAAAAACATCTGTGAGATCAATTTCTGTAACAGCACGAGATTTGAACATCTTTTTACCGTCTGCAATTTTGCTGTTTCGGCGGTATAATCAAGCATTGCTAGGAGCCAGTAAAAAATGTGTCCAAAAAAGCTTCCTTGAGGACTTGGCACTAATTGACTTCCAAAAACCAACATGAGCAGTTGTGTAAATTCCTCCTTGAAATTCAAGAAAAATATCAAAATGAAGGTTAAATTTAACTTCGTTAGGCAAGGTATGATAAGGGTAAATAAATTCTGGGCGACGAATTTTTGAAAGATTCAAATATCAACCACCTTGCTTGTTGAGCTATTAGGGTCCCAAGAAAGATTGAATTGATGAGCATATTACTTACCTTTAAGAGCGAAGACAGAAAACAATTGTAGTCAAAACATTGAATCTTGTGGCACACCATATATAATATAAGACATATTGATGTATGCGATAAAGATAAGGGTAAGTCAACACATGAAACAATGTATTTAATACTGATGTAGAAATGTTGGAATATCTAACAGACGAGTGACCCCTGTTGCATTGCGGTCGAAAGCAGAACCTCACTAAGAGGCGCTGATTGCTGAAAAGATATGTTGATCACAATAAAATAAATTTGTCACCAAAACACAAAAAACGAAAAAAAAAAATAACAGCAAGTCTTTACGACAATCACTTTGGTCATTGTATACTCTTTCGCTCAAATTCAGAATCCAATCGTATTAAGCTCACAGAATTTGTTATTACTCTTAAAACAAAAAAACACAAATCTCCACAATCCAATAAAAAATGAAATTCTCCCCTTCCAAATCAGAAAAAAAGTTAAATTCAATCTCATAATCCACTTGGATTCATTCAACACATCCCGTGTGGTGGGTTATTTGCGTGTACTTATCTCTCATCAAATTTATTTTTTTCTTTCACCTGGATTTAATGTACCTCACATCTCATCTAATTGAATCACAAAATTATATTTATTTTATGTTCTAAAAAAACACGAATTTCACTCAACAAAGTGCCGTCTACGTTCTCATAAATAAGACTCTTCAAATATCATTTGTGTTATCTTCTTAAGCAGAAATTTTTCAAATTCCACCTTGCAGAAAAAATGTATAATCCATTTTATAAGCACAGCTACAGATGTATTTTATCCCTTCAAATTAATTTTTTTCTTATTTTAAGAATCCATAAAAATAAAAACACGAGAGAGACGGAGACGAATATAATATTTTGTTATGAAATGAAATTTTATATGAATGTCTGCAGTATTAAAAAGTGAAAGAAAAGAAAAATTTAAAATAAAAATGAGGAAAGGAGGTTTGACACTAGCACGTTTCCAAAATTATATTTCTAGAGGGGATGATATTAATTTCGTAGTATGCTATTTTCCTCGCTTTGGGCTACGGCCTTGTACATAATGAATAGCTCAACTTTAACCACTAAAAAGCAAAGGACATGCCTGGTCTGCTCTTCGAATTTGTTCGTTGCTGTCTCATCTTTTTTCGTAACACTTCACAGTTAAAACCTAATCATCATTATCATTGGGCTTAGCTCAACCGCAACATAATCATCGTCATCATCATTCCATGGAATCGTATTGAATTTCGAAAATCCAAGGCTATAAGCTAGCTCCTTCATCAAACATCCCGACAAGGAAACGAAAAATCACCAATTTCAACTCGATAAGTAATACATGTTCCGGCATCGGGTTTCGCTCCTTTTATCGTATGATGCTTTAATTATAGTAGGGGAGATCTTTATATTAAAACCTTTGCACGATCACAGTTTGGAGG
>CAKKXW010000001.1:10914304-10928342 GCA_920937365.1 Sphaerophoria rueppellii
CCCTGGGCAGTGATGTGCATTTTAAGTAACGAACCCGCACAAAATGGCAAAACAAGAAAAATAACAAAAAAAAAATCTCTTAAGCCCTACATGCAAACTTTAAAAATAGGGAGCAAGAAGTCCTTCCAGAATAGAAAGGACGAGAGTTTTAATTTATGTATAAAGTTATTGCTAATACAATGTGTTCTTTCCCTCAACGGAGCAAGTTAACGGAATGTAAGGACGATAGAGCTTGTTTCTAGTGAATCTGATGAAATCAAGTCAAATCAACTGGGATCTATCGTTAAGGACAAATAAAAGCTATAAAACCCAACTACCACAATAACACAGCTCTACGACGACTTAAACGAAAACAACGACGCCAGAGAGAGGCAGGATAAAAAGTCTTAAACAAGCAAATGAAATGTTTCATGAGACAGATTATCGTCTAAACACTGTTACAAGATAAACATCGCAGGACATCACAGCGAAACGACTCATAGTCAGATGGGATTTAGTTTTGAAATTAGAGTGTCGTCTTTAAGGAGGTATAGTGTTGATGGAGGAAAGATGGATTAGGAATTTAATTTCAAAAGTAATAAGAAGGTTTCTATTTTGAATAAATGATTTTATGTGCTGGAGGACTTCTTACGTTAAATAGGAAAGCATTTGACACGCAAACTACATTAATTCTTAGAATTGACAAAATATCATTTGATTCAAAAATGTCAGCTTAATCTAACAACCCTCTCGCTTTTCTTTCAAAAAGAAAATGTCACCCTCTCAAAAGTTATCATCATAAATTATTAAAAAAAGTATATCTTTTCAGCAGAAAAAAAAACACGTCATCCATTTTTGTCGCATTTTCCTTCGTTTTCTTTTCGTATTCAGCAGCAAAAATCAATAAAAAATAAAGGAAACCTCCGCACATGATTCCCGAACACTTCACGTAAAGCCCAATAAACGTCACAAAATGAAAACAACCCAAGCTCAATCTAATTTTTTTTCTTCAAAAAATGTTAGAATTTTTATTCCAATTTCCTCTGCGGTAGTTACGTATTCGTAAATCTCTCCTTCTGAATGTTGCAGAGAAATTCACAACAATTTTTCAAAGTTAAGAAGAAAAAAAATAAAAAGAAAAGACATGAGAACATATTAACATTCCTTTTCGATTCTTGAATCCTTGAAGACAACTTGTACAACTCAAGTATGTTCGCGGGGACTAAGAAAGGTGCTTTATCATTTGTGGTTCAAACACAATTCGATTTAAGGAAAAAAAATGTTCTAATCTTTTATCACGACAAAAATGCCTACTTGAAATTGATCATGATATGAAAAAAAAAACGAAACCTTCATCATATTTGTTATGTCCTCATTCGATTCAATGTAAAATTGATAGGAAATTGAAGCAACAACTAAAATTTGATCCTTCGACCCGGATTCCACAAATAAAATCAAAAAGAATCACTTACGTCAATCAAGGAATGTAAATATCTTTATTTTTCTTTTCTTCCTTTTCTGTGGAGAGAATGGAAAGACCTTGATGTTGTGTTGTGTTGAATAAGAACTTACACAATCTCTTACCTTCACTTCAATGTATTTATAAATATTTAAGTGGAATTACATTTTTATACGGATTTGAATCGGTTTTAATTTTTCTTTTCGATTTAACTTTATGAGAAAAACAGTTTTTGAGTACATTGGTAAGAAACAAAAAAGAAGATTAAAACATTTTGAATTACATTCGACATTCATTTGAAGCTGCAACATAAATCTCACATAAGAAGTCTAACCTTCAAGGGATATTTTTCTCAAAACTTAAATACGTCATTAAAAATTAAAAGTTCGTGCTTGCTTGGTTTTATTTATTGAGCATTATTCTTAACTTTATTTCTTTGGTTGAAGATGGCAATCAAAGTTAATCCAACTTAAAGAGAGGGGTTGTTTCTAGGGGTCATGGGTCTCTCGCAAAGGCCCCTGGTGTTGGAAATTGGAATTATGATTGTTGGTTGCATTCGTTGGACGAGTGTCTTCATTTAAGCCAGTTGAACCGATCGATGTTCACTGGTCTAAGCCGAGAACAACGGGAAAAGTTGTTTTTGTTTTGGTAGGTGGATGGCAGATGGGTGTTTACTGGATTTTCAGTAGTATTACTCCGACAAAATATAGTGAATGGGTCGGTGTAAGTTTTCCAAAAGAGAAGCAAATTCATACGACTGAAAGGCGCATTAAAACATTTCGTTTCTTTTCACCCGATGTGCCGAATGTATATGTCAGAATACCTCATTTTTTGTTGCCACGATTTATGGATACGTGCGTAGAATACATTAAACTATTAGTTTTATTTTCAGGGTAGAATTTGAAGAACTTTTGCCCCATAGAAAAATCTCCGACACAGATTCAATAGCTTATTAAAATGGACATTCTCCGTTTTCGATATGGTTATACCTCCAAGCAACGCAACGTAACGCAACAGAACCGCACCCATTACAAATTCTTCACTCTACACGGATTAACTTCGCATTCTGACTGTTGTTAACGTTTTTCTCACACACACTCAATACTCTCACAATTCTACATCCCTAAATGTACCTCGGAGTCCTATATCCATTAGTTTTTCCTATAAATATCTTTCTACTAGAAGATACTCGTAAATTATTCGAATTCATGAAACGTCCATTTTGTTCCATGAACTTCTTCCCTTCAATCCATAAATAAACTTATTTAAGAGAATTTGTGGCAATAACAACCCTTGATTTGCGGTACCTTTGCTCCAACAAAACCATTTAGAGTGTGTATCTTTTTAAAAGTTTAGCTAAAGTTTTTGAAATGAATGCGGTTAGTGTCCTTGGGATAATCTTATTTATATTAAATGGAATAAACTTTTCATACGGAAAAATACAAAATTCACCTTTATTACCTTTTAATTTTGATAACTCTTAAACTTTACCCTTTTGTTATTAAATGAGACTTTGGCATTGGCAAATCCTTTTTATTTCGTTGGGTTTGATAAAGAGGCTCATTGATATTGTCGCCGTAATATTGTGAACTTGTTGGAGATATAAACTTCTAAATTGGGGTCGCTTTCATTTTGTTTTTTGTACCCGAATAGGGTTGTTGTGATTTACGAGATTTAGAAAGGACTATCGTCAGTAATTTTTTGTCCAGCTAACTTTTTATTTGAGGGATCTATTTTTTATTTTTTTTTTTTTAAGAAAGACAGATGGGAGAGGGTGTGTTTGTTGTGAAAGGTTCAACACATTTTTGGATTTATGACATTTTGTTCTGTCTTTGAATTGAAAATTATGATTTTAGTCGAATTCACGAAATAACTGGTCATAAATCAAAATCACATAATTGTCTGTTTTTCGCTTTGTTCCATCTTTTTTGGGAACACAAGTAATTTTCCTTATATCCCTGTGGTGCCATTCACATGAGACGTTAAAATTCTATTTTCAATTTTTTTCTCCATTAATTCATTGAACGAAATTCGCTTAGGGAATTGACTTCATTGTGTTTTTCTTTTGAGAAAATGTGTGGAGTTTTGATGGCGAATGTTCTTGTTTTTGTATATGTTATAATTTTATCTATTTCCTAATTGTTAGATTAAGGAAATTGGATTAAAAAGTTAATAACTTTCTTTTTGAACGTTTTTATGTGCAAAGAAATTTATGACTACCGCTTGTCTAAGCTTAGAACCGTGGGCGGTTGGATTCATTTGAATTTAAGAAAAATGTCTTGATGCTTCCACATATGAGACTGGAGCCTTGGCTTAACGTTCGCTTTAAGGATTTGATCTGTAAAAGATTAAACAATTACGAAAAACAATTTGTTTAATTTAATTAAGACCATGCTCAACGAAGTGGATAATATCTCATTTGCTCATATAAGTGTGGTGGAGAAAAGCTACAAAAAAAAAAAAATACAAAAACGACAAAAAACCAACCGCGCACATTTGATTCTAGTTTTCTTCGAATTGATTTTGTATTTTTGGAACAGTGACATCCACGTTTCTGCAAGACTTTATGATTTCTGGAATTTATAATTTTCGAAAATTTGAAAAAATGTCTTGACTTCCTCTTTTTCATGGATTCGGACTGTAGCTAACTTTCAAAATAAATTGTTCATGTTTTCCGTGTTTACCAAGACGAAGAACGCTTTTGCACTATTAAGAGTGTATTTTCTTCCATTCTTACCATCACCTATCGTAAATATATTTATTTAGTCAAAAACAAACAAAAGAAAAACTTAAGTTTTATCATGCTTCCACTTGCTTCTTCTAATTAACTGCATTATTAAGATAACAAATAGGCTTATTACCCTTAATTCTGTTTTCCATATGCACACTGAAAAAAATAACCGTTGTCATATTGACAATTATTGGTTGTTAACTGTAAATTGTAATATTGATGGAAAAAATTGCCAATGTGATGTAAATTTTCAAGAGTCGTCTCAAAATTTTACAACTTGATAGTAAATGGAACAATTTGAAATTTTCAACTCCTTGTATCTAGTTTGAAAATCAGAGTTGTCGTTTTAACAACTGGAATAATCAAATAGAATATTTTGGTTATCAATACGACGATTGTTAATTTAAAGTTATCACATTGAAAACTATGTTAATCAAATACAACAATAGTGTTGTCAATTTGAAAACTAATGTTATTTTCAAATGAACATGATGTCATGAGTTAGCAGTCGGTAGCCGCGTCTATCGGACGTAAAAGTTCTGTGTGAGATTTATAAAAAAAACCATCTAACATTTTAATTCAAAGAAAGTTAATTATATTTCTAATAAAACTTTAACTTTTAGAATATAAAATAAAAAGGCTTTAAAGTACATACTACCTTTTGAAAACATTTCTTTTCTTTTAAAGTTGTGTGTTGTATACTTGATAAAATTAATGTCTTTATAAGAAGTTGGGGTCGGAAACAATTATCTCCGATATTTGAGGGTATGTATGTGTCATATTATAATACAAACAATGTAGATTGAGAATTCGTTTTGAGTTAGCTTAATATTGTATATTTGCTTCAGTATCCTTAAGTTTACAGTTTGTCCCTTAATTTTCATTAACAGAACGAAGAATTGGCATTAAGAGCTCTAGAAAGATGTGCAAAGCGGCGATCAAACAATATATTATAAAATGGATAAATGTAATTGGCCTATCAGCAGTCAACTTTTTTACTTTTTTTACTTAAGTATTTAACTTTTTGTTACAAATTTAAATTTCACATTTATTCAAATAAAATGTTTCCAAAATATTGAATCTAATTCATCTTTAAACAGTTCTTAAAGTTTATATTTCAGAATGAATGGAATGACTAATAAATTTATAAGAAGTAAGTATACGAGTGCATTCATGGTTTCTTGGACACGAGCGCATCCTTTAGATCAAAAACAAAGAGAGAATGAGATTTTTTGTATTGTTGTTGAACCACTGTGATTTTTTTCGCAGCATTCTAAGATTTTAAAACCACGGTAATCAAATAAAAACAAACTCAATTCAAAAGTCTATAGTGGTTGTAATACTGAAAAACACAGAAAATCATGGTTTTCATATTGGCAACCTTTGTTTTCAAGTTGATAACAACGATTTTCATTTTTAACAACTATTTTCAATTTGATAACTGTTGTTTTCATTAGGATTACAAATATTACAATGGTTTTCAATTTGATAACTTGGGTTTTCAAGATGACTACTACCATGTTAAATGAGACCACTATAGTTTTCAATATGACGACTATAGTTTACCTTTTGATAACGCAAATCATCAATGTGACAACCTAGGTTTTCGAATCATCAATTTCTTGATGACGCCATTAAATTGAAAATCTTAAATTATCATATTGACTACGTCGGTCATTGGTTGTAAATTGACAACAAAATATTCAATTTAAAGCACAAAATTATCAATATGACTGCCGCTTTTGGTTCAGTGCAAAATGACAATTCACATCACATAAGCCCACAAGCCCACATACGACCAACATCCTCCAAGGACCTCTTTCATTAGATAACATCGTTTGCCATCGTGCGTCGTCCTCGTTGTATCTCACTTTATATTCCTCCCGTACATAAACGACTATTGGAATTTCCTGTGCGTATTTGGTATCACAAAACAAAATAAATATCACTGTCATGCAAACAATCAGCTCCGTCACACCCAATTTAAGTGAATCCCAACTAACCTATTCCCAGCTCCTGTTTGGGGGATACATAATTTGTGAATTATTATAATGGAATGTAATGTTATAGTATCAGAGACCTTCTATTCAACTTATAATGGAGTAAGTTTAAGAAGTGAAGTCGTTAAAAGGATCAAATTTCAAAACAGACATTGACCTCAACTTCTGGGTTAGGTTTTCACTTTCACTGAAACTACCTTTAAAAAAAAAAATAAAGAGGAAGATGTTCGCGTGTTTAGGGCATAAAACCCACGTGTCTGGGCCATTTAAAAGTTCAAATTTGTACATAAGCCTTGTCGGAGCCTTAAAAAACTAGGTTAATGCCAAATAATATGAAAACAACAACTATAATGGCCTAGCTTTAGGCTTATTCAGAGGATCTCGATACGATTTTCGGCATTCAAATGGCAACACAAAAGGTACAGAGGCCAACCAATAATCGATTAACTTTAATTTATGGAAACGTATCCTTTCTTTGCGGGGGAAACGAACCTCATTGTCAGAGTATTATAGTCCTTTTGTATCTTCTTGTGTGGCGCAAAGAAGTTGGCTTTCTTGTTGAGAGGGTAGTATTTTCAAGAATAAGGATCAAGGATATAAAAATAAATAAAACTTTGAGTTGAATTAAATATACAGACGATTCCTTTTTCTTTTTTGTGTATTCTAGAATGAAGGAAGAGGAATTTTTTTATAGCTCGAAAAGCCTTACCTCTTTACGGAGTCGAGGTGAGCAAAGAAATAAGGAAAGCAGATTACAATCAAGATGCTTCCCTCTACGGGTTTTATTTTGGTTTGAATGGGCCATCATGAAAGTGCGTCTTGGTGGGAGGTTATAGGAGAAACGTTAGGATTATTTTTTGCTGTTCTCTTGAAACTGTCGTTTTTTTGTGTAATACAAAAGGCGAACAAAAAAAAAAGGAAAAAAATATTCCAAACTTTTGTGATTTAAGGGAGTTTTTTTTCTTCGGTTCAAACTTTGTCTTTTATTCATTGAAATAATTTTGAAAAATAAAAGAAATTGCAAATCTAAAAGTAGAAAAACATTTTGAGAAGATGTGATTTATCAAAACGGTCGATGCATACCTTGGGGAAAGGTTTTCAAATAAGTTTGATATTGCTGTTTTTTTTGTGACGAAGAGGCTCAATTTTTTAAACTGTTTAAGCACTAATGGCGTTAAATGTGTTTTTCGTCTTGGGGGAAAAAATCAATCAAAACATTCGTGTTGAATAAATTGAGTTTATAAATATTGAAAATAAAAGTGTTTAGTTTATTACAAATAGCAACAAGGAATTTGAAATACGGTTTTCAAGTGCATTATAAGTTTTCAAGTGGGGTGGGTCAGGTCAACAAATTCTGCCACTATTCTCTTTTGTTGTCCGGTGTTGCCTTTTAGTTTCGCAACGTCCTGGGCGTCCTGGTCATCGCCATCTTTCCAGCACAACTCAGGTCAAAGTTCAATATTTTGGGATGCTTGCAATACAATATTAACAAATTTAAAAGTATCTTCTTGCGACCAAAGCCCGTGGCAACAAACCAGTTTGACCACTACAATTTCTAGCCAAAAATTGTGTCCAAATCCTATTCTACTTCCTTGCAGTTTTATGTCATCTCCATTATATACTCATGTCCCGTCTTAACAACTTGCTCGAAAGACAATTCAAATCGTACCATCAATTCAAATGGTACCATTTAATCCGCCTACTGACAGGGTAAAGTGGGTTTTCCAAATTTCCCACCCTACTTTCTGTGTAACCAAGTCTTTTCACCCTATCTCATATTTTCCCTGCCAATTCCCATCCTAATCATCACCGTCAGTTCGGTCGGTAGGAATAAACAAAGCTCATACAGTAAAGCAATTACCGTAAATTGAAATGTCAACATTTGACTTTTCGGCCTCTATTCCGATGTTAATTTTTGGCGCAAAATGTTTTTCTCTTTATTACAATTTAAGGGCTATTATTATACAACTTGAACTCGTTTGTCGACATTTTTGGAACTTTGTTTATTTATTCTTGTTTTCGACTTGTTTTTCTTTTGCTTTTATTTATCTAATTTCCCATTCGTGTGTTACTGATGTTAGTACAGGAATGATTTATGTATATCCCTGATTTGTCATTTCATCAGTTTACTTTGAGTTTAATTAAAGACAGAAGATTAATGAGGTAATAAATTCACACACAAACAAAAAATTCCCAAAATTGGAGAGAAGGGAAAATACGTAGGAGAGAAAAACTTTCGACCTTTAGTGGTCAAATTTATTTTCGTATTCCGGTCGAAAAGAATAACCTTTTTTTCTGTTTGTTTGTGTTTGTGGTAAAGGGCGGTTTAACCCACCAAAAATAAAATAAATAAATAAAAAAAAAAACAACATTTTGGAAATCAGCCAACGATGTGGAAAAGATTTATTTGGTAGGGGAAAAAAAATGTTTTAAAATGTTTTCTTACAATTTCAGAAGTGGGATCGCACTTGTAAATCGTAAGTGCAGAGACAAAACTGTGGCAAGCAAAAATATCAGCACTGCAGTGGTTTTTCTTTTAAGAAAACATATCCGGGCATAAGGTCTCGGTTGGTTTTCCTTATGACAAAATATTGTGAGATTTATGAAAATCATTTGGATGCAGAAGCGAGTTTGTGTGTTGGTAAAATTTGTCACATTTGTGTTATGGTATAGCACATATAAAAGGGACGTATTGCAGTGGTTCGGTAAGTCACGTTGACAAATTTTACTTCTTCCAAACTAACTTGAATGGGTGTAAGCAAGATTACAAATACTGATATTTTTTTTCGACAAGTAAGTTGTAAGCAATCTGAATGAACAAATTTCTTGTCAAATTTTCGAGCTCTGTCTTATCGATATTTTATCCTTAGTCAAATTCTTTCCCATTTGCTATCACTGCAAAATATCACCACTTTGTACGCCATCCATCTTACTTCTTAAGTAAATTCAATAGGATTTTTTTTTTGTCAATAAGAACAACCCTTCCAGGAAATATGCATTCATCTATTATTCATTCAAAGCGGACTCCACCACCTTCAGGTCTAGAAAAAATGCTTCTCTAGCCTTCACCCGAGGCAAAGAGGCACTTCCCTTTTTTCCAATTGCATATAGTTTACTCTCGTGGTCTGAATAGCATTCGTTCTAGGAAAAAAAACTCTATAACAAAGAAAACGCAAGTACTTTACATTATTCAACTGAATATTTCCATTCCTTGCATTCAGAGTGCACTCATCAATATAAAATATATAACTTATAACCGCAATCACTTCGTTACCGAGCCATTGAGGTAGTTGGACCCTTTGCACGACCCCTCAAGCAGTTAAAAAAAAAAAAATAGTGGAGATTTTTCCATTCCCAACCAATATCCT
The DNA here is from genome assembly GCA_920937365.1 of Sphaerophoria rueppellii. Lineage (NCBI taxonomy): Eukaryota > Metazoa > Arthropoda > Insecta > Diptera > Syrphidae > Sphaerophoria > Sphaerophoria rueppellii. Next base: position 10,923,842 of record CAKKXW010000001.1, read on the forward strand.
GAAGCTATTTTATTCTTCACACACAAAAGAAGAAAATTCGTGCATAACAACATTCGCAAAATAAAGTTTTACAAAAGGAACCAAATTAAAACTTCGATAACCGAGCAAAGTGTGACTGACCAGAAATTTAGAGCTTGCTTTATAGATCTCACTGTAATTGGGAATCCTATTTCCTCCTGTAGTTTCTTGTTTGTTGTGAAATAAAGTTAGTCCTGGTAGATTGGAAGAAATTACAGACCAACAGCATTGGAAATTTATATCGATTGTTATCGAAACGTCTATAAGCCAATATAGGGAGTTCAATCAACTTGGTCCAAGTGTAATGTCCTCTCAGAGGTAACGAATAACTTCGAAACTGCCACACATCATCGAGCTACATGAATGATATGGACATAAACACAGCACATCACATGCCCGGCAAAAGCTGCTTGTTTACCCAATTTGTCGCTTATATTTGTCCAATGGAAGTGATTTCTTTTGATTGGAGATTGGATTGATAGCAAGAGAGAAGGAAATTTTGTTCGGGTATTTTTTATTAGCTGTGAATGATGGGGGGAGGGGTGGAGAAATTGCTTTCCTGGAAAGACGATAGGTCATTTGGTGGCAGCTTTGATGTATTTCGTATTTGTTTTTATAGATGAGAAAATGAATCCTCTGGATAAATAACTATGAAGGAATTTAATTACGTTTTCCGATAAGTTTCGGATACCGTGAAGTCAGATCAAAAACAAAATTTCTATGGGAGAAAAGTTCGTTGCCAACAAAACAGAATTCTTCGTTCCTGGGGGACTTAACTTGTTTTTTGAGGTGCATTTAACTTCTTCTAAATAATATTTATCGGTTTCTTAACTTTGGCATGTGGTTAGACAAAAAAAAAAAACAATTCCTGAAATTATTACCTTCATAGGACTCTAACACTTTTTGAACTTTTTTTTTAACTTTTAAAAGAAAAATTCCAATAAAAAAGTTGGACTTCAATTTATTAATTCAAATAAATTTTTCATTGTGAGCCTAATATGTTCTTCAGTTTAGAAAACTTTACCTTGCACTTTTTTCGGTTAAAAGTCTTGTTGAAGTTAAGAATTGCTTAAAGTAATTTCTTGTCTTTTTTATTGATTTTATATTTAACATCAAATATTTTCGATGTAAAGTGCAAATAATTTGGAAGTTTGAACGAAAGTTTCGATAAGTGAATAGACAGATGTTTACCTGCACGCAAATAAGTCAGGTAGACATCCCTTAACTAATTTATGAAACCCATTTGGCATAGCCGTATTTAGAGGGGGTGGGGGAGAAAGGGTTACGTTGTTAAGCCCTCCAAGAAATAATTCTGTATAGCAAAATCAAATAATTATTGTTTAATTGCTGACACCGAATTTATAAGTTTCCATTTAAGCTTAAATTTTTGTGGAACGTTCTTTGATTTGGTATAATCATGATATCATTTGCTACTCTCGCCATCTAGTTACTTGCAGCGATAACCATATTTCTTTTACATAAGTCGTTACATAAACTTGGACGTATACTTTTTTGTAACAATATCAAGAACAAAACTTTCTTCAAACCGTTTAGTGGATCTTTCCTATTACCGATCTGAAGTTTTTGTTTGTTTTCTATGTATATGTATTTTCAATTAACAAAAACTTAACATTTGGCTGGTGTTAGCTTAACGGAAAATTCATACTGCAAAAATTGTACTCCGAAAAAATCGTCCAAAAGTCAACATTATAATTTTTCTATTTTGTAGCCAACAGGCAACTGTTTGTGTGCCTTAAATTCACCAAAATGTTTCTCCAATTAATTATAATTTTTTTTTTTTTAAATACAAATCCTTGAAAACATTTGAGCCTGCTCTTTATGTTTCTGTACATTGATATCCACTGATTCTGCATTCCTCATTCAGCTCTCTCCAAATGACATAGAAACTTTGAACGTTTGTTTTTTTTGCCCCCAGTCAGGAACAATATTTTTCCTGGACTCCAAAATGATTAATTACACAGATTGGAGTGAGATAATTATCGTACAAATTAAAAATATAAATGATTTTCTTACGTGTCAGCGCGAATAGTGAGAGCCATTAAGGGAGGACATTGCAGAGAGATTCCATAGGCTTTTATTTTGCGGATGTACTCGTTAGGAGTATAATGACAAGCAGTTTTGTCCTTAACTGAGCAAATTTGTAAATGTCACCTTCACAGCAGGATTTTCACACGGTGATTCAAAATATAATGCCTACATATTTGTATTTCTACAACAAAATTATTAATGATAAGGGATTTTGTTGTAATTTTAAAACTCATGTTTTTTTTCATTAATTTAAATTTTTTGTTGGTTGACAAAATTAATTGTTATTTGTGAAATAATATTGCAGAGACTTAACTTTAAACCAAAATGATAAAAGATGTCAGGAGCCATGATCTTACATAACCTCTTTCTAAATATGTTCTTTTTTTCGTCAGTTTATCAATTTTGTTCTGTCGGCTATCGAATAAAGGTCAAGAATAGTTAATATTATAGCACATACATTTTTTAACAACAAAAAAAGCTTATAAATCCATGTTATGAATTGAATTTCGGGTCATAAATCAACAAATTTGCAAGCACTTCAAATCCGTTTTCTTCTCTTCAAAAATTCAACCTTCTAAAAAAGTCAAAAACCGCCGTCTAGGACATCAAAAACCATTTCCAAAGAGAAAAGTAACTGAAGTAAAAAAGCGCAAATCGATGGCAATAAATCAAACAGATTGGATTCTTCCTTGAAATTCTCCCTACCAGTCCTCAAAAGTCAAAGAGAATCGACACAATCTGATGGCATCACACTGTCTCCTTGACCTTCTTCTTTGCTGGAATGGCAACAGCAGAGCTAATATCAGAAACAACAGTCAATGCAATTAATCAGGTGAAATAGCAAATTAGATAGAGGATATTATTCATTCAATGGCAATTTATGTCCTTGATAATGATGGCATCGAATGAACGAGAGGTGTGGGTAAGTCTGTTTTGGCTTACCCTTTTGTCCATCTATTCCTCACTGACAATGCTTTCGATATTAATTGATCATCATGAACTCATGCGCCCCAATAAGGTCAACATTAACGATATTAGAATTCAAGAGCTTTAACACTACCAATGAACCATAGAAAAGGATTTCCTACTAACAAATCGATAAAACGAATTCCTTTCTTCTTCGACAATTTTCTTCCTTACTTCAATCGTCATCACCATCATTATCATCATCGTCATTGGACGTCAATCAATTCAGTCTTTATTTTGGGGCAAAGAGTATTCGTTAGTTATGGGATGCATGGCTGAAGTAATTTTTTGGAAATGAAATGAGCAAAACGTCGACGACGACGATTGAAGGACTTGATTGATTTTAGTTTTTGCATATAGTTTTTTGTTCTGCACCGGAAACGAGCTGAAGAGCTTGCACTTGCCACGAAAGCAAAGAAATCAATCACTTGGAAATGGAAAACGAGTTTCTAGTGGTTGAGGGAGAGTGTATTTCAATTTTGTTGGAAAATGTCTGAGAAGTGAAGTGGTTTTTCGCATTTATGGCCCAGTCAGTTGAAATGGATTTTTTCTTTTTCAGGACTAATATTTTTGTGAAGGACCCTTTGAAGAACTGACAGTTAAGTGGTTCGTGTTTACTGTGAATCATGATACTTTTTTAAGGTACTGGAGAAAAGTTCGGTTTTCGTTATTTTGAAGTTTGTTTTTCGCATGATGAGTGGGGAGTTTCTTTTTTTTTTTTATTTCATTTGAATTTTGCAAGTAATGATTTGTTATTATGAATTCGCTTAGATGCAAATAATGAGCTGAAGAAAAAGTTTGAGTAATTGGCTTAAATTAGAGGAGTTCCTGCTCTTAAAATCTTTCAAAAAAGTTTTTTAAGCGAGTCATTAGAAAACGAACTGAGAAATGCATCAAAATCGTGATATTGAACCAGTGTTGTTGTTTATTGAATAAGCCACCGAAATTTGTATTAAATTGTTTTTCTGTCTTAGAGGAACCTAGGAGAGTGAATCTAAAGAATTGACAATCTAATGCAAGATGGTAGACATTGCTGTCTTGGCAGCACAAAATTATGTACATGGTACACTGTGGCGTATGAGTAACATTTTTCTTTCAAACACTAATTTACAAAAGTTACAAAAGTTTAACTCTCTATTTTATAATTTACTAGCCAACCCGCGGGACGTTGTACCCGCTCTGAATAAATTGTAAGTGGTAGCATTCCCGTCATTTAACCAGAATTGCCAATTCTAAAAGAAACGACGGGAAGTACAATTTTCCCAAAAGGGCAGCAAAGAAAATCTTAACCGTTAAGACCAATTTACTGCCCTTACGATGGTGAATGTTAAATAAGTCTCGCCCATGTTGCAGGGCGCCCAACCGATCATTTAATATTTTATCTCTCAATTTGAAAACATTGAAAACATTTAATCACAAACTTTCTTTTTACAATGAGTATGCGGTGTCACATGGTACATGTATTAAA
>CAKKXW010000001.1:10932534-10961435 GCA_920937365.1 Sphaerophoria rueppellii
AACCTTCTACCCTTATTCCTCTTTACTTTAAAAGAAAAATTTAGAAAATCGGTCAACCGCTTGTCAATTTGAAAAGATAACATAAATTTAACGAATTAGTCTTTTATATATATAGATATTTGAATCTAAAGAGTCATAAGTCAAAGTTTTCAGTTAAAACAATTTTTTTTTTAAATCAAGTCCATGTACTCTTCTGAATGCTTGGTACTTCATTAATTAAAACAACCCCACATGCCCACATCTCATAAGCAAAACAAACATTTTCTCATTTGAAAACTGCAATCATTATACAAATATCAACAAACGAAATAAATTAACAAAACTCAATGCAAAATATTTCATGCAATAAAAACAAAAATGTGCTCAAATAAACTTCAGCTCTGGACTGCTCAATGCTCGTTGTTGTCCTGACTCGAAGCACACACACGTTTCTAAATTCAACTTGAGATTGGACCAACCAATGTGTTTGAGAGAAAATTGTCATTATTTGTTTTATTATTACAAAAAACTTTCTAGGATATGACAAGGAAAAATTATAAATTTCAATCAAAGACTAAAATTAATTTATAAAAATGTTGATGTATGCAAATGGTAATGTTTTTTATATGACCTTTACGAATTCCCTTTTTTTCTCTCTTAACATTGGCATTGGTAGCATCCATTACCCGATGGCTTCGGGTAATGGATACTACAAACCATTTGTGGTCAACATTTTTCTGTTTAATGGTGTGTTAGTTTTGATGTGGCTACTGGAAGCTTGTGGTGTTAACTGAGGTCAGATGTTATAAAGAAAACTTTTATTTTTTGTACTTTTTTTTCTGTGTGTTTTGTGGTTTAAACTGGAAGCAAAAGCTTTTACCACACGAACATTTTTTTATTTAAAAAATTTACTCCAAGTTTGAATTCAAAGCGATGTATAAACAGTTTGAGTTGTATTATTTATTCTAATGTGTGTTTTGTCAATTAACAAGCAGTTGCCTTTGTTGCAAGTATTTTGAATTGTAACAAGCGATTTTAAACTATAAGTTTTACCAAATTGTTCACTACTTAAGTTTAAGCAGCTACCAGCATGGTTAAAGATTCAAATAGCTTGGAGTTAGACGTTGGAGTTTGTGTACTTCCTTGGTAAAGGCTTAAGAGATTAACATTTTATTATATTCTTGAGCAAAGCAGAATGGAAACTTTTGCAACAAAGGATAATCCAAAGGATTTCTATGAATTAGGTGAAAATAACTTTTTCAGTACATGTGCTTACGCAAAGAAATTTTGTTAATAGATAAATATGGGCAAACTAGGTATTATAGTCGTCTCGAAAAGAGAAGGTGTTCAGAGAAAAGAAGATGAAGTTTGAAATTTTACAGGCGAATAAATGTTGCACAGGCCCATGAACGTTAAACAAAATATTCTTCTGCTGGTACTGGTACTGTTTTTTTATTTGTTGGAAAATTTTGAACAGAAAAGCTAAGACCGTTTTCATTTTTGAAAAGGTTTTAACTTTGGTCACTTTGGCGTATACGTAACATATTAATATAAGCGGTTTTTCGACGTCATTTGATTGTAAGGTTTGTTCGAGAAATTAACAGTGTATGAATAAGGGAGCGTTAAGGACTTTTTGGTTCAAGTGAATATAATAAAACTAGATGCGTTAAAAAACAGAACTTCGCCAACAAAAACAAAGTTTCGGTTTGTATAATATAAACCATTGCTTTAAAGTAATTTGGTAAGTCAGTTTTAATGAGTGCTACTTAGCTTTTAGTTTAAGACGGTAGAAAATTATCATCATAGAAACTATAAAACTATAAAAATGTTTGGTTGGTTGTGTCGTGTAATAACTTTTTTTTTGTAATTTTTCAAGAATGGGAATTTCGTTAGTATCCTGATTTTCTCGAGAAAGGTTTTTTGGTTGATTTTCGGTAGCAAATAAGATTTGTTTGCAACATTTTGACAAAGAAAATGAACAATTTAATGAAAAGGAAAAAACATATAAGCAGACCTTAAAGTCATTAAGGCAATTATTAAATATGGTTCGTGTTCCTTTTTCATCTTTTCTTACAAACATTTCTTTCATAAATTAACATCGTTTCTCTTCTTCAGATATCTGCAAATTAACTCCAAAAAACAGAAAACAAAGAGGGAAACTCAAATTTTTAAGCTCCTTAAGGGATTTATTCATTTAAGTATTCGAGCAGCTTACCTTTTCCGAAATATTCATAAAAAGCCATTTACATTAAAAATTGAGTGAACAACAAAAGAAAACTCGCAAATTGGCTTCACACTTAAAAGAAAAATAAGTCCTTTAGGAATAAGTTTAACAAACTCTATTTAACAAAGTTTATACCGTCTTCTTGTTCCATTCAAATTTAAATTCTCAAAAGATTAAATGGAAACATGCGTTGAATTTTTGAAGTAAATTGTAATCCTTAACAAACTTTCTTCAGAATAGTGCAAATTTCAAGGAAGTATTCTTCTCAAGGTTCCTTTTTTAACTTGGTATATTTATTTCAATATATGTTCTTGAGGTACAAATTCATATCATTAATTAACTTACTATTTAACTGTTTTTTTTTCTTGGAAAAACCTTTCCCGGATATCATTTGCAGTCGCAACAAATTAGCTAGGGTGTCATTTGTCATGTTATAGGTTAGGTTCATAAAATGTTAAAATGACAAAATAAAATAAAAGCACACAAAGCATTATAGCATTTCGAGGGCAAATGTGGGCTGCTACTTGTGTTAAAATCTTATAAAAAGTTTTCCAAAGTTTTCAAAGGTTCGGACATTACATAACTAAATCAAATTAATGTTGGTAAAGGTCACGAGTGAAACTTTATGTGAGTCTTTGAGCTTATGGCTTGTTATGTTTAATTGAAAATTACGAATGTCATCTTTTACTTTTTCTGGGACGAAAACCAAGTTATAATAATATTTTCTCCAACACTTGTAGTAGACTCAATTGAAAGTTACTGTAGGCTCCTATTTGTGCTGCTCACAGAGAATAACATAAGGTGAAAGACTCACAATGGATGAATGAAAAGGAGAGAGGTTTATCTTCACCTGTCAATTGTCATTCATAAGATTTGACCGACATTACATTATTTTTGTTCAGTAGAGTACCCCTTGATAAGATCAATTCAATTGCTCATTTGAATGAAAGCAAACACATTCATACTTTGAGTACCATTTATTGACGCATGTCAGGGATATCGGTCCCTTCTGAAAGGTATCAGAACAACCAACCATCAAGTTGGAAAATATTGTGGTATTGACAAGAAAATTAATAAGCACTCTGAACCCTCAAATTTCTATTCAGTTCTTATTTGAATGTCCAAATTCATCAACTTAATTTATATGAAGTAAACAAGTGGTAAGCAAAAGAGGGCAGGAACGTTTCATAGAAGGTGCTTTGCTAACAGGTTCCCTTCAATCTTTAAGATTCCTTTTTTTATTGTATTGACGAAGTTTTTACGCCAAAAAAAGACATATGTCCTTATGTCCCTCCCTCATAATATATTGATACGGTTACGCTCCTGACCAAATGTACTTACTTCCACACAGCTTTTCTCGTACTCTGACATAAGCCTGATGAACACATTTTCATTGACTTACGCTTACTTACTGTACATGACAATAGACATCCGCCCACACATACAAATTCAAACATTCACAATCACTTTTGAATAAATGATTTGGTCAATTTGTAGATTGCCACTGCATTTCTAATGTCGCAACCCCACCAATGCGAACGAAAACCGAAACCAACGTTCTGGATGGCCCGCAGTTCAATGGTCAAGTTACACAAATTGGAATTGAGTTTACGTAAGACTTGATTTGGCCATCAGGATTCGAACTTTACGACTAAATGCTTATTTTGTTGTGTAATGTTTTGTTGCTTTACAATCGATCGGTTTATCTCTGCAACAAGGAGTTCATTCATTCGATTGGACGGATGCAGCGAGAGAGTGAGTTTTGCCAGAGAGAAATCCATTCTTTTGCTTGAATTGTTATTTGGAAGGCGAAAAATTGGGTGTGAGTCAGTGAAATAGTGATTACGTGTGGATTTTTGATTAAACTAAGTTAAGCTTAGTGAGGTGGAATTTTAAATTTCGAAATGAGAGAATGGAAAGAGGAAAAAGTTTTAATAAAACTTGGGTTTCAGGTTTTCTAACATTTGCAAGAGTAATTTGTTGCGGTACTTTTTACTGTCATTACTGTCAATTCTGTTGTCTACGATGCAGTTGTGCGAATAAGAAAGAAGAAATAAATTAAAAGGACTTCGATTGTCTAACTATTCCAACTTTAATTTTTAATTAAAGCAAAGCATTTATATGTTGCCTGAGTGTTCTCTTGATGACGCGAACAGGCATTGTCTAATTTTTCAGGACTCTTGAGCATTAAAAAATTTGACTGAGTTAAGCAAACTCTCCGTTAAAGTCATTTTCAACCCCAAAAATAAAAGAACTAACGTGGAGACTTATGTACAGATGTATAACATCTGAAGAACTGTAAAAAGTACATTGAGACTGGAAGTTTTTCGTATAAAATTAACAATAAAATGTTCGAAGAGATCGACGTTAAAAATCAACTTTATAGCCAAAATTGATTGCAATTCCATTACAACAGAGCGCCACCTTAAAATTATGACCCTCTTACAAATATTTCAACTCCGTTTAAAATGTATAAAATTATACCCTCGAACCTTTAAGCATTAAAATACGAAGAACGACGACGACCACTTAATGAATAACCTTTTATCCAAATGGGGTCATGCTAACTTATAAATTTTCCCATCAGAACTAAATTCATCCAATTGCAAAACCATCCAACCTCATGCAATTCAACATCAAATCTTAACCAACCGTCTTCAGTTAAATTAAACATGAGATTGCTTTACCCAGAGAGAAAAGTAATTACTTTTGTGGCATTTAAGCCACTTTTGTGATGACTTTCGAGCAAAACCAATGCTACACCGCTCTGCTCTCAAAGTTCCCAACCAAAAATAGTTTACCTAAACAAAATTTTGTTACACTTTTCCCTTTTGCGATATAATTTGGCGTTAAGTCACATTTTGTTTCTGTAATCAGGTCCTCTGCTCCCTTCCTCATCCTCCCAAAACTGTCAAAAGTAAAAGTTTTTCCAAAAATTATTCTATTCCAACCAATTTTGCAACAAGAACACCAGCAGTATTTTATTACTGTTCGTATTCTTCGAAATGGCAATTGTAAACCCTTCATTTTGAAATACTGCGGTTACACATTAAAACACAATTCTTGCGGAGTCGGGAAAATTCCATTAGCGTTCCTTAACATGGGGAGATGCTTTTGTGCTACTCGGGTTGTCGTTGTTGAGAATTCCAAGGATTGTGTAAGGACTCAGAGAAATGACACAATGACACAGTTGATGGAAGTTCCATGTCAGAAATTTGTATACCTTGGGGTAAAGGCGCGAGCTATGATGAACGAAAGAATCGTCTTGCCAGGACCATATGAATTGTGTGTATCCTTTGAGTGTGATAGCCATTTTGTTTGTTATTTTTGTCTCTTTTCTGGTCTCATGCTTCAAAGGACCTTATCCGGATATTTATGGCCCATGAGACCGTCATTACCAAGATTCGTACATAAATTTCAATATATTTTTGTGTGGATTAAAGTACTTTTTACTTTTAGTTTTTCTTGTCAAGCTTTGTGCTATGGGTCATTCGGTTGATTGTGAAGGATGATATACGAAATTTGAGATTTTTTTTTTTCTAAAACATAATGAGATTTTATTTTACGGGTAATCCTAATCCATCTGTAACAATGATTCTTTTCTGTGATTCCTATAAATGTATAGTTCATTGGGGGTTTTCCTAAACGGAATTAAAGGATTTGTAGGAAAGTAGTTAAATTGCAGTTCTTCGTTACTGCTTTTCAAGAAATGAGTCAAGAATCCCAGATTTAAGTTATTGTTTCAAGATCATGGTAATGGCCAATGTGTTTTTCTTTTAAATTTGTGTCTTATTTTTAAGGTCGTTTTTTTTTTTTAACGTCGTTTGTGAATTATTGCAAACTTGATATTTTCATCAACCGTGACTATGCTCTGTAGGGCCCGTGGCTTTGTGTTTATGTGCGTTGACTGTTACGCAGAACGCGTGATTTCGAATTCGAATCCTTATCGTGCCATAAACATGTTATTTCATCTTTCACGGCGACTGTCTCTTGCGAAGAACTGACAACACTTCAAAGAGTATCAATCTGTCATGATCATGTCCCTTTAATCTTCACACGCACTCAGGGTATTGTTGAAGAGTGTAAGCCACTTTGTCTTGGCTCTTTTCGAGGTGTCGTTCAATTCTATTTATATTTTATCTTATGACTATGTTCAGGTCTTTTATCATTGAAGCTGACATCTCGTCAGAAAAAGTTTTTTAACAGAAGTGCTAAAATTAATATATCTTATGATTATTTTCAATGTTTTCTTAATATTCAACTTAATGCATCCCCTGAAGAAGACGGCAACCACCTTAAATTATTGTGTCGATGTCGAAACAAGCTATTTTTCAAAATTTTTGTTTTTAAACAAGGATGACGCTGCTCCTAATATTGTTTCTTTTTTTTTTTTTTTGTTTGTGGCAAAAAGGCTGTTATCTAAGTTTACAAAAGTGAACCAAATAATATATTTGCTTCGTTCTCCATGATTCTCACCGTTTCTAGTCTCTTAAGTTTTCTGCTTTAAAAAATGGGCCGATCATATGTAGTGGTAAATGGCTGATGTTGTTTCCCTTTTGTATTGATAAAATGTTCTGCTTTAAAAGCAGAATGGTAAATGGCTGTTGTTGTTTCACTTTTGTATTAATAAAATATACAATCCCATATAAAATTTCATCAAATGATTTTTTATGACTCCTAATTGATAAATAAAATATCAACATCACCAAAATATCATAACAAAAAGAATAAATTAGATAATTGCAAAATTCTTTTTATTCGTTTTTCAAATAAAGTAATAAATCAAATTAAATTTATATATGTTGCTTTTAATAGAATCAAAATTTACAGAGAGCGCCAGTTCAACTAAATCAATTTACAATTTTAATTACAATCATTACCTCCAAATTAGTGTTTTTGTTTTTTAACACAAACTAAACAGCCAGTCAGTCAAAAAAGGGTTCATCATTATCATCATAGTTATTAATTTATTCAATAAAGTTTGACATTGAACGTTAAAATTGAACTAATTTTCGATTCATATTCGTCCTTGGCCATAGTCGTTAAAGGATTTTTATTAAATTACTCTCGGTCATTTACAATCTGTCAGTAGAGTGTTGGCATCTGTTTTTAACCATTTAGTGTCAAAAGGACTTGATCCTATTAAAACAGACGAAGGTCGAATCATTTTATATGTCAAATTTATTTGTTGATTTGTTAGTTAAAATGATTTTATTTATTTGACATATTCAACAGACCTTGTGAGTAGGGACATTAGTCCATAACTGGTCTCCGTTCAAAATGTGTAATACGTTATTTCTTATTCGTTTCGCCTTAAAAAGAAAAATCTTTCAAATTTAAGCCAGAACCACACGCCTAATTTATATGGCGTTGCGTGTTAATTATTTATAATACCATCCTTAATCACACATTAGTCGATTCCTTTAGCAATTCTTTTATTTTTTTTCCTATATACAACTTTATTAATAACATGAGAGGTAACAGTTGGTCAAGTGTGTATTTCGTTTGCCTTGCCCAGCAATCATGTATATTCAGACCATTAGAGCACTGAACTACTAGCTACTTAAGTTCGGCCCTAAGGCATAGAATAAGGCACTCGAAAGCAATAAAACCTTCTCGTTTGATGTTTTTCTTTCTCACAAAAGATAATACTTGTAACGAACATAATTTTAGCTCATAAATCCTCATGGGGGGGATTTATCAATACAAACAAGCTGCGTTCCTTCGACTAATGATGTGTTTAAGCTTTTCTATTGGCAGAAAATCGAAGAGGCTTCTTGTATTGATGGATTGAAGGATATGGAAGAAAAACAAAACAAATGAATTATATGAAATTATCACAAATGTGTTGCTGGGTGATTGAAAGCAACAGAGATGTTGAATGTTGATACTGATCTATGGATGTTTTTTATTTTTTCAAGGGTTATCAAATCGATGTTAGCGAACTCTGCTTCTGTGTAGTGCTTCAGGGCAATAAAAGTACTTGAAAACGCAGCACGATTTAGGAAAATATTGAAGATAAAGAGTCAAATATACCTAAGTATGTTCTTACAAGGGCACTTTATATATTTCATACCAAGGATTAAGTGGGGAGGTGCTTGTAGTAATTGTCAAAGTATGCAATGCACAACAGTTAGCATCTCACTAGTGCCTGACACATTTTCCCTCGATTCAAACAGATTCGAAAACCTAAACGCAATTGCAAAATACACAACTTCAAGGTAAAATATTCAATCGCCAAACATAATCTCCCAATTTATAATTTTCATCTGCGACACAATTTTCAAAACACTTCCAATCAAATTATGCAAAACATAAAGTTTGTTGGCTCATTTTGAATGAATGTTCGATTTTCAGTGGTTTAACACAAAAAACAACTTGTAACAAAATTTCAGGACAATATTGATTTTGAGTCTAACAACGCTATAAACACGAAACGACTTCAAAAAGAAGATTGCTTTGAACCTACACAAATTGCTCGAAAAGCAGCAATATCGTTGGCGTGGGTACACGTGGTAAATGTTTAATTCGATAAAATACTTAGTTCCGAATAACGTGATATAATGTTGTCGCCAACCTTTCGGAGTCAAAAACTCTCGAAATTAATTGCCAAGATGCACATTTTAGGAGCTAATTAATTTGTCCTTGGTTCAAATTGAAAATAGTTGCACCGAAACATTCCAAAGACCCCAACTCAAATAAATCACAAGCAGGTCAATAAATTAAATGGCTTTGACTTTGTAAACAAAAATGACATTGTTTGTTGGATTTCAAGTGGTTGTTATTATAATTCTGCACAAACGGGCAGCAAATTTCCGGGAAATGCAATTTTCATAAATTACAAAAAACACTTAGGGTCTAATTAAATATGAAAATTTGTTGCAATAATTTATTTGCATACGAATTGCTTTCATTGCTTTCTCGTTTACCTGATTATAATCGTTTTATCGGGGCTCAGGACAGAAGTTATAAATATTAAGTGGATTTGCATTGATTTTTATTTTAATTAAAAATAAATAAATAAAGGGATTACATTTGAAGGATTAGCTAGTAGTGGCTTTTTAAACAAGCTGATTGTGCAAACTGTATGCATAAGCCGAATAATAACTTGGTATGGTATTGTATTATTATTTAAGATTTAAAATGTTGGGAAATAAAAATGAATTTTAAGCCTTTTGATTTTAAAAATATTAAATTCCTAAATTTCAGATTGCATATAAGAGTTGAGCAAAGACAAGTTTAATAAATTTACTCACCTCGCGAGTGTCAACTTTTAACAAAACTTCAAGTTTTACTTATCTTTTTAACGATAATTTAAATTAGTAATTCAAACCCTGAAAAGATGGCAACCACCTTAATTTGTTACGTCGACTTCAAAAAAAGCTTTTTTAACCAAACCATTAAATTTTTTTTTGTTTTTATTTTTATTTATTGTTTTTTATATGAACAAAATTGCAGTTATCTAAAGGTAGACAAAAATGTAAAATAGAATTTATTTGCTTCGTTCTCCATGATTCTCATCCTTTCTAGTCTCCAATGATTTTTGCTTTCACAACTGAAACCTAACTAAGGGCTGGAAGAAAAAATAAAAAAAAAATAGCAAATGCTTATCTTGACATAAAATTCCAGCTCTAGATGGCACATTCACTGCTTCACTGCAAAACTTTGTGTACATTACCATTGACTTCTTGTTCTTATACATTTTTTCAGATGTAAATAAGGTTTTTAGAGAGCAGATAAAGTTCAATTGAGCTTTTCTTCCGTTATAATGTCTGTAAAGGTTTCATATTCAGAATATTGATGTGATTCTGATAAGTGAGCTTCGTTACAGTTGGACCCTGGAAATGGGAAGTGTTCGGGAATCAGGTGTTCAAAGTTATCATGACAAGACTCTGTCCAGTGTCTATCCTCCAAATGGGGATACTTGTTTTGAGGGAGGATTTCCCTTAGTCAATACAACAATCTGTCAACTGAGCGTAAAACATAAATTATGACATCGCGTGGCTGAACTAGTTCAAAATCCTTTTCTTTTTTTTCTTTTTCGGTAAACAAAATCGTTTAATTTGGCTTTTTAACTTATATAATACATCTCTTGAAATTGTATTGCTTCAATTCATGTTTCTATAATCTCGATTGAAAACCTTAATTCCGCCCCTGCGGTATCAATGATCCCCTTAAATTACCTTTTAGGTCTAAATACATAAAATCATCCAAACAGATTTATACCAAGGAAAATCTTGTAAAGTCTTAAACTGAATGTTTTGTAAATTATTTACTTTGTCGTCCATACTTTGAACCCTCTGAATAATATCATAAATCTAATTATTTAGTCTTCTGAGAAATCCAATGAGAAACATTTCCAGGCAAGGTTAACCCTTATCGTACCGATTTTCATTCGGAAAACCATAATACTTTCTGACCAAAACACAAAACCAAATGCCATGTATTTGATTTTATGAAACGCCAGAGAATTACTTCAAATTTGATACCACATTTTATTCCTTCCGAACAACTTGTACACCAGACATAACAGCATCCTTCAGGCAGACAAGAACAAACCAAAAGTATTGCATGTAAATATTTGAAAGCCCTGTCACCTTTATGTTGCTATTAAATTACTTATACAGCTCTGCATACAGAATGCTTTTATTAATTCAGCAATGATACGACTTTTCTGACAATTAATGGCTCCATGGATTTCAGAGAACTTTCATATTTTATGAGTGCACAAAACCGGAAACCACCTGCCTTAAGACTGTTGCAGCCACATTGGCTTTTTCAGCTCGTTTCGAATTCAATATTTCGATGTAAAATTGATGTGAGATTGTGATTGAATGCACCATCTGGTGTGCGACTCATAACTAACAAAAAACTTGATTGCAAACTCAATTTTTAGGATATCGCACATTGAGGCGAGACAAATAAATATTTCATTTGAATAAAAAATAAATATTGAATATAGGATTGGTTTTGGCTGTTTGTCATTCGAAAAATCAATTAATTTATTTTAGAAATATTTGCTTTCTATTTTTGTGATTTTTGTTTTTGTGTTTTCCTTTTTGTGATGTTATGAAAAATCAATTAAATGGTTTGCCTTTAGTTTATGCGATGATAAAAACGTCTTAATTGAATATGGAATAGGAAATAAGTTTTGAATTTTGTTGTCCGGTGTAATTGGTCGCAATGATTTGATTGGAATGAATTAAACTTTGAAATAAATTCTGTGAAACTTGAAACAAGATACAAAAAAGTTAGTTTTAAATTGTTGGATGCAATTACTTTCTAGATGTTGATAGCGAGAAATTCCGTTATGAATTATTATGCATTTTGACGTCATTATTTGAAAGTAATAAGGATTTTAGTGGATAAAAACAGCAGCTATATTAAAAAACGCCTATTCCACACTTATTCCACTGGTCGACTAGCCATAGAATTAACAGAATAAGGGTTAATCCAATGGTCAAAATTACTCATTAAAAGAAATAGTTTGTTTCCGGAATAGTAGTGACGCTTAGCAAAAATTCCCTTTGGATTTGTCGTTATTGTTGATACTTGGCAAAAATTTGTTTTTGTGTTTACTGTTTTTGTGGAAATCGATTGCAACACCATCTACTGAACTGAGAGCAGCTTTTTTACATTTTTGGTATCCCTTCGCTAAATCAACCTCTATGATGGGAAAAGTTAGTAAACGTCAGTTAAGGAAAATTTGTATTGATATCATTTTCCACTTAGTCCACAGAATTAGCGTAAATCCTTCTCTATTCCGTAACTATTTATTGGGCTGCAGGAAGACAAATTCGATGCACGTAGAATTAACCATCCAAAAAATGAGTGCATCAGAAGTTTTAATTAACTAATCCGATGTTTGTCATATTGAAGTTGATAATATGAATTTTGACAGTCACATTTTTCGCAGTGTAGACTTCTAGAGTGACTCAATGAAACAACAAAAGATAGCAAAAAACAACACGTAAGTACTTCAAGGATACTTGAATGTATGTAAAAATTGTTCCTGAATGCCTGATTTTAATGACTTCCCAAAATGTTCTTATTCTTCCGCACTTGATACCACTACTTTAAGGCATCAAAGTGCAAAAAATTACACCGAATATACCTCATTCAAATTTAATCTAGTCCGCCTCTAACTACTCTCAAAACAAACTCATTTACACTCCTGCTAAGGGATTATCCCATAAATTGATTCTGGTGTGAATTGTGACCACATTCCGGCCTCCATTTCCCCCCAAACACTCATAAAAAGGAAAAACTGGGTCTCGGTTATTTATTTTTGTTCTGGGGCAAATTAAGGTCCTGCAAATAATATTTTCTTCCTAGTTCTGCTGGTATCCAAAAACTAAATTGGTCATTACCGCTACCGGTTGGTCGGTCGGTCGGGGGTGATGTGGAGTGGACCCAAGAACATAATTTTTTACTTGAGGAAGAGAGACAGTCTGAATTTTGTTTTGTTTGTTTTTTTTTTTTTATTCGTTCCGGCTTGTGGTGGTTTGAGGGGAGAGATTGAGGGTCAGGTTAATGATTTGCAGAGCACACTTGCAAATATAATTATGGGCCTTACATTCGGATTTAATTACGGAGCCATGTACAATGTGGAGTAACTGCACGAAAGGAAGGGGAGACAAAAATTTCAGCTCAGTTTGTTGTGTGGGCGGAAAAAGGTTGAATTAAATTTTCTAATTAACTTTTTTTTCTTCATATCGTATGCTGAGAAGCTCTTAAGGGAGATAAACATGATATGGGAAGGCTTGGGGGATTTGGGGGTTTGGGGACTTTGGGAGTTAGTCGAGATTATGCTAAGAGCACATTTTTTGTGTTTCTTCGACATTTTTCATGTTCTGAATAATTAATTGAGAAAGATGGTTTTCCTGTAGTTAATACTGTCAAATTGGGAAGTTAGAACAATATGGAGACAGAAAGTAAAATTAAATTTTGAAACTTTACAAATTGATGAACATCATCTCATTCGAAAGGAAGCACTCATTCATAAGAATGTCCTTCAAGCCTAAACCCAAAAGCCACTGACCATCATCTACCTTCATAAAAGTCAGGCATTTGTTACCCTCAAGTGAAGTTTGTTTTGCATGCCCAGTCATCAAACCTTACATTGATTTTGAGCAATAGCTTCCTTATCCTTGTTGGCTCGATAACAGTACAATAGACCTTTTCATCTGAAAATGATTGATTCCTCTGAGGTTAATCTACATGACAGCCCGAATACAATGAACACTACCTGGCTTGAAATGTCTGTGTAGGGACCATCGGTGCCTATCCAACATATTTTTTTCATTGTGCTGTCCTGATCTGCCACAAAAAAAGATGCAAACTAATTCCCCATTAATTCTTCCTCTCTTGACATTTCGGAATGAAATTGTGTGTCTTCATATTTTCTTCTTGCTTCGTCCTTTTTTCCTTCACGACGCACGTTCGACTCCAACACGTTGACAGCCAAACTCTTAAGGCAAACAATTTGTACATTCCATTCCGATGGTTGTTGACATGCAGTCTTTTGTCTTCCCTGCAGTACATATTGGAAGAATTTGTATATGTCTGGTTCACCCTCAAGGGCAGGGAACAATATTGGTTTGATGTACGCATAGATATGAACGTCCTATTCTCATCCATATGAAATCATGTCATTGCTTTAATCTAGAAGCAAGAGTCATTCAAATAGGACAGGAAAGGAATTTGCTTGTTTTAACGAGCACACTACAATCACTTATACGTTGAGTTAGAACGAAGACAGTTAGAATTCAGGTTGAAATTATAGAGAACAGGAGACGAACATGAACATGGATTTGTTTGTTAAGTTAATTGACAAACAAGGCTTAAGGTGTGGTAAGATTGAGAAATTTATGATAGGTGTTTTGACAGTGAGGCAGGTTGTACAAGGACGTGTTTGCCTAGAAGAGAACAAGTGGAGACGTTGCCATCAGGGATACAGCATTTCTGAGACCAACTCAATTCTGGTATTATTGAATTTACCGAAGTAGGAGCTCTTAGATCTTAGATCGTGGTCGTATCGTTATGTTGTTTGGTATTGCCTTTTTGACGGTGTTCTCAGGTCGTCTTCTTTAAAAATGGCAATACCAGTATTTCAGTTTAACATGCATTTTTGAAAACGAGGATAGTAGCAAATACCCCTTACACTCCATCCAGCCTACGCAACTGCAATGATTGATGTAATCAACATAAGTGCCCCGTGCAAATTTGTCAACATTTTAATAGCAAATCACCTTGTATTCCTTTAAATATTTTAACATTGTGCTTAAATTAGAATTAATTGTGCATTCATTATGCAAACTATCAGCTTTCATTGCATGACAGACTTATTCTGTCCTTTTTAGCTGTTTATTAATTTATTCACTAATTAGAAATACGATTTTTGTCTGATTCAAAAGTCAGTTTATTTATTTTTCATTAAAATTAGATTATGTCTAATTACTCCTGCATCAGAAAACACAAGCTTATAACCAGAGCTATGATGAATTCATATGCTAAAAAAAATAAACAACCAAAATGTTAAAAATGTTTTCAAGGACTCTCCTAAGCGGTGATATAATTCTGTTGAAAAATTCATTTTAATTATTTTTAATTTCGAAGTCTATTTGATTTCGGCAGAACAATTTGCATAAAATCTCTCCTAAAAAAAAAACAGCTCCGACAATTTTCGAAAATGTGAAAACGGCCGATTGAAGGTTGAAATTTTTGCCTGTGCAGGAAATTTCAGTCATTGAAAACACAAAACACAAGAGTTCATCTGAGTTCGATTTGATATTGGCCATAAAACTTTATGTAACCTTGAAATGTCGATTCAGGTATTTTCTCTCTAAACTCTATAGTTTTACTGCTAGGAAAGTTGCTTCACACCAACTTTTTTCCGTCCCACGCTGCAGGGGATGTTTCAGCGAAAAGAAAGGAAGTATGATTTAATTTCCGCATTTTTCCTACAAAAAGCAAAACAACTTTTCTATCTTTTAATTGAAAAAACAGTTTTTTTTCATGTTATCTTTCTCTTTTTCTCACTCTTAATACTCCAGTCAAACATATTTATTGTCCAAGTTCTGTATCCCTTTTGTTCGCCCAAGTTCGATGGTGTTAGAGCTACGGTTATGTATTAACTCGGCTGGGGGTCTCTGGAGGGAGATTTATCAACATCACATCCGTATCCGTGCAACAGCAAAATAACATCGCAGCATCCGTTTTTGCCATCGCTCTATAGCTATTTGTGCTTTTCTGTGGTGTTAAGTTCTCGTATTCTGTGTTTTGCTGCATAAAACGTAATTAAACTGAGGACGTTTCGTTTTATTTTGTTCGCTTTAAAAATTTAACAGCATCTGTTGCAAAAAGTAGTGTGTCTCGTCCCCTTTTCTGCTCTGGAATGGATGGAATCAGTCTTATAAATGTGATTGATCAGCAAATTTGATGTCCAGAGCCATTAGAAATTGCGGTTTAAGGCTACTAAATTTGACCTTAAATGCAATTGGTCTGACTCTTAAGTTGATGCGATAAACCAAGAAGTATACAAGTAGGTACTCTTGAAAATAATGAAAACTGTTGCTTTCAGTGAAGCAGAGAATGCGCATAAGGACACCTTTTCTTGTCTGATTTAATGACCAGTTTCTGGCGATGATATGGTTTAATGGCACTGTATAGATAAAAATTCAACGATTCTGGGGAAGTGGCATTTTTTACGACACGAATGATACTTTCGATTACGAAAAGTGGCAATAATTTAATAATTATTATTAATTTTGCCATTGAGATCTGGCCTGAACTACGGTTTTATTTATGGTATGTTTGCGTTAAAATCTCTCTCAGGTTTAAGTACTTCCAATCGTTCTTGAATGGATATACATTATTATTAATTTCTTAATAGCAAAATGGAATGGATAGTGACTTTTGAACAACTTGACCAGAGACTACTTGTGATTTTAATTGCCTTTCCATAAATGAATGAAATAAAGTTCGAAAAGTGACGGTTATAAAAGTATGAGCAATTAACTTTAAGAATCCTTGTCCGGATGGTTATGAAAATTGCTGAGGGAGTGCTTGTAGGAGTTTTTACAAGAAAATATAAAGTATCACATAACTTCCATCGTTGTCATCCTTATTTCTATGAATTATCTAATCCAGCTCTTCCTCCCCGCAACACAAAGAGCAGCCCAATTTAATCCCTTCCGTAACTGGATAAGATGTAGTAAACTCATTTTCTCGAATAGCTTGATTTCCATTTAGTCTAATAGAAGATTCATCGTCCTTGTTCCCACCCACATCTACAGTCTTTAACGACGTCCTTTTTTCTCATTCTAGTTCTTCGACAAATTGGAGGCTCTTTTTGCGCATTTTCCATCTTCCATTGTGTGCCATCAACTGTCAAAGGATAAATGTTATTGTTATCTAAATTTTTCCTTGTTTTACTGTTTTTGTTGTTCTATTTTCTATTTTTCCACTTTTCCGTTCGTTCAATTAACTGAAGTGTTTATTTTTTTTGCTCGTTTTGTCTTTTTCTGTATGTATTACCATGAAAACAACATCAGCCAGGGAGAAGGGAGAAAGGATTGGTGCATTCCATTTTATATGCTCTTGCTACTTGGTCTTGATAGCTTCAAAACAAAAGGATTGTAAGCATCCATCCTTTCTCTACAAAAATGTGTTGGTTTATGGAGAGTATTTGCCTCCGAGCACCTCTCCACCTACTGCATGAATGGCAATAAGGCAATGTCCTTTTTGTCAAGAGTAATAGCTGGTTAGAACATAAAAGCCATATCTATATTACGCATGTGAGTGGGTGTGTGTAGGTTGGAATAGAAAATATCAATATTTTCCTTGTTGATCGGATGTCAAGTGAATTGGCGATGAAGAAAAAAAATAAATCAACAGAGTGTTCTTGTTCATTGGAATTAATCGTCGTTGTTTAACAATTACTTGAGGCTACAACTTTACAGACGATAAAAGGCGTGTTGGATAATCAAATAATATATTTGATTTGATTATCAAACTTGGAAAAGTGTAATTGTCATTGGATTTTTTTCTTTATTTAATAATTTTTTTTATCCTGCCGAAACGTGTTCTCATCCCGATGGGACCATTTTACTTTGAAAAGGAGGTTTGGAACAACATTTATTTAATGCCGATAGAGCCATATAGACACTGACTCACGCAACACAAAAAAAATAACGAACCTTACAACGAAGTACGTTAGAAATATAAAAGCATCGTACGATTTAACGGGGCAAAACAAAAATAGTCATTACATAGTAAGACAGTGACCGGCTCCGCCCCCATTAGTGTTCATTCTCATTCGAACCATTTTGCTGGATGGTCGTTGCTTAGTTTATCTTCCTCAAATATCTTGAAAATTGTCGACCGACTTTCCTTAATGAAATAGAAAACAAGGGTTTGGCTTTGTACAGCCACGGATTTTAACAGTATGATGCATTATACACCCATCAAAGTTTTGAGTACAAAATTTCCAAATCATGTTATAAACCGTCAGCTGTGATCTAACCCCTCTGATTTTTTTTCTGCAAAGGCGCAATGGAATGAAAAACAACTTGTATATTTGATACATCTTTTTCAAGTATAATTTTAGAATCAAGAATATGTTCAACATAAATTACCCTACTTCCAGAAACTTGACAACTCCGGTATCGAGTTTCAATAAGGAAGCAAAAGTTTAAACATTTAAAGCCAGCTGTTTCTATGACAGAAAGGATATCACAATTGACAGTTAAAAGTCTAGTTCCTTTCCTTCCGAACATTTGGTAGAGCAACTTCATAGAGCAATCCCATAATTTAAACTTCAATCATTTGCATCAGGTGTAGAACATAAAATAAATCTCAATTCCACATCAATCTATTCCTGTTTCCAAGGATACCAACTTCATCGGTATAAATTTATCCTCCACTCCGTTGACTATTCAAACAAAACAACTACCAGGTTGGGGAACGTAAATTTGTTCGTGTACAAAGTACAACCATAATCTGAAATACAAAGAAAATTTGCATTCGAGAAAATATAAAAAAACCCTTTTGCAGGTTTTTCCAATTTTCAATATAAGAAAAAAGAAAATTCAAATGACTTCATACGACGCGGCGCGTGGGTGTGTGTTCAGCTTTTTTTGTATCCCTTTTCAATAATCTCAATGCGATTTTTATTACGGCAGTATAACAAAGGATCCTAGGATTAAATGGCAATGCAAAAGCACTCAGGAGTTTATTTTCAAAGTAAAGTGATTTTTTGTTCAGCAAACCTATTCGCTTTGCATTTTCGACCTCTATAGGTAGTCAGTCTGTGCTGCAAAAATTTCATAACAAATACTTACAACCGCAAGGAAATATCATATGAAAATGAGAATATCCTTGGAAAATGCAGGTAGCCAAGCCGTTGAATAGAAATAAAGTTATTTTGTCGGGGCAGGCAGAGCTCCCATGCACAAATTAACTGTAGCCACTTGAAAGGGTAGATTGATGGGCTTTATTTTAACAGGTTTAAAGATGAAAACTTTAAACTGTTTAAGAGTTATATTTCCGAGGCTATTAAACACAAAATTACTCGAGAGTAAATGTAACATGAAGTAGTTCGATTCAATAAAAATCAAATCGGTTGAATACCTCTTCAGTGCCTTGAGAAAAATATCAATTTTCAATTCCGTTCAGCGCCAGCACCATAATGTTTGCGTCGTTGGTGACAGGTGACATAGAGTGAGTGGGGCTAGCAAGTGCCCTTTTTGTGATATCAATTTCTGGAATCAAAAACCAAGCTAGTAGATTTTCAATAGAAATGTCTCTTATTTTTATTTTATAAAAAAATTACTCCTTTTCTTTTTTGCGATTGGGATAGTACTTCGATATTGAATCCTTCTCGAGCACTGAACACCACCACATTGCCTTTGCAGAGTTACAGGAAAGCTTTAACTTTTTATCGTCAAGTGCAAGAATCGAGATTTCTTCTTTTTTCTTCTATTTTCTTTATCCTCGAATCTTCTTCCAAGAGGATCATTGTTTTTAGATTTAAGTGTTTCTCCTGTTGAGTTCGTTTCATTTTCTTATTTTTTTTATTTAATCCCCTGGCGCTTGCATCCTTTTTATTCTTATGTTGGTGAATTTAATGCGTTCCGAGATGGTTGGTACAGAGTGGACCTGACTGGCGGAGTTGCAGTTGAAGATAAATTGTAGAATAGAGAACATTTTCTTACTGCTTTAAGTTAAACGAAGATATTAAGAGGATTCTTAGCGTTTAGATTGAATTTGAAATTTTATCATCTAAGGGGAATAATATTTTAAGGATTGAAGTCTAAAAAGAGGATGAGAGATGCTTAAAATGACGGGATTTTAAAATTTTGAAAAAAAAAAAATTTAAGGGGAATTTATGATGTCTTGTCAAGTCATTTAAGTTTCATCAATTTTATATGACTCCAACAGGACATCATTTTCAAAACATAATTGCCAACCGAACCGCAAAACATTTTAGTGTTCACATGACCATAAACGAATAATTAAAAATTTACTGACTTTTACTGTTGTATAATAAATTGGAAGCGATGGCCTGTAATTAGGACACTCAAATTGACCATTAAAAAAGTTATTTTCAGATATTATTGAGGCTTTGAGGGTTTTCGAGGAGTGGATCACAATTATTAATGTTACAGTATTTGTTTTGGATTTATGACAAAACACATGCATTAATACATACCTAAATTTTTCATGTCAAACATGTGATGTGAATGTCAGAAATGTTGATGGCTTGTGAGACGACTTGACTGGTGATTGTTATGGTTTATGACCATTTTGATGTCAGCAAATGACATTAACAAATTTGAGTTGCCTGTTTGATGACTTAATAATTAAATATCGAATTAATATTGGACTTGTGACCTCGAATAACAAGCAAAAAACAGGTGAATAATTCTTAAATTGAGGAGAGTGTCTAATATATAATACTGTTTTTCTGCATTGCCTTCATCCGCGCCAAAATCGGGGTCCGGATCAAGGGTTCTGCAATTGCTTGTTATTGTAACATCCCGAAAAGTCGTTGACTTCTATTACTATGAAAAATATTTCTTCAGATGAAATAATCCCTTCCGTGTAGCAAAACAAAATAAAAATTATAAAAATTGTACAAATTTCTAAAATCAAAACATTTCAAGAACTCTCGTCCTCGTACGTAAAGACATCTTGACTGGTACACATCTTCTTTTCTTAATTAGATTTATTTTGAAGTGATGTGTGAAGGATCTTACTTGTTCCATAATTAAGACTTAGAGGACCCATAAATTTCTATCTCTTCCTCCGGTTGACGTGTTCCAACGCAATCTAAAAAAGATTTATTACAAGATATTATTTTAAGCTCCTCAGGTTGACGTAATGTTCATATATCTTCTGCTATACCTATGTAGGTATACAAATTCGAACGACATAGATTTTATGCAAAGGATACACTCGCCTTGGTTCTCTATGAAAATCCTTCAAATTCTTATTACGCTCTGAATAACATCACCCAAACATTAAAATCCCCTAGCAGAGCCCAGAGGGCGGGTTTTCCAATGTATGTAAGTTTGTAAGGGTGCATCAAAGCTTATCCGAACTATAGGTGCTCCCTGAGCCTGAACGTCCGCAATCCGTCGATGCTCGTCATGTGTAACGGGTATAGTACATGAACATAACATGGAAATTTGTGCCCAACCTATGAAATTTGTATCGTGACCTTATTTCATAGTCAATGGCTGAATTGAACAGGTGCCCAGGTGGGTTGTTATAACATCTCAAAGGAAAAGGCCTGAAAGGTGGAAATGTAGTTGAATGTAGTTCTAAATTGTTCGACACTAGATTATTGCATGAAGCAACCCGACGTATTGTTGGTCGTCAGCGTCCTCGTCTCCGGTTGGTGAGTGAAAGGACCTCGTTAGGTGTAGAGGCACAGGTTTCGACTTTCAAGTGTAAATAATTTTGTAGAATAGTTAGTCTTGTATGTGTGTAATTTTTTTTTTATTTTCTTTTGACTTTCTCTTTCGTTTTTTGTGGGTGTCTGTGAAAACTTGAATTCATGTGGATTGCACTGAACCCAGGAAAGGTTGATGCATTCTTAAAAACTTGTCGTTTCGTTGAGGTAAAATTGCCAGGTGGCGTTGTGCGGTTAGGTGAAGGATTTTTATTTGTTATGGGACAAAATCTTCATTTAACAATTCCTATTCATGTATTCACTAAATGTAAATTTAAGACCATGTGTTTCAGCGTTCGCTGAAGATGAATTTTTCATACATTCATAAAGCTTGAGATTTGTTTGTCCTTTATCCCATAACATTCTTTTTGGTATTTGTGATTTTCTATAAAAATATATTATTTATAAATTAACCACAATATTGTTTTTCTTTCTTTCAGTCACAGAAAAAGAAATCAGACAATGGTAAGTTGAACTGAGCAGAGCACGACAAATTTGTATAAATTTTTTTTAAATCTAAGAATCAAACCATTTTATTTTAATACTGTCATAAACTAACAAACTACTTTATAAATGATGCAAAATGGTTCTTCCGTGCAATAGGGTTGTGCAATAGGGGGTTCGGAAAATAAAATAAATAATTTTTAAGAGCAAAAAACATTGATTTGAATTTACTGACTCGAAAATTTTGTTTTTAAATTCAGGAAACTGACTGCCGACATCAATTTTTTGAAATGTCTCCTTATTTCTTATTTCATTTCTTTTCATTTCATTTCCTTTTCATTCTTCCTAATTATATTTAAGGCTGAACCCGTACTGAAGCTTTTGCACCAAAACAATGTTTACACGCAAATTCTTGGGCACGATTTTCTGTACAAAAGAAAATTTTAACATCGATATTAAAAAAAAAGCATAGATTTTAGTTTCCAATATTTGTGCATGTTCATTTCGCATTATGAATATTAGCTACATTTCGGTCTCGGTCAAAACTTGGCCAGTGTCGTAAACTCATTAGTTTTCAAAGGGAAAATTGCATGTAATTGTAGGTGCTTTGGTTTTCAAATGGAAAACTGGAAACTTTCAAAACCGGTTATCGAATTTCTTGATGAGAAATTCGGAAAACTCATTGGTTTTAAATCAAAAATTGCATGAAGGTCTTTGGTTTTCAAATTGAAAACTGGAAAATTTCAAAATGGGTTTTCGAAAAGAAAATAGAAGGTTCTTGATGAAAAACTCGGAAATCTCATTGGTTTTCAAAGAGAAATTGGATGAAATTGTAAGTGCATTGATTTTTAAATGGGAAAATGGAAAATTTTTGATTGGGAAGTAGGAAAACTTCACCCATTAAATCAAGATTTTGCATATGACTTAAGCTGCAATGTTTTGTATGCATGTCCGGTAGGGACTCTTTATCCGCCCAATCCTCAATGCATTTTTGTAAAATTTTCACTTTAGATATAGCCTGACTAAAACCAAATTTTTGGGCCAGTCTAATGGGAAAGTCGGCATATAAGGGGGACAATCTAAAGCCATATGGAATTCTGATTTTGTAAAATAGTCAAAACACGACAGAAGAATGAGAATTTTTTGAATTTTTCAACGAAATTTTGCAATGAACTACATGCTTTAATGAAAGTAGAAAGTTAGTTTGTATTCAACTAAATGACGCATTTTAACAATATCTGTGTTAATTTTAATTATTCTGGAAATGCTCTGAAGGGTGGCGGGCGAGCCGAGGTTCGCAGGGTCGGCCAGTTTTTCTATAAAATAAATAAGTAGAGTGGCCGCACAGCTCTTGAAGAGCCAAGGCCTAAGTGGCTTACTCTCATCAACAATTCTCTGAGTGCGTGTGGAGAATTGAATTCTAAAAAAACAGGTGAATTTCCGAGTCTCCCGACAATAGTACTTGTCTTTGGATGACTGAAAATCGAGTGTCCGGACGTTCTCCATATCTATTTTTCTGTTAAGTGTTGAGTATAGAGGGAACCATTTTCTTCATCGGTAGTTATTTCCTGATTGCTTGGTATCCAATAACTTAAAAAATAATTACTAGTTAATGTTGATTCAGACAAAATATAAAAAACCGGGACCAGTATACGGACGATAAAAACAGAGTCTCCGTACGATTTTGAAACTACTTCACCACTCTCCTGTTTTCTTTCTGAATTTGAATTTGTAATACTTCCATGTTCAAATGTACCAAAATCTCCGTGAAAGGGAACGAAGCCTTCAACACTTAACTGAGATATACTGAATTTTGTGCACATAAAACTTTGATAGGGGTGAAACGTAAATAAATATGCTGATCGTCTATTTGGTTTCTGTTTGTTTTTTTTTCTTGTATGCATTTCAATACAAAATACAGCTTTTATTTTAAATAAATAGATAAATGGAGTAAAGAAACTGGTTTTATTATTCCCATGTTCAGGTTTCGGTGAAAAGGAAAATATTTCCTTAAATTGTCGATATTTCTCCATCGAGAAATCACTCAAGTTATTTCAAAATATTGTCTGACAAAGAAAAAATAATGATAGTAAAATTTTAACATCGGAACAAAAAGTCTACCCAGTCTCTGGACGATTGAAATCTAGTCTCCGGACAATTGAAAACTAAATTCTTGTCTTACTTCTTAAGTCTATTAGAGGGATGATAAGATCAAGGAAATGGGACACTTCGAAAAAGAATTTGAACATAGAATAAAAAAAAATAAAATAAAATCTTGGAACTAGACTAGAATTTCGCTATATTTGGGACTAGTGCTCGGACACTGAAAAAATCAGTTTAAAAAGCCAGAAACTAAATGTTTCGCTTTACGTTTTGGAAGTTCATTACATTTTCATTGAAACGAACTGCATTTGATTACAAGACCGCACGAAACTATTCCCAGTATATTTTCCAAGGTCTTCCACTATTTTCTTGCTAAAAAAATAGCAAGGCTGCAGCAAAACGATCCATTACTTTTCCGTTATACCTTCGATCGTTTTGAAATGTGTATGTGAAAAATGTTATTGATATTTATTATTATCGAAGAATAAACTGAGTCTATTCAAAATCAGAGTCAAAAACAAAGGCCGTGAAAAGAACGTTTGAGCTATCGTTCCTATTTGCGTATTTTCCAAAGAGGAAGAATGTATCATGCGTGAAATGATAAGCTGAGATGTAAACTCCTGTCAGCACAACTCTACTGAACAAACGTTGGCTTTCACCCTGTCTTTGATACACACGGTAGTGGATCGAAGAATGAACTGAGAACAATCAAGCCTTTGAAATCAACGGTCAACGGAGCTGTTACTCCTGTTTTCCAGAAGGGAAAATACACAAAATGTCGGTCGGAAAAATATCGGATCGGGGAAGGCCTGGTCTGACCGTTGGAATATATATTTTGAGTAAACAATTCCCATGGCAAAATAAATGCCGTCTCCAATTTCGAAACTAGAAGTTTTGAATGGAAAAAGTAAAAAAAAGCTTCAAATTGCTTGTACCTTAAGTAAAATATCATTAAAAACCAAAACCACTCAAGCTCTGAAATTCTAAAATAACCAATGGAAAAACTTTTCTTAATTCCGTCCATAAAGAATTCTTAAAACTCCTTGGAAAGTTTTTTTCCTCAATTTTCAATTCCCCTAACTTTTATTTCCTTCTTTTTCAATTTTTTTTTTCTTTCAGGCACAAAGGTTTTCTAAAAGACTGTCCGAACGGTTTACTGACAGAACAAGTAAGTAAGAAAATCACTCCCTATAACAACCTCCAAAATCCCAGGCAATAAGTCATTTTATCCTCCCCTGTTATTTTGAATGTTTCAATTTCACACTTCACCTGTCAGTCGATTCCCATCACACTTTATCCCCCACCCAGCTAAGAAAGAAAAAAATCCCCCATTCATTAGAAAGACAAACATTGTTCAAAAACACTCACGCCCCACCAGTAAACACTAAAGACCCCCAAGGCCAACGGCAGGTTCATTAGATATTTACCTTACCCATCATCAACGCTACTGCCATCTCCAACCCCCTCATAAATCTCCTCCAAAGTCCAAAGTAAAATATGTATTCAAATCAAAATAATTAAAATTTTTCATCATTTATTACTTAACTTGCTCTTCTTCTTTTCTTCTTTGTTCTAATTGTTATCTCCATTCGCTGCTTTTTTCCTGTTTCTTTCCATGGCTTTGCTGGAACATCTTTAACTTCCATCTTGGGTATTAAATTTCGTTTCTCCTGCTCGAAAAAAACATAAAATATCCCCGGGCAAATGATGGCGGCGCGGCACCACAACATTTATCCTTGGGGACATAAACCGACACAACTCATCTCTGACGTTTGTCCCACGCTGCTGCTGCCGTGTGCGTGTTATTTAATGCCCCCCTCCTTCCACAATGCTGCTGATGATGATGATACTGATGACTCTGTGGCATTTCTGGATTTAATGTGCGCCGCTGCTTATTTGTGTGTTTTGTTGTTGTTTTTTTTTCTTCCACCGTTTTTTAGGGTTTTATCAAAATTTACAAACAGTTCTTCCCACAAGGAGATCCCAGCAAATTTGCCTCACTTGTGTTTAGGGTTTTTGACGAGAACAACGTAAGTATAACATGAATCATAAAACCGCCCACCAAATATAAAACATCTTACAACAAGTACCATCACTGCTGAACGAAAAAAAAAAAAAAACAAACAACACCGACACACTTTTGCTTTTGGTCTTGATCCTTCGCCATTGCCATGCTGACGAGTCAAAGTGAAAGAGAGCCAACGTTTTTGGGAGGACGATGATGATGATGAGGAGAAGTAGATTTTTTTGAAAGTTTTTTTTTTTTATTTATTTGAGGGAATTTTGGAATTAGTATAGAACAGCGCAGCGGGGCGAGCGAATGTAATATAATAGAGTTAATGAAAATTTGTGGCAGATTAGTTTGCGGGTTGTGAAGGAGGATATTAAAATAAAAACAAAAATACCATGCCGTAGATGACGAAAGTGGCTTTTATAGGATTTAATTTTGGCATGTTAAGGGGTTTTTATTTGGCAGGAGGATCAAGGTAGGGTAGAAGAATATATTAATAGCGGCGGATGGTGTTTTAAGGAAGAAAACGTGATACGTAATTAAATATTCCAAAAATGGATAATACAATTAGGATGCGACTTTGCAAAATTGTTGAGGAAGAGGTTTAAAGTGGAGTAAATAAAAATATGACATTGCAATTCAGGCAGTCGGATTGTTTTTAAAGCTTTCTTTTCGAATCATGAATAATAGGTCGAAAATCCGGTTCCTGTCTATGGAATAGAGAGTACCCTAAATAATAATAAAAAATGAACGCTGAAATGGAACGACCTTACTAGCTGATTCAGCAAACGTTGTGTTTTTATATATGTATATAAAAATCTCATGCAAATCCGTTGAAGACTCACTTCTTTTGTAGCAGTGGACTGTTTGTCACCAAATTTTGAGCGAATATTCGGGTTAAGGCGTTATTGGAGTTTAAGTATTTTGTACGAAGCCATCATTCATGACAAGGGAAGCGGGTAGTAGGTTAGCGCTCTAGCGGATAGCAGGACGACGACGGGTAGCTGGTATCGGATAGAGGGTAGCGGGTAGCGGGTAGCGATTACCAGTTAAGCGGGTGACGTGTGGAAGTATTGCGTAGCGATTTATATGGTAGAGGTAGCTTGGTATAATGGGGTAGCAATAAGAATCGCAATAGACAATGATCAAATAACATTGCTAACATTATTGGACTTTTTAAAGGCCTTTGACACCGTTAGTCAACCAATTCTCTGTCAATAGAAATAGTTTTGGTTTTTCCCTAGAATCTTGTAAGCTGGTTTATTCGTACCTTAACGGAAGACAACAATGCGTGGTAGCAAATGAACAGTCTTCCACCTTTCTAAACGTTCTTGCTAGAGTGCCTCAAGGATCTATCCTCGGACCTATCCTTTTCTCACTATATGTGAACGAGCTGCCACGTGTTGTTAAAAACTGTAAGATTCATCTTTATGCCGATGATGTGCAGCTGTTTATAAGTCGTCACTTTGCAGCAAAGAATAAAGCCGTGGCTTTGATGAACGAGGACCTACACCGCATTCTGCAATGGTCAAAAAGGAATCGTCTTTGCTTAAATCCTCTCAAATCAACAGCACTTCCGATTCATCGTAAAGCCTTTGATCTGTCGGGCCTTAACCCCTCAAAGTTAGTAGGCGAAATAATCGATTATGTCAGCACAGCTCGGAACCTAGGACTTATCTTCAACCGCACACTTACATGGAATGACCACCTTCATAGTGTATTGGAAAAGTCTATGGTATTCTTCGCGCTCTTCAGGTTACTCGAAGTTTCACCCCAACAAAAACTAAATTAATGCTTGCCAAAACCCTCTTGCTACCAATTATGCTATATTCATGTGAAGTTTTTTGTAATTTGGACTCTGCTTCTAGCCGTAAATTAAATGTTGCATATAATAACATTACCCGCTATGTTTTTAATCTGCGACGGTATGACCACGTATCCAATTTTGTGCCACGTATTTCTGGTTGCAGTCTAGACAATTTAATAAACTTCCGATCGCTTTGTTACCTGCACGAAATCATTCAAACCCGACAACCGGATTATCTATATTGCAAGCAGAACTTCCCCAGTTCTACAAGAACATTTGTACTCATACAACCTCGTTTTAATTATCTTGTTACTGAGCGTCAATTTTTTGTCCACGTTACGCGCCTTTGGAACTCCCTCCCTCTTGCGATGAGAAGTACAAGAAGCGTGAAACAGTTTCGAAGTTTAGTTTTCAATTATTTGGCAAATCATTGATTAGGCAGGGCCTTATTTATTTTGTTTATCTTTTTCTTTCGTATTATTTGTGAATATTTATAATATAACGTTAATTTTCCTTTTTCTTATGTTTTTTTTTTTGTTTTCTTCTATTTAGTTTAAATAAATTAAAAATCCAAATTAATTTAAAGGCTGCAAAACTTTATAAGACTATGTCATACTTTGTAAGCGATTTTGAAATAAACAGTAAACAAACAATAAACAGCCATTTTTCTGAGGGAAAGCTAAGAAATGCAAGGAAACTTTATAGACAAAAACAAAATTACTTTTGATTAGCTGGCCCAACAATCGTCGTTCAACGAAACATTGTAAACTTTTTGATGTTGTTGATGATTTAATTGGTAATGGTGAATATGTTGAAAACTGCTACAGTTGTTTGTATTTGTATTCAATTGAAGATAAATTGAAGATACTCTGTGCATTTTTCTTTTCACCAAAATCATCTACGCATTCTGTTTGTGATTGATCGGATCACTAGCCGATTTTTGCCAAAGCTTAAAGTTTTAGATGAATGTGAGATAGGAACGATATACAGCTCTGATTATTAAAAAAAAAAAAATTACTAAATTTAAGTTAAAGTTTAGTTAGTCTTTCTCTTAAAACTTATTTTAAATGAACCAAATTCAAATTTCCGTTTTATTTTTCCCTCCCATCTCGATGAACCTTTTAGGCTTCCACAGCCATTAAGTTAAAACGACATTCAAATAAGCAAACAAAAGAGTAATCTATCCTTTCATGAGTAGAGCAATTCAAAAGAAATTGAATTTAAATCATTAAAAAAAAAAAAATTATTAGTCTCGACATATAGCAAGGATAGAGTGTAAGTAGATTTTGAAATTCGAAACCGTTTTTAGCCGATCACTAGGCTAGTTAGTGTTTGTCTTACGCATCTACTAAAACCACTTTTCTTTTTACGTGTC
>CAKKXW010000001.1:10962567-10974132 GCA_920937365.1 Sphaerophoria rueppellii
TACCAACTCATAATCCAAAGTATAAACAAAAAAAAATTAGCTTCTCTTTGTTGAAAATATAAAATTAAACTTCCTGAGAAGATTAAGGTTTGTCCTTGAAAATGGCAATGGAGTCAATCAACAAGTCTGTAGATAAATTCGATTTCGAAGAAAAAAGAATACGCTCAGCAATACTTGAAAAAAAAACGTTAGATTTTGACAAAAAAAAAATCAGTTAATCGCGGAAGAGTGTAAAAAGTAGATTGTACATTTTAAATCCTATCTTCAACGAAAAAAGAACTTATAAAAATAAATTAGTAACAAAAAAAAAATGGTTCAAAAGCCGGGTCTAGATAAAGAAAGGTGCGTTTGGCATAATTCTGTCTAAAAAGAAATTTGAAAAAAATAAAACAATTTTCTTCCATAAATGACATCTTCTGTATAGAAAATAATCCGTTAAAATTATAACACAAATTAATCTCAAATTAAAATTCTTAACAATTTAAAAAAAGTGTTTATTAATTGACAAATAAAAATTTACTGTTTCCACTTCAATTTCATCGTTTAAACATATTTGGTTGCAATTCATTATTTAATTTTTATCTCCCGTCTTGTCTGTTCTCTAAATAGCAATCAAAATCTTTGTTTAAAAGAAACGGTACCTAAACGGTCTCTTGTGACATCCGATTCACTTTTATTCAGTTGAATTCTTCATTCTTAGAAATATATACAAACAAATATTAAACCTTAATCAAATATCTTAAAATATTACCTTGAAAATAAATCAAATTTTTTATGAACCTACCTTAAAATTAAATAAATAAACTTACTTATTAAAAGTAATTAAAAATAATTCGCTCGCGTTCAAGTAAAATGAAAATTTAAATAATATTCTAAATAATACACCACCACACAGACACAGAAAACACTTATATAGGAATATTATAATTGAAATTAAAACCAAGAATAAATGATACTTTTTTTGGTTAAAATTTAAGGCGCTGTAAATTATACGATTCTCATAATAAACTTTCCGTAGAATTTTCTTAAACGAAAACGAATGACAAATATTTAGAATTAAAAACAATAATTACTTAAATAAAACTACAAATAGCTTACAAAAAAATAAATCTTTCATATTTTGGAAAAATAAACACTTTTGAAGAAAATAAAATCAAAATTATTAAATTAAACATGGAAAAGTGAATTTTTTCTTTAAATAAATTAATTAGGTAAAAAATCAAGAAAAAGTGTTTTCTACCAATGTTGTCGATGTTTTATTGTTTTGTTTTGTTCAAAATTTTTAAATTGGTTGTTGAACATTTTTTTTCATACATGTTTTCTGTTTTATATATTGGAATGCTTGTTTGGTGATTAATTATAAAAAAAATATTTTCACATAATTATCCATTTGATATGAGTTATGCACAAGTTTTTCGAAAGTTTTGAATTATGGTCAACTATTTAATTTCAATGTCGATATCGCATGTTTTTTTAAATTGAATTCTGCAACTTTTAATCTTTTTATAGCATGCACACAAAATTTTGTCACTTTAAGAATACTTCTTCTCCATTTTTTTCCTTCTTCAATAACAATTGGGCACTTATTTTTTTTAACATGCCACACATTTTTTGCCTTATAAAATGAAAAAAAAAACAAGATCTGAAGCAGCAAAACACAATTCTTCACACGACATGACTACAACAAATTTCTATCTCTTCCAAAACAGCTAAGAAAACAATATGAAGCCTACAAATCTTCAAATAAAATTTAAACACCTTAATGTAGTAAAATATACCATCATTCTGATTTAATTTCTTTTCTATATGTGGTTCAGCTTTATTATATACCAAAAACTATATTTAAAAATATAAAAAAATATAATTATAACCAATAAAAATATTTACCTTGTTTTCAAGTTGTTTTATTTTGTCTTAAAAATAATGTATCAAACATACAAACAAATACATTATTCCTAATGTATTGCATTTTTGATATTATTTTTTTTATATTTTGTATATATTAAATAATAAACCATGTATTTTAATTTCTTGTGTAATTTTATTCTATATACAAAAAATATGATATCGTATTTATTATCCTATCTTTCGCCTCTTGATTGAATAAAACGCTTAAAAATATTGTAAACACAATTTTTTAATTTTCCTTATGAGTTTAAATATTTTTGAATTGTTTTGTAAATTTTTTTCTGTGATAAATGATAAAAATAATATTGCAGTCAATCATTGCTAAAAAAAATTAAAGAAAATGTTTTTAACAATTCAAAAATTCTATTTTTCTTTCAAGATTATTATAATTGGCTCAATTTTGCTCATGAAAATCTTCCTTTAGCAACTTCGCTTGAAATTTCTTTGTAACAAGTATTTTGAAATTTTTTAATAAAACGGAAAATGAGTTTTAATAGCGGCTGCAAATCATTTTAATGATACAAAAATTATAGAGGGTTCTTTAAACACATACATGACCTGCTATATTTGCTGCTCAAAAAATGAAATTGCATTCAATTCCAGAAAAACGAATGACCCGCTATTTTAAAAGCTTTAGTCATGCCTTCTATAAATTTACGCTAAACTATTTCACGTTGAGCTTTCTGGTCTCCAAAATCACATATTTTCTAATGTCAAAGAGCATTGCTAATTTTTGGCATAATGAAATCTCATTTTTTACAAGACCGAAAAAAAGTCGACTTGGAATGATTTCAGGTGTCTTTTTCAAAAGTAAACATACATTTTGTTTCATCAAACACCACCTCCCCTCAAACAATTCGCCCGTAATACTCGTGCTTCTAGAAATGCCCATCAGTTTACCCTCGAGCCCAGCTTCGGACGTATCCTCAAGTATAGGGAATCATTTAGCCGTATTACGCGAATGTGGAACTCTCTTCCACACTCTGTCTTTCCCAGTCAGTACACCGACACCCCTTCCCTCTTCCTTATGCACTCACTCTATCTCTGGCATAAAAAGGGTATAAGAATCTCTTGAGTTGGTGTAAATTATAAACAAAAAACCTTTTAAGCGAAAAAAAACATTTGTTACAAATTGATTGAAAAAACGCAGCTCTTAAAATTTTCTACGTACTATAAATGCTAAAAAATAATATTTTGCACGCCTTAAAAATTAATAATAATGCTCTATCGTAATGAATTTTTGTGTGTGTACAATTTAAAATCTATTTGAGAATTTTTTCTTCGATAAATTACTATTTTCGAGGCCTTTTTATACCTATTTAATTAAAAAATTTAAAAATATTAAACAAAAATGTAAAATTGAAATTTATAATAAAATTTCTAAGCATTAGAAACAGCATTGACATCCATCCAAACATTTTCTTTTATTAGTTCTTGTGCATCTTCAAGATATTACATAAACCATTTAACACAACAAAATAACCCAAGATACTGTTATAATTGTTAAAAATATCAAAACCCATCAAACTTTGCTCCGACAGTTGAATATCAATTCCAAAAAGGTTAAAATAAGTTATTTCGATTTCCAGCACTGTTGAAAATATTTCACACACAAAAATGCACAAATTTACTAAAAACTTAACACGATAAAAATAACTTAAATTTCTAAACACACAAAAACAAATAAAACGAAAAAAAAACAAAGTAAATAATTTACTTTAATTAGTTTTTTTTATTTTTAAGCTTAAATTAAATATCAAAAAGCAATGAAATAATATTTAAGTCGTCTCACCTCAAACCCTCACTGAAATTCTTCTTACAAAACACCAAATAAAACAAATAGTAAGCTTACTTTTAATTAACAAAAATTAAATATAATAAAAGAAATTAATTTTATTATTTTGCTTAAGGTCAAACCTCTGCAAACAGTTTAGCAAAAAAAAAATCAATTATATAGGTATACAAAACTTATGTAAATATAAAAAATATACATACATAAATCTTAAGTTATATTATAAATTATAAATAAGAAATAATCTTGTATCTATCTTAATAAATATAAAAATAAAATTTTGAAAAGTCTTTGAGCGAAAAAAAAATGTTTTATTATTTTCTGCTTACAATTAACAACAAAGTGTTATTATGAAAAATAGTTATAATATCGAGGACAGTCCTATTCTAAGCAATATTATTAACAACAAGAATAAAACAAATATTAGTGATAAATTATTTAAAATATTTATAAAACATTGGATATACAGTTGCAAAAAACACAATACAAAACTTTCAAATAAAATTCAATATTAATTTAAATAAACAAAGTGTAAAAAGCATTTATACATTGTAAAAATATTAAAACAACCGAATTATATAATAACTTGTGAAATTATTACAAACAAAAATTCTTACATCAATAATAAAAAATAATATACAACACATTATATATTTTATGAATTTTTAAATGAAAAAAAAAAAACAAAATACTAAAAATTAAATAAACCGAAAAAATTATACATATAAAAATATGCAATATGTTATAAGAACAAATAAATTCACATGCATAAGCATAGCGCAGACAAAACAAATATAGCCTTACAATAAAGTTTAATTTTAATTTAATTTAAAACATTAAATTTTCGATAAAAAAAATTGCAATATTTTAAGAAATCAAACAATAAACCATTTAAAACTGCAGCTATTGATTGTGAGAATTACAAATTACAAAATAAAATTAAACAATAAAAAAAGAAACACGGTTTTATTTTTAAAATATTGTACAGATAAGATTAAAACAAATTAATAAAAGGATTAAAAGGACACTTGCTTAAACAATTTTAATCATTGTTTAAAGAGAAATAAATTAATAAAGTTAAATTTTTAATTTTGTCATTTTTTAAGAGAAAAGTTAACAACATAAAATTATTATTGATGAAAAGAGTTGTCAGCAAGATTATTACGTAAAATCATAACAAACAAATAATAATAATAATTTATTATGTATGTGTGCCGTTTATTAATTAAAAAAAGTGAAAAATCCAAATTATGCATTTTTAATTTTTTTTTAAATTTCAGGAATGCTGTTTAATGTTGTAAGTACAAGTTCTATGAAATTTTTGTATCAGTGTTGAGGAAAGAATTAATATTTATGAAAGCAAGTTTCTGAGCGGCCGATATCTATTATTGGTTCCCTCAGCATGTGCAATTAAAAATAAACGAGTTGTTATTTGGAGCATTTTTTTCCTTACTGGTAAATAATTTTCCCACACTTTTCGAATGAGTGTTTTGGTTTATTAAATCTATAAATAACTCACACACTCGATGCAAGAATACTCACAAAATTATACGCAATTCAACTTAAAAAAAAAAATATTAACAGATGACATTCCTTAGAATGAGTTCACTCTTGTTGCATGGTTTTGCTTTTTGACACTTATGAGCGCTATGAGTACAACACATGGCAGAGGGTCAAAGAGGATGTTTTTGTGTGAATATCAAAAATATTTTTTTTATTTTGCGGTATTACAATATTTTTAATTTTAATGTTCAAAAATTATAAACAAACATTTATTAAAGCAAAATTAATAAACAGAGAATAGCGAAGGTTTAAACCTTATTCGGTGGACTAAGTTAAAACTGCAATTTATAAAATAATACTTCACTTAACTGATGTTTACCAACAAGGAATACAAAAACGACTTGTCCGTCAGCTCATTAGATGGCGTAACAATCGAATCGATTGCCATGCATAGCAAAGACAACAGCAAATCAAGGTACAAACAACAACAACGGTAAACATCACGAAACCACGCCTCACTCCCTATTCCAGGAACAAATTATTTCTATTAATGAAACATTTTAACCCAGATTATCTCTAAAATTATGCTTGTTAAAGAATTAGTTTTTTTCTGAATAATCTAATCATTTAAAACGAGTGATAACATTAGATCTCGTTGGGCCTTAAAGTCTATAAACAGATCATATTGTTGGGATGATACATTTTAGACATTTTTTCCATCGCTTGTCGACTTGCATTCATCATCAAACAGTTGCTCAGATTTCTGCGACTTCTGCCTAAGGCCTCGGCCACGCAGTAGGCCTCCGATCTTAATAGGTAAATCGGATGAACACCAAATCGTCTTCTTTTTTGTATATGTTTAAGTAATTTGTACACATACAAACGATTTTCCGACAGTAAAATTCGGCGAACTGTTCTTGACAACTGCATTTTAACTACCAATCGCTCAAAAGCAGTCGCTCAGTGCCTTGCCATACGTCGCTTAGAGCTGCCACTCAGCCGCTAGCCGCTCAGCCGCTTACTGCGTGGCCGAGGCCTTAGGTGGAGTCTCAGAGAATTCAGTCACTGACATTTTCATAAAGAACAATTATTATGATCCAGCGTGAAATGATGCCTTATCGTAAGCTGTTTTCGATAAGAAATAATGTCTCCCTCATTAATCTCCAATATTAATTCCTTAAACTTAGACCGTAGGATCCAAGTTTGGAAATAAAAATCTCAACGACCCGCTTATCACCCTCAGATGCCTTCCTAGATTGAAACAGTTAAAATCTTTAACGACCTTCTTATCACAACAAAACCAAACTATTTATAGCCCACAAGATACGCCATGGATCCTTAAGTGCGTGTGCGAGAGTATCTTTCGATCCGAATCTGTTTGTTTATATTAAGACTTCAAAAATAGTCCAGAAAAATGCGCAACATGTGTTCCGCCAGAGAGATATAACCAACCAATTGATTGCGTTCAAAAATAAAATCAACAAAAATAATTATCTCCCGAATGCCGATAAATAAAAATTTTCTCTTCAAGTTGAATGCTCATCATCTCGGCCATTGGTATTTGATTTTTGATTTTTCAATATTTTCGAATATAAGAACTTTTTGTTTCAATTTATACAAACAATCAAAAATGTTTTGTTTTTGAATTTTATTTTTGAGAGCGCAAAGTGGCTCCCATGGTCTATTTTTGGCGCAGCCAGTGTGTTCGATTTTAAATTGAGTGTATACAGTGTAGCAGAGAACTCGGTGGCTGGGAAGATGAGGAGTGTGTGTTTGTTACAAAAACGGGCGGCATAGGCAAGAAGGCCAGGCAAGGCATGCCACTGTAGATACTACTTTGTGTATTTATAGACACTTTGTATAATTCGAAGATATTTACAGATTCTTTGCATCCATATGTTAGTCGGAAAAAAAACCATCACTATAGTTGTTGGCAGTGAATTTTTTTGTTTGGAGTTTTTGAGTTCCATCGAATTTTCCTTTCTCGAAACGCACTTGTGAAACGACTGCGAACACTGAAGACCTAAAAAAAGATTATGAAGTTGAAGCCATGTGAAAAGGGTGCACACACAATACGTATTTATCATTTTCGAGCGGGAAATCTGAATTTGGAAATATTATAATTTTCGTTGTTTCGAAATTCGAGGACGTATAAGGAAGGAATCACTTGTGGTGGCCAAATCAGTCTGTCAGTTGCTGGATCAGTGAGCGGATCAGAGAAGAGAGTCTTGAGGAAAATGTTCAAACACACAGTGACAATGGATAGTTACGGAGAAAGGACAATAATACGTAATCCGGCTTCAATATTGACGGAGAGAAGGATAACTGCTGATCAGATTTTGCATTTGTGCAGGCTATTGGCAGATCAGTCGAGAGCTGTAAGTCTTAAGACCAATTTTTACCACTGGACTTTTATTTTTTATGAATTTGTGTTGTAGAAATCCTTTGATCGAAGAAAAATCGATGACGATTGCAGCAGTTCAATGGAAATTCAAAGTGAAGACATAACAAGCAGCCGATCACCGGAACAGGAAATTTATGACGACAGAGTTAATTATAGCGCAGAGTGCACTCAGCAGGAGAGAATTCTAGCCGACAGCAATGTTGATCAGTGTAATGTTGTCCAAACGACAACAGCAGTGACATCAACAAAACAAGTGAAAAAGGATATTTTGAATAAAATACGAAATCAAATATTCGAAAGGAAACGTCAGAAACTCGCGACTGTGCAGAAACGAACTGTCAGTAGTGCCGTTTGGCGACCTTGGTGAATGAAAACAAACACCAACTTTTAGTGTTGCTCTCTTTGCTATAATGGTGGGTGATATACGAAATTTGTGTTTTGTGAGTTAAGAAATAAAAAAGACATTTGTACATAAACATAGCATTTTAGGTAAACAAATGAGTTCTTCCAAATTTTCCAAAGAATTAATTGTTATTTCTAAGAAATTTAGTTAAGTGTTTTTTTTTTTTTATTTTCCAAAATGAAAGTCTTTAAATAAAATAAAATCTAAACAGAAAGAAATGAGTTTTCAATGAAAATCGTTGTTATGTAGTTCAACTTGTCGAAAACAAATAAATTGAAAGGAAGCGTCATGCTTACAGTTGAGATATGAATGCACAAATTGTCGAACGTTGAATACAAGTTCAAAGTAAACACTTCTAAGATTCAACAACTCAATTTAACAAGTTGGGCCTTAAAAATCGTTTGTAGTTCTATAGGTTATATTTACAGGAGGTAACGCTATCGTGACTAAAAAGAAGAAAAATAAGAAGGCATTGACGAGCAACAAATGATAAACCTATTCAGATGAGTCACACATTTTCTTTTATTAAATTTTTCGACTGTTAATAAAAATTAAGATAAAGCTAAGAACTAGGAAAAATGTTCTTTCTTTTGACATCATTAAGGGAAACTCAAGAGGTATCTCATTGTATGTATAAATCGGTTCAGTGACTTTTGATTTCCTATAAAAAACTTCCTTTCACACTCATTTCACCCTAAATGTCTTTTCTATACGAACGTTTACTGACATTTAAAGGAAAAGAGATAGACAATCTTAATGTCGGACACTAAGCTGGTAGATATGATTGCTTTCTTGTCTTGTTTGATTTTTCGTTCGTCCTGAAAAGATCATTTTTTAATGGAAGAGAATACATACCGGATACCGCGTCCAATTTTATTTATAAAAAAAGGAAAACAATCGAAGTATCCTCCATATAGCATGAACAATCTGGAACTCACTGATTTGATTTCACAAAAAAAATCTATTCCATAGATATGAATTAATTGAACGAAGAGTTATTTTGCTTCGTTCTCCA
Organism: Sphaerophoria rueppellii; assembly: GCA_920937365.1. Classification (NCBI taxonomy): domain Eukaryota; kingdom Metazoa; phylum Arthropoda; class Insecta; order Diptera; family Syrphidae; genus Sphaerophoria; species Sphaerophoria rueppellii. Next base: position 10,971,593 of record CAKKXW010000001.1, read on the forward strand.
TGATTCTCATCATTTCGTGTCTCTTAAAATTTCTGTTTTTTCAAAATGGTGTAGCCGAATTCAGGGTTGTTTGGATCGAAAAAGGAAGGTATCAGATTTTGACTTCCCAAAATCTCATAACTTTGAGCGACGAAAAGGAGTAGATATTCTAGAAAACTCGAAGCCGTCATATCAATTCTTACATCAATCCTCATTCTTTCCGGGAATCTCTTGTGGGTGTGAAATAAACTCTTCTGACATTTTGTCAATCCTAACACAAAAGCTAGAGCGCCTAATTAATTCCGTCGACGTCTTCGTTGTACTTATTTACATCATGCTCTGTATACACAATGTCTTCTTTGTAATTGATTTCAATCAAATCTTTCTCGCTCATTTCCCGCGCACTTGCATCGTTTTCTGCGAAAAAAAAACTTCAATTCTTGTTTGTTATTTTGTGACAATTGCATTAACAATCACAAGCCTGATTAAGGAATTAGGCGCATGAAGTGACAAACAAAAGATTTAACCGTCAAAAGGTACTCTGCTGTGCGCTTCGCTGTTGACTTGGCAGGGTACACCGGCTGTTAAGTTGATTTGAATTAGTTTTTTTTTCCGAAAGCAAGTGCAGCGGTTCACATAACATACAGGCAGGTGGCGATGGCGGCGACAGAAATTACTAGGAAAACCGCCCGGCAGTGTTTGAATAGTCACTTTTGAGATGTGGCAGTTGAATTGATATAATGTGGCGGTGTGTGCTTTTAACAAAACACCTTTGTGACATAAATTGTCGCAAGCATACTAAATTTTCGAGCCTTTCTTATGGTGGGAGTTATGGGTGCAGCCAGCGGGGCATAAAATCAAGCTCGTACACTAAGTCCCACGATCTAAACATGAGTTGCTGACGAATGTGTTAATTTACACGAATGTGCGGTGTGGTAAATTTTAATCGCTTCAATTCAGTCTTGACTTCTTCAGTTTGCTGAGACTCTTGCTGGGTTATTTTATGGTACCACAAGTTGTGGGTTGATTCATCTAACACTCATACTCGTGACATGAGCCTTTGTTGCATGCGATAACATGATTTGGGTGTGCTTAATCTTTATGAACTGAACACGCGACTTTTATAACTTCCGTGTTTCTGTGTTTTGTGTGTTTAGATGGAAAAAAAGAACAGGAAAAGTATAAGATTCATAAAAAGCGGCCACGAAGCAATTTCACAAGACGGTTTGTTTATTTTTGTTGCCCCTTTTCTTTTTTTTTATTCCAAGATGGTTATTATGAACCATTTTGTTGTGGAGATAAGAGATTAATAACGGTAGCAAACGATTCTTGTTAACAATAAATATAATATATGCTTACATGTCGATGGGAGAGGGCTTAGTATGAGGCACGGAACATCTAATAAGAACCTTGTAAAATTTTCAATAAAATACCAGCGCACGTTTAATAGTCTTTTTGAGGCCTCCTAAACAAGTCGATTGTTACAAAATGGAAACAAGCAAATTGGTGCTCATTTAGATAATTCACGAGGTTTGACAAAAGCCTGGCTTTTCATAATAAATTCTATTGAACGGCTGCTTTCCAACCCCACTCACTCATTTTTTCACATTGAAGCATTACGATTTTAATCGTTTCCGCTCTCGTTTATTAGTTTGAAAAAAGAAATTATTTCAATGCCTTATTTATGTTCGTCCATCACATTTGCTACAGTCTAGCTATCTTGAATTTTCTCGAGAACACAAACATAAAACTAAAAATGGAATGAAAATTTAATAAAAAAGAAAAACACATCTTATATGGAAAATAAAGAGACTATAGCTGCTCCGTTTGTAGCAATAATTGTATTCCAATACTTTTTATGTGTTTTCGATTGTTTTATTTTTTTATTTTTGTGTATTTTTGAAAAGGGTATAAACCGATCATAATTTACCCAATGAGGAGCCACTAAAACAAAACATATGCGGCACGAGTTGGTTGTAGAAAAAAAGCAACAACAACGTCAACAATGTTTCTAAAATTAAAATATGTAATATCGGACAGCTAAGCTGATATGATTGCTTTCTTGTCTTGTTTGAATTTTATTTCAATTTTGTTTTTTGTTGGTTTTGTTCTTTTTTGAGAATCCTTATGGTTATGTCCATGTCCATGTTCGGCACTTGATACTGTGTTAAAGAAAAAAAATACATTTCCTTCGGGGATATAATTTATGAGCCATTTATAGGGTTTCCATAACAGCATCATGCATGAACTATTTTTGTGGCATATTCATCCACATATCGACGACGACGCGACGATGCACCACTGCCGCCGCCGACGTCTTTTACTCTGTCGTTGTAAATAGAAATAGAAAAATTGAGTGCAATATGTTCATTTGATAAGGATGCACTTGACGGTTTAGTTTTTGTTTTTGAGTTATTAATAGGTTTTTGTTTTTATTTCAAATTGCCTTTTTAATATAGGGGCTTCCTTTACATAAAAAAAAGAAATTGTGTCATAGTTCACGGCTTGTACCTGTACCTGTATTGGTATTCCTAAGAGTTTTTTCTTGTTTTGGTTGTTTT